>JAYESD010000004.1:67117453-67717453 GCA_036927565.1 Tuctoria greenei | reverse complement strand
TGCAAGCAAGTGGTGAACAAGTTTGCTTAAGAACTCACGATCGATCCTTGGCTAGATGGCAAGTTATTGTTGGAGTCCCGAGGTAAGGTAGGTGGCGTGCGAGCGAGGCAGAATTGCAGCGTGGAATGGCAAAACCGAACGGGATCTCGACGCCGGTGACCGGGGGGGGGGGTTTAAATAGGCAGAGGGGGACGAGGAGGGGCGGCCACAACACAAGCAAGCAGGCAGTTCGGTGACTTGCATGTCGTGCAGTGTCGCGACGGTGAGAACAGAGGAACCGCTCGGGAATGGGTCACTGGACAGTGGGTCCCACATCCCCTTCCAAGTCTATCTTCTCTGCTCCCTTAATTCACCCACCAATACTTGTCCAAAATTTATCACAATTTGTAGATAATCTCAAATAAATATCTGAAATTTGATTCTGGAATCAAAACTTCGTCAACTGAATTTCAAATTTGAATTTGAATTTCAATGAAATTCAATGGAGTCACTGAAGTAAATAGCAATTGAGCTTCAAAAACCCTGAAACTTCGTGGATAAGTCAAACAAGTCATGCTGATCATGATGGTGTGTTAAAATTTTATGTTCAAATAAGTTTGAACAGAATTCAAAATTTGAACTTAAATATGCCTAGAATTTGCTAAGCGTCTCAAATAAAATAGCAAATGGAATTCACAAATCTTGAAACTTGGCAGGAAGGCTATTTGGTATATTATGAGGCCATGGAAAAATGTATAGCCTCAGATTTGAATATTTTGACAGGGCCTAAATGTACAATGCTATATTCAAATTAATTTGAATAATTTTTAGTACTGCATAGTGTTTTGCCCTAGCAAATTCCATTCAATAAAATCCAAAATTTGCAGGAAGGTCACTTGAATTATCCTAGGGTCATTGGTGAAGTCCATCCCTTATGTTAATAAAGTGTTAAGCATGAGGGAAAGAAATATTCTTGATGATATCAAGTTCATGTGTACAACCATAATTGATCTTTACTATGGTTGAAAACAAACTGGCAACTTGTAAAAGCCCTAATTTCCATAAGGCAAAATTCAGTTTGTACTAAAAATTTTGAATGATAAAAAGAATTCAAAATGAAATGAGAAAAACAAATTAATTCAAACTCCAAATGAGGAAATTTAAAAAAATAAACTTAGATACTGATTAAATGAAGTTAACATGAAGATTTGAGTTGACCAATGGATTCAAAATATTCCAAATAGTATGCCTGCAAAGTTTCATAATTTTTGAAGCAAGTTTGCTATTTAATTCAATAGCTACATTGAATTCAACTCAAATTCAAATTCAAATTTGAATTCATTTGAAACTTTGTCAAATCAACATTTTGATTCCAGAATCAATTTCTACACCTTCAATTTAGTCTACCATTAAATTTCTAGAATTTTTGGACACAAGTTGGTAGGATATTTCTTTGTACAGAGAAGGATTGAGTGGAGGGGGCTGTGGGACCCACTTGTCATACAGTGGAGGAGCTCAACAGAGCAAGTTCCACTTCTCTGCTCCTCCCATGGCGACACCACTCCATTTGCATGTGCCACCTCCTCTCAACAGCCTGTTGACAACCTGTCCTTGCCCTTATAAACCAAGCTTGGTGCCATTTCTTCATTCTTCTCCCTCTGGTCAGAATTTCTTCCCTTTTTTTTGTCCGCCTGCCCGCACAGCACCACCTCGCCGTCATTCAAGCTTGCCGGCCAAAAGAAGCAGTGTTGCGCCATGCTCCAAGAAGAGAAAAGTAACTCAACTCGTTGCTCTAACATCTCCACCATTTGGTCTATCGTTTTGCTCATTGTATTGCCCGTATTTTGAAGTTCCGCGGACGTTGTCGTGCAGCCACTGTTGGATCTCCTCTATTCCACCACGGGAGCACAGATTCTAGGCCGTTCCACTCTTCCCCATCAACTACAAACAGGTGCACAATGACAAATAGATTCTACTGGTGAAGTTTCATCCCCTATCCTACCTCCTAGCTTCCGTATCTCATGTTTCACCGAGGCTAGTTCCTACTGAGGTCCCTAGATCATCGGTTTTATTCCGTTTCTTTGTACAACTATTTTTCAATCCAACCAAGTAATACCATCTAGATCTTCCGACGCACCATCTTACCAAAAATGGAGGGAGGTCATCGAGAGACGAGGTTGGATCTCAAGTTTTCCCCGCCGCCAATAAAAATTGCTCTGTTCACCGTCGGGTTGAAAGTTGCAATCCGTTCCACCCCAATTTCTTCTCATTTTTGTGTTCCATATGCTTCCAGGAAGCTTCTACACTTATTCCCATATCATTCAAGCCTAGTTAGAGGTTCATCGACCCTTGTAGGAACCCTAACTTTGCCGCTGCCGTCGCGCGTAGAGTTCCGGTCACCGCCGGCTGGCGCCAACCACTCCAGCGTACTCAGCACACATTTTTAAGCATAGGCGGTCGGTACCAGGTGGGAAGATGCGCGGGAAAGCAGTTCCGGCAACCCTCGCCAGCATGCGCCGCCGCGCCACCCACAGGCGACGTCCCTGCCCGAGGTTGAAGAAGACATGGGTCCGGCCCCACCTGTCAGCCTAATAAGCCATTGCCGGATCAGATTGTGGCGTGGGATCAAGTGTGGCTGCAGGATTTACTTTGTGAACCATGGTGTTGCTTCAATCCCAATGGCCAATTTTAAATAGTGGGACCCACTGTCAACGGTCCAGTCAATTTCCAATAGAGAAATAATTGCATAAACTAACCAATCTTTGGAAATTTACCATGGCCAGTAGAAATGTCCAAAAACTTCCAAATATATTTTGTTAGAACCATCATAAAGAGTACATTCCTGTGGTGCCCTTGGAATTGTATGAATGTCCATAGAAATTTCTCCATAATTCAAATAATCAAAATTCTTATAGAATTAGTTCCTATAGTTCTGCTCTTTGGAAAAATTACTAAAATTTTCCAGAACCTTCATCTGAATATGATTGAACTTCAGTGAAAATTTCAGGGTCATTAGACTTCATTTACATGGTCTGATCACCTGGGTATTCTCTATGCACATAAAAATAGCCAAAATTCATTTAGAATTTGTACAGAAATTTGTCCAAACTTCTAAACTCAATATCTCACAGTAGGAAACCTAGAAATTGTGAAATAAATTTTGTTGGATTGCTCATGGAAAGTACTTTTCAGTGGCACAAATTATTGGCTATGAAAATCCCTGGTTTTTGCCTGATAATTCCCACAAAGTAAATCATTGGAAATCTATTCCAGGTGATTCCTTTCATAGGAAATTCTCAAACTTGGCTACAAGATTCCTTTGTAAATCTTTGGTGTCCAATAAAAATTTCAGAACCATCTGACTTCATTTACCGGATCAAAGTTTGAGTCATTCTTCTATGTCCAGAAAAATAGGAAAAACAACAGAGACTTATTCAGAAAATTGGAGGGACTTGTAAAATGGATATCTCCTTGTAGAATGCTTGTAAAAATATAAAACCAAATGTGTTGGACTCTATATGAATCCCTATACCCAGAAAATATAGTTTGGATTATGTAAAAGCTTCTGTTTGTCCATAAAAATTCAGAGAAGACTAAATATTTAAGAATTTTGTAGAACAATATATTCAGTTGCTGTATCTGAAACTTACCTGGTTATTCCTACATGACCATGTGAACTCCCTGTAATTTTCTCAGGCTCAGGGAATCTATTGAACCTGTATAAAATTGAGATCACATCCCTATTTACAAAACAATATCTATTTGACTTCATATGTCCATTGCCTAAGTTCATCTTGTTTCCTTTCTGTTGCTGTCCAGTCTAGCAACAGAACTTCAAGTCCTAACTAATATTAATCCTTCTTGAGTTATAATCAACTTCAATTGTTATAATAATAAATTGCAATCTTTTATTTGCATATCATTTCTATAATGTTCGCGACGAAGGTGGCCAACAAGAAGCACAACCTGGAGGAGTGGAATTCTCTATTGGATCTGCTATGGCATGAATTCTCGGCGAAGGCTGATCATCGCTGACTTTTATTCCAACCGAGAGACAAGCCCCGATTTGCATTTAAGTGCCTTTTTAAAGTTTTGCTTTATACCCACTGTACTGAATAGACTTGATATGTGCATTAGGTCTCTGTTGATTGAATACTCCACATGCATGACCAAATAATCCTGGGAGTGGATGGGTAGTATAAGACTCCATCTTATTATTATTGCTATGCTTAATGTTAAGTTAGAAGATCGGTAAAAGTCGAGTATGTTGGACACTGCTCGTGAGATTGGTCATATTTTATCGACCACAAGTCAAGTAGTTGAATTCTACTTGCGAGAGAAGTCGAGTGAGGGAAACCTACTTGCGAGAGGTTACTATAACATTCACTCTTTAATATGAGACGTGGACGGGGATTTGTGTAGGTTGGTTTGCCCACATCGTGCCTGGGTCAATAATGGCGAGGCAGGTGTTGGGGAGATGGATTGGTAGCCCCGTCTGTGTCGGTTAGGTCCGTCTCGTGCTTGGTCCTGTTGGACAAGTTTGAACTGTACCGGGTGCATACTGGCTATATGGAACCCATGAAACCAATGTACCTTGAGGATCCTATGTTGGAACCTTTTCAATCGGCTTAAGCTGTTGGCTGTTAGTACAGTGGGAGGTAACTCGCCCATGAACATCTCACAGCGGAGGTGCACCTTGAGGGAGCTCGTTGTTCGGGTCGATCAAACTGTTTTGATATGGGTTAGTCTTGGGAAAGGTGGCTGCGTCCGACATCAGTGGAGTGTGCCGTTGCAACTCCGAGTATGGGTGTACGTGTCGTGTAGTCTGGGTATCTACTTGTTGCAATCACCGTCGCTCACGGTTATTTGAGCATACTTCGACACTAAGTCTTGACGTAGTAAGAAAGAGAAATGGAAAGATTATGAATATGCTGCTATGAATAATTCTTTATATTGAAATCTTGGCTGCTGTAGGGATAGCATAATCAAATTTACAATTTCCAAACATTTAACATGGATAAGGCTTATGCAACCTAGAGCAAGTATCATTGTGGACGAAACGTTTCTTGTTTGATTGTGGAATTCACAATGATGCTATGCCCATGGATCGCATATGCTACATTAAAACTGACCACTAAGGATTTACTTTCCGCGAGTCCATTCTTGCAAATTCAGCTTTCCAGTCTTTAAAGTTTCCAGCATATAGAGTTCAATGTTTTAGGTGAGACGGTTAAGTCTTGCTGAGCCTTGTGCTCACGGTTGCTATATTGTGGTTTTCGCAGGTATTATTAGCTTACGCTTATGTTGTGGTTGTCCGTGAGACCTCGAGCATGTCAAGATGTATCTCTCACGGAAACCTTGCCGCTGCTCTCTATTTCGTGTTGCGAGTGAGAAGCGTCCATGGGCATGGACAGTTTCTCTTGTGCATAGTTAGTAGAGAGTGTGAGTATAAAATATCCCACTGCGTTGTATATTATGTTGTTAAAGAGAATCATCTTGTGAAAAAAAATATTTGTGTTGGTTATTTTGTATGGCTTTTCTTGTGTGCTGTTGGGTGCCGCATTGCACGGCAACACCCAATGCAATTCCTGGAAGGTGTGGACTCCAGTCCCCCACACAACTGAACTTCATAATAAGGAAAAACTGGGATTTTACATTCCTCCCCCCTTAAAAGAATCTCATCCCGAGATTACAATTGGAAGGATAAAAGAAAAAGATCTAATGAACATATGCCTCTAAAAAGTCCGGATAGTTCGTTCTGATGTATTCCTTGCTTTCCCACGTTGCTTCTTCAATGGTGTGGTTGCCCCACAAGACCTTGTAGAAATGCAAGGTGCGACTTCTTGTGGTGCGAGTCTTCTCATCGATTATCTGGGTTGGATGCTTAGAGTAAGTAAGATCTGGTTGGAGAGCTTCAAAATCCTCCATACGAACGTCAACTAAGTCCTTGAGACATTTCTGCAACTGCGAAATATGAAACACATTGTGGACACCCGATAGTGAGGCTAACAGCTCTAGACTATAAGCCACAGGTCTGCAATGTTCAATTATTGCGAATGGCCCAATGAAGCGTGGAGCTAGATTTCCTTTTACTCTGAAGCGATGAATCCCTTTCATTGGGGATACATGAAGATAAATGTGATCCCCGACATCGAAGTAAAGAGGTCGGCGTAGTTTGTTCGCATAGCTTTGCTGACGAGATTGAGAAGCCTTGAGGTTGGCTTGAATAACTCATACTCGTTCTTTGGCTTCATTTACCAAGTCGATACCATATATCACTCGTTCACTGGATTCACAGTAGTTCAAAGGTGTGCGGCACTTCTGGCCATAAAGAGCTTCATATGGTGCCATATGGATGCTACCCAAATAACCATTTGTCGATACCCAACAGACCGGGTACCCTCGCACATAGGATGAAGACACCAGGGCAAGTCCGACAGCGCCACATATCTAGAAGTTGTCGAGGTCTTAGCATCCCACAGGATCCAGCCCCAGTGCCACCACCTGGGGCACGAAGGATGGGATAGAGGTCCCTAGCGGAGATAACCTCCCAAGGCGCCACGTGTTGAGGAGAGACACGCACAACCTCGATGGAGAAGCTCCAGGGCTGCCATGAAGCCTGGAGCGCCGGACCAGGCGCCCTCCCTCTGAGGAGAGAGCGGAGCTGCCACGTGCCCTGGGGAGCCCCGGAGCTACCACATGCCACGAATGACCAGGGCTAGCCTCCCCGGCGAGGACCTGCACGGCACTGCCACGTGTCTCCCAGAACACCAAGACGGTAAGGTGCGGGAGTTAAAAGTTGGAGCGCTCCACCCAGGGCATGCATTGAAGGACCACACCCACCTCCGACTTGATAGGAAAATTGATGAGTCCCGATCTTCCGATAGGTAATGGATAGGTCGATTGATGTGGAGATCTCGACGTTGATGATCCAAGGCTCTCGAGTAGAACACGAACAGCCCCTGCAATCACTACACCACTGCTCCGTTGGTTATCAACCGTGCTTCACACTATTGACCTCGCTAAGAAGGCTAATCCCTGCAAGTGCAACCGAGAACACAAGCAAGAACAAGGTAGACACGATCTGAAATCGCGAAGTTGGGGTTTCACAAACTGTAGAACAGTGATATTATTAATCTAAGCAAAACCCAATTGTCTATGGCGGCTACCATGGAGTATATATAGGTGGGAGGACGTCCAAGGGGGTGTTAGGGTCGTGACCTAACCCTAATACACGAAAATGATAGACTTAGACTTGATACAAGGCACAATGGCCCAATACGGTGGCACAACACCCTGACAGATTCTGTACTCGATTTTGTTTCGATGATTCCCGTCGACTCCGAAGGAATTTTTACATGGGACCGGCGCCATTGGAAAGGTTATCCTCTCCCCTTTCCGCGCATATATAGAACGTCCAAAACGGAGTTCGTATGCGTCCTGGGCGTCCGTTTTAGTGCGTACTGCTCCTGGACTCTGAGTTGGTTACGATTTGGAGTTTGGTTCGGTTTCCATCTTCTTTGAACGAATTCTCTGGTCTTCCACGTCCCTAATACTCCCTCCAAGTACTCTTTGAACCTCTCCATGGATCCTAATCACAAATAAATCATTAAGTAACAATCTATGCTTAAAAACATATAAGGAAATATATAAGAACGAGTTCACCTCTGAAATTAATTGTTGTGTATGAACTCTATTGATTGCATCTTTTATGTTCAATGGAGTGTTGTTTGTATCCAATAGAAGTGATGTCCTCATCATCCTCCCATTCTTGAATTGGAGTCGTCCTTGACTCAAGTTCATCTCCTCTCATGTGTTGGTCCAAATGTGCAACGCCATCAAATCTTCTTGTATGCATGAATGGAGGAGGCCAAGGTGGTGGCCGACATAGTGCGCCATCTTGATCTTGCCCATTAAATAAGAGTGCATATTCACTTGAGCCAGGATCCCAAACAAATAAACATTATGTCATATTTGTAGGTGCAATAATAATGTGCATGATCTCATCATTCTCCCCTTCTTTATGACAAGCCGTCCTCGGCTTGCTCGTATGTCCAGCAAAAAGTATTGCTTTGGGGGTAGAATGAGTGTTGTCCATAATGCACAACTGCAGTGAATAATGCTTTTGTTGTCTCTGCTGCAAGGAAAAAATACTAGAGAAACTTGACAAGACATTATTAGCGTTAGTACATTCATTTATTTCACCATATTGTTGCAGCACAAAAGGAGCTTCCTCATTTGAACATATGTAAACTTTATGCACCATAAACATTCCACTATGTTCATATTTGCCTATAGCATGAAATATATTTCTACTTAACAAAGGCGATTCAGATTGAGAAAATATTATCTTCTCTACGATATCTAGATCACAAAGAGTGTCAAATTCAATATAGCCCAAATTATTTAGAGAAGATAACAATTTCAGCTCATCCCTTTCACATGTAGTTGGGATCAAATGCTTAATTTCAGCACAACTGAGTGATAAAGTATCAAATTCATTTGGTTGTTCTAGCATAGGTACAATATAATTATCAGCACAAAACTCATTTTTGTTGTAAGAATCAGTAAGAAGATCAACTAATGGTAAAAGTGTATTATGAAAAGGTTCATCTTGTTGCTGCTCATTGATAGTATGGTTGGTAGCAAAATTCAGCACATCTGAAAATGTCATACCTTGGTGAACTGTATAGCATTGCCCATTAACACTACTCTCATTTTCAGCAAGAAATTCAAATGCATTATGAGTTGATTCATCAAAAAAATCAGAAGAGTTGTTCAACACCTCACTCTCATTTGCATCTACATTTATTTGTTCATGTTCCTGCAAAAGGTTAGGCAAAGGAGGAGGTACAACAAGAAAATTCTTCTCATGTTCATGTATATCATCTTTGCAATTAGATACATTAGCAAAAGTTTCTCGCATAAGATTTTTCATATCTTTCCATGTTCGAGGTTTTTCTATATCGCTTAAGTTGTCCCACCAAGTAAATGCACAATCAACTAACGCACTAGAAATATTTCTAATCTTTCTCCTCTCACACATATGCAATTTTCCAAAAATTTTATCCAACTCTATTTCCCAAGCAATATATTCATCATAACCAAGACCATCAAAAGAAGGAAAAGATGGGAGAATGTAATTACTTATTGTTGAAGGAGTTGTAAAGGTGGTCTGAACATCATGTGAATCCTTGGTTGATGTTTGATTTTTAGTGAGCAACTCCATCGCCGTCTTCATCTGTCCATCATCTCAGCATCTAATGCACGATTCTTGCTTTTACCTGACATTGTTAGTAGCAAACAGAAGACAACACAAAAAATATGTTATCCCTATCAACTACAAAGGATAATGGAAAAGTGGAAGTGGAATCACACACTCTCAAGCGTCTTACCACGCTCTTACAAGTGTTCTTACCGACACTACAGGTGGCAAACGGTGGCCGGTATGAAGAAACCAACGAAGCGTGGGATGATTGCAAAGGTGTATCGATTCTGCTCAAGAGTAAGGTGTAGCTTGGATGGCACTTTATTTGTAGCAAGGATTAGCAACAATGAAATCAGATAGTAAAGTTGAGTAAGTGTCCAAAGTACTTGTCAAAGTTGCTGGCCTAAATGTGTTCCTAGTAGTTCAAGCTAGCAAGACATGAGACAAAACTAGATGACACAAAGAATGCAAGAACTTCTTTTTTTTGTTGTTTTTTTTTCTCCTTTTTTGTGGGGCTTTTGTATCTTCTTTTGCACTTGCCTTTTTCTTTTTTTCTTCCTTTTTTTCAGAATGTGTTGCAAAGGAAGAACACAATGCAAACACTCAAAGATATCTTGTATGTCTGTTACAGATTTTCTGCTCAATTTTCTAAGGACAATTAAGCACCTTTATAGTCCCCAAATCTAAAAACTTTGAACAGAAATATTATAGATCTATCTCTCCTCTTTAATTTCAATATATGTAAGATCTATTTTGGATAAGAACAATGGGAGATATTGCCCCCGAAATACAGACTGTTCAGAATTTCTAGATCAATAACAGATTCATATCTAATACAATTTCGACATTGATAACTACATTTTCTGGGAGAATGATGAATAAGAAAGTTATAGAAAACTCAAAAGGATGAATCACACAATGCAAAACTCAAACTAAGACCAAAAACACTTTCTAAACCAGCAATATGACTCAACAACAGACACAAACTCAACAAAACTAAACTGAAAACGAAAGTTGCAAAAGCTCAATGGTGGTTTGGATAAAGTAATGAATAGATCTACTAAACTGCAAATTTTTTGTGGCTTTTTTTGTGGACTCTAGGTATGAATAACAAAACTAATGTAATGGATGGATGAATTACCTAATGGACAACCTGGAAATCTGATACCAATTGATAGGAAAATTGATGAGTCCCGATCTTGCGATAGGTAATGGATAGGTCGATTGATGTGGAGATCTCGACGTTGATGATCCGAGGCTCTCGAGTAGAACACGAACAACCCCTGCAATCACTACACCACTGCTCCGTTGGTTATCAACCGTGCTTCACACGATTGACCTCGCCAAGAAGGCTAATCCCTGCAAGTGCAACCGAGAACACAAGCAAGAACAAGGTAGACACGATCTGAAATCGCGAAGTTGGGGTTTCACAAACTGTAGAACAGCGATATTATTAATCTAAGCAAAACCCAATTGTCTATGGCGGCTACCATGAAGTATATATAGGTGGGAGGACGTCCAAGGGGGTGTTAGGGTCGTGACCTAACCCTAATACACGAAAATAATAGACTTAGACTTGATACAAGGCCCAATGGCCCAATACGGTGGCACAGCACCCTGACAGATTCTGAACTCGATTTTGTTTCGATGATTCCCGTCCACTCCGATGGAATTTTGACATGGGACCGGCGCCATTGGAAAGGATATCCTCTACCCTTTCCACGCATATATAGAACGTCCAAAACGGAGTTCGTATGCGTCCTGGGCGTCCATTTTAGTGCGTACTCCTCCTGGACTCAGAGTTGGTTACGATTTGGAGTTTGGTTCGGTTTCCATCTTCTTTGAACGAATTCTCTGGTCTTCCACGTCCCTAATACTCCCTCCAAGTACTCTTTGAACCTCTCCATGGATCCTAATCACAAATAAATCATTAAGTAGCAATCTATGCTCAAAAACATATAAGGAAATATATAAGAACGAGTTCACCTCTGAAATTAATTATTGTGTATGAACTCTATTGATTGCATCTTGTATGTTCAATGGAGTGTTGTTTGTATCCATAGAAGTGATGTCCTCATCATGACTCACAACGCGGAGCATGCCAACGGTCAGAAGACCGCTACAACTAATCACATCATATTGAAGGAACTGCAGACCTATCCCACTTGGCCATGTGGGTAGCTTGCGTCAACAGCGTGTGGGCTACAGACAAGTAAGGGGGCAAGACAGCGAGTCTCCACCGTCACGCTCAAAGAAGCTTATACGCGAAGCCTTAGTCTTTTAGGATAAGATCACCCCGGGACCACCTGTCAGGCCTCGGGACCCCACTTGTAAGGCGTCCAGTCTTGGTTATAAAAGGCCTGGACGACCACCGATATGAGGACCGGACTCAGAATCCGTGATACACACACATACACATTCACACTCACCAAGCAATACAATCCACCGTGGATTAGGGTGTTACACTCCTCGCGGGCCGAACCACGTAAAAACAACTGTCTCATACTCTTCTGCTAGAACACTAGTTTGAGGCCTAAGCCCCGCCAACAAGAACCTCCGCGGGTTGCTCCTTAGCAGATTCGGGGGAAGTGTCGCATTGACCCTTCTACATTTGGCGCGCCAGTTAGGGGCTTTTCCCTCAAAAATGAGGTAGCACTTTCACCAACCATGGTGTTCATCAAGCTTGAAAGTTGCAGCGAAATCAAGCTGCAAAAGGTCGACTATCGCGTCGATGAACACGTAGAGAAGGAGTTCCAAAGGCCGATGCGTACCGTGCAAATGGTGCACCAGGCCGTGAACCTCGACCTCAACAGCGACCACAGGCGTCGCAAAGCACTCCACGTCATATGTGGAGGATCTTGGGAACCCGCTTCTAGGAGTGCGGTCAAGACCGTGCGCTGGGCAATGGCTTCGATAGCCTCTATGCATGCCCCAACAACATGGCGGGAGCTGGGAAGCTGCCCCTCCTCATTGCCCCCACTATCGCCAACATAAAGTTTTACCACATTCTGGTAGATGGTGGAGCCGGTCTCAACCTCACAAGCCGTGTGACCTTCGACAAGCTGAATATCCCCGAGTCTGAGCTTGCCCTGACAAGATCGTTCTTAGGGGTAGGACCGGAGAGTGTTACCCCATACGGTTGTATCCACCTCCGGGTGACCCTAGGGACACCCGAGAACTCCAGGACGGAGAATATCCTATTTGACGTCGCGGAGGTGAGCCTCCCCTACAAAGCTATTATCGGCAGGCCAACCCTATAATGGTTCATGGCGGTAGCCTATTATGGCTACCTCGTCCTCAAAATGCCGACACCATCCGGTGTCCTCAAGATTTGTGGAGATCGCGCTGCTGACAATGGCAACGATCCCATGAGCTATCTTGAGTGACGCTGAGCCGGGTAGGCCTTTGCCAGACCCACGCGCTCATAGCCGCGCCGCTGCACCACGAGTGCAGCCTCCGATGACGACATCATAACCATCAAAACAATCCAGATTTGCTCTGATGAGGCTCAGACCACCCATATCACGGGCAGTCTGGTCGGCGAGCAGGAATCGACACTCACTACCTTCCTGCAAGCCAACGTCGACGTCTTTGTTTGGCAACCATCGCAGATGCCGAGCATCCCCAGGGATGTGATTGAGCACCATCTGAAGATCTACCTCAATGCACGGCTGCAACAAAAGAGGCCCCGTATGTAGTCCATCGAGCGGCATAACTTCATCCGTGAGGAGATCAAGAAGCTCCTCGAGGCTGGCTTCATACAAGAGGTCCACCATCCCAGATGGCTGGCCAATCCGGTTGTCGTCCCCAAAGCTGGTGGTAAGCTTCTGTAGGATCGAAGAGCACGTGAAAAGCTACCATAGGGGGGGGGGGTGTGAATGGTATATTTAAAAATCTTACGCAGCGGAAACAATTAAACCCCAACCCCTTCGGCAGAAAAACGATTTGTTAAATAAATCATGTGTGAGACTAATATAAACGTGTTTCACTATGAAAAAAGTTATAGATATCAGAGAGAATCAAGTCACGAAGACAAAACAATAAGAATCACTCAAATCCGTCGAGAAAAACTCAAGTTATGATCGAAAGATCGAACAAAGGTCAATCTGCCCTACCAAAAAAAAAACAGTTCTGGAATGCTGCAAAGAAACTCATATAGATCATAGATCACAAATCCAATGACCGTGAAATTTTGAAAAATGATAGACAATCAAGTTGTGAAGACAACCCAAAAAGAATCACGTCAATTGGATTTGTAAAACTCAAGTTATGATAAAACAACCGACGAAAGGTAGTGCTGTCCAGAAACTCGACGAGTAAAACTTGTCTGGAACAAGTCGAACGAACAAGGCACAAAAGTTCCTTCAAACTACGAATTTTATTCAATAGAACACAAGAGGAACAGCTCCCAAAGTCGTTCACCACGAGCTCTGGGCTCCCTTGCTTATATAACCAGCTCAAAAGCCAACTCAACTCAAATCAGGAACCTAATCCTACTATTTTCACGAATCATAACTTTCCATAACTGCTTAGAATTCTTCTATACGCAGATAGAAGCAATCTTAAGACTTCCAAACACCTTAGGAACGTATCCCCACCTTCCTAAACAACTCAAATTCGTGACCCACACGAAATCCTATCATAACCAACTCAAATCTTTCCATATTTGAGTCAAACCCGACTCAGCCGCAGCTTAAGTCCATAACCTAGTTGGTTGGACCTTTCCGACCAACTCTTTACGTTCACATCTCATCATCACATCTCGGAACCATGTAGCCAGGTACATGCACTCCTTGCACACGTGCAAACATCTTCCAATGACGTCCACGATACCTTCACATGCATTGTTCTTGATTCAATCATGCTGCGTAACCTCCTGATCAGCTCAACCACAATTACTCCTGAATTTGGTTATTGGAACCTCATCTCCTCCCTGAGACTAGTACAATGGATACCATCACTAGCCATGTATTAACTTCAAGCAACACCTGCACATGAATAAACAACCAATCCATACGAGCCCAAGTCCTCGACTTGACTCAAGTTAGTTTCGAACACAACACCTTATGTGAGCACCTCACATAAGCATGTTGCAAAACCACAGTAACACGATATCATCCATGTCAACCAAAAATGCACCAAAGACTTAGCAAACGAATACTAAACAATCTTTCCAGAGATGTAAAGCAAGTATGAAACATTGCAAATGAAAAATAGAAGCATTGCGGTCAAGTTCTGGACCTTGCCAGAGCAACCCGAACCTTGAGCCGGAGCTAACAAAAGCTAGGAGAACCTAGCGCTGGAGATTACTAAAACTAGTACAACCAAGCTCCCGCCGAAGCTTACAAAACTAGTCGGACCTTGATAAAAAGGTGTTTTGGCGATATTCAAAACTTTTATCGTCAAAGCAAGTGTATTCACTACAAGCCAATGTATTCAGCACACATAGGTCTTACAATCTCCCCCTTGATGAATGCATTTGCAACACCATTTAAAATCCAAACATTTGCTTATTCACATAAAAGTTTTGAAGGCAATTTCTCCCCCTTTGTAAATCAAAAGTAAAATGAGAAGAAAATCCAAAAAATATCCCATATTATCTCTCACCCTTTATTATCTCTCCTTATGCACATATTCTCTTTCTCTTCATGCTTATCTCTCCCCCTTTGACAATGTATTCAGCAAGTCATGAGCATATAAGCAAATTATCTCTTCAACTTTAGTTTTTATGAGCATATTATAACATATACATATAAACAAAGATCATCCAAGTCATACTATCAGGTACCTTACATTATCATATCAATGAGATACATAAAGTAGTGTAAGCCATGCTAGAGATCAAATGTAATTTTTCAATTTAAGCAAGTCATGATCTCACAAACTTAACTATTTCAAAACCTGACAGCATGACACTAGTTGCTGCATTTTATTATTTTTGAAAGCATAAATTTAGATCATATGATATTTGCAAGAGATTATATGCGCATCTGCCTTATTCTAACCAACCAAGCCAAGCCTATGCCATTTGACAATCAGAAGCTTAAGGACATGGTTTTAGTCATACACAACTTCTTCCAAGTTCATATCTAAGTGTAATGATAAGCCATATCAAAAGAAGAAGTGTGATGCATGCATGTTCTCTTGATCTTTTCTCAATTTATATTTGTTCATAAAAACTCAACATGTGAGTTGATTACTTGATTAATTCTTAATGATTAAAAGCACTTGTGAACATGTAACAAGTTCAAAAACAGCAAGAAAGTTCGACCATGACCAGTTTTAGTTTAAGTAATTATTCCAATTACTAGACATGGCAAAAACTAGAAAATGTATAACACGAGTAATGTAGTAAGAACTTTCAGCATGTAAAAGGAATCACAAAGTCTTATATTTATGAAATAATATGCTCATATTATTTTAATTTCAGAATCACATATAGACTTCCCAAGTTTCAAAACTCCCCCTCAATTTAAGCCATGAGGATGCATAACCCCTATTTCACTACGATTTTAACAAAAACGAGTGAAATCTAAAGGTTTTGTAAAAATGTCAGCCAATTGTTGTTCTGTATCTACATGGTGAAGCACAATGTTTCCTTTTTCAACATTATCTCGGAGAAAGTGATACCTAATGTCAATGTGTTTATATCTAGAATGTTGCACGGGGTTTTTAGCAATGCAAATGGCACTAGTGTCATCACAGAACAGTGGAACACTATCTATATCAACCCCATAGTCCTTAAGTGTTTGAACAATCCAAAGAATTTGTGAGCAAGCACTAGCAGCAGCTACATATTCAGATTCGACTGTGGATTGTGCAACTGAATTTTGTTTTCTAGAGGACCAAGCAACAAGAGAATTACCAAGAAAATGACAAGCACCGGAAGTACTTTTCCTATCAATCCTACAACCCCAAAAATCAGCATCCGAAAAAGATTTCAAAGTAACGGTTGAGGAAGAAGGAAGAAAAATGACAAATTCTTGAGTTCCATGTAAGTACCTGAGAATCCTTTTGTCGGCTTGACGATGTGAAGCACGTGGGGAGGCTTGAAACCGTGCAGAAAGACATACGCTGAATTTTATGTCCGGTCTTGATGCCGTGAGGTACAAAAGTGATCCGATCATGCTTCTATATTCTTTTTGATCCACGGGTTCACCATCTTCATCAAGTCCAAGTGTTGTTGCTGTTCCCATTGGTGTCCGAAGAGGCTTGCTTTTGTCCATGTTGAAGCACCTTAGGAGATCTTTTGTATAATTCGTTTGATGCACAAAGGTACCCTCCTTAGTTTGCTTGATTTGCAGCCCCAAAAAGTAAGTGAGTTCACCCATCATACTCATTTTAAATTCGGAACTCATCATTGCTGAAAACTTGGACACAAGATCATGAGAAGTACAACCAAAGATAATATCATCCACATACACTTGAACGAATCATGAGTCATTGCCATGCTTAAGCATAAAAAGAGTTTTATCAATCTTGCCCATGGTAAACCCCTTTTCAAGTAAGAATGTTTTTAACCTATCATACCATGCTCTAGGGGCTTGTTTGAGACTGAACAAGGCTTTGGACAGTCTGTAAACATGATTAGGAAAATCTGGATTTTCAAAACCTGGTGGTTGTTTCACATAAACCTCCTCATCTATGTAGCCATTAAGAAAAGCACTTTTAACATCCATTTGATATAGCTTAAAACCTTTAGATGCAGCAAAAGCTAACAAATTCTTATGGCTTCTAATCTAGCAACAGGAGCAAAAGTTTCATCAAAATCTAGACCTTCAACTTGAGTGAAACCTTGAGCAACCAACCTATCCTTATTCCTAACCACAACCCCATCCTCACTTTGTTTATTTTTAAATACCCATTTAGTTCCAATTAAAGTGTGACCTTGAGGTGGAGGTACAAGTTTCCAAACATTATTTCTTTCAAAATTTTCTAACTCTTCTTGCATGGCAATAATCCAAGATTCATTAGTGAGTGCGTGTGATATATCTTTGGGTTCAAAAGAAGCAACAAAAGCAGAATGAGCATAAGAGTTTGGATCGCAAAACCTGGACCGTGTGACTCGTTCGTGCAAGCTTCCAATCATCTGTTGTGGGTGATCATCTTTCGAAAACCGTAGGGGAACAGATGTCTCACAAGCTTCTTCTTCTTCATGTTCATCACAAATCGATGAGCTTGTGACTTGAGGATGATTTGAATCAGCATTGATGGTTGTCGGTGCTGGTTGAGAATTAACATCCGGAGCTGAACCAAGTCTTTAGCTGCTGAATTCTCGGGCAGCAGCTCCAATTCTTCCTCATCTTCAACGAAAATGCTCTCCCCCTGCGGATATGGATCTGGACCTGCAATGTTCGAACTAGTACCTGGGCTAGATTCATCAA
Organism: Tuctoria greenei; assembly: GCA_036927565.1. NCBI lineage: Eukaryota > Viridiplantae > Streptophyta > Magnoliopsida > Poales > Poaceae > Tuctoria > Tuctoria greenei. The sequence continues at coordinate 67,699,882 of JAYESD010000004.1, read as the reverse complement.
AATACACTTCACAAGTCTCCACAATTTTGTTAGTGTCAAGTAAAAGCACACGGTAGCCTCTAGTATGAGATGGATAACCAAGAAACACGCCATCAATGAATCTAGGTTCAAATTTATCAATATTACCATGTTTCTTAACAAAGCATTTGCAACCAAAGACCCAAAAGTGTGTAACACTAGTCCTATGTCCAAACCGGAGCTCATATGGTGTTTTACGTAGCTTAGCATGCAAGAAAACACGATTTGAGACATAACAAGCGGTGGCTAACGCATCAGCCCAAAATTTCCTAGGAGTTTGATATTCATCAAGTATAGTCCTAGCCATCTCAACTAAGGTTCTGTTCTTTCTTTCTACAACACCGTTTCGTTGAGGTACATATGGTGAAGAAAATTGATGATCTATTCTATTTTCAGCACAAAAGTGATCAAAAGATTGATTTTTAAATTCAGTTCCATTATCACTTCTAATTGCTTTTAAAGATCCTGGGTAATCAAATGATAATCTTAGAAATAAAGTTCTAAAGTGACTAAAAACTTCATCCTTAGAAGCCATAAAGTAAACCCAAGAGTATCTAGAATAATCATCAACAATCACAAGTACATACCACTTACCTCCGAAGGATTGAACATGTGAAGGTCCTACGGTGTCAAGATGCAAAAGTTGACATGGTTCAGTTGTCTTGTGAGAGGATTATGTGAACCTGCAACCATCTTAGCATGTCTACAAGAAGAGCACACAATTTCTTTGTCCCCTTTAAGCTTAGGCAGCCCACGTATGCGATCAAGAGCACTAACACGCGTTAGGTGATCAAAGCCTATGTGACCAAGTCTACGATGCCAAAAATATAGGTCCTTTGAATCATTAGCAACTAGACACCTATGCTTAGAGGAAGACATATCAAAATCAGCTTTAAAAACTCTTCCAAACCGAGACATGTTAAAAATAAGCTCACTATTTGAACTTACAACTTTGCAGCAGTTTTTATTGAAAATAATTTCCAGATTTTCATCTAGCAATTGTGAAACAGAAAGCAAGTTGTATTTCAAATTTTTGACATGTGCGACATCCTTCAATGTGTAGTGATCATTTACTCTAACCGAACTGTAAGACCTATGTGTGCTGAATACATTGGCTTGTAGTGAATACACTTGGCTTTGATGATAAATGTTTTGAATATCACCAAAACACCTTTTTATCAAGGTCCGACTCTAGCTCTGAGCTACAGCAAGGTCCGACGGTAGGTCCGACTTGGTTTGGGTAGCTCCGGTTACGTTCGATGCTAGGTCCGACTAGCTTTGGTCAGCTTTGGTGAAGTTTTATCTTTAGCTTCGACATGACTTTGTTAGCTCCGGCATGACTTTGTTAGCTCCGGCATGTCTATGATAGCTCCGGCATATATTTGATAGCTCCGACATGCTTTTACTAAGCTCTGACGTACTTTGTCTAGCTCCGGTTTTGGGTTGACTAGTTTTGACTAGTTTTTGGTAAGCTCCGGTGCTATGATCTACTAGCTTTTGTTAGCTCCGACTCAAGGTCCGGGTTGCTCTGGCAAGGTCCGGAACTTGACCGTAGTGCTTCTACTTTTCATTTGCAATGTTTCGTACTTGCTTTACATTATTGGAAAGATTGCTTAGTATTCATTTGCTAAGTTTTTGGTACGTTTTGGTTGATATGGATAATATTGTGTTACTGTGGTTTTACAACATGCTTATGTGAGGTTCTCACGTAGGGTGTTGTGTTAGGAACTAACTTGAGTCAAGTCAAGGACTTGGGCTCGTATGGATTGGTTGTTTATTCATGTGCAGGTGTTGCTTGAGTTCAAGACATGGCTGGTGACGGGATCCATTGGACTAGTCTCAGGGAGGAGATGAGGTTCCAACAACCAAATTCAGGAGGAATTGTGGTTGAGCTGATCACGAGGTTGCGCAGCATGATTGAATCAAGAACAATGCATGTGAAGGTATCGTTGACGTCATTGGAAGATGTTTGCACGTGTGCAAGGAGTGCATGGACGTGGCTACATGGTTCCGAGACGTGATGAAGAGATGTGGACGTAAAGAATTGGTCGGAAAGGTCTAACCGACTAGGTTATGGACCCAGACTGCGGCTGAGTCGGGTTTGACTCAAATATAGAAATATTTGAGTTGGTTATGGTAGGATTTCGTGTGGGTCACGAATTTGAGTTGTTTAGGAACGTGGGATACATTCCTAAGGTGTTTGGAAGTCTTAAGATTGCTTCTATCTGCGTATAGAAAAATCCTAAGCAGTTATGGAAAGTTACGATTCGTGAACAGAGTAGGATTAGGTTCCTGATCTGAGTTGAGTTGGCTTTCGAGCTGGTTATATAAGCAAGGGAGCCCAGAGCTCGTGGTGCACGACTTTGGGGCTGTTCCTCTTATGTTCTATTGAATAAAATTCGTAGTTTGAAGGAACTTTTGTGCCTTGTTCGTCCGACATGTTCCAGACAAGTTTTACTCGTCGAGTTTCTGGACAGCACTACCTTTTGTCGGTGTTTTTATCATAACTCGAGTTTTACAGATCCAATTGACGTGATTATTTTTGAGTTTTCTTCACAACTTGATTGTATATCATATGTCAAAATTTCACAGTCATTGGATTTGTGGTCTATGATGTACACGAGTTTCTTTACAGCGTTCCAGAACTGTTTTTTCTCGGGTAGGGTAGATTGACCATTGTTTGATCTTTCGATCATAACTTGAGTTTTTCTCGACGGATTTGAGTGATTTTTTTGTGTTGTCTTCGTGACTTGATTCTATCTGATATCTATCACTTTTGTCATGGTGAAACTGATAGGAAAAATTGATGAGTCCCGATCTTCTGATAGGTAATGGATAGGTCGATTGATGTAGAGATCTCGACGTTGATGATCCGAGGCTCTCGAGTAGAACACGGACAACACCTGCAATCACTACACCACCGCTCCGTTGGTTATCAACCGTGCTTCACATGATTGACCTCGCCAAGAAGGCTAATCCCTGCAAGTGCAACCGAGAACACAAGCAAGAACATAGAAGACACGATCTAAAATCATGAAGTTGGGGTTTCACAAACCCTAGAACGGCGATATTATAAATCTAAGCAAAACCCAATTGTCTATGGCGGCTACCATGGAGTATATATAGGTGGGTGGACGTACAAGGGGGTGTTAGGGTCGTGACCTAACCCTAAGACACAAAAATAATGGACTTAGACTTGATACAAGGCCCAATGACCCAATAAGGTGGCGCAGCACCCTGACAGATTCTGTACTTGATTTTGTTTCGACGATTCCCGTCGACTCCCAACGTATTTTGACATGGGACCAGCGCCATTCGAAAGGATATCCTCTCCCCTTTTCGTGCATATGTAGAACGTCCAAAACGGAGTTCGTATGCGTCCTGGGCGTCCATTTTAGTGCATACTGCTCCTGGACTCCGAGTTGGATACTTCTTTGAACGAATTCTCTGGTCTTCCACGTCCCTAATACTCCCTCCAAGTACTCCTTGAACCTCTCCATTGATCCTAATCACAAATAAATCATTAAGTAGCAATCTATGCTCAAAAACATATAAGGAAATATATAAGAACGAGTTCACCTCTGAAATTAATTGTTGTGTATGAACTCTATTGATTGCATCTTGTATGTTCAATGGAGTGTTGTTTGTATCCATAGAAGTGATGTCCTCATCATCCTCCCCTTCTTGAATTGGAGTCATCCTCGGCTCAAGTTCATCTCCTCTCATATGTTGGTCCAAATGTGCAACGCCATCAAATCTTCTTGTATGCATGAATGGAGGAGGCCAAGGTGGTGGACGACATAGTGCGCCATCTTGATCTTGTCCATCAAATAAGTGTGCACATTCACTTGAGCCAGGATCCAAAACAAATAAACATTGTGTCATGTTTGTAGGTGCAATAATAATATGCATGATCTCATCATTCTCCCCTTCTTTATGACAAGCCGTCCTCGGCTTGCTCGTATGTCCAGGAAAAAAAGATTGCCTTGGGGGTAGAATGAACACTGTCCATATTGCACAACCGCAACGAACAATGCTTGTTTTTTATTTGTTATCCTTGCTGCAATAAAAAAATGCTAGAAAAATTTGACAATACATTTTTAGTGTTAGTGCATCCATTCATTTCACCATATTGTTGCAGCACAAAAGGAGCTTCCTCATTTGAACATATGTAAACTTTATGCACCATAAACATACCACTATGTTCATATTTGCCTATAGCATGAAAAATATATCTACTTAATAAAGGCGATTCAGATTGAGAAAATACTATCTTCTCTACGATATCTAGATCACAATGAGTGTCAAATTCAATATAGCCCAAAGTATTTAGAGAAGATAACAATTTCAGCTCATCCCTTTCACAAGTAATTGGAATCAAATTCTTAATTTCAGCACATGTGGGTGATAAGGTATCAAATTCATTCAGTTGTTCTAGCATAGGTACAATATAATTATTAGCACACAACTCATTTTTAACAGGAGGATCAGCAGGAAAATCAACATGTGGCAATGGTGTATCAATAAAAGATTCCACTAGTCGCTCCTCGACAATAGCATGATTGGTGAAAAAGTTCAGAACATCCAAAAACATCTCACCTTCAACAAGTGTGTTGTGATATTCGTTACCTTTATTCTCATTTTCAGCAGTAATTGAGGGTGAAATATGAATTGATAGATATGAATTTTCATAGGAGTTGTTGAACACCTCATTCGCTTTTGGATTTTCTACAATTATAGGTTCTTGTTCCTGCAAAAGGTTAGGCATAGGAGGAGGTACAACAAGAAAATTCTTCTCAAGCTCATGTATTTCATCTTTGCAATTGGATACACTAGTAAATGTTTCTCGCATAAGAATTTTCATATCTTTCCATGTTCGAGGTTTTTCTAAATCATTTAAATTGTTCCACAAAGTTAATGCACAACGTACTAATGCACTTGCAATATTTCTAATCTTCCTCCTCTCACACATATGACATTTTCCAAAAATTTTATCCAACTCTATTTCCCAAGCAATATATTCATCATAACCAAGACCATCAAAAGAAGGAAAAGATGGAAGAATGTAATTACTTATTGTTGAAGGAGTTGTAAAGGTGGTCTGAACGTCATGTGAAACCTTGGTTGACGTTTGATTTTTAGTGAGCAACTCCATCGCCGTCTTCATCATATCCATCATCTCAGCATATAATGCATGATTCTTGCTTTTACCTGACATTGTTAGTAGCAAATAGAAGACAACAAAAAAATATGTTATCCCTATCAACTACAAAGGATAATGGCAAAGGGGAAGTGGAATCACACACTCTCAAGCATCTTACCACGCTCTTACAAGTGTTCTTACCGACACTGCAGGTGGCAAACGGTGGACGGTATGAAGAAACCAATGAAGCGTGGGATGATTGCAAAGGTGTATCGATTCTGCTCAAGAGTAAGGTGTAGCTTGGATGGCACTTTCTATGTATCGAGGGTTAGCAACAATGAAATCAGATAGTAAAGTTGAATAAGTGTCCAAAGTATTTGTCAAAGTTGCTGGCCTAAATGTGTTCCTAGTAGTTCAAGCTAGTAAGACATGAGACAAAACTAGATGACACAAAGAATGCAAGCACTTCTGTTTTTGTTGTTGTTTTTTTCCTCTTTTTTTTGTGCGGCTTTTCTTTCTTGTTTTGCACTTGCCTTTTTCTTTTTTCTTTTTTTTTTCAGGTTGTGCTGCAAGGGAAGAATATAATGAAAATCAATCTAAGATATCTTGTGTGTCTGTCGCATATTTTCTGCTCAATCTTCCAAGGACAAATAGGCACACTTATAGGCTCTAAATTGGAAAACTTAGAACAGCAAGATTGTAGATATATCTCTTGTCTTTAATTTCAATATATGGAAGACCTATTTTGAAAAATAACAATATTAGATATTGCCCCCGAAATACAGACTGTTCAGAATTTTTAGGTCAATAACAGATTCGGATCCAATGCAATTTAGACAACGATAACTATATTTTCTGGGCAAATGATGAATATGAAAGTTATAGAGCACTTCTTAATCTTTCCATAAAGTACAAGAATACCAAAATCCGAGTTCGTACGTGTGAGATATGATGAAAATACCAAACTGGACAGAGATGAATCTAATCTGGACGTGATGACGTGATTCAAAAGGATGAATCACACAATGCAAAACTCAAACTAAGACCAAAAACACTTTCTAAACCAGCAATATGACTCAACCACGGACACAAACTCAACAAAACCAAACTGAATAACAAAGTTGCAAAGGCTCAATGTGGTTTGGACAAAGTAATGAACAGATCTACTAAACTGCAAGTTTCTTTGTGGCTTTTTTTGTGGACTCTAGGTATGAAAAACAAAACTAATATAATGTATAGATGAATTATCTAACGGGCAACTTGGCTCTGATACCAATTGATAGGAAAAATTGATGAGTCCCGATCTTCCGATAGGTAATGGATAGGTCGATTGATGTGGAGATCTCGACGTTGATGATCCGAGGCTCTCGAGTAGAACACGAAGAACCCCTGCAATCACTACACCACCGCTCCATTGGTTATCAACCATGCTTCACACGATTGACCTCGCCAAGAAGGCTAATCCCTGCAAGTTCAACCGAGTACACAAGCAAGAACGTAGAAGACACGATCTAAAATCGTGAAGTTGGGGTTTCACAAACCATAGAACGGCAATATTATAAATCTAAGCAAAACCCAATTGTCTATGGCGGCTACCATGGAGTATATATAGGTGGGTGGACGTACAAGGGGGTGTTAGTGTCGTGACCTAACCCTAAGACACAAAAATAATGGACTTAGACTTGATACAAGGCCCAATGGCCCAATAAGGTGGCGCAGCACCCTGACAGATTCTGTACTTGATTTTGTTTCGACGATTCCCGTCGACTCCCAACGTATTTTGACATGGGACCGGCGCCATTGGAAAGGTTATCCTCTCCCCTTTCCGTGCATATATAGAACGTCCAAAACGGAGTTCGTATGCGTCGTGGACGTCCGCTTTAGTGCATACTGCTCCTGGACTCCGAGTTGGATACTTCTTTGAACGAATTCTCTGGTCTTCCACGTCCCTAATACTCCCTCCAAGTACTCCTTGAACCTCTCCATTGATCCTAATCACAAATAAATCATTAAGTAGCAATCTATGCTCAAAAACATATAAGGAAATATATAAGAACGAGTTCACCTCTAAAATTAATTGTTGTGTATGAACTCTATTGATTGCATCTTGTATGTTCAATGGAGTGTTGTTTGTATCCATAGAAGTGATGTCCTCATCATCCTCCCCTTCTTGAATTGGAGTCGTCCTCGGCTCAAGTTCATCTCCTCTCATATGTTGGTCCAAATGTGCAACGCCATCAAATCTTCTTGTATGCATGAATGGAGGAGGCCAAAGTTGTGGACGACATAGTGCGCCATCTTGATCTTGTCCATCAAATAAGTGTGCACATTCACTTGAGCAAGGATCCAAAACAAATAAACATTGTGTCATGTTTGTAGGTGCAATAATAATATGCATGATCTCACCAGAAACACGTTTAGATTAGTCTCACACATGATTTCTTTAACAGATCGTTTTTCTACCGAAAGGGTTTGGGGTTTAATTGTTTCTGCTGCGTAAGATTTTTAAATCTACCATTCATGCCCCCTCTAGTAGCTTTTCACGTGCTCTTCGATCCTACAATTGGTATCAGAGCCACATTGCTCTAATCGTTGTGATTTGCACGTGTTTTTGACTAATCATCATGGAGAAGTACTCTGCCAAACCTTGTGTGTTCGCTGGTATTGATTTTCAGGTTTGGAAGGCACGCATGGAGGCTTTCATCCAGGCACAAGGCTTTGCAATATGGGAGAAGCTATACAAGCCTTACGAAGTGCCATTAAACGATCAAGTTACAGCTACAAATTTGAGAGATGTCGACAACAACAACAAGGCTCGGAACTTGATCATACAAGGATTAACACAAAGCGACTTCGACCGTGTTGCACACCTCCGATCTGCGTACGATGTGTGGAAAGCACTTTGTGACTACCACGAAGGATCCAACACGAGCAAAGAGGTAAGGCAAGACATGTTCAAGAAAGAATACATGCGCTTCGAGATGCAAAGATTCTCAGCAACTTGCGTAGTGTCAATGTTAATTTTTCAGATGCTGAAAATGCTAGGCAATTGCTAAGTGCATTAGATATGTCAATTTGGGAGATGAAAGTCACATCTATTCGTGAATCTACTGTCATGAGTTCACATACTTTAGATGTGCTATATTCCATGTTAAAAACTCATGAAATTGACATAATCTCACGTAAGAACCCCAATAAGTATATTGCATTTGTTTCACAACATGATATGTCTAGCTCCGGCCAATCATCATCTTGCAATACTCTTGCTTTGTTGTCCTCACTAACCCTGGAGCAGATCGAAGAATTTCCAAAAGAGGAGTTGGCACTCATCTCTAATAGATTCTCAAAAGCATTGCAAAATGTGAGAACTAGAAGGAGAGGAAGCTCCGGACCTCAACGCTATTTTGAATGTGGTAAAACAGGACACTTTCGTACAGAATGCCCTAACCTTTCAGGTCCGACCACCCGGGAAGAAAAACAAAGCAAGGTTCGGACCTCCTCTGGAAATTCCAACAAGAAGAAGAAAGGTACCATAGGACGCAAGATGATCAACAGTCTCATCACCGTGCTTCAAGAGTTCAGTTCAAGCGACATGGACATTGGAAGTGATGAAGATGAAGATGATTTGGAAAACTTGTGCTTCATGGCGGGCAAGTCAAGATTAAGTATGGAGGAGGCAGAACACAACAGCGACAATGAAGAGGTATGTCCTACTTGTGAAGAAATGTGTGATGCTATTTCTCGTGCCACTATTATTGTTAAGAAAAAGGACAAAAAGCTTAGGGATAGTGCTGCTAAAATTGAATCACTAGAATCTGAAATCAACCGTTTAAAAACTTTGATTCCTAGTGATGATGCATGTTCCTCATGTGATTTAATATATTAACAATTGTCCTCATTAAGAAGTGCGCATACCTCCACACTTGATAAACTTGAGTTGGAAATTGAAAAGAACAAAGAGCTTGCTGCACTTAAGGATAAAAACTTGAAAGATGCTAGCTGTTCTACAATTGATTTGCATTGTTCTACTTGTGATGATCTTGATAAGAAACTACAGGATGCTTTGAATGAAATTTCTATATTGAACAATGCTTTACGTTCTCATGAAGTTAAATTTTGTTCCAATTGCAAACTAAAAGGAAAAACTTCATGTGAAAATTGCCTTGATCTGTCCAATAAACTTGATGACATGCATAGGACATTAGATCGGATTTATAATGAGAATAATAACCTAAACTTACTGCTGAATTCTTCCAAGTCTTGCAATGATAAAACTAGTTTAGGTTTTGATTCTCATGCTCATGCTAAGGCACATCCACCTAAAATTGTAAAGTCATTAGGATGTGGTTTGATTCAAACAGTTCCTAAACAAAAAGGAGTGGTTTTCAAATCTGCAGGAGTGTTGCCTCATTCGGGTTCAAATAAAAATATTGCTTGCTCATCTAGACATGAACACAGAGTTAAATTTCATTGTACCTTCTGTGGTAGAGATGGTCATGTCATAGATTTTTGTTATAGACTAGCTAAACAACAGAAAAGGGAAAGAATGGTTGCTAGATCTCATAACTTTCATGCAAAATTTGCTGCAGACATTGAACCGAATATACAACCTGCTGTTTTGAGTCAAGAACATTCAAAGTTTACCTCCGGACCTTCTGTTTTTGCCTCCGGAGCTACTGATTTTTGTGCTACACAAGTAACACCTTATAGGTCAGTAGTCAAGAATAAAAAATCTCAAACTTTGACTCATAAACCTGCTGTTTTGTCTCAGCTTTCGCGTGTTTCTCCTGTTGCACGTCGTGTGACTCAGTACTAGATTCCTAAATGCCTTTTGACTAACCCCAGTATTGAGTCATCGACGTATTGTGCTTTTATGTAGGTTACACGTTTGAGGAAGGAGAACATTTGGATTGTTGATTCAGGTTGCTCACGCCACATGACCGGTAACAAAGATTGGTTCTCCTCCCTCTCTTTTGTGTCACGTGTAGAAAATGTTACTTTTGCCGATAATTCTTCAACTCCTATAATTGCTAAGGGTTCGGTTAGAGTAAATGATCACTACACTTTGAAGGATGTGGCACTTGTCAAAAATTTGAAATACAACTTGCTTTCTGTTTCACGATTGCTAGATGAAAATCTGGAAATTATTTTCAATAAAAACTGCTGCAAAGTTGTAAGTTCAAATAGTGAGCTTATTTTTAACATGTCACGGTTTGGAAGAGTTTTTAAAGCTGATTTTGATATGTCTTTCTCTAAGCATAGGTTTCTAGTTGCTAATGATTCAAAGGACTTATATTTTTGGCATCGTATACTTGGCACGTAGTCTTTGATCACCTAATGCGTGTTAGTGCTCTTGATCGCATACGTGGGCTACCTAAGCTTAAAGGGGACAAAGAAATTGTGTGCTCTTCTTGTAGACATGCTAAGATGGTTGTAGGTTCACATACTCCTCTCACAATGATCATGACAACTGAACCATGTCAACTTTTGCATCTTGACACCGTAGGACCTTCACGTGTTCAATCCTTCGGAGGTAAATGGTATGTTCTTGTTATTGTTGATGATTATTCTAGATACTCTTGGGTTTACTTTATGGCGTCTAAGAATGAAGTTTTTAGTCACTTTAGAACTTTATTTCTTAGATTATCAATTGATCACCCAGGATCATTAAAAGCAATTAGAAGTGATAACGGAACTGAATTTAAAAATCAATCTTTTGATCACTTTTGTGCTGGAAATGGAATAGATCATCAACTTTCTTCACCATATGTACCTCAACAAAACAGTGTTGTAGAAAGAAAGAACAGAACCTTTGTTGAGATGGCTAGGACTATGCTTGATGAATATCAAACTCCTAGGAAATTTTGGGCTGGTGCGTTAGCAACTGCTTGTTATGTCTCAAATCGTGTTTTCTTGCGTGCTAAGCTAGGTAAAACACCATATGAGCTCCGGTTTGGACATATGCCTAGTGTTACACACTTTCGGGTCTTTGGTTGCAAATGTTTTGTTAAGAAACATGGTAATCTTGATAAATTTGAACCTAGATCCATTGATGGCATGTTTCTTGATTATCCATCTCATACTAGAGGCTACCGTGTTCTTTTACTTGACACTAACAAAATTGTGGAGACTTGTGAAGTGTCTTTTGATGAAGCTAGCCCAGGTACTAGCTCCGGTGTTGAAGGACCGGATCCGTATCCTCAGGGGGAGGGTATTTTCGAAGATGAAGAAGAACCGGTGATACTGCCTGGTAGTTCTGAAGTTGACACGTGTCCAGCTCTAGACATTGAACAAGCTCCGGCTATCACCTATGCTGGTCCTGATCGTCCACAAGTCACAAGCTCATCAATCTACGATGAACCTAATGAAGAAGAAGCTTGTGAGACATCTGTTCCCCTATATTTTCACAAAGATCATCCCCCACAACAGATGATTGGAAGCTTGCACGAACGAGTCACACGGTCCAGGTTTTGCGATCCAAACTCTCATGCTCATTCTGCTTTTGTTGCTTCTTTTGAACCCAAAGATATATCACACACACTCACTAATGAATCTTGGATTATTGCCATGCAAGAAGAGTTAGAAAATTTTGAAAGAAATAATGTTTGGAAACTAGTACCTCCACCTCAAGGTCACACTTTAATTGGAACTAAATGGGTATTTAAAAATAAACAAAGTGAGGATGGGGTTGTGGTTAGGAATAAGGCTAGGTTGGTTGCTCAGGGTTTCACTCAAGTTGAAGGTCTAGATTTTGATGAAACTTTTGCTCCTGTCGCTAGATTAGAAGCCATAAGAATTTTGTTAGCTTTTGCAGCATATAAAGGTTTTAAGCTATATCAAATGGATGTTAAAAGTGCTTTTCTTAATGGCTACATAGATGAGGAGGTTTATGTCAAACAACCACCAGGTTTTGAAAATCCAGATTTTCCTAATCATGTTTACAAACTGTCCAAAGCCTTATACGGTCTTAAACAAGCCCCTAGAGCATGGTATGATAGGTTAAAAACATTCTTACTTGAAAAGAGGTTTACCATGGGCAAGGTTGATAAAACTCTTTTTGTGCTTAAGCATGGCAATGACTCATTATTCATTCAAGTGTATGTGGATGATATTATATTTGGTTGTGCTTATCATGATCTTGTGTCCAAGTTTTCAGCAATGATGAGTTCCGAATTTGAAATGAGTATGATGGGTGGACTCGCTTACTTTTTGGGGCTGCAAATCAAGCAAACCAAGGAGGGTACCTTTGTGCATCAAACGAAGTATACCAAAGACCTCCTAAGGCGCTTCAACATGGACAAAAGAAAGCCTCTTCGGACACCAATGGGAACAGCAACAACACTTGAACTTGATGAAGATGGTGAACCCGTGGATCAAAAAGAATATAGAAGCATGATCGGATCACTTTTGTACCTCACAGCATCAAGACCGGACATACAATTCAACGTATGTCTTTGTGCACGGTTTCAAGCCTCCCCACGTGTTTCACATCATCAAGCCGTCAAAAGGATTCTCAGGTATTTACATGGAACTCAAGAATTTGGCATTTTTCTTCCTTCTTCCTCAACTGTTACTATGAAAGCTTTTTCGGATGCTGATTTTGGGGGTTGTAGGATTGATAGGAAAAGTACTTCCGGTTCTTGTCATTTTCTTGGTAATTCTCTTTTTGCTTGGTCCTCTAGAAAACAAAATTCAGTTGCACAATCCACAGCCGAATCTGAATATGTAGCTGCTGCTAGTGCTTGCTCGCAAATTCTTTGGATTGTTCAAACACTTAAGGACTATGGGTTTGATCTAGATAGTGTTCCACTTTTTTGTGATAACACTAGTGCCATTTGCATTGCTAAAAACCCCGCACAACATTCTAGAACTAAGCACATTGACATTAGGTATCACTTTCTCCGAGATAATGTTGAAAAAGGAAACATTGTGCTTCACCATGTAGATACCGAACAACAATTGGCTGACATTTTTACAAAACCTTTGGATTTCACTCGTTTTTGTTACATTCGTAGTGAAATAGGGGTTATGCATCCTCATGGCTTAAATTGAGGGGGAGTTTTGAAACTTGGGAAGTCTATGTGTGAATCTGAAATTAAAATAATATGAGCATAGTATTTCATACATATATGACTTTGTGATTGCTTTTACATGCTGAAAGTTCTTACTACATTACTCGTGTTATACATTTTGTAGTTTTTGCCATGTCTAGTAATTGGAATAATTACTTACACTAAAACTTGTCATGGTCGAACTTTCTTGCTGTTTTGAACTTGTTACATGTTCACAAGTGCTTTTAATCATAAAGAATTAATCAAGTAATCAACTCACATGTTGAGTTTTTATGAACAAATATAGATTGAGAAAAGATCAAGAGAATATGCATGCATCGCACTTCTTCTTTTGAGATGTCTTGTCATTGCACTTAGATATGAACTTGGAAGAAGTTGTGTATGACTAAAACCATGTCCTTAAGCTTCTGATTGTCAAATGACATAGGCTTGGCTTGGTTGGTTAGAGTAAGGCAGATGCGCATATAATCTCTTGCAAATATCACATGATCTAAATTTGTGTTTTGAAAACTAATAAAATGCAGCAACTAGTGTCATGCTTTCAAGTTATGAAATAGTTAAGTTTGTGAGATCATGACTTGCTTAAATTGAAAATTACATATGATCTCTAGCATGGCTTACACTACTTTATGTATCTCATTGATGGGATAGTGTAAGTTACTTGATAGTATGACTTGGATGAGCTTTGTTTTATATGTATATGTTATAATATGCTCATAACAATTAAAATTTCTCTTTTACCTTGCTGAATACATTGTCAAAGGGGGAGAGATAAGTATGAAGAGAAAGAAAATATGTGCATAAGGAGAGATAATAAAGGGGGAGAGATAATATGGGATATTTTTTGGATTTTCTTCTCATTTTACTTTTGATTTACAAAGGGGGAGAAATTGCCTTCAAAACTTTTATGTGAATAAGCCAATGTTCGGATTTTAAATGGTGTTGCCAATGCATTCATCAAGGGGGAGATTGTAAGACCTATGTGTGCTGAATACATTGGCTTGTACTGAATACACTTGGCTTTGATGATAAAAGTTTTGAATATCACCAAAACACCTTTTTATCAAGGTCCGACTCTAGCTCTGAGCTACAGCAAGGTCCGACGGTAGGTCCGGCTTGGTTTGGGTAGCTCCGGTTACATTCGATGCTAGGTTCCACTAGCTTTGGTCAGCTCCGATGAAGTTTTATCTTTAGATCCGGCATGACTTTGTTAGCTCCGGCATGACTTTGTTAGCTCCGGCATGACTTTGTTAGCTCCGGTATGTCTTTGATAGCTCCGACATATATTTGATAGCTCCGACATGCTTTTGCTAAGCTTCGACGTACTTTGTCTAGCTCTGATTTTGGGTTGACTAGTTTTTGGTAAGCTCCGGTGCTAGGATCTACTAGCTTTTGTTAGCTCCGGCTCAAGGTCCGGGTTGCTCTGGCAAGGTCCGGAACTTGACCGTAGTGCTTCTGCTTTATATTTGCAATGTTTCGTACTTGCTTTACATTGTTGGAAGATTGCTTAGTATTCATTTGCTAAGTTTTTGGTGCGTTTTGGTTGATAAGGATAATATTGTGTTACTGTGGTTTTACAACATGCTTATGTGAGGTTCTCACGTAGGATGTTGTGTTCGGAACTAACTTGAGTCAAGTCAAAGACTTGGGCTCATATGTATTGGTTGTTGATTCATGTGCAGGTGTTGCTTGAGTTCAAGACATGGCTGGTGACGGGATCCATTGGACTAGTCTCAGGGAGGAGATGAGGTTCCAACAACCAAATTTAGGAGGAATTGTGGTTGAGTTGATCACGAGGTTGCGCAGCATGATTGAATCAAGAACAATGCATGTGAAGGTATCGTGGACGTCGTTGGAAGATGTTTGCACGTGTGCAAGGAGTGCATGGACGTGGCTACATGGTTCCGAGACGTGATGAAGAGATGTGGACATAAAAATTGGTCAGAAAGGTCTAACCGACTAGGTTATGGACTCAGGCTGCGGCTGAGTCGGGTTTGACTCAAATATGGAAAGATTTGATTGGTTATGATAGGATTTCGTGTGGGTCACGAATTTGAGTTGTTTAGGAACGTGGGATACGTTCCTAAGGTGTTTGGAAGTGTTAAGATTGCTTCTATCTGCGTATAGAAAAATCCTAAGCAGTTATGGAAAGTTACGATTCGTGAACAGAGTAGGATTAGGTTCCTGATCTGAGTTGAGTTGGCTTTCGAGCTGGTTATATAAGCAAGGGAGCCCAGAGCTCGTGGTGCACGACTTTGAGGCTGTTCCTCTTGTGTTCTATTGAATAAAATTCGTAGTTTGAAGGAACGTTTGTGCCTTGTTCGTCCGACTTGTTCCAGACAAGTTTTACTCGTCGAGTTTCTGGACAGCACTACCTTTCGTCGGTGGTTTTATCATAACTCGAGTTTTACAGATCCAATTAACGTGATTCTTTTTGGGTTTTCTTCAAAACTTGATTTTCTATCATATGTCAAAATTTCACGGTTATTGGATTTGTGGTCTATGATCTACACGAGTTTCTTTGCAGCGTTCCAGAACTGTTTTTTCTCGGGTAGGGCAGATTGACCATTGTTTGATCTTTCGATCATAACTTGAGTTTTTCTCGACGTATTTGAGTGATTATTTTTGTGTTGTCTTCGTGACTTGATTCTCTCTGATATCTATCACTTTTGTCATGGTGAAACACGTTTAGATTAGTCTCACACACGATTTCTTTAACAGATCGTTTTTCTGCCGAAAGGGTTTGGGGTTTAATTGTTTCCGCTGCATAAGATTTTTAAATCTACCATTCACCCCCCCTCTGGTAGCTTTTCACGTGCTCTTCGATCCTACACGAACCCTTAGCAATTATAGGAGTTGAAAAATTATCGGCAAAAGTAACATTCTCTACACATGACACAAAAGAGAGGAAGGAGAACCAATCTTTGTTACCGGTCATGTGGCGTGAGCAACCTGAATCCACAATCCAAATGTTCTCCTTCCTCAAACTTGTAACCTATATAGAAGCACAATACGTCGATGACTCAATATTGGGGTTAGTCAAAAGACATTTAGGAATCCACTACTGAGTCACGCGATGTGCAGCAGGAAAAACACGCGAAAGCAGAGACAAACAGCAGGTTTATGAGTCAAAGTTTGAGATTTTTTATTCTTAACTACTGACCTATAAGGTGTTACTAGTGTAGCACAAAAATCAGTAGCTCCGGAGGCAAAAACAGAAGGTCCAGAGATAAACTTTGAATGTTTTTGACTCAAAACAGCAGGTTGTACATTCGGTTCAATATGTGTAGCAAGTTTTGCATGAAAGTTATGAGATCTAGCAATCATTCTTTCACTTTTCTGTTGTTTAGCTAGTCTACAACAAAAATCTATGACATGACCATCTCTACCACAGTAGGTACAATGAAATTTAACTTTGTGTTCATGTCTAGATGAGCAAACAACATTTTTATTTGAAACCGAATGTGACAATACTCCTGCAGATTTGAAAACCACTTCTTTTTTTTTAGGAACTGTTTGAATCAAACCACTTCCTAATGACTTTACAATTTAAGGTGGATGTTCCTTAGCATGAGCATGAGAATCAAAACCTAAACTAGTTTTATCATTGCATGACTTGGATGAATTCAGCAACAAGTTTAGGTTCTTATTCCCATTACAAAACCGATCAAATGTCTTATGCATGTTATCAAGTTTATTGGACAGATCAAGGCAATTTTCACATGAATTTTTTCCTTTTAATTTACAATTGGAACAATATTTAACTTCATGACAACGTAAAGCATTGTTCAATGTAGAGATTTCATTCATAGCATCTTGCAGTTTCTTATCAAGATCATCACAACTAGAACAATGCAAATCAATTGTATAACAAGAAGCATCTTTTAAGTTTCCAATATTAAGTGCAGCAAGCTTTTTGTTCTTTTCAATTTCAAGTTCAAGTTTATCAAGTGTGGAGGTATGTGCACTTCTTAGGGAGGACAAATGTTCATATATTAAGTCGCATGAGGAACAAGAATCATCACTAGGAATCAAGGATTTCAAACGATTAATTTCAGATTCTAGTGACTCAATTTTAACAGCATTGTCCCTAAGCTTTTTGTCCTTTTTCTTAACAATAACAGTGGCACGAGAAATAGCATCACACATTTCTTCGCAAGTAGGACATACCTCTTCATTGTCGCTGTTATGTTCTGCCTCCTCCATACTTGATCTTGACTTGCCCTCCATGAAGCACAATATTGCCAAATCGTCTTCATCTTCATCACTTCCAATGTCCACGTCGCTTGAGTCAAGTTCCTGGAGTGCTGAGATAAAACTGCTCACCAATTGACGTCCTGAAAAACCCTTCTTTTTCTTCGTATCTTTTGCAGAGGAGTGCTTTATCCTTGATTGTTTTTCTTCCTGGGAGGTAGGACCTGAAAGGTTAGGACAATCTGTACAAAAGTGTCCTGTCTTACCACATTCGAAGCATCGTTGAGGTCCGGAGCTTCCTCTCCTTCTAGTTCTTACATTTTGCAATGCTTTTGAGAACCTCGTAGAGAGAAGTGCTAGCTCCTCCTCTGGAAACTCCTCAATCTCTTCAAGGGTTAGAGAGGACAACAAATCAAGTGTACTACAAGATGAAGATTGGCCGTAGCTAGGCATATCACGTTGAGAAACAAAAGCAATAGCCTTGTTGGGGTTCTTACGTGATATTATGTCAATTTCATGAGTTTTTAGCTTGGAATATAGCACATTCAAAGTAAGTGTACTCATGACAGTAGATTCATGAATAGATGTGACTTTCATCTCCCAAATTGACATGTCTAATGCACTTAACAATTGCCTAGAATTTTCAGCATCTGAAAAATTAACATTGACGCTACGCAAGTTGCTGAGAATTTTATTAAAGGGAGCAAAGAGATCATCAATTGACTCACCGGGTTGATTCTCGAAGCGCATGTATTCTTTCTTGAACATGTCTTGCCTTACCTCCTTGCTCGTGTTGGATCCTTCATGGTAGTTACAAAGTGTTTTCCACACATCGTATGCAGATCGGAGGTGTGCAACACGGTCGAAGTCGCTTTGAGTTAATCCTTGTATGATCAAGTTTCGAGCCTTGTTGTTGTTGTCGACATCTCTTAGATTTATAGCTGTAACT
Organism: Tuctoria greenei; assembly: GCA_036927565.1. Lineage (NCBI taxonomy): Eukaryota > Viridiplantae > Streptophyta > Magnoliopsida > Poales > Poaceae > Tuctoria > Tuctoria greenei. Next base: position 67,681,506 of record JAYESD010000004.1, on the reverse strand, counting down.
TGATCATTTGACGGCACTTCATATGGCTTGTACACCTTCTCCCATATTGCAAAGCCTTGCACCTGGATGAAAGCCTCCATGCATGCCTTCCAAACCTGAAAATCAATACCAGCAAACACACAAGGTTTGGCGGAGTATTTCTCCATGATGATTAGTCAAAAACATGTGCAAATCACAAATATTAGAGCACCGTGGCTCTGATACCAATTTTAGGATCTAATAGCACGAGAAAAGCTACCAGAGGGGGGGGGGGGGGTGAATGGTAGATTTAAAAATCTTACGCAGCGGAAACAATTAAACCCCAACCCCTTCGGCAGAAAAATGATCTGTTAAAGAAATCTTGTGTGAGACTAATCTAAACGTGTTTCACCGTGAAAAAAGTGATAGATATCAGAGATAATCAAGTCACAAAGACAACACAACAAGAATCACTCAAATCCGTTGAGAAAAACTCAAGTTATGATCGAAAGATCGAATAAAGGTCAATCTGCCCTACCCGAAAAAAACAGTTCTAGAATGCTGCAAAGAAACTCGTATAGATCATAGATAACAAATCCAATGACCGTGAAATTTTGACAGATGATAGACAATCAAGTTGTGAAGACAACCCAAAAATAATCACGTCAATTGGATCTGTAAAACTCGAGTTATGATAAAACCACCGATGAAAGGTAGTACTGTCCAGAAACTCGACGAGTAAAACTTGTCTGGAACAAGTCGAACGAACAAGGCACAAAGTTCCTTCAAACTATGAATTTTATTCAATAGAACACAAGAGGAACAGCCCCCAAAGTCGTTCACCACGAGCTCTGGGCTCCCTTTCTTATATAACCAGTTCGAAAGCCAACTCAACTCAAATCAGGAACCTAATCCTACTCTGTTCACGAATTGTAACTTTCCATAACTGCTTAGGATTCTTCTATACGCAGATAGAAGCAATCTTAAGACTTACAAACACCTTAGGAACGTATCCCACATTCCTAAACAACTCAAATTCGTGACCCACACGAAATCCTTTCATAACCAACTCAAATCTTTCTATATTTGAGTCAAACCCGACTCAGCCGCAGCTTAAGTCCATAACCTAGTCGGTTGGACCTTTCCGACCAACTCTTTATGTTCACATATCTTCATCACGTCTCGGAACCATGTAGCCACGTCCATGCACTCCTTTCACATGTGAAAACATCTTCCAATGACGTCCACGATACCTTCACATGCATTGTTCTTGATTCAATCATGTTGCGTAACCTCCTGATCAGCTCAACCACAATTCCTCCTGAATTTGGTTGTTGGAACCTCATCTCCTCCCTGAGACTAGTCCAATGGATCCCATCACCAGCCATGTCTTGAACTAAAGAAACACCTGCACATGAATAAACAACCAATCCATACGAGCCCAAGTCCTCGACTCGACTAAAGTTAGTTCCGAACACAACACCTTATGTGAGCACCTCACATAAGCATGTTGCAAAACCACAGTAACACGATATCATCCATGTCAACCAAAAATGCACCAAAGACTTAGCAAACGAATACTAAACAATCTTTCCACAGATGTAAAGCAAGTACGAAACATTGCAAATGAAAAACAGAAGCATTGCGGTCAAGTTTCGGACCTTGCCAGAGCAACCCGGACCTTGAGCCGAAGCTAACAAAAGCTAGTAGAACCTAGCGCCGGGGCTTACCAAAACTAGTACAACCAAGCTCCTGCCGAAGCTTACAAAACTAGTCGGACCTTGATAAAAAGGTGTTTTGGTAAGATTCAAAACTTTTATCGTCAAAGCAAGTGTATTCACTACAAGCCAATGTATTTAGCACACATAGGTCTTACAGCTTTGAATGTGCATTGACTACACCAACCTCAACAAGGCATGTCCTAAAGATCCCTTCCCTCTCCCTAAAATCCATCAAATCGTAGATTCAACTTTGGGGTGCGATACGCTATGCTTTCTAGATGCGTACTCATGGTTCCACCAAATCCCAATGTCTAGAGAAGACGAAGAACATACCCCATTTATAACCGTAGATGGCCTTTACTGCTATGTCTCCATGTCTTACGGTCTTCAGAATGCCCTCCCCACCTTTGTACAAGCTATGAATAAAACATTTGGGGACCTCATTCGGGACCTAGTAGAGGTATATGTCGATGATATTGTAGTAAAAATCCAGTCGAATACATCATTACTAGAGAACCTCGCCCTAGTCTTTGATAGATTGCGAACCACACGCACAAAGCTCAATACCGACAAATGCGTGTTCGGAGTCAAAGCTGGGAAGCTCCTCGGTTTCTTGGTCTCACACTGAGGGATTGAGGACAACCCAGAGAAGATCAAAACAGTAGAGCTAATGCGGCCCCCTGCGTGCATCAACGATGTACAGAAGCTTGCAGGGTGTTTGGCAGTGCTCAGCCGGTTTATCTCTGGCCTGGCTAAGCGGGCCCTTCTGTTCTTCAAGCTCCTGCACCATTCCGGACCGTTCGTCTGGACCGAAGAAGTGGAGAAGGAATTCCGCAAGCTAAAGAAACAGCTGACGATGTTGCCAATAATGGTGGCACCAGAGCCCTGGGAGCCCCTGTACCTCTACATCACCGCCACAACAAAAGTGGTAAGCATGGTTTTGGTTGCTGAGTGGGCCAGTCACCAGCTGCATCGGCGAAAGGAAGGGGCCACTGCAGCTTATTCTGAGCCCCAGGGCTTGGAGCCTCTGGGTCCCAGCCCCCAGAGGACGTCCGGGTCCCCTGAGGGGGCCCCGGAGCCCAAGGAGCCTCTAGGTCCCAGCCCCCAGTGGACGTTCGGGTCCCCCTAGGGGGCTCCAGAGTCCAAGGAGCCTCTGGGTTCCATCCCCCAGAGGACGTCCGAGTCCCCCTAGGGGGCACCAAAGCCCAAGTAGCCTCTCGGTCCCAGCCCCCAGAGGATGTCTGGGTCCCAGTTCCTAGAGGATGACCGGGTCCCCCTAGGGGGCCCCAATGCTTTTGGGCCCCAGCCCCCAAAGGAAGCACTAGGCCAGGAGACATGGAATCGTTGGATCTGAAGCAGAAGGAAAACGATGATCTGGATTCTCCGGAAAAGTCCCGGACCATCCAACGCTCGGTCTACTTCATAAGCAAAGTCCTGCATGAGGCAAAAACAAGATACCTTGGAGTGCACAAGCTGCTATATGCGGTGTTAATCGCATCGAGGAAGCTCTGCCATTATTTTCAGGCACACCGAGTATCAATGGTGACTTTGTTCCCACTGGGAGCAGTGTTGCGCAGCCCAAACGTAACCGACAACATCGCCAAGTGGTCGTCTGAATTAGCAGAGTTCGAGTTTGATTTCTTGCCACGACATGCAATCAAGAGCCAAGATCTGGCGGACTTCGTTGCTGAATGGACCCCCTCACCGAGCAACCCGGGGGGGGGGGGGGGGGGGTGCAGGAGATCAGTGAACCAGAGCCCAGGGCTCCGGTACTTACCGGACCTCACAGGACACTCTTCTTTGACTGATCCTCAAGGAAGCAAGGGGCTGGAGTCGGGGTATTGCTCACCTCGTCAACAGGTGAGCAGTTCAAGTACGCAGTGCGCCTCAACTTCAAGGCCACCAACAACATGGCGGAGTACGAGGCCCTCATCTTCGGGCTCACAACTGCACGAGGTCTTGGTGTCCAGCAGATGCAGGTCAAGGGAGACTCCCAACTAATCATCAAGCAAGTTAGGGGGAGTGCTGCGGCAACGACCTGCAGCTTGCGCCATATCTGATACATGTTAAGAAGCTAGAAGTTGGGTTCGAGGCCTTGGATATCTGCCATGTGACGCATGGAGACAACTCTGTCGCTGATGCCCTATCAACCATGGCATCCACAGGAGCCCCCATTCCAGAAGGGGTCTTCAGCAGGAGGTTGGTGCGGCTGACCGTTAGGCCAACAGGGCCTAATGAAGAAGATGAGCCCAAACCCACGGAGCTGGCAACCATGACAGCACTGCGACCATGGGGGCCACCAATGTTCTTGAGCGTCACCAGGGATCCCCAATCACCTGGCACCCAAGATCTGGAAGTCCAAGACAGTCCTGATGCATGGGTCACGGAGGTCCGAGACTACCTGAAGGACAATCTCCTCTCGGAGGACCCAACATTCGCTGAGAGGATTGCGAGGATGGCGAAACGCTACGTGCTAATAGAAGGTGATCTCTGCCCACGTGGTGCCAACGACGTACTGCTATGATGCATAACTCGGCAGGAAGGTTGCGACTTGCTCGCAGAAATCCACGAAGGAGAGTGTGGGAATCATGCGGCCTCCCGCATGCTGGTTGGCAAAGCCTTCCGACATGGTTTCTACTGGCCAACAGCACTGCAAGATGCCGTCAAACTAGTCAAGAAGTTCAAGGCGTGCCAGTTTCATGCCAATCAAATCCACACCCCTGCACAGTCATTGCAAATGATCCCGCCCTCCTGGCCTTTCGTAGTCTAGGGGTTGGATATCCTGGGACCCTTCCCCAGGGCAGTCAGAGGGTACTGGTTCCTCTACTTCGCAATAGATAAGTGCACCAAGTGGCCGGAGGCAGCCCAGTAATCAACATCAACAAGGAGTCCGAAGTCAAATTTATCAAGTCAAATGTCTACAGGTTTGGGGTCCTGGACAGGATCATAACCGATAATGGGATTCAGTTCACCAGTGCAGCTTTCTAGGATTACTGCGAAGACCTTGGTGTCCAAGTTTGTTATGCTTCCGTGGCTCATCCAAAGAGCAACGGACAAGTCGAAAGGGCCAACGCTGAGATCCTCAGGGGACTCAAGACACGCACATAAAACAACTTGGATAAGCATGGTGCCAAGTGGGTCGACAAGCTCCCCTGTGCACTATGGGCAAGCCGGACGTCACCTAGCCGAGCTACAGGAGAAACACCTTTCTTTCTGGTATATGGGTTCGAGGCCGTCATTCCCCTAGAGATCGTTGTGGGCTCGTTCAGAGTCCGAGCGTTCAATGAAGCCTCGTAGGACCAGCTCCGACGAGAATACATTGACCTCATCGACAAAGCAAGGAGGCACACCACCATCCGAAATGCACGTTACCGACAGGTGCTGAGGTACTACCAAGAGCGGTTCGTGTGGAGTAGAGAGCTCAAGACAGGTGACCTGGTGCTGTGGCGCATACTCTCTCGAGAAGGGTCGCACAAACTTTCCCCCAGCTGGGAAGGCCCCTTCCGAGTGATACAAGTATTCTGCCCTAGGTGTGTCCGCCTCGCCACGGAAGAAGGAGAGCCCCTCCCCATCCCTTGGAACATAGAACACCTATGTAAGTTCTATCCCTAAGCTTGAATGTAGGACAGTGTAGGAGTGTCATGGTACCAGAAAATGGCATATAGGACAACCAAGCTCTGGGTGGGACAGGTCTAGAGTGTTCAGACGTTTAGCATGGTCCTGTGCCCTAAGCTTGAACACTCTACCTCCCTTGCCAACTGGAGTGGGTCGTTGCCTGTTGTAAAGCCAATTCACTCCTATGAACACCAATGATAAGGAAATCACTGTCTTACCATATGCTTCCCCTTATGCTCACTTAAGTTAACCTGTTAATTTTGTGATCAATCAAACTAGACTCGTCTTCTGTACATCACCTTCGTGTATTTGGTAAAATCTTTTCTGTATCGCCCCTAGTAGAGTCATGCAACCCTGCTACAGGCGAATGTATTTCAGGTACCTGCAAGGTGTCTTGGAACTTCACGGCTACCCTCTTACTTGGGGCCTTGTGGTGCCAAATGGTTCCCTGTGAACGGCCAGCGCCGAGCTGGAGGTCCAGAGCACATAGTATGCTTTGCCTGGTCCTATACCCTAAGCGTGTGCATTTTGCCTACCAGTGTTGCAGCTAGGTATCAGGGAGCCAGGACACTTAGACCCCGAATAAGAAGGAAGCCGGACCCTGAGCGCCTATGCACAGAATTACCCAAATCTCGTGTACCAGCCCAGGACTATAAGACATGACTATACTTAAGGATACGAAAATATCACCAGCAAGCAAAACAATATGCGCCTCCGTTATGTGTGCAGGACATACACAGCATGGTACAATGGAACATCCAACTCTGGCGAGTCCCAGGGGGCTAGCCGTCGACGTACCTACAAAGATGGTGGGTGACACCGGAGCATCCAGCTCTGACACCTCCCAAGGGGCCTGCAGTCGACGTCCCAGAACGTCAACGACAGCACCAAGTGCGGATAAATGAGTAAACTCTACTGCCCCGCTCTTGTTGCTTATAAGGTTCCCTTGCAATAACCTATAAACCAGGGGCCTGCCGTCGACGTCTACACGGAGATGGTGGATGACACCGGAGCATCCAGCTCCAGCACCTCCCAAGGGGCATGCCGTTGACGTCTACACAGAGATGGTGGACGGTGTTGGAGCATCTAGCTCTAGCACCTCCCAAGGGGCCTGCCGTTGATGTCTACATAGAGATGGTGGACGACACCGGAGCATCCAGCTCCGACACCTCCCAAAGGGCCTGCCATCGACGTCTACATGTAGATGGTGGACTTAGCCGGAGCATACAACTCCGACACCCCCCAAGGGGCCTGTCATCAACGTCTGAGAACGTCAGCGACAACACCAAGAGCGAATAAGTGAGTAAACTCTCATGCCCCGCTCTTGTTGCTATTAAGGTTCCCTTGTGATAGCCTATAAACCAGGGGCATGCCGTCGACGACTTCACGACGATGGTGGACAACGCCGGAGCATCCAACTCCGGCACCTCGCAGGGAGCCCGCCGTCGACATTTCTACGCAGATGGTGGGCGACACCGGAGCATCCAGCCCTGACACCTTCCAGGCGACCAGCCATCGACGTACCTACGAATATGGTAGGCGATGCCGGAGCATCCAGCTCCGGCACCTCCTAGGGGGGATGCTGTCGATGACAACACTCAGAAAAAGCTCGGCGCGCCTGAAAGAGGGCACGCCGAGACCAGTCACTTAAGCTCCCCCAGCCCGTTGAGGGCATGTTGAAGACACCCTACATTCAAGTGGCAGGCGTACCCATCTATCTGGCCACGCCTACCAACGGGCCTCCCAAGGGGGTTCCGTAGGCAGGGCGTCGCCTAGCGACAAACCGGCCGTGTGAACTGTACAAGCGTTAATCCCTAAATGGCTAACGGCGTCAACAAAGGCTCCTCAAAACCTTACACAAAAGAAGGAATTGGGGCAACTTTTTTGAAGCACGTGACAAGCCAACAGACAAAACAACATGAATCCAAATTCATAAACATTTATTTACACATGGGGGTCATCCTCGGATACAAAAGCCTTGCGCCCAGGTTCTGACGGCCTCAACTCTGCTAATACAAAGAAGCAACCTCCCTGGCAAGGTCTCAGACCTCAGCCCTAGCCTCATCCTCCCGCTCACCAAGGGAACCTTTCTCCACCGCCTCCAGCGGAATCTTCAGGTACCAGCTTCTAAAGCATACCAGAACATTGCAGGCCACCAGCTCAGCCAACTCCTTCCCTTCGGCCTCCAGCCGCCTTGCGAGGACGGTGTTCACCGACCCTAGTGACGAATAGAGAGAGTCCAAGGCAGGAAGCAGCTGGGCCACCCCCTTAGATGGCTCCCCACGCGGCATGGGACCATGGCCGAGGGGCTCCAGCACCGCCCCAGCACGGGCCAGGAAGTCCCGGACTCCTTGTGCTTCGGCCGTACGGGAGGCCTGAAGGCTCTTCGCCTCTCTCTGCGCAGCCCCTTCCCGGTCGGAGAGCTCCTGAGCACGGTGCTCCAGATCATCCTCCCGGCACTTGATGGCGAGCTCCAGGTCCGCGAAAGTGTGGCGCTTTTCCTCCAGGCCTTAGAAGACCTCCACCTCCTTCGCCGCCAGCTCCCGTTCCGCGTTAGCTATGGCAACTTTGCAGCGGACCAACTCCAGCCATTGATCCTTGCACAACTTCAGGCGGGCGTCGGCAACAGCATGGGCCTTCAAGGCCTTCACCTCAAGCTCCTAGTTCTTGGTTTCGACCAGCTTCACCATGTGCTACTCCTCCACAAGCTAATCCCACTCCCGGGTGAAAGCAGCTTGCATTTGGTGTAGAATGGATTGAGCTGCGGGAATAGCGTCGTAAAGAGGGATTGGCTCAACCGTCACCATAGGCGACTGCCTCCCCGCCTCTCCTGCCGATGCCACGGCAGATACCAGTGACTGGGGACCAATTGGTGCCTCGGCAAGAGCTCCGGGAGTCGCCACACCACTACCCGGCGCTGAAGCCCTTCCCTCCGCTGCAAGAGGGATGTCAGTCGCCAATGGCGAGTCTCCATATTGAGCAACAACAACTTCAGGTGCCGGCGCCGCATCAACAACGGGTGGGTCGGCCTCACCAAAGTGAGCAGCCATGGCCAGCGTAGCCGCCTCCATGCCAGACACCTCCCCACCCGGCACCTCCACGCCGGGCACCTCCACGCCAGACACCTCCCCGCCTGGCGCCTCCACACCAGATACCTCCTCGCCTGGCACACCTACGCCAGGGCCAACCCTGTTGGGTGCCCCTTCGCCTGGTACTTCCACGACCTGCGCCGCTTCAACCTCACTTGCCTCAGCACACAAGAGTGCAGAGTCAACGACAACCCTTAAAGCCGACGAGCCCTCGAGCGTGGGACGCGGCATGGCAGACTCCACTCCAACTCCAGGGAGGGTGGGGCCTACCAAGCCCACCCCTGGAAGCACCAAGGACACCAAGTTGACTGACGACGCACGTAGAAACCAAAATAAAACTCCATAAGAACGTGCATAGGAAAAAAAGCAGAGGAAGAAGATACGCCTTACCGGCGGGTCGGACCGCTCCAGTGACCCTGGCCCTCCACCCTGGGCGATAGATTGAGGTTGCCAGGACCTGCCCTCAAGACTGAGGCTGCCATCTCTAGCCCAGCTTTGGATCGGCCTGCAATGGCGTGATCGCTTGCACAGTCCCCTCTGCACCCCCACCGGAACCAAAGCCACTACTAGAATATGAAACCAAGTTCACGATGGGAGCTTCGACCGTCCCGGCTCCATCACAATGAGAAGTTGGGATGCTGTCCCCCCGCATCAACTTCCGCTTCTTTAACGCAAGAGCAGCCGATTGAATGGCCGGACGGCGGGAACACCTTCCTGGCAGCGGAACTGGGGCAGACTGGCTGCCCTCTAGCCTGGTGGAAGATGTTGGGGACCCTACCGCAGCCTTCTCTGACAAGCGCGAGGAATCCGACCTTTGCTGCAACATGACACAACACCGCGCTAGAACCGCAGAAACCCCCGACGTATCCTCGGGGTGCAGATGGGCAACTTCGAACACATTGACCGCCGGCATCGAGCCCAGAAGATTGTTCCTCACATCGGGGGTCATTGAAGAGCGGCTGGCAGTCGGTAGGGAAGGAGACGTGCTCATCGTCAACCATATTGCAAGTCACCGCTTTCAACAAACCCTCCAACTCCTTTAAGGTATGGTTATCTGGAGCCAGCCGAAAGATATCGTCATTACCGATGTAGTACCAGGCCTCGTACCGTCGATCCTATAGACGGGCGATACGGCAGCACAAGAAGTCGGTCCGCACAACGAGGGAGGTCAATCCTTTTCTCGCCAAGGATCTAATACTTCTCAATATCAGCGAATACTCCTTTTGCAGCCCCTGGAATGCTTCCCAGGTAGTGGGATCAGCGGTAGGACCTGCAGTAGGCACTTTCAGCACAGGATGGGGCTCAACCCGCACGATCGCCCAATCTTCCCTCCAGGCTTTCCACTTGCCTCCTTTGAGTGAAGGGATGTAGTGTCGGGAGGATTTGTCCCGGTGCTGGAAGTAGTAGGCACCCACCTGGGTAGTCTCACCTTTCCCTGTGGTCTTCATTACGAAGAAAAGGCGGAACATCTCCACCATCAGCTTACAACCCACGGACGCCTCACAGAAATGGACGAACACCGCTATCACAGCAATAGAGTTCGGGACAAGTGGTGGAGCTGCAGCCCATACTCCTCCAACACCGCGAAAAAGAACCACGACAGCGGAAGTCCAATCCCTGTAGACACATAAGCGGAGAAGAGGACGGTCTCGTCTTCGGGCAAGTCTTCAAGAGCGGGATATCCATAGCGGATCATTCCCGCACGTACCGCCGCCGACCAACCAAACAGTCGCCGCATCGACAACAGGTTGTCAGCCGACAGAAGGCGAGACGGAGGCAATGGGGAAGCCATTGGAGCAAGTGAAGATGGTGGAGACGATTGGAGCTTTGACTAAGGAAAGAAAGCTCGAGTACTCAAGGAAGAAGGCGAAATCTTAGGATGCAGGGTGTCAATATGGAGGGGAACGATGCCTCTAAAGGCTTCCTTTTCAATCACCCCTGCGACGCGTGAGTACCTCCAGCGATGGACTGACCTACACCACTCAGAATGCGGTGCCCATGGCAATTGGTCCTATGCCCCCAGGTAGGACTGCTGGCCCAGGCGCTCAGCCACCCGGAAAAATAGCCAAAGTAGCTACCGTAAAGGCGGAGCATACGAAGGTATTGCAACTGCATCATGAACCGTGGCGGATAAAGGCGCCGCAGAAGGCAGAGAAGCGGCAGCAACAAAGGTCTCATCACCACAACCTCTCTACTTGAGGAGGACGCATGGTGACGATAGGCAGAAGCAACCACCGTTTCCGTTATCCAAGATAGAATTTAAAGTATGGTGCAAGAAGACATGGAAAGGGCTCCACCTTTGGGCTCTTTTCCATGCCCCAAGGTGGACCAAGGGGCCACTGCTAGTACCCAACAGACCGGGTAACCTCGCATATAGGATGAAGACACCAGGGCAAGTCTGGCAGTGCCACGTATCTAGAAGTTGTCGAGGTCTTAGCCTCCCTCATGATCCAGCCCCAGTGCCGCCACTTGGGGCAAGAAGGATGGGATAGAGGTCCCCAGGGGAGATAACCTCCCAAGGCGCCACGTGTCGAGGAGAGACCCGCACAACCTCTATGGAGAAGATCTAGGGCCACCACGAAGCCTGGAGCGCTGGACCAGACGCCCTCCCTGTGATGAGAGACCAGAGCTGCCACGTGCACTGGGGAGCCCCGGAGCTGCCACATGCCACAAAGGACCAGGGCTAGCCTCCCCAGCGAGGACCTACACCGACGTTGCCACCTGTCTCTCAGCACCCCAAGACGGTAAGGTGCGGGAGTTAAAAGCTGGAGCGCTCCACCCAGGGCATGCATTGAAGGACCACACCCACCTCCGACTCACGACGCGCAGCACGCCAACAGTCAAAAGACCGTTATGACTAATCACATTACAATGAAGGCACTGCAGGCCTATCCCACTTGGCCAAGTGGGTAGCTTGCGGCAACAAGACGGGCTGTCGGGACACCATCTGCCACTGTCAGCAATGGCGCGTGGGCCACTGACAAGGAAGGTGACAAGATAGCGAGTCTCCACCGTCACGCTCAGAGAAGCTTATACAGGAAGCCTTAGATCTTTTATGATAAGATCGCCCCGGGACCACCTGTCGGGCCCCAGGACCCAACTTATAAGGCATCCAGTCTTGGTTATAAAAGGCCTGAACGACCACCGATATAGGCACCGGAGTCAGAATCCCCCATACACACACATACACATTCACACTCACCAAGCAATACAATCCACCGTGGAGTAGGGTGTTATGCTCCTTGCGGACCAAACCACGTAAAAACAATTGTCTCATACTCTTCCGCTAGAACACTAGTATGAGTCCTAAGCCCCGCCGAACAAGAACCTCCGCGGGTTGCTCCTTAGCAAATGCAGGGGAAGTGTCGCATTGACCCTTTGACACCATTGTTGTATGAAAACTCTGCCAATGGTATGATCATCCCAATTCTTACCATGGTGGATGGCACAGGAGCGGAGCATATCCTCTAGCACTTGGTTTACTAGCTCCGTTTGACCATAAGTTTGAGGATGGTAAGCTGAACTTCGAATCAACTTGGTACCCAGAGATGTGTGGAACTGCTCCCAAAACCGATAACCAAATAAGCTTCCACGGTCTAATATGATAGTGTGGGGTACTCCGTGTAGGCACAGGATCCTGGCAATATACAATTCTACATATTGTCGTGCCAAATATTTGACATTGACTAGAACAAAGTGAGCCGACTTGGTGAGTCGGTCGACTATCACCCAAATCGAGTCATGTTGGTGAAAGGTGAGAGGTAATCCAACAATGAAATCCATGCTGATGTCCTCCCATTTCTAGACCAGTATGCTCAAAGGTTGAAGCTGACCGTCTGTCTTCAGGTGGTCGGCATTCACCCGCCGACACATATCACATTCGGATACGTACTTCGCTATCTCCCTCTTCATTCGAGTCCACCAAAATTTCTTCTTTAATTCTTGGTACATTTTGTTACTTCCCGAATGAATAGAATACTTGGACAAATGAGCTTCATCCAATATTTTCTTCCAAAGTTCCACATTGCGGGGCACCACGATGCGGCCTTTGAACCAGATGGTACCGTCATTGTCACATCAGAAACACTTCATCTCCCCCTTCTTCAATCTTAAGCAAATGTGCGACATGCCCTTGTCTTTCCTCTAAGCCTCAACAATATCTTCCCTTATGGTAGGAATGAGAGCTAGATTGTAGAGCGCCACATATGGAACCAAGTAAAGACTCCGTTCTTCTTATTCCATCGAGGTGATGGAAAGATTATTGACATGGGACTTGCGACTCAGCGCATCGCAACTACATTCGCTTTGATAGGATGGTAGTGAATCTCAACCTCATAGTCTTTGATCAATTCCAACCATCTTCGCTGCCGCATATTCAAGTCCTTCTTGGTGAAGATGTACTTCAAACTTATGTGACTGGTGTAGAGATGCACTAGGTTGCCCAATAGATAATGTCTCCACATCTTCAATGCAAGTACCATGGCAGCAAGCTCAATATCATGAGTCGGATAATGCTGCTCGTGGTTCTGAAGCTGCTGTGATCCAGAAGCGATCACCCTTCTATCTTGCATCAATACACAACCCAAACGAATCACAATAAACATCAAATGACTTGGTTGTGTTTGGTTGTGCTAATACTGGTGCTGTTGTGAGGTGTTTCACTAACGCTTGAAAACCTTCCTCACATTCCTCCGTCCATACATACTTTTTTCCTTTCTTCAGAAGTTCTATCATAGGTTTATCTATCTTGGACAAACTTGGAATGAACCTCCAGTAATACCCTGCTAAACCCAGGAAGTTTCGAATTTCATGTACAAACTTTGGAGACTTCCATTTGAGTACTTTCTTATCTTGCTTAGAACAACTGCAATCCCCTCAGCAGAGATGATGTGCCCTAGAAATGGCACTTGGCTGATCCAGAACTCACATTTGCTGAACTTGGCATACAGCTTGTGGTCTCGCAATAGTTGAAGCACGATGCGCGAGTGTTGAGCATGTTCTTCTTCAGATTTTGAATACACGAGGATGTCATCGATGAAAACCACGACAAACTTGTCCAATTCCGGCATGAACACCGAATTCATGAGATACATGAAATGAGCCAGTGCATTGGTCAATCCAAAGGACATGACAAGGTACTCATACATTCCATACCTCGTCGAGAATGTCGTCTTAGGTATATCCTCTGGTCGAATCCTGACCTGATGATATCCAGAACGAAGATCCATCTTCGAGAATACCTTATCACCCACCAATTGATCGAACAAAATATCGATGTGTGGTAGTGGATACTTATTCTTGATCGTGACAGCATTAAGTGGACGATAGTCCACACATAGTCTGAATATCTTATCCTTCTTCTCCACGAACAATGTAGAAAAACCCCAAGGTGATGAACTTGGACGAATGAAACCCTTGTCCATAAGTTCCTTGAGCTGCTCCTTCAGTTTTGCGAGTTCCTTAGGTGTCATCTTATATGGCTTCCCCAAGATCGGTACTGTTCCCAATATAAGTTCAATCTTAAACTCGACATCTCTTTCTGGTGGCATACCAGGAACATCTTTGGGAAATACATCCGGATACTCACGTACCACCGAAATGTCCTCAAGTTTAAAGGCCTCGGTGTTGTAAGTAGTTGGAGTCACTTGGATAATACTCTCAAGAGTGAGAGCTTGGGGAGGGTGGAGTGGAGGATTCAGATATATCCTTCGAGGAACGATGTCAAGAATAGCACAGTGGTATTGCAACCATGCCATCCGTAAGATGACATCTAACTTCTGATGCTCCAGTATAATGAGAGAGATAGGGTATATGTTCCCACCTAGATTAAGAGGTACCCTATGGACCATCTCATCTGCTATTACTTTCCCACCCATAGAAAAAATCATGTATGGGGTTTTTGTGGGAAGGATAGGCAAGTGATATTGAATATAATAGGACTTGCTAATAAAGGTCTGGTAAGCACCGGAGTCAAAGAGGATGACTACGGGATGACCCTGGAGAGAGAACGTACCCGTGAGTACGGGTGCACCTTCAAGAATGTCCTCGATGGCGAGGTGGTGGATGTTGCCGGTTCCGGTGGCTGACTTCTTGGGCTGGTTGCGAGGCTGGTTGGCCCCCTGGTACGATGAATGTCCTTCGCTCTGCGGGTAGTCCTTGTTGAAGTGCCTCGTAGGACCACACGTGAAACACGTGTACGGGGTATGAATGGCGCGGAAGGGAGGACGGAATCCCAGTGCACGCGGTGGAGGTGCACACGGAATCATCACTTGCTGCGGCTGCAGATGAAAGCTCGTGTTGTTGAACTGGCGACCATGAAACATCGATGGTCGCGAAGACGGCTGCCACCTCTGGCCAGATGGTGATCGATACACCATTCGGTACTTCTGAGGAGCACCACCTCCGCTGCTCTACGGAGCACTCCTTTTCTTCTTATCAAAGAACAACTCCCTAGTAGCGTCCTCCTGTATGATCGCGGCATTGAAAATGTTGTTGAAGCTGCCGTTGTTGAACAAGGCAAGCTTGTCCTTCATCTTGCGGTTCAAACCCTCGTAGAGGCACTCACACTTCCTATCTTCGGTACTCAATTGGTCCTGAGCATACTGGGCCAAGTGTTTGAATACCTTGGAGTACTCGTAAGCACTCCATCCTCCTTGCTTCAGCTCCAAGAACTCTTGAAGCTTCCTCCTCATCATCCCAGAAGGTATATGATAGGTGCTAAACGCCTCCAGGAACTCCTCCCAGCTCACGACATAGTCTGCTGGTCGTGCGGCGGGATAATTCGCCCACCATGCCCCAGTAGAATCCTGCAACTTTTGTGCCACGAGCAGGGTCTTCTGTTGTTCGGTCATCCACAGCAAGCCAAACTTTCCTTCGATGGAGCAGAGCCAGTTGTCCGCCTCCAACGGTTCAACGACCTCCATGAAGGCCTGTGGGTGCGTTGACATGAAGTTCGAGTATGAACTTGGAGAGGGCTGTCGTGGACCCGCATCTGGTCGCCCCCCTTGACGGGAGGATTGTTGAACCATGGTACGCAACAACTCGGTTTGCTCATCGCGCGAGCTGAGCACTGCGGTGAGAACCTCCGCTAGACTCCTCAAAAGTTCAGGAGGTGGTGGCGTGGAACTTGTTGTTGCAGTGTTGCAGCTTGCTCCTGGGTCGGAGATTCGTCCTCACGACCACGACTTGAACCTCCCATTTCAGGTGTCGAATGCGTACGCACCATTCTACATCCATATGTTGTAAAATCAGCAACATGTTTGCTTTTCCTTCATCCATTTCATATTACAGTAGTGCGAATATTGACAAGGAAATAAGTGCATAACATTCACATATATTGATAAAGTACGAACTTCATACAAGATATACTATCTCATGACCAATTTTACAGTAGTGACCTCCAAAATGATGGACTCCCACTACGGAAGTGCATGCCTACTATACTTGGTCTCCATGAGACGTCATACACACCTTGTCATCTTAAACACACTCACTACTATTTATAATATGACACAAACATGGCCACAAAATAAACACGAGCAACTACTAAACTATACGTTGCCCTGTGATGGCAGGAGTGCTGCCCCATCCTACTCCAATACGTCCTATTCGACGTACTCGAGTATTTCAGGATCTTCTTTGTCCTCGTCCTCGTCCTCAGAAATTGGTTCCATAGGTGTGGGTGCTGGAGTAGGAGTTGCTGCCTCACCCGCCACGGATGATGTCGTGGCAACTAATGATTGCACATCAGCCTGTAGAAGAAACATCTTATAGTCTTCCAGTTCCTTTTGTGCATGCTCGCAACTGGCTTTCTAATCCTGAGTCTCCTCCCTGGATTGATCCTGTTCTAAAGTCACCGTACTCAACTGATCATCCAGCAGCTGTACCTCCAGTTGACTCGCCTCCAATGCGCTTTCTGCGCAGTGCGCTTCCTGGCGAACTTCCAATAGGTCTTGAACAGCTTGGTGCCACTGATTCTCCCTAACGTTTAAATGTCGATTGAGAGGAGCAATCATGGCTCTAAGTGAGTCATTGGCCCACTCAAAATGATCTCCTCGAATCAAAGCTTGTTTCAGATCACCAAGCAACCCTTCAATGCTAACATGTTGGGTAACGCTCACTTGACACGATGATGCTGCATATAATGCCAATATTATCTTGGGTACCTCTCCGTGATTGCCATAATATGCACTCTTTTGACTCACCCACTCCTCACTAGCTCTACCATCAACTGGAAAGAGCACGAACGGGGTGCCCACCAAATGACGAAAATGAAGCTTGCAAAACCTCGCAATAGCAACACTCGCAGCAAAACACCATGTGTCTTCCAGCTGAGCCCCTTTCACCTGGATGGATAAAGGAGCCCATCCAATATATGACGAACCAGCGGGCACATTGACATAGATGGTGCATCTTGTCACACCTCCATCATCGAATTCCCTGCCCCAATAGCTCGGTATGTCACGATACCCGAACCGCTGAAGCAGCGCTATCAACAACTCCGGAAAACCTTTTCGATGAGCACACGTCGCGAACACCCATCTGTTTGATAAGTGTACCATGAAGTCCGCCATCTGTGGAAAAGATACTTAAACAATGAAAAGTTTTCCAACTTCCAATAGTTCAAGAAAACTCAAAACTGGAGTAGTAATCACAGTCTGTTCCAGCTGACCTTCCTTTATAAATTCAAAATGTTCATACAGGAAATGTCAGAACCAGATGTTGGGTTGCATACAAAAGTTGTAGTATACTTTACAAACTTTACAGATTGTACTCATAGAGCAACTGGTGAGCTACGAAGTAGAATCTATATAGGTTTAAAGTTGACCCAAGTTTTCTGGAAATTTTGACAGAACCTCCCCTGTATATGTGGTGATTTCCACAATTTATACAGGTATATCAAAACAATATATTGAGGTAATGACAAAATAAACATTGTATAACATCAAGTTAAAAATCCAGAAGTAAAATATTCAGCCATGAAACATTCGTTATACAGGTATAACGCACAAATTTGAAACTATGTGCAAACGGTTTCAAGTTCTGGTCTGCCAGAACCAAGTTTGCGACAATAGGAATTAAACACCGTTACACAAAGATTCAGGTCATAAGTACAAAATAAAGTTGATAGAGGACTTACTAATATTTCAAGAAATGTATAAATGTGACCATGTCACTATTTTGGACTGAGAGATATTACTATCCAAACATAACAGATGAACTGGCTGGTTTTCACCAGCAGTCCTGCAGTTCACTGTTTTGAACTCAAAATTTGATTTTACTAATATTTGAATCAGGAAAAACTTTGAATTGAAAAACTGTAGATCTACTTCTACCTTTCCATATATGTATCACAATAAGGCAGAAGATTTTTCTACAGTGAGTTATGGAAAAATACAGAGACTGGTACAATGGTAGGGTCATCTGGAGCAGTTTTAATATACCCCAAATTTTAACAGATTATCTAGCTTTTCTGCCTTGATGGTCAACAGAAAGGTTGTAGAGGGCTTCATGCGCTTTCCATCCATATAGCATACCACTATGTTAAATAAAAACTAACCAGGATCATAATCCAGCGAAGTTGAGCAAACTTCAGCCAGAAATCAAGAATCTTGGTTCTAACCCTTTGTCGAGTCAAAACCCATTTTGCGGAGCCCAAGCCTAGCCGCATCAGATAGTCGGACTTTCCAAAATGTAATGCATCCATTCTGTCATTGGTGATGGTCAAGTATCAAATTTGATAATGACGGTACTACGTG
Organism: Tuctoria greenei; assembly: GCA_036927565.1. Classification (NCBI taxonomy): domain Eukaryota; kingdom Viridiplantae; phylum Streptophyta; class Magnoliopsida; order Poales; family Poaceae; genus Tuctoria; species Tuctoria greenei. The sequence goes on along the minus strand of JAYESD010000004.1, from coordinate 67,663,365 downwards.
CCTCACCAAAGAAAATTCTAACCGGTATATCCGGATACGTTTATAGGTGGCCCTAGTATCGTTCACTCGCAAACGTGTTCTACACGGGCCGCTACCGTAGTTAGTGCTGCAGAAGACAAACAATCCCTTTTCACACCTTCACACCTCAAGGGCGGCACGGGGTAACAAAATAGGCAGTCACAATAATAATATTTATGAAAGTAAATGCATACGACTCTGGTGTGAGTCGCCCTCGAGCGATGTCATGTCTCGAGGTACATGGCTGTACTACATCTGTACAGCAAAGACTCCCGCACGAACCGGCTTATACATGCTTGGACCTACATGTTTCGCATGCTCCCATAGAACATGAATAGTTCTAGAGATGCATACTATCGGGTTATCCACCACCCGACGGGGGCTCCCACTAATTTTGTGTCACGCTGGGGTACCGTGCATCATATGTTCTCAGAAACATGAACAGATTCAAAGACTCATATTGACTCTTCCATGCAAAGCCAGGGAATGATTTCATGCTACCTCTCGCATGGTGAGCTTACCGCAATTGATCCGCTTGCGGTGGCGTACCTTACCTCTTACCTGACGGCGGAGCATCGTTACAAAATTAATAACATATAAGTTAGTTTACCACCTTTATATCTTATAATAATAATACTCCTTATAAGGGCATATAGCTAATTCCTCACTCATATAACCCTAAGTTATTGAAAATATGCTCTTTTCAAGCACACTGTTCCCAATGATGCTCTGATACCATGCTGTGGGAACCGGAATCCCGACATCCAAGGATCTCATTGGGTGGTGTCGTGCGATGCGACACCCAACAATATACAAGAAAGGAACGAGAATAAAATACAATACCAAGTCTATATTTATAAACACAGCTGAAATTTTACAATACTAAGTGAATAGGAAAGAAAACTATACATCATACCTACGCTTTCGGCACTAGCTATGGAAAAGCAAAGTCATCCATGCCGTAGATGCTTTGCACTAGCAACACCCAATTTACAGAGGCATGCAGGGTTCCCACTCGGTTGTAAACCCTGGAGGGGGTGCAGCCACATCATCGAACCCATCATCAGTTGTATAATCTACAAAAACTTGTTAAGTACAAATGTGAGCTTAAGGCTCAGCAAGACTAACCCGTCTCACTAGACATATGCAGGGGTGAATACTAAGCATTGGTAAGGAATAGCATAAAGGACTCGCCTACAAGTGGATTCTTATAGTCATGTTTTAATTAGCACATGACATTCTTCAGGCATGACACATCATAGACTCCACAATCAAACAAGAAACGTTTTGCCGATGATATGAGATGCCCAAAGCACATAATGCTATTACAGGTAAAGTATTGGGAAACTATAAACTTTTAATTGTGCTATCTCTATGCCATACAAGGTTGCAAAACAATTATAATTAAATACATCATATTCTTCATGCTTCTTAAGTATTTACTACGTCAGGACACAGTGAACAAGTGGTACTCTGCGAGGGACAATGATTGCAATCAGGACTCATCCGGACAACATGATACATACGCACTTTCGGAAGCGCCAGCGAGTACATACAGTAGTACCTACATAACACTTCAGTACTAGTCGTATATGTCCACCTTTCACCCAACACTCGAATGTCGAACCGGTTGATCCGTCACGAGCAGGAGGTCACTACGTGGGGCGTACTCTGACGTGCCCACCAGCTCATTTACACCTTGCTGCCCTCAACCCACGCCTATAAAACAGAACGAAATGCCTAGACAAACCAGTATCAAGCTACGTCAGTTTACTGGAGCCCATTACTCCAGTATGTCACCGGTACAATTCAAGCTTGTCCAGTAGGGCCGCACACGACACGAGCCTTAATCGACAAGGTTAGAGCTATGCGACCGATACCACCTCTTGTCGCTTCCTACTCATCTCTGACCGGTCTCAATTTCATATTTATAAAACATCTCTTCATCCAATTCATCCCGTGTGATAAAATCCTATCTCGCGAGTAGATTCCAACTACTCGACTTCTACCGGATACCTATGAATATAAGCATGGCAATTACTACACGAGTCTGTGAGATATTCTAACCACTCACTGGGTTATTTGGTCATGCAAGTGGATGTCGAACACCTTACACGTAATGCACAAACATCCGAAGACGTAAGGTGAATGAAAACTGCAAAGACACTGTAAGGAACTTAAATGCAAACCGGGGCTTGCCTGAATGCGAGTGCGAGTCTATGTTAGTCTCTGGCAGTTGGACTTCCAAAGCTTTCGGCTGCTCCTCGACTTCAGTTACTACACATTATGCATATACTATATATGAATGACTTTGAAAATAATTAATATGTTTAAGGTCACAAGCTAATATCATGTGATCAAAATAAGATAAGGATCTTATTTGGCTTTGATACTTTTATGGTAGATACTAGGAAATATAGTGGAGACTCTTGCAAAGAACAGGAGATTATCAAGGAAGTTTGTTGTCCCTAAAATTCCTACAAGTATAAACCTTCTCTGAATTTTGGTTGTAAATCTGGAGGTCTATCATGGCTACCAGTTGTTGTACCATGTATAGGGGGTCTCACTAGTTCTAGGAAAATTGGTTTCACAATTTTTAAGCTTCCTACAGGGAAAAACTGATTTTACAAGTTTGGGAGAATTTCTGAAATGTTTTCTGTATTTTTCCCAATTTTTCAATTACATAGAGATTTGGAACTCTGATTAACCCAGTAATTGAAGTCCAATGAACCTGAAATTTTTACTGGAGATCAAGTGTATTAATAATGGTGTTCTGACCCAAATTGGGAAATTTCCAATTAAAAGAACAGGAGTAATTAATTTCCCAAGCAGTTAGCTCAAAGGAATTAATTATATAAATTCTAGGAGTTTCATGTCCAATAAATTGCATCACCGCAATGTTGAGATTGAGATGAGTCTTCCAGAACTTATTTGGAAATTTTTGAGCAATTCTACTATGTGTAATGATTTTTAGAAGTATTGTTGAATCCTGGAATTATTTTACAATGGAAAATAATTGAATAAAGCAGCCGGGCCCACTGGTTTAAAATCAACCAATCGCAGCTGGGCCACACAGGGGGCCATGGGGTTAACCCACGCAGCCGCAGTGGATCCAGAGCCGCAGCCGATCCGAGCATGCACACTCGTTGCTGACAGGCGGGGCCCAGGGGGCCTTCGTCTACCTCCCGACACGGTGGCGTTCCTTGCCAGAACCGCGGTGGCGCTTCATCGGACTTGGTTCTGTCGACTTCCATTCGGCTCGGCTGTGGCCGTCTAGCCCTAAAATTGACCGCGCAACACGATGGTAGGGTCCAATCGTGGCGGCGACGGCTGGAGGTGGCCGCGCGATGGCGGCGGCGAAGCTAGGGTTTCGGCTAGCATCGGAACCGCATGGGAATGGCGCAAGAAGCTCGGGAAGAGGCTAGAAATTCCTGGAAGCATGAGGATGGTGATTGGGGGGCTGGAAAGGGGTGACATTGCCAGCAAAGATGAGTTTGACGGTGAACCGTGGCTTTTTCACCGACGGCGACCAAAACTCGTCTATCTCGGTCAACACTCGATGGTTTTCAAATCTTTTTGATCTAGAGTGTTCGTTGGGAGATAGGTAAACTATCCCTTAACTATTGCCAAGAATTATTAGATGTAGAAAACAAATTAAATCCCTAACCTAGAGACATAGGTATGAACTAACATGGGGAAAATGGAAATAAGAACGCTACAAGGCATGGCATGGCTTGAAACTTGGTGAGCATGCGTAAGGCACGATGACACACCTTTTTCTTATAGAAGTCAGGGCCTGTAGAGGCCTCCTTCAGCTTGTCGACGGTGGAGCAGGATTGGTTCTTTTCGGCTTCACCCGCGGTCGTTGGAAAACTGCTGAATACTGCACAACTAGGTGAGGAAACGCCGAATGAAAAGATGGAGAAGGTGCGCAAGCAAGTGGTGAACAAGTTTGCTAAATAACTCACAATCGATCCTTGGCTAGATGGGAAGTTATCGTCGGAGTCCTGAGGGAAGGTCGGCAGCGCGCGAGCGGGGCAGAACTGTGGTCTTGAAAGGCAAAACCGACCGGGATCTCGACGCCGGTGACGGGGGGGGGGGGGGGGGGGGGGGTTAAATAGGCAGAGGGGGACGAGGAGAGGCGACCACGATGAAAGCAAGCAGGCAGTTCGGTGGCTTGCATGCCGTGCGGTGTCGCGACGGTGAGAGCAGAGGAACCGCTCAGGAATGGGTCACTGGGCAGTGGGTCGAACATCCCCTTCCAAGTCTATCTTCTCTGCTCCCTTAATTCACCCACCAATACTTGTCCGAAATTGTCACAATATGTGGATATGCTCAAATAAATATCTGGAATTTGATTCTGGAATCAAAACTTCGAATTGATCAAGTTTCAATTGAATTTCAAATTTGAATTTGAATTTGAATGAAATTCAATGGAGTGTAGCACCCTCATTTTCATGCATCATGCCCTACATACACTCATATACATGTTTAACATTGATCCACATAAAGAGGAACAAGTTTAAAATTGATTTGCAGCATTTAAAATTGATTTGGAACAAAACCGCACTTAAAACGCAGGAAAGTGCGGACTAGTCCGATTTTACTGAGGACTAGTCTAATTTCTCTCTGACTAAAAATGGACTTGTCTGCTTTTGCTGCGGACTAGTCCGATTTTGCCCCTGGAAACTTTCGGACTTGTCCAATTTTGTTCGGACTAATCCGATATTCCATGAATCCTTGAAAATTTGCAAAGTCCTTGGACTTTTCCGGACTAGTCCAGTGTTCCAGTGGACTTGTCCATTTTCCTCTCTGTTTGAAGTCGGACTTGTCCGATTTTAGGCCAGACTTGTCCGATTTTCTCTCTAGACGACTTCGAACTAGTCCGGTCCTTTCCGGACTTGTCCGATATTTCACGACTCTGAGTTGATCTTTTGTTTTACGACTTGTTTCTTGGGTTTCACGTTAAGTGGGCCTAGGGACGTCGTGCCTAACTCTTTTAGAGCCCATGTGAGACTCTAAACCGGCCTCTACTCATCCCAAAATCGAAATCCATCTAACCCTTGCCTCTACCTCTATATAAACAGCCCCACCCCTTGGATTGACATCTATTTGCCACTTTTCCACCCACCCAAACCCTAGTTCGTGGGTATCCACCATGAAGGAGGGAGGAGAAGATACCAAGCAAGAAGATGAAGAGGAGGAAACGAAAGAGGATCAAGATCTCCATCAAGTTTCGTTCTTCACCACCAATTCATCTCCAAGTTCATCACCAACCCTAGATCATCAAGATCCAAGTGTTACCTCCAAGTTTCTTGATTCGTTGGAGTCCTAAACACCTGGTATATCTTCTATTCTCTTTTCCTTACGTGAATTCGACCCCCAATCTCCAAATTTACGTTGATCTAGAAAACCCTAATCTGCTGATCTCGTGAAGTGCGGACTTGTCCGGTCCCTAGCATACTAGTCTGGTCTTCCTGGTTAAATTGGGTTGAATTAATTCTAAAATTTGATCTAATCAAATCCAAACCTGTATAAACTTGTTAAAAGCTATTAGAACTAGTTAGTGATCAGTAAAAGCAATCTAGTAACAAGTTCTACCTTGCATTTGCATCAATCATGCATGTCATGTCATATTGAGTAATAATTGTGCACTCTTTGATTGTGTTTCTTGTCTTGTATGTTTATTGTGTGGATTAGACGGATTTGAGCTAGAGAGTGCCGCGGAGGATCTTCAGCACCAAGAGTTTGAAGGCTTTGATCCTAATCAACAGCAAGAGCAAGGCAAGTGTCCTTGAAGCATATTGATCCTATTTTTAAATAAATGTTTTGTTTGCAAAATTGCATGCTTGTGTAAATTTGATGGGAAACCTATGGTAGGAAGTTTACTAGAATTGTTGACCACCCTTGTCACCTGGAATTTATGGTAGAGAGAGTCGGGAAGGGTTTTTACCTTTTGCTTCGCTTAATCAACTGGGATGGAAAACAACTATACCACTCAATTTAATTATGCATGGATGAGATTATGGTTAACATGAACTGGTTAAATCTTATATGGTAATGGGTGATCTAAGCAAGTCTAGTATGTGGATGGGTTGGACGTATGGTGGTTTGCTTGCTTTAGATCTAAGGACCGGTTCATGCGAGAATAAGCCAGGACTACAGTGCCACCACGAGGCCAAGTATGGGTGCGGCGTAGATAATTAATTAGGGTTTTGCTAGTGCTGTTTGGACCATTGTGGATGCTCGGGGAAGGGGTAGTCGGATTGGGTTTGTTGATGATTGGTGGGACTACCCTAGGATCCGAATGGCTCAAGAGGGGGCCCTTGGTTGAAGATGTGCTCTGCGGGAGACATCACCACCAGTGAAACCTCAGTTGGGTCAAAATAGGCTAGTAATCCCTTTGTAAAGGCTATTTTGTGAACTCTATGCACCGACGGAAGTTTGTAATGTGACCGACGGGTCATGGGCATAAGGGAGGTTCTTAGTCACCGAAAGGTGATGAAATCACGAACACGTGGGTAAAGAGGTACAAACTCTGCAGAGTTAAATAAAACTATCATGATAGCCGTGCTCCCGGTTATGAGCACCTGGACAACTTCCATGATTAGAGGGAAATTGGAATTTGGGATGGTTATGGTCTGGTAATGGTTATGGCTGGTTATGAATTTATTTCTGGTATTGAATATGGTTATTGGCAATGGTGAAATCTGGAATTATTGATGATGGTAGCGAATCCAGATTGGTATTAAGATATTACTTATGATTATGATGGGTTTACTTCACATACATATAATATATTGCTTTTCACATGTTTTTAATGTACTTTTCAGCACTTAGCCATTATTATTGTCGTCATTTGAATCAGCCACATGTCATACTTTCCACACTTGCTGAGTACGACATGTACTCACTCTTGTAACCCCCCCCCCCAACAGTTGCAGGTCAGGATTGGTAGTTTAATGGTGATAATGCGGAGTTCTAGGCCGTGTCTACCGTCAGCTTTGCCTGTGGTGTTGATTGGAGATGCGCTATACCCTATTGCTTATGCTGCCTAGCTGTTTAGTTTGCTTAATCAGTTTATTTCCGCTGCATTAGTTGAACTTGTCATAAATATTCATTAGAGCTTGTATTCGAGGATAATCTGGTTTGTGTAATAAAATTTGGTTAATTAATCTTGTTCTGTGGTAATTATCTGTATATCGTTTGTGATTGCACTCGTGTATGTGTGATGAACATCCTGGGCACACATATGCGTTAGCGTGGTTCATTTTTCGGAACCGGGCGTCACAGATTGGTATCAGAGCCACAGGTTGACCGTAGGATGCAGCCTATATAGAATGGACACTTTAGAGCACATCGGAGCACTCAGAAATCGATGTGTTTTTGCTTGGAGTGTTGTTTGCTATATATATTGCTTGCTTGTGTGCTTAATAGAGGATTTTGGGATGCCTTAGCATTGCCATGTCCACCTAGGCTAGTATAGCTAGTTGGTTAGCTTCATATCCCTTGATGCATATAGTTGGGGACGTTTTCTAATTCTTACCTATTGCCTTTCTTCAGATAGTGAGGACTCACAACCAGAGGGATGGCAATGATGAGGAGGAGAACAATGGAGTACCTCAGAACAACAATGGGCAAGGACCTGCTCATGGAGCTATCAACATTGAGCAGCTTTTGGCCATGCAAAACCAGCTCATGCAGACCATGATACAGACAATGGGACAGCTGCAGGCTGGCAACATCAACAATCAGCCCCACATGCCTCCACCGCCACCCCCGCCTCCTCATAACCGATTGGGAGAGTTTATGAGGACTAGGCCACCAACCTTTGCTCAAGCCGCTGAACCTATGGATGCGGATGATTGGCTCAAGTCCGTGGAGAAGAAACTTGCTATTGTACAATGCAGTGACCGGAGAAGGTCTTGTTTGCTTCTCATCAACTAGTTGGAGCAGCCGCGGATTGGTGGGATGCTTATTGCAATGCTCACGAGAATCAAGAGAGGGTTACTTGGGCCAAATTCAAGGAGAATTTCCGTTCTCATTATGTGCCCGAGGGTGTTATGATCTTGAAGAGACAAGAATGTGAGAATTTAAGGCAAGGAAGATCAAGCGTGAGTGAATATCTAAATAAATTCACTCAACTCTCAAGGTACGCGCCTGAGGATGTTCATCGGGACAGCCAGAAGCAATACTTGTTCATGAGGGGCTTGAACAATGAGATACAAGTACAATTGCTCAATTGTGACTATGCAAATTTCCAGAAGCTTGTGGACAAAGCAATTGTGGTTGAGAACAAGATTCGTGAGATGGAGCAAGACAATAAGAGAAAGGCGCCATATCAAGGACAGCAACAAGGAAGTAATGTGCGCCCTCGCTCTGCGCCGCCCAATGCTCCTCATTACAGCTCTTCTATTCCTGCTCAACGCTCTGGTTATGAACCACGCCCAACTCAGTTTGTGCAGCAGCGCCCTATTATGCAAGCACCTAGGCCTCCAATGCCTTATGCGCCTCGTGCTAATTTTCCTGCTGCAAGTGTTCAAAACCAAGCCCGTCCCAATAATTCTGGTGGAGTTAAGAAGTGTTATACTTGTGGAGAAGCTGGAAACTTTGCGCATCAATGCCCTAAGTCAAGCCTTGGTCAAGGAAGCAATGCGCCGAGGCAAAACCCAAGACCCAATGGAGGAGCGCCACAAGGAAGCCGTGGACAGCCGAATTTTGCTCGTGGCAATGTGAACCATGTCTCAACGGAGGATGCTCAACAAGCGGATGACGTGGTCATTGGTATATTTCTCGCCAACTCCAGCCCCGTGACTATGTTATTTGATTCTGGAGCATCGCATTCATTCATTGCATCAAAGTATGTTGCTAAGTATAGTTTGCCTATCTCTCATATGAAGTTTACTCTATTGGTTAAGTCTCCTGGAGGAGAGATGAGGACAAATATAGTATGTCCAAAAGTAAGCCTTAGAATAAGGGGGGTAGACTTCTCCGCCAACCTCATTGTTTTGGATTCCCAAGGATTGGACATTATACTTGGTATGGACTGGTTGAGGAAGCACAATGGAGTTATTGAGTGTGCCACAAAGACGGTGAAGTTGACCAACGAAGAAGGGATCACCGTAGAAATTGAAGCATCTCAAACCGCACCAAAGCAATTGGAGTTGAATCATATGGACGGTGCCACAATTGAGGAGATTCCGGTGGTGTGTGAATTTTTGGATGTTTTTCCGGACGAGTTGCCAGGTATGCCACCCGATCGAGACATTGAGTTTGTTATTGATTTAATACCTAGAACTGCACCTATAGATAAGAGGCCGTATAGGATGCCTCCTATGGAATTAGCGGAGCTCAAGAAGCAGATTCAAGAGCAATTAGAGAAGGGTTTCATTCGCCCAATCTCTTCACCTTGGGGAGCGCTCGTTCTATTTGTGGACAAGAAGGATGGATCCCAAAGGATGTGCGTGGACTACCGAGCTCTCAACGAGGTAACAATCAAGAAAAAGTATACCTTGCCACGTATAGAAGACTTGTTTGATCAGATGAAGGGTGCTTGTGTCTTCTCTAAGATTGATTTGAGGTCGGGATACTTTGAAATGAAGATTAGACCATCGGACATACCCAAGACAACTTTTAGGACACGGTATGGATCTTATGAGTACACCGTGATGTCTTTTGGATTGACAAATGCGCCTGCCTACTTTATGTACCTCATGACTAAGGTATTCATGGAGTACTTGGATAGATTTGTTGTGGTGTTTATTGATGATATTATGATCTACTCGAAGGACGAGAAGGAACATGAGGAACACTTGAGGCTTACGCTACAGAAATTGAGGGAGCATCAATTGTATGCCATGTCCAACAAGTGTCATTTTTGGTTGAGAGAGGTGTCGTTTTTGGGTCATATAATCTCAGGAGGAGGAGTATCGGTTGACCCCGGAAAAGTGAGAGACGTGTTGAAGTGGGAACCACCGCAAAATGTCAAGGAAATAAGGAGTTTTCTTGGGATGGCTGGATATTACCGTAGATTCATCAAGGACTTTTCCAAGATAGCCAAGCCTATGACAGAGTTGCTAATGAAGGGAAAGGCTTTCCAATGGACCCAAGCTTGTCAAAATAGTATTGAGGAGTTAAAGAAGAGGTTGACAACAACCCCAGTTTTGGTATTGCCGAATGTGAGCAAGAGTTTTGATATTTATTGCGACGCATCGAGACAAGGGCTTGGATGTGTATTGATGCAAGAAGGTCAAGTGGTCGCCTATGCATCAAGACAATTGAAGAAACATGAGCAGAATTACCCCACGCATGATTTAGAACTTGCAGCCGTGGTACATGCATTGAAGATTTGGAGACATTATGTTCTTGGACATAGGTGTGAAATTTATACGGATCATGAGATTTTGAAGTATATTTTCACACAAACGGATCTGAACTTGAGGCAACGGAGATGGTTGGAGCTCATCAAAGACTATGATTTGGGGATCAACTATCATCCGGGAAAGGCCAATGTAGTGGCCGATGCTTTGAGTAGAAAGGGAATAAGTCACCAACTCACAGTTCGAGAGTTACCATCTGAGTTATGCAAGGAGTTTGAATGGTTGAACCTTGGGTTTGTAAATGAGACGGAGATGATGGAGTTAAAACCAACCTTGGAGCAAGAAATTCGAGAGGCACAAACCGCAGATGAGGAGATCAAGGAAATCAAGGAAAGGATCGAGGAAGGGAGAGAATTCAGATTTGATGATGACGAACATGGTACCTTATGGCTTGGAAAGAGGATTGTCGTGCCCGATGTGAAGCATATTCGGGAGACAATATTAAAGGAGGCACATGACTCACCTTACTCAATTCACCCTGGTTGTACCAAGAGGTACAAAGACTTGAAGACTTGCTATTGGTGGGATAGCATGAAGAAGGACATAGCTGAATACGTAGCATTGTGTGATTTGTGCCAACGAGTCAAGGCGGAACATCAGAGGCCAGCTGGATTATTGCAACCGTTGAAGATCCCGGAATGGAAGTGGGAGGAAATTGGTATGGACTTCATAGTTGGGTTACCACGTACTCAGTCCGGGTATGACTCAATTTGGGTAATTGTGGATCGCTTAACCAAGTCAGCTCATTTTGTCCCCGTGAAGACCAAATATGCAGCTGCACGATTGGCCGAAATATACATGGAGCATATTGTGTGTCGACATGGAGTCCCTAAGAAGATAATCTCAGATAGAGGTTCTCAGTTCACTTCCAGGTTTTGGCAAAAATTGCATGAAGCTTTGGGAACGAGGTTGAATTTTAGTTCAGCATATCATCCTCAAACGGATGGACAAACCGAGAGGACCAATCAAATTTTAGAGGACATGTTAAGAGCTTGTGCTTTAAAGCATGGAAAAAGTTGGGACAAAAGCTTGCCATACGCAGAATTTTCATACAACAATAGTTACCAAGAAAGTTTGAAAATGTCACCATATGAAGCGCTTTATGGGAGGAAGTGTAGGACACCTTTATTCTGGAATGAGGCAGGAGAAACTCAAGTATTTGGTCCGGATGTGTTGCAAGAAGCCGAAAAGCAAGTCCAAATAATTCATGAAAACTTGAGGGCTGCCCAATCAAGACAAAAAGGCTACGCGGACAATAGAAGAAGGAAACTAGCCTTTGAAGTGGGAGATTTTGTTTACATCAAGGTGTCACCAATGAGAGGTCATAAGAGGTTTAACATAATAGGAAAGCTAGCACCTCGTTATATTGGACCATTCAAGATTTTGGACAAAAGGGGAGAAGTAGCGTATAAGTTGGAGATGCCAGCTCATCTTTCAGACGTACATGACGTCTTTCATGTTTCCCAGCTCAAAAAATGCTTGAGAGTACCGGAAGAACAAGTGCCAATGGAAGAATTGGAACTAGGGGAAGATTTGGCTTATGCCGAACAACCGGTCAAAATCTTGGAAACTAAGGAGAGGGTCACAAGGAACAAGGTTATTAGATGGTGTAAGGTTCAATGGAAGCACCACACAGAAAAAGAAGCAACTTGGGAGCTAGAAGATGATCTCAAAAATGACTTTCCCTATCTGTTCTCTTCCACATCGAATCTCGAGGGTGAGATTCATTTTAAGGGGGGTAGGTTTGTAACACCCTCATTTTCATGCATCATGCCCTACATACACTCATATACATGTTTAACATTGATCCACATAAAGAGGAACAAGTTTAAAATTGATTTGCAGCAATTAAAATTGATTTGGAACAAAACTGCAATTAAAACGCAGGAAAGTGCGGACTAGTCCGATTTTACTGAGGACTAGTCTCATTTCTCTCTGACTAAAAACGGAGTTGTCCGTTTTTGCTGCGGACTAGTCCGATTTTGCCCCTCGAAACTTTCGGACTTATCCGATTTTGTGCAGACTAGTCCGATATTCCATGAATCCTTGAAAATTTGCAAAGTCCTTGGACTTTTCCGGACTAGTCCGGTGTTCCAGCAGACTTGTCCGTTTTCCTCTCTGTTTAAAGTCGGACTTGTCCGATTTTAGGCCAGACTTGTCCGATTTTCTCTCTGGACGACTTCGGACTAGTCCGATCCTTTCCGGACTTGTCCGATATTTCGTGACTCCGAGTTGATCTTTTGTTCTACGACTTGTTTCTTTGGTTTCACGTTAAGTGGGCCTAGGGACATCATGCCTAACTCTTTTAGAGCCCATGTGGGACTCTAAACCGGCCTCTACTCGTCCCAAACTCGAAATCCATCTAACCCTAGCCTCCACCTCTATATATACAGCCCCACCCCTTGGATTGACATCTATTTGCCACTTTTCCACCCACCCAATCCCTAGTTCGTGGGGATCCACCATCAAGGAGGGAGGAGAAGATCCCAAGCAAGAAGAAGAAGAGGAGGAAACGAAAGAGGATCAAGATCTCCATCAAGTTTCGTTCTTCACCACCAATTCATCTCCAAGTTCATCGCCAACCCTAGATCATCAAGATCCAAGTGTTACCTCCAAGTTTCTTGATTCGTTGGAGTCCTAAACACCTGGTATATCTTCTATTCTCTTTTCCTTACTTGAATTCGACCCCCAATCTCCGAATTTACGTCGATCTAGAAAACTCTAATCTGCTGATCTCGTGAAGTGCGGACTTGTCCGGTCCCTAGCGGACTAGTCCGGTCTTCCTGGTTAAATTGGGTTGAATTAATTCTAAAATTTGATCTAATCGAATCCAAACCTGTATAAACTTGTTAAAAGCTATTAGAACTAGTTAGTGATCAGTAAAAGCAATCTAGTAATAAGTTCTACCTTGCATTTGCATCAATCATGCATGTCATGTCATATTGAGTAATAATTGTGCACTCTTTGATTGTGTTTCTTGTCTTGTATGTTTATTGTGTGGATTAGACGGATTTGCGCTAGGGAGTGACGCGGAGGATCTTCAGCACCAAGAGTTTGAAGGCTTTGATCCTAATCAACAGCAAGAGCAAGTCAACTGTCCTTGATGCATATTGATCCTGTTTTTAAATAAATGTTTTGTTTGCAAAATTGCATGCTTGTGTCAATTTGATGGGAAACCTATGGTAGGAAGTTTACTAGAATTGTTGACCACCCTTGTCACCTGGAATTTATGGTAGAGAGAGTTGGGAAGGGTTTTTACCTTTTGCTTCGCTTAATCAACTGGGATGGAAAACAACTATACCACTCAATTTAATTATGCATGGATGAGATTATGGTTGACATGAACTGGTTAAATCTGATATGGTAATGGGTGATCTAAGCAAGCCTGGTATGTGGATGGGTTGGACGTATGGTGGTTTGCTTGCTTTAGATCTAAGGACCGGTTCATGCGAGAATAAGCCAGGACTACAGTGCCACCACGAGGCCAAGTATGGGTGCGGCGTAGATAATTAATTAGGGTTTTGCTTGTGCTGTTTGGACCATTGTGGATGCTCGGGGAAGGGGTAGTCGGATTGGGTTTGTTGATGATTTGTGGGACTACCCTAGGATCCGAATGGCTCAAGAGGGGGCCCTTGGTTGAAGATGTGCTCTGCGGGAGACATCACCACCGGTGAAACCTCAGTTGGGTCAAAATAGGCTAGTAATCCCTTTGTAAAGGCTATTTTGTGATCTCTAAGCACCGACGGAAGTGTGTATAGTGACCGACGCGTCATGGGCATAAGGGAGGTTCTTAGTCACCGAAAGGTGATGAAATCACGAACACATGGGTAAAGAGGTACAAACTCTGCATAGTTAAATAAAACTATCATGATAGCCGTGCTCCCGGTTATGAGCACCTGGACAATTTCCATGATTAGAGGGAAATTAGAATTTGGGATGGTTATGGTCTGGTAATGGTTATGGCTGGTTATGAATTCATTTCTGGTATTGAATATGGATATTGGCAATGGTGAAATCTGGAATTATTGATGATGGTAGTGAATCCAGATTGGTATTATGATATTACTTATGATTATGATGGGTTTACTTCACATACATATAATATATTGCTTTCACATGTTTTTAATGTACTTTTCAACACTTAGCCAATATTATTGTCGTCATTTGAATCAGCCAAATGTCATACTTTCCACACTTGCTGAGTACGACATGTACTCACTCTTGCAACCCCCCCCCCCCCCCCAATAGTTGCAGGTCAGGATTGGGAGTTTAATGGTGATAATGCGGAGTTCTAGGCCGTGTCTACCGTCAGCTTTGCCTGTGGTGTTGATTGGAGCTGCGCTATACCCTATTGCTTATGCTGCCTAGATGTTTAGTTTTCTTAATCGGTTTATTTCCACTGCATTAGTTGAACTTGTCATAAATATTCATTAGAGCTTGTATTCGAGGATAATCTAGTTTGTGTAATAAAATTTGGTTAATTAATCTTGTTCTGTGGTAATTATCTGTATATCGTTTGTGATTGCACTCATGTATGTGTGATGAACATCCTGGGCACACATATGCGTTAGCGTGGTTCATTTTTCGGAACCGGGCGTCACATGGAGTCACTGAATTAAATAGCAATTGAGCTTAAAAATTGTGAAACTTCATGTATAAGTCAAACAAGTCAGGCTGATCATGATGGTGTGTTCAAATTTTATGTTCAAATAAGTTTGAATAGAATTCAAAATTTGAACTTAAATACGGCTTGAATTTTCGTGTCTCAAATAAAATAGCAAATGGAATTCAAATCTTGAAACATGGCAGGAAGGCTATCTGGAATATTATGAGGCCATGGAAAAATGTATAGCCTCAAATTTGAATATTTTGATAGGGCCTAAATGTAGAGTGCTATATTAAAATTTATTTGAACAACTTCTAGTACTGCATAGTGTTTTGCCCTAGCAAATTCCATTCAATAAAATCTAAAATTTGCAGGAAGGTCACTTGAATTATCCTAGGGTCATTGGTGAAGTCCATCTCTTATGTTAATAAAATGTTAAGCACGAGGGAAAGAAATATTCTTGATGATATCAAGTTCATGTTTACAACAATAATTGATCTTTACTATGGTTGAAAACAAACTGGCAACTGAACTTCATATTAAGGAAAAACTAGGATTTTACACCACGCGCCGTTGCTGATGGTGGTAGAAGGTGTCCCGTCAGCTTGTCTTGTTGCCGCAAGCTACTAACTTGGCTGAGTGGGATAGGCCTACAACACCTTCAATGTGATGTGATTGGTCATAGCGGTCTCTGACCGTTGGTGTGCTCCACGTCGTGCGCTAGGGGTGGTTGCGGGTCTTCAATGCTTGGATGGAGCGGAGCGCTCCACCTTTTCACTCCCGCACATTACCATCTGGGGCGAGTTGCGGGACACGTGGCAGCGTCGGGGCAGGTCCACGGCGGGAAGGCTAGCCCCGGTCCTTTGTGACGCGTGGTGGCTCCGGAGCTCCCCAGGGTACATGGCAGCTCCGTGCTTTTTCCCTTGGGGGGTGTTGATCCTTGCGCTCCGTGCCACGTGGCTGTTCCCGGGGTGATCCCCCAAGGATGGGTGAGGTCCCGTCCCTACACGTGGCATCTCAGGAGACTCAAGGCTTATGTGGCAGCACCGCTGCTTGATATTTGAGGGAGGCAAAGCCCTTGCCACCTATAGATCACGTGGTGCCTCCGGACACGCCTCGCTATCTTCATCCTGTGTGCGAGGGTACCCCATCTGAAGGGTACCAAAAGTGGCCCCTGGGTCCACCTTGGGGCATGGCGAAGAGCCCAAAGGTGGAGCCCTTTTCCATGTCTTCCTGCACTTTACTTTAAATTCTGTCTTGTACAGCCAAAGCGGTGGGTGCTTCTGCCAATCTTCGCCACGTGTCCTCTTCCAGTTGAGAGACTACGGCGACGGGATCTTTGCTTGTTGTAATATCTCTGTCTTCTGCTGCGCCTTTAACCGAGATGGTTCCCGATGCAGATATAGCACTTTTGTTCGCTTCACCCTTATGGGAGTAGCCTCACCGGCTTCCCTGGATGGCTGACTGACTGGGCCAGTACGTCAGTGCGGGGACGTAGGGCCCATTGTGATGGGTGTCAGATGTTGATCGATGCGGTCTGAGCCTTCCCTCGGAGTACTCAAGCGTCGCGGGGGTGATCAAAAGGAAACCTTTGTTAGAGGAACGGTTCCTTCCTTACTCGATCCCCGCAGCCTGAGCTTTCGCCTTCTTCCTCGAGCATCCGATCCTTCTTCACTCCTTTCGCCAAAGCTATCACCTTAGCTTGCTCCAATGGCTTCCCTGTTGCCTCCTTCCCACTTTTGATAGGCCAGAGATCTAGTGCCATTGAGGCGGCTCCTTGGCCGGGCGGCTTCGGAGTGCGGACGGATGATCCGCTACGAATCCCCCGATCTTCGGGATTTGCATGAGGATGAGACTGTTCTCTTCATCGCCTACGCCATTGCTGGGCTCGCACTCACTTTGTCAAGGTTCTTCCTTGCATTGCTGGGGGAGTATGGGCTGCAACTTCAGCACCTGTCACCGAACTCCATTGCGTTGGTCGCTGTGTTCGTCCACCTATGCGAGGCTTTTGTGGGCTGCCCGCCCACCGTGGAGCTATTTCGGCATTTCTTCGTCATGAAGACAAATGAAGGAGCGCGACGACTCAAGTGGGGGCCTACTACTTCTGCCATTGGGACATCTCCTTCCGGGGGCTGCATTGCCTCATTTAAAGGGGGAAAATGGAGCGACTGAAGGGAAGACTGGGTGATTGTGAGGACAGACCCACATCCCTCGCTGAAGATGTCATCCGGCGGTCCACGCTCGGACCCTACCACCTGGGAGGCATAACATGGGTTGCCAGTGGAGTACAGGACCGCCCTGAGGAGGATCCGGTTCTTGGCTGGCAGGGGCTTGACCTCCATGATGGTGTTGGCATACTTCTTGCTCCGCCGTACCGCCCCTCTTCAGCAGCATCTGTACAGGGCCTGGGTCTTCCACGATGAATATGATGAATGCCAACTGAGTTCAGACACCCTGACTCCCAAGATGCTACAGTAGATGCTGAAAACAGTGACCTCGGACGATGTTGATGACGAGCACATCTCCATTCTAGATGACTGCCAGCCGCTCCATATGACCACCGACGTGAGGACTGAACTGCGGAGCTCAATGTTGGAGGTCAACGTGTTCGGCCTGGTTCATCTGCATCCCAAAGATACGGCTGGGGCATCTGCTGTCTTGAAGCGGTGTCGTGAAGCTGCGCATCCAGGGTCGGGGTCTTTCTCGCGTCCTTCGGCAAGGGCGGAGGCAAAGCAATATGCTACTTCTGATAGGGCAGCGGTTTGCTTGTCGACATGAGCTTCGGATCTGAGAAAGCATTCCCGCACGTTGGCCGCGGGATCTGCTACTTCTATGCTGAAGAAGCAAAAGTTATATTGGGGGGGGGGGGGGGCGGAGCGACAACCATCGATGGTGACGGTTGATCCAATCTGTCAGTACCCGGCATATCAGGTACCCTCGCACACAGGCTAGAGCCGCCTAGGTACCTCGCCTCCCAGCAGGGACAGGGTCCGAGGGCACCACGTGTCCAAGAGACCCAACTTTGCCAGCCCCAGATGGGAGGTCCGGGGTGCCCACAAGACATCTCGAAGGAGGCACTCAACTCTACCTTGACGACAAGCTCCCAGGCAGCCACGTATCCAGCGGGACGGGACTCGACCTCCACCGCGGAGGTGAGCTCCCAAGCTACCATGTGGCACACGAAGTCAAGACCCGACTTGAAGGCTTCTTAAAAAACTTTGTTCATTTAATTACACATTAGTTTTATGATCATGCCATGATAACCTCGCTTACCATGTGTTACATTCATATTCCCTGTGCAATCCAGCTACAGGTGGGCCAATTTGAGGTACCTGCAGTGTGTGAAAGGTCCACCTGGCTGCTCTCATCATTAGGGACCCCTGGCGCCAAAAGGTTCCCCCAGTAAAGGTATGTACCGAGCAGGATGTCCACGGGGTGCAAGTTGCTTAGCTTGGTCCTGCACCATAAGCAAACACACCCTGCCTCCCAGCGTGACAGCTGAGTACTGGAACCAGAGAGCTCACACCCTAAGGACGACAAGAGTCGGGCCTCGGAGCACCAATGCATCGAATTACCCAAGCACCCTACGTCAGGCTAGGACTGTAATACATGGCAGAGCTAGGGAGAGAAACAAGTATAACTGACGAACAAGGCTAGTCCCCCTTTTCCTATATGCAGGACAAACGCCAGAAAATCCACCTTTGGCACCTCTCAAGGGGCCTGCCGTCGACGTCTACACAAAGATGGTGGACGACGCTGGAACATCCAGCTCTGTCACCTCCCAAGGGTCCTATCGTCGACGTATACACGTTGATGGTGGACGACATCAGAGCATCCAGCTCTGACACCTCCCAAGGGGCCTGCCGTCGATGTGTTGGAACGTCAACGACGGCACCAAGCGCGGATAAATGAGTAAACTCTACTGCCCCGCTCTTGTTGCTATTAAGGTTCCCTTGCAATAGCTAGTAAAAAAAGGGGCCTACCGTAAGCATCTACACAAAGATGGTGGACGACACCAGAACATCCAGCTCTGGCACCTCCCAAGGGTCCTGCCATCGACATCTACACGGAGATGGTGGACAACGCCGGAACATCCAACTCCAGCACCTCCCAAGGGGCCTGCCGTTGACATGCCGGAATGTCAATTATAGCATGAAGCGCAGATAAATGAGTAAACTCTATTGCCCCACTCTTGTTGCTAATAAGGTTCCCTTGCGATAGCCTGTAAACCAGGGGCCTGCCGTCGGCGTCTACACGAAGATGGTGGACAACGCCAGAGCACCCAGCTTCGACACCTCCCAAGGGGCCTGCCGTCGACGTCTACACGGGGATGGTGGACGACGTCGGAGCATCCATCTCCGGCACCTCCCAAGGGACCTGCCGTCGATGTGCTGGAATGTCAACGACAGCACCAAGCGTTGATAAATGAGTAAACTCTATGCCCCGATCTTATTGCTAATAAGGTTCACTTGCGATAGCATGTAAACCAGGGGCCTGCCATCGACGTCTACACGGAGATGGTGGACGATGCTGGAGCATCCAGCTCCGGCACCTCCCAAGGGGCCTGCCATCGACGTCTACACAGAGATGGTGAACGACGCCAGAGCATCCAGCTCCGGCACCTCCCAAGGGGCCTGTCGTCAATGTCTACAGGGAGATGGTGGACGACGCCGGAGCATCCAGCTCCGGCACCTCCCAAGAAGCTTGTCATCGACGTCTACATGGAGATGGTGGATGACGTCGGAGCATCTAGCTCCGACTCCTCCCAAGGGGGCTTGCCGTCGACGTCTAGAACGTCAACGACAGCACCAAGCGCATATAAATGAGTAAACTCTACTACCCCACTTTTGTTGCTAATAAGGTTCCCTTGCGATAGCCTGTAAACTAGGGGCCTGCCATCGTCGTCTACACGAAGATGGTGGACAACGCTGGAGCATCCAACTTCAACACCTCCCAAGGGGCCTACCGTCGACGTCCACACGGGGATGGTGGACGACGCCGGAGCATCCATCTCCGGCACCTCCCAAGGGGCCTGTCGTCGACGTGCTGGAATGTCAACGACAGCACCAAGCGTGGATAAATGAGTAAACTCTACTGCCCCAATCTTGTTGCTAATAAGGTTCACTTGCCATAGCCTGTAAACCAAGGGCCTGCCGTCGACGTCTACAAGGAGATGGTGGACGATGTCAAAGCATCCAGCTTCGGCATCTACCAAGGTGCCAGCCATCGACGTCTACATAGAGATAGTGGACGAAGCTGGAGCATCCAGCTCTGGCACCTCCCAAGGGGCCTGCCGTCGACGGCTACACAGAGATGGTGGCTGACGCCGGAGCATCGAGCTCCGGCACCTCCAAAGGGGCCTGCCGTCAACATCTACATGCAGATGGTGGACGACGCTGGAGCATCTAGCTCCGGCACCTCCCAAGGGGCCTACCGTCAATGCCTACACAGAGATGGTGGACGATGTCGGAGCATCCAGCTCCGGCACCTCCCTAGGGCCCTACTGACGACGTCTACACAAAGATGGTGGATGACACTGGAGCATCCAGCTCCGGCACCCCCCAAGGGGCCTGCCGTCGATGTCTACACGAAGATAGTGGACGACGCCAGAGAATAGAGCTCCGGCACCTCCCAAGGGGCCTGTCGTCGACGTCTACATGTAGATGGTGGACGACGACGGAGCATCCGGCTCCGGACCCTCCCATGGGGCCTGCCGTCGACGTCTACACGGAGATGGTGGACGACGCTGGAGCATCCAACTCCGGCACCTCCCAAGGGGGCTGCCGTCGACATGCCAGAACATCAATGACAGCACCAAGAGCGAATAAATGAGGGCCTGCCGTCGACGTCAACACGAAGATGGTTGACGACGCCGGAGAATCCATCTCTGGCACCTCCCAAGGGGCTTGCCGTCGACGTCTACACGGAGATGGTGGACGACGCCAGAGCATCCAACTCCGGCAGATGGTGGCGCTACGACGCCCCAAACTCCCCCATTCCATTAGGGGCCAGTCCAAGACATTCTGCGGTCAAGTAGTAGTTTTGGGTAGCCAACTAACCACATATACCAAGGGGCCTCTAACGGGGTTCACATGCAGAAAATCAACGGACGACAGTGCGGCCATGTTAGTTGTGCAAATTGTTGGTCCTGAGAAGCCAACGAGCTCAACAAAGGTTCTACAGATCCATACGTGGAACAACAATTGAGAGTCACAGAGACAATGCAAGTAGCCAAACACAAATTCAAATCCACTAAGGAATTTTTTACAAAGGAGGGTGAACCTCTTATACAAAAACAAGCCACCAGCCTCAGCTCGACTGAACTGCACTACGTCATGTTTGGCAGCCTCCTTAACCTCAGCCAATGCTGCCGCTATACGTTCCGCAATGGGGCCATAAAAAACTGGCTCCAGTGGCAGATCAGGGTATCGGCTTCGGTAGCACAACAAAACATGGGATGCCGCCGCCCTACCCTCGGCTTCCAGATGCTGAGTCAGCTGATACTCCTGCAGGTCGAGTTCCCAGCCGCAGCACTCTACCGTGTGCTCCCAGGCTTGGACGTCAAGATCGTGCAGAAGGAGTTCCTGACGCTTAGCTAGGTGCTTCGCCCGGTCCTATGCCAGATTGCTCTCACGGAGATCAAAGTCATCGAGGCGGGACTGCAGCCTTTCCTGATCGGCTTCAGCCCGGGCCATCATCGCCTGCGCCACCGCCTCTTGTTAGGCAACCGTAGACTCCCTCTTGGCAAGAGTGCACAGGTGGGCGTCAGTAGTGTCGTTGGCCGCCTTTGCATCATCCAGTATCTTCTGGGTCAAGGCGTATGAGGCCCTCACCAAGCGGTGCCTCACTTCCAGTTCCTTGTTCTCCTTCTGGTGCTTCGCCTTCGCCTCGGCGATCGTGGAGCTCAGGAGACCCTCCCAGACTTGGAGGCGCTCGCCCTTGTCACGCATCTTCTCCCACTCCACAGCAAGAGCTTCTAGTGCCTGGCGGAGGTTTGATTGGACCTAAAGGATGCTGGATTGCGTCAGGTCCATGACATCGGAAAGCCACTCCCGCTGCGCCAAAGTCAGAGAAGGTCATCTGGTGATCACCTCGGGGATCCCTTCCTCCTGTAGCGGTGAAGGCGAGGCCACCAACACTGGGGATCTTGCCCTCGGAGCCTGAGTAGGAGTTCCAGTGCCACCTGACACAACAGGGTCACCACCGCTCAAAGGGCCGACCGCCGAATCACCAGCACTAGGGACCAGACCCCCAGCCCCTTAAGTCGGCTCTAACATGGCCTCTGCCACGACGGCCGAAGGTTCCTCTTCCATGATGGCCGGAGGTGCCTCTGGCGCGACAACTAGAGATGCAACCAGAGATGCTTCAATACCCAAGCCAGGCACAGATGCCAGAGCAGCACTTCCCTGAACAAGCTTGGCAGGCTACCCCGCCAGCCCAGTCGTACCATCCTCGGCCGCCTTCAAAGCACTCCTGGGCGCTACTCACGGCGGTAGGGGCCTCAAAACAGCTGACATAACCCTGCAAATCAAGACCAAGCCCTGACAAATCAACATAGTGAGGCGAGATAATAGAGCAAGCGTAGGCAAGAATACCTTACCAGCATCCCCGAAAGCTCCAGCGAGCCTCCACCTTCGGCAACCCCGAAGTTGCGGGCCCTAGCAATGGCGTAACAGGCGATGCCATCTCGGCAGGGCCTCCGCCAAGGCCACTAGCAGTGCCGCCACACTGTGCTGGTGTACTCCCTCCAACCTCGACAGAGCCACCTCCCGAGCTACCGACGACATCGGCTCGAGGCCTTTTTGCCTGAGGTTCCGAAGGTGTGATGCTTCCATAATCCCCTATGGCACCCTGGGCCGTGCAGGTGGCGAGGACGCTGGATGACGTGCCGACGGAGGAGCCGCTGCCTGGCGGACCAAACTTCCCCTTGAAGAACTGCCGATGCCAGGAACTGGAGAGGGGTGCACCGGTGGACGCTGACTTGGAGCAAAGGGCACCTGTGGTGGCGCCCTCGGTGGCGACCGACGACATTTATCCTTCACGACCTCGACCACCAGGGCCTTCCCTTTGCCTACATTGGGGACTGGTGCCTTCCCCTTACCTACGTCGAGGACCAACGCCTTGCCATTCCCCCAGCATTGGGCGCCTCCTCCGCCCCGGAGGCCTCGGAGCCTGAAGAAGGTGCGGACTCCATCGAGGAGTCGATGATGGCCAGGCCCCGGCTCTCATCGCCGACCTGCCGCGACACAAGACCAATCACGTCCAAGTTGGGCATCTCCTTCAGAACCTTCATCTGAAGGTCTCGATCCATGCAAAGCGGTGGGCAAGCCTGTGCCAGGTTAAAGACGTCACTTGACAGCAAGTCGTCGCACACCTTGGACATTGCTTCGAACACCTCCTGCGGGGTCGTCTCCGTGTCGCGACCCCTTAGCGACCTGGTACCATCTTGGAGCCCGAAGTAGAGCCATGCTGGGCGACAACGGTGCTAGAGAGGGTCCAGACGATGGTGAATGAAGTCGGCCATCATCGACAACTCCGACAGCTCGTGGTCCGCAAGGAATCCGATCCTCTCCATCATGGGCTTGTATGCCGCCTCGTGCTTCGAGCGTTCCTCCCAGGCCGCCTTCCTAATCGCCGACCACCCAGAGGGCAATACCATGTGATCATGGGCATCGGCATGTACGACCACCCAGTCGCTCCTCCAGCCGGGCCACTTCGTCGAGGAGAGCGGAGTAATGTACTTAAAGGGGCTGTTGGCCCGATGCTGGAAGCAGAAGCCGCGGAGGAAGTTGGCTTTGCTCTTCATCTCAGTTCGCCTCAGCACGAAGAACTTGTAGAACACCGGTACACATGGGCACACCATGATAAACATCTCGCAAAAATGCGAGAACACCGCCGCCACCACCAGAGAGTTCAGCGACAAATGGTGGACCTGGATCCCAAGGACTTCCAGAAGTGTCACCAGGAAGGAGGAGATAGGAGAAATGAACCTGGAGTATGCATATGCCTGGAAGAAGATGATCTCCTTCTCCCCCAACTCCAGTGGCAAGGAGCCAGGACGGATCAGATCCCATCGTTCCTTGTCCTCCCAGCCGAAAAGCCGCCTCACGGGTGAGACATCCTCCATCCGGGAAGGAGGCAGTGCTGAGTCCATTGGAGCAGGGGGTTGAGAACCTCAAGAATGTGCAGACACACAAGGAGGGAGTCGAAGGATCGAATGCTTGGGACGTGCACAATAAAGGAAATTCCATTACCCACAATGGTACCCCTTTTAAAGCACCATAGTGGCGTTTGGACGCACCGTGCAAATTTGAGCAGGCTCTAAATCAACGGCTCGTAACACAGCGACCATGATGAGTGGGTCCAGATCCCGCGTCAGAAAAGCCGACCAAGGCAGTTCCTCGCAAGAGAAGGCAACCCGACGGTTCCCATAATGACGGAAGTGAAAGCAACAGAAGTGCAGCAGGCGCCTTGGAAACCATCGTGATAATGTCGTAGCAAGCAAAGATCCCGTCGCCACGACCCCTCAACCAGAGAGGGACGTGTGGTCGCAGCAGCAGAACAACGCACCACTTCGACTGATCAAGACAAAATGAAAAGACTGCGCGGGAAAGCAGGATAAGGCCCCATCCTCGGGCTTGTCGCCTCACCCCAAGGTGGACCCAAGGGCCACTATCGGTACCCGGCATACTGGGTACCCTAGCGCACAGGCTAGAGCCGCCTAGATACCTCGCCTCCAAGCAGGGATAGGGTCTGAGGGCACCACGTTTCCAAGAGACCCGAGCCCGCCAGCCTCAGATGGGAGGTACGGAGTGCCCACAAGACATACCAAAGGAGGCACTCAACTCTACCTTGACGACAAGCTCCCAGGCAGCCACGTATCCAGCGGGACTGGAACCGACCTCCACCGCGGTGGTGAGCTCCCAAGCTACCACGTGGCACACAAAGTCAAGACCCGACCTCCCAAACGGAGGCATGCACCCAACCTGGGGGCAGATCTGGCTTGCAAGACGGGCGTGGCCTCCACCATGGCAGAGAGCTCCCAAGCAGCCGCATGGTCACTCCACTTGCCCTGATCATATAGTGAGGAAGTTAAGAGGGCGGTGCACCTTGCCTCCGTTAAGCCTTGAAGATACGCGGCTTCCCCAAACGCATGGTGCAGCGCACACCTAATGTTAGGTACCGCTACGACTAATCGCATCACAGTGAAGGCGCCACAGGCCTATCCAACTCCGCCATGTGGGTAGCTTACGGCGCCAGAGACAGTTGGATGGGACATTCCCTGCCAATGTTAGCAACGGCGTGTGGGCTACT
Source organism: Tuctoria greenei (assembly GCA_036927565.1). Taxonomy (NCBI): domain Eukaryota; kingdom Viridiplantae; phylum Streptophyta; class Magnoliopsida; order Poales; family Poaceae; genus Tuctoria; species Tuctoria greenei. The sequence continues at coordinate 67,638,048 of JAYESD010000004.1, read as the reverse complement.
GACGACCCAGTTGGCAAGACAGTGAGTTCTCAAGTCCGCTGTCAGAGCAAGCTTACAGAAGAAGCCTTAGATCTTTAGGATAAGATCGCCCCGAGACCACCTGTCGGGCCCCGGGACCCCACTTGTAAGGCGTCCGACCATGACTATAAAAGGCCCGAACCGCCACCGATATAGGGCCAGACTCAGAACCCCCAATACACCCACATACGCATACACACTCACAAATCAATACAATCCATCGTGGAGTAGGGTTTTATGGTCCTTGCGGCCCGAACCATGTAAAAACAATTGTCTCATACTCTTCCGCTAGAAGGCCTGAGCTCCATCAAACAAGAACCTCCGTGGGCTGCTCCTTAGCAGATTTGGGGGAAAGTGTCACATTAACCCTTCGTCACAATCCCTCTTGCTGACGCTGTTGCTGTAGCCCAATCCATCTTGCACTAGGCGCAGGCTGCTTTCGCCCGAGAGTGGGATCAACTTGCGTAGGAGCGGCACTTGGTGAAGCTGGTCGACACCAGGGACAAAGAGCTTTAGGTGAGGGTTTTGAAGGCCCATGCTGCCGCCGACGCCCGCTTGAAGTTGTGCGAGGATCAGCGGCTGCAGTTGGTTCGCCGCGAAGTTGTTGTAGCTGATGCGGAACAGGAGTAAGCGGCGAAGGAGGGGGAGGTCTCCCGGGGCCTGGAGGAGAAGCGTCGGGCTTTGCAGGACCTGGAGCTCATCATCAAGCGCTGGGAGGACGATCTAGAGCGTCGTGCTCAGGAGCTCACTGACCGGGAGGAGACTGCACGAAGAGAGACGGAGAGCCTCCATACCTACCGTACGGCCAAGGACCAAGGTGTCCGGGACTTCTTGGCCCGTGCTGGGGCAGTGCTGGAACCCCTCGACCTTGGTATCGTGCCACGTGGGGAGCCATCTCAGGGGGTGGCCCAGCTGCTTCATGCCTTGGACTCCCTCTGTTCGTCGGTTGGGTCCGTGAGCATCGTCCTCGCAAGGCGGCTGGAGGCCGAAGGAAAGGAGCTGGCTATGCTGGTGGCCTACCACGTCCAGGTATGCTTTAGAGGCTTGTACCCGAAGATCCCGCTGGAGGCGGTGGAGAAAGGTCCCCATGATGAGCGGGGGTATGAGTCTAGGGCCAAAGTCCAAGACCTTGCTAGGGAGGTCACTTCTTTGTTCCAGCGGAGTTGAGGCTGGCGGCCCCTGGGCGCAAGGCTTTTGTATCCAGGGATTACCCCCTTGTGTAAATAAATGTTTATGAATTTGGAATCATATTGTTTTGCTTGTTGGCTTGTTGCGTGCTTTTAGATTGTTGCACCAATTCCTTTGTCTTGAAGAGCCTTTTTTCATGTCATTAACCTTTTAGGGACCAATGCTTGTACAATCGACGCAGCTGGTTTGTTGCTAGATAATGTCCTGCCTATGGAATCCCCCTTAGAGGCCCCCTGGTAGGCGTGGCCAGATTGTTGGGTACGCCTACCACTTGAACGTAGGATGTCTTCGACTGGCCCCCATTGGAGTGAGGGAGCATGAGTGTTGTCATTGCCAGCAGTCGGAGCTGGCTGCTCCGGCTCCGCCCTCCGTCGCTGTGAAGTTGTCGACGACTGGCCCCCTGGGAGGTGCCAAAGCTAGATGCTCCGGCGTTGCCTACCACCATCATGTAGTCGTGGAATGCGAGCACCTGGTGGACAGGATAACACAAGCAAACTTTGTTAGCAGCAGAAGCAGGGCAGGATAGTGCACTCACTTGTCCATGCTTGTAGTTGTCGCTGACGTGCCGGGATGTCGACGGAAGCCCCCCTGGGGGTGCCACAGCTGTATGCTCTGGCGTGGCCCACCATCTTCGTAGGTACGTCGGCGGCAGGCCCCTTGAGAGGTGCCAAAGCTGGATGCTCCGGCATCGCCCACCATCTTCGTAGAAACGTCGACGGCAGGCCCTTTGGGAGGTGCCAGAGCTGGATGCTCTGGCATTGCCCACCATCTTCGTAGAAACGGCGACGGCAGGCCCCTTGGGAGGTGCCAGAGTTGGATGCTCTGGCGCCGTCCACCATCCTCATTGAAACGTCGACGGAAGGCCCCCTGTGTATAGGTTATCCACGCTTGGTGCTGACGTTGACGTTCTGGGACATCTACAGCAGGACCCTTACGAGGTGCTGGAGCTAGATGCTCTTGGGTTGCCCACCATCTTCATGGAAATGTCGACGGCAAACCCCTTGGGAGGTGCCAGAGCTGGATGCTCCGGTGTTGCCCACCATCTTCGTGGAAACATTGACGGTAGGCCCCTTGGGAGGTGCTGGAGCTGGATGCTCCGGTGTTGTCCACCATCATCGTAGAGTCATCAACGGCTGGCACCTGGTGTACAGTCGATCGCGAGAGAACCCTATTAGCAACAAGTGCAGGGAAGGAGAGTTTACTCACTTATCCGCTCTTAGTGCGGACGTTGACGGTCTCAGACATCGACAACAGGCCCGTTGCGAGGTGTTGGAGCTGGATGCTCCGGCGTCGCCCACCATCATCATGGAAATGTCGATGTCCGGCCCCTTGGGAGGTTCCAAAGCTGGATGCTCCAGCGTCGCCACCATCTTTGTGGAAACATCAACAGCGGGCCCCTTGGGAGGTGCCAGAGCTAGATGCTCCGACGTCACCCACCATCTTCGTGGAAACGTCGACGGCAGGCCCCTTGGGAGCTGCCAGAGCTGGATGCTCCGGTGTCGCCCACCATCTTCATGGAAATGACGACGGCAGGCCCCTTTGGAGGTATCGGAGCTGGACGATCCAGCATCATCCACAATCGTTGTAGTGTCGTCAACGGAAGGCCCCTGGTGTACAGGCTATCGCGAGAGAGCCCTGTTATAAACAAGTGCGGGGCAGGAGAGTTTACTCACTTATCCACATTTGGTGCTGATGTTGACGGTCTGGGACATCGACGGCAGGACCCTTGCGAGGTTATGGAGCTGGATGCTCCAGCGTCGCCCACCATCTTCATGGAAATTTCGACGGCAGGCCCCTTGGGAGGTGCCGGAGCTGGATGCTCTGGCATCACCCACCATCTTTCTGGAAACGTCGACGACAGGCCCCTGGTGTACAGACTATCGCGAGCGAACCCTATTAGCAACAAGTGCGGTGCAGGAGAGTTTACTCACTTATCTGCGCTTGGTGCTGATGTTGACATTCTGGGAGCTCGACGGCAAGCCCCTTGTGAGGTGTTGGAGCTGACTGCTCCAGCATCGCCCACCATCTTCGTGGAGACGTCGACGATAGGCCCCTTGCAAGGTGTCGGAGCTCGATGCTCTAGCGTAACGTGCTTTGTATATCCTGCACACATAACAGAGGTGCAAATTGTTTTGCTCGCTGGTGATCTTTTCCTATCCTTAAGTTTTGTCATGTCTTATAGTCCTGGGCTGGTACAAGGGATCTGAGTAATTCTGTGCATTGGCGGTCAGGGTCCGGCTTCCTTCTTATTCGGGGTGTGAGTGTCCTGGCCCCCGATACTTAGCCGCAGCACTAGGAGGCAAAACGCACACACTTAGGTTACATGACCAAGCTAGCATGTTGCACGCTTTGGACCTCCAGCTCAACATTGGCCTTTCGCGGGGAACCATTTGGCACCACAGGACCCCAAGTAAGAGGGTAGCCATGAGGTTCCAACACACCTTGCAGGTACCTCAAATACATCCGCCTGCAGCAGGGTTGCATGACTCTACTAGGGGTGATATAAAACAATTTTCAACAAGTATATGAAGAAAATATACGAAAGACGAGACTAGCTTGATTGATCACAAAATTAACAAGTAATTTTAAGTGAACGTAAGAGAAAGCACATGGTAAGACAATGAATTCTTCTCATTGGTGGTCTCAGGAGTGGATTGGCTTTACAATAAGGCAACGACGAACTCTAGTTGGCTAGGGAGGCAGAGTGTTCATGCTTAGGGTACGAAACCAAGCTAATTTGCTATACACTCTTGACCTCCCCCCCCAGAGTTTGGTTGTCCTAAGTGCCGCTCCTTGGCACCATGACACCATACACTGTCCTACAATTTATGCTTAAGGGTAGAATTTACGGAGGTGCTCTATGTTCCAAGGGGTGGGGAGGGGCTCTCCTTCTTCTGTGGCGAGGCAGACATACACAGGGGCGGGATACTTGTATCACTCGAAAGGAACCTTCCCAACTGGGGAAAGTTTGTGTGACCCTTCTCGAGAGAGTATGCACCGCAGCACCAGGTCACCTGTCTTGAGCTCTCTACTCTGCACGAACCGCTCTTGGTAGTGCCTCAGCATCTGTCGGTAACGTGCATTTCGGATGGTGGCGTGCCACCTTGCTTCGTCAATGAGGCCGACATCTTCTCGTCGGAGCTGGTCATGTGAGGCTTCATCGAACGCTCGGACATTGAACGAGCCCACAACGATCTCTAGGGGGAGGATGACCTCCGCCCATACACTAGAAAGAAAGGTGTTTCTCCCGTGGCGCGGCTGGGTGACGTCCAGCTTGCCCACAATGCATAGGGGAGTTCGTCTACCCACTTGGCACCATGCTTATCCAAGCCGTCATACGTGCGTGTCTTGAGGCCCCTTAGGATCTTAGCGTTAGCCCATTCGACTTGTTCATTGCTCTTTATATGAGCTATGGATGCATAATAAACTTCGACACCGAGGTCTTCGCAGTAGTCCTGGAAAGCTGCACTAGTGAACTGGGTCCCGTTGTCGGTCATGATCCTGTTCAGGACCTCGAACCTGTAGATAATTTATTTCATGAATTTGACTGCGGAGTCCTTGTTCATGTTGATCACTGGGGCTGCCTCTAGCCACTTGTTGTACTTATCTATGACAATGTAGAGGAACCGGTACCCTTTGACTGCCCTGGGGAAGGGTCACAAGATATCCAACCCCCAATCCACGAAAGGCCAGGAGGGCGGGATCATCTGCAGTGACTGCGCCGGAGTGTGAATTTGCTTGGCATGGAACTGGCACACCATGCACTTCTTGACCAGTTTGACGGCATCTTGTAGTGTTGTTGGCCAGTAGAAGTCATGCCGGAAGGCTTTGCCAACCAGCGTGCGGGAAATTGCGTGATTCCCACACTCTCCTTCGTGGATTTCTGCGAGCAAGCCGCAGCCTTCCTACCGAGTTATGAACAATAGCAGTACGCTATTGGCACCACGTCGGCAGAGATCACCTTCTACCAGAATGTATCGTTTAGCCATCCTCACGATCCTGTCAGCGGATGTTGGGTCCTCCAGGAGGAGGTTGTCCTTCAGGTACTCCCGAACCTCTGTGATCCACGTGTCGGGACTCTCCTGAGCTTCTGGATCTTGGGCGCCAGGTGATTTGGGACCCCTGCTGACGCCTAAGAACCTTGGTGGCCCCCATCGTTGCAGGGATACCGTGGTTGCCAGTTCTGTGGAGCTGGGCTCACCTTCTTCATTAGGCCCTGCCGGCCTAGCAGTCATCCGCACCAACCTCCCGCCAAAGACTCCTTTTGGAACGGGGGCTCCTGTGGACGCTATGGTTGACAGGGAATCAGTGATGGAGTTGTCGGCGCGTGGCACATGGCAGAGATCCAAGGCCTCGAATCCAGCTTCTATCTTTTTGACATGTATTAGATATGTCGCAAGCTGTGGGTCATTGCAGTAGCACTCACCCCAGACTTGCTTGATGATCAGCTGGGAGTCTCCCTTGACCAACATCTGTTGGACACCGAGACCCTGCGAAGCTGTGAGTCCGAAGATGAGGGCTTCGTACTCTGCCTTGTTGTTTGTGGCCTTGATGTCGAGGTGCACTGCGTACTTGGACTGCTCCCCTGTTGGCGAGGTTAGCAGTACGCCAGCACCGACCCCTTGCTTCCTTGAGGATCCGTCGAAGAAGAGTGTCCAGTGAGGTCCGGTAAGCACCTTCTGGGCCTGGCGCTGGATGGTCCGGGACCTTTTCGGTGAATCCGGCGCATCTTCTACCCTCTACTCCAGGTCTAGCGACTCTATGTCTCCTGGGCCTGACGCTTCCTTTGGGGGCTGGGACTGAAAGGCTTCTTGGACTCCAGGGCCCCTAGGGGCACCCGACCATGCTCTAGGAGCTGGGACCCAAAGGCTCCTTGGTTCCCAGGGCCCCCTTGGAGGATCCGGACGTCCTCTAGGGGCTGGGACCGAGAGGCTTCTTGGTTTCCGGGGCCCCATTGGGGGACCCGGACATCCTCTGGGGGCTGGGACCCAGAGGCTGCTTGGTTTCCGGGTCCCCCTTGGGGGACCCGAACATCCTTTGGGGGCTGGGACCCATAGGCTCCTTGCTTTTGGGGGCCCCCTTGGGGGACCTGGACATCCTCTGGGGGCTAGGACCCAGAGGCTTCCTACTCTCCGGGGCTGCCTTGGGGGACCCGTACATCCTCTGGGGCTGGGACCCAAAAGCTTCTCTGTCGTTGGGGTCCCCTGCAAGATCCAAGCCCTGGGGCTTAGAGTCAACAGCAGGGGTCCTTCCTTTCATTGGGGCTGTTGGGCGCTGACTCGTTCTGCAACCAAAACCATACTTACCACCTCGGTTGTGGCAGCGATGTAGAGGTACAGGGGCTCCCCGGGCTCCGATGCCACCTTTATTGGTAGCAACATCAGCTGCTGCTTTAGCTCGCGAAATGCCTTCTCCCCGTCTTCGATCCATATGAATGGTTCAGACTGGCGTAGGAGCTTGAATAACGGGAGAGCCCGCTCAACCAGCCTAGAGATAAACCGACTGAGCGTTGCAAAGCACCCTGCAAGCTTCTGCACGTCCTTCATGCGGGCTGGGGGCCGCATCAGCTCCACTGCTTTGATTTTTTCTACGTTGGCCTCGATTCCTCGGTGTGAGACCAAGAAACCGAGGAGCTTCCCAGCTTTGACTTCGAACATGCACTTGTCTAGGTTGAGATTTGTGCATGTGGTTTGCAGTCGATCAAAGACCAGGGTGAGGTTTTCTAGTAATGATGTATGTGACTGGATTTTTACTACAATATCATCAACATAAACCTCTACTAGGTCCCGAATAAGGACCCAATTTGTTTTATGCATGGCACGTAAAAAGGTGGGGAGGGCATTCTTAAGACCGTAAGGCATGGAGACATAGCAGTAAAGACCATCTACGGTTATGAAAGTGGTATGTTCCTCATCTTCTCTAGACAACGGGATTTGGTGAACCCTTGAATATGCATCTAGAAAGCATAGCATATCGCACCCCGAAGTTGAATCTATGATTTGATAAATTCTAGGGAGAGGAAAGATCTTTAGGAAATGCCTTGTTGAGGTTGGTGTAGTCAATGCACATCCGAAACTTACCGCCAGCCTTGGGGACAACAACCGGATTGGCCAGCCATCTGGGATGGTGGACCTCTTGGAGACCAAGGAGCCTCTGGGTCCCAGCCCCCAGAGGACGTCTGGGTCTCCCAAGGGGGCCCCAGAGCAAGGAACCTCTGGGTCCCATCCCCCAGAGGACATCTGGGTCCCCCAAGGGGGCCCCAGAGAGCAAGGAGCCTCTGGGTCCTAGCCCCCAGAGGATGACTGGGTCCCCTGTTGACAGCTGTTATATACAAATTTCATCTGTCAATTTAACTCAAATATGTGAAAGATTTGTCATTTCTTGCACACATCACCTTTTTATCTAACACAATTCCACTTGGACTTGGAGAAATATGTGTATGCAGCATTTTATGCAGGAAATGAGGAAATGTAGAGGTACCAATCCTATAAAATATCTTCCAAGCCAATCAGGCGACAACACGTGGCATCCCATGGATCAAATGACCCACAAACAGAAGTATCCAAGAAGATCCAATGGTGTATCACCCATATACATCAATGGGACCCACCTAGCAGCCACATGGAGAAAGCACACAAGAAACGGTGCAATGACCAGGTCGGCCGAACCAGGGGGTCGACCGACCTGGTCTTTGCACCAAACTCGGTCAGCCTCCACGTGTTGGCTCCTCCCAGATCCCTGGAGTCAATGGTAACTGATTCGCGCACTTTTGGCAGAAGGAACCGACCTCAACACTTGTATAAATAGGACCCCCTACCCCTCACTTCAATACACACCACTTGGGCATCATTCTATTGTATACACTATCTTCCATAGTCCTTAGAGGAGTTAGGATGTAGAGAGGAGATCCTCTAGTCCCAAGTCCAAATTGGGAAAGGAGTAGTGGAGTCTCTCTTCCCAATTCCACATTGGGAAAGGTATGGCTTATGTCTTCCTTCTTGTATTTGTGACTTTGTGCTCAATAAAGATATTATCTTTAGTCTTCTTTTATACGTATACTTGGACAAAGCGTTTCTTGTTTGATTGTGGAGTCCATGTATGTTGAAGGTATAGCCTTTATGATTTCACTCTCATGATCACATCTTATGGTCATAAACACTATAGACCCCCACTATAGTCTATGTACTTATGACATGATTATGTTAATATGAATGACTTATGCTATGCTTCAACATTGGTTCAACAATATTTAGGTTAGTCATTGCCTTAGGATTGCTTGTGCCATGGATCCTAAGGTATTTGCTTAGTATGCTAGCATGGTGCTAGGGTATTTAAGTAGCGTTGGATGTCTCGTAGACCCACAGATTGAAGAGGTAGGTAGTAGGTGGTGACAGCCCTATCTGTGCTTTGTAATCCTCCACGTTCGGCTATGCCACAGGCTCTTGGTGGGAGTTGCCCTAGTATTGCTAGGGGTAAGCCCGTGCCCGATGTGTTGAATAGCATTGCATAGGAATTCATCATTGACATGACCATTAGTATCTACCTTAGGCTATGTATATGTATTAGGAGCATTGTAGGAGCAACGCTCTAACTCTCAATCCAATCTCCCTCTAGGACCCATTTTACCCTTTAGAATAGATTGCCTAGGTGTGTGTCACACTACCCCTATTATCAACTTACCCCTGTCCGGATAATGGATTAGTATCCCATAGCTTGACCATAAAAGTAGTATATACTTTACTCCATTGCCTTCCTTTGGGATAAATACGATACCCTTGGGAATACTCATGGGTGAAATGCTACAATGGTATCTTTCGTGCGCTTGCGGATCTCATCTCTTTACCGGAGATGATCTGTGGTGTTAAGAAATACCAACAAGCATTTCTGGCGCCGTTGCTGGGGATGATTTGTTAGTATATCTTAGGAGCCGTCAACAAGCATTTCTGGCGCCGTTGCCGGGGAAGGCAAAGGAAGTGAAGGATAGCTATCACTTGTGATTTGGCTATCGGTTCTAATAGTTATTAGATAGGATTACCCTTGTTTGTTTTATCCTTTGTGTGAAAATAGGGTAGTGTTGGCCAACCCATTGTATGGCATGGCCAAAGAGGACACAAGTGCTAAACTGCAAGATGATTCAAGGCGTACCTCAACAAATGTCCGCTAGGCAACACCGTTACTTTTTGCGGGAGAATTTCAGCTGTTAGTAGGAGCCAAAGTCATCCATACCCAAGCTTGGTGAAGGCTCCAAGAAGTTCTTCTTGGTTTGCCTCCACCATGGGGTGGATAGCTGGCTCTTCATCCAACACTCGTGTCATTGGTTGGCTCCACCAATCCATGACCACTTTCATGCTGGAGCTGAAGGAGTCCTATTCTAATTCATCATGGATGAGAAGAAGGTCTCCACTAAAGGGGTGGATTGAAGAATGCTCGAGTTCCCATAGCTTGTCATGCACACCACATCACAAGGTGGATATGCTAGTTATGGAACTACACCTCCCATTAAAATGTCATGAATATCCAAGTCGTTGGAGATTTGTTTGGATAATCCAAGTCGTGGATATTCACATGATTTGTGAAAATCCATGTCACCATGGGACGCGTGGGAATTATTTCCCTAAGAACCATGAGGACCTTTTTTAAACAACAACTCCAATGGCTACCATTCACAAGGAGGTCAAGGGTGGAATTAACATCACCCTTGTATTCAAGGAGGCTATGGCTTTCCAAGGGATTTAAGTTCATCTAGCCTACCTTGAAGTATCTTGACCAAGCAGAAATCAAGACAACATTCACATGAAGATCTTGGCCAAGGACAAGAACTTAAGGAGCATTCAAAGTCCAAGATATCCCACATCACTTGTTGGGATTCCCACACTTCGACCAAACCCATTCAACCTAGGGCAAGTGACATTGTGGATGAAGTGTTTCTTGTTTGATTGTGGAGTCCACATGTCATCATGCCCAAGGAAGCCTTTGATCCATGATAAAGGTATGGGTTGATTCAATGGAATATCAATATTGTCAGAGTGGCACCCCTAAGAAGGACAAAGCCTCACCATGCTCATGAAGGAATACATTCAAGAGAGTGAACCAGTCGCTACAATAACATGTCTATATCAATAAAACGGGAGAGGCTAGGGCCACCATGTGGCCAACATGTCCAAATGATAGCCAAATGAGTATGGCATGTCAAAACAGAAGAAATCGTCCACATCTTCAACTCCGGGATTGGACAACAAATCATCGCGCTGAACCGAACGGAGGTAAGTCCTACTCATCGGACTTCAAAAATTCGGTGAGTCCTCCCCAATAGGTTAATTAGTAGTTATCACTCACCGGACTTCAAAAATTCGGCGAGTCCTTGCCAATAGGTTAATTGGTAGTTATCTCATATTTGTTTTCCAAATTGCATCAACCCTTGCATTTACATATTTGAAATTCCACACTTGCATTTTGGAAAGTAAAATTTCCAACCATTAAAATACTAAAAATTTGAATTAGGGGAGAAATTTAATTGGATATGAACTACGTGCATGACCACTTGAATTTATCTTCCTAGTTCAAACCAAAAAGATTTGCTTTGACCCTCATTGCATTTACATGTTAATTCAAGCCGGGCAAGACAATTTGAAAATTGGGTTCAATTTTCTTTTGGCTAACGTAACCCGTTTTCGAGTTGTTTTGTGTGTTCCTGATTAAAGTGCAGCTAGGTCAAAATTGTGAAGAGGTGGTTCGGCAAGAAAGTGGAAGGTTTCATCAAGCTCAAGTCACCATTGGGAGGATTTGAGAACACTTCTCTCCCTCAAACTCATTTTGAGTTTGAGGAAGAGAAATGATCAAGACGATGACCCAATGGAGGAGCCATAACCAAATCCATCGCCAAATCCAACCTCAACTTGGCATTTGACATCAACGATCAAGCCTACGCCGAAAATCAAGGTTGTGAGTTTCTCACATAATGACCTTCGTCACCAACTAATCCCCAAATGAGTTATGAGTTTAGAATTTTCCATTGTTTGGTTTGCCGTAGAATTGAATGTATTTGCTTGCATTTGTGAGGAAGGTTGACACTTCCTCCTCATTCAATTCTCAAGCATCCTCACAAGAGTAAGCAAGGGTATTGACTTTTGGATCTCCAAAAGGAAATCCCACCTTACATGGAAAAATCTCAAACAAGTACTTAGAATCCTTTAATAATTGTTTTGTAAACTTAGTCATTTTTGTCAAGGTTTAGAAAACAAAACTTTTGGGCATGACTTAATTGGTGAAATGGCATATAGAAACTTGGCATAGTGACAGCCATAATTTTTAATTGAGCTTCATGCATAGATGGTGTCACTTGATTTCAAACTCCTAGGAATAAGTTATATCCTTGCTCTAAAATTGAATTGCATTTTTTGAGGAGTCACTAAATTTTAAATTCCTAGTGAAGTTCAGGAGGATAAAATTGAGAATCTTGTTTGTCATGGTCTAAATGATAAAATTTGCTCTTGAAAGCTAAGATGGTTAGAAACTTTAAAATGTGTAGGGATCCATATAGTGTATTTCTATCACATGCATTGCTATGAGTAGGAGCTTTAGAAATATGCAACATGAATTATCCATAAAGTTCCACTCTTATCAATGAACAACACATTGATCATAGATACACTTGACATTGGATCCAATGCATATTTGATTTTGTTCTGCCCCATATGTACAAATGAAAGTCCGGTTACCTAACTCGAACGTTCATTTGTACAAGTCTAGGGAGCTAACCATCCCTCTCCATTCAAGAGAGGAAGTTTGCAGGAGTAATATTACTATGCAGGCATTCAAGAAGCTGATTGTTGGGATCCCTAGAGGATCCTATTCAACATTTCTTGGCCAAGGAGTAAATCAGGATGGTTGCTACCTATCGGAAATTATGCCCGAAGGTCAATCATAACTATACGAGGCTAGAGATTTGAAATGGGAACCCTCCATGAGCAACCAATGAGCTGCCACGAATGGGTGAGAGCATTATGCTCTCAACTATTTTAAGCACTCATTCAAGATCAAGGGATTTTCCACCCTCATTGGGTACAAGTTATTCCTATGTGTCTAAGAGTTATGATGTACCAGGACCAAGGAATGACAAGATCACACCCAATTTATATTGGGTTCAAGTTGTTCATATGTGGCTAGAAGGTATGACATGCCTTAGCCAAGGAACAACAGATCACACTCAACCAATGTTGAGTGCATGTCATTCTTTTGTGGTTCTAGGTATGTTGTACCTTACCCAAGGAACAACTGATCATACCCAATGCATGTTGGGCACATGTCACTTCCTTACGGCAAAAAGATATGATACACCTTAGCCAAATAATGACGAACATACTCAATGTATGTTGAGTGGACATCATTTCTTTGGATCTAAAGGTTATCATTATCCTAGCCAAGGAATGGCAAATCACACCCAACACATGGAGATCCTGATGTGCGGACGATCAACATCGGAAACACTCTATTCAACCACACTCATGGTGTCCATGGGAGGCAACACAACAATCAACACTCAACCCTCCATTGTCAAAGCCACGCTGCAACAAGGATAGGCCAACTCGTGGCCTACCTCCGTTGTTAGGGTTTCAACCCCTATCACGGACCTTGATCAAGAATAAGCTTGGGGGAGGACCCCCACTTGAGGTAACTTGTATCACACCCACTGCATTTTTATTTCAAATCATCCATTGCATATTTACTTTCCATTCATCCACCATCCACCATGCATCTAAAAAATATAAAAATAGGTTAGATTTTCTTTCATCAAATAAAGATGTGTGGTAAGAATGATTTAGAATTCACATAGATGAAATGATGAATAGTTGCTCTGTTGTACTTTCCTAAGTCTCTAGTTTACAACTTGCTACTCTCCGAATGCTGCTTTCATTGGTTTGAAATACTTTTATCTTAATTTGGAAGTTGTGGGTAGCAAAATCTTAATCTAATTATAGGTTGTTGCAAGATTAGGATTAGCAATAGGGCTGCTAGACCTAGTTTGAAAGTAAAACTTAGATTTCCGGAGGAATTCTAAAAAGATTTAAGTTTCCCTCAATTGATTGGAAATACCTACCAAAGCCATATGATGTTCATACATAGACAAAACCTTATGCATATGCTATTTGCTTTCTCATTGAGCCTAGTCAAACTAGTATAGACCTATGTGAGAAATCATTCAACTCTTTTTTGAATTCAAGACTTCACTTGCACATGCTATACTTCTACACTAGAAGTAAGCAAAACGTCCATCATATCCACCATACCACAATAAAAAGAGAAACTTCTTGTTATTCATGTTTAGCACTCTCTTCAGGATTCATTGCAAAGAAAGGCAGTAGAAGACATGGCTACAAAAAGAAAATGAAAAAAGGGGGCATGCTTACATCATAAGCGTGAGAAAAAAAGAGAAAAAAAGGAAAAGTAGCCATGTTTCATCCCTGCAAAAGAAAGAGATATTATACAAAAAAGATGTTATCTCAAGTATCCACATCCACTTCCACTCCATCACAAATGCACTAATCTTGAACCAAAAAGTTTTGATTTGAATTCTCCTAAGGCTTACTCTTTTGACTTAGCAATATATGTGATGCAAATATGCCTACTTACTTTCCCTACCAAGCTCCACATTCAAGACATATTCAATGAGTAGGAATAGTAGAGGCACAATGCTTTGGTGAGGAAATATTTCCACTATCCACGAAGGAGTGACTGAGAGAATCAAATTGAGGTACTTAATATCTAAATTGAATTCTCCGGGATTTAAGTGAGACTTGATTGCTAGGCCATGTTTGCTCCATTTGCTATTCTACCTTTCAACTACTCATGAATATGAAAAAGTATAAGCCCCATGATAACTTAAGAAAGGTAGGGTATCATAGCCAGTTTCCGCAATACTAGGTAGAGTATCTTGTTGTGCATTAGATACATTTGAAAATAAGACATTGTAACAACTCCTGATCATCAACCTAATGTCTTGACTTTGCTTCGGACGAGCAAAGGATTGGGGGAGTTTGTTGACGGCTGTTATATACCAATTTCATCCGTCAATTTAACTCAAATATGTGAAGGATTTGTCATTTCCTGCACACATCACCTTTCTATCTAACCCAATTTCACTTGGACATGGAGAAATATGTGTATGCAGTATTTTATGCAGGAAATGAGGAAATGTAGAGGGACCAATCCTATAAAATATTATCCCAGCCAATCAGGCGATGACACGTGGCATCCCATGGATCAAATGGCCCACAAACAGAAGTATCCAAGGAGATCCAACAGTGTATCACCCATATACATCAATGGGACCCACCTAGAAGCCTAGAGAAAGCACACGAGAAACAGTGAAATGACCAGGTCGGCCGAACCAGGGGGTCAGCCGACCTGGTCTTTGCACCAAACTCGGTCAGCCTCCACATGTTGGCTCCTCCCGGCTCCCTGGAGTCAATGGTGACTGATTCACGCGCTTTTGGTGGCGGGAACCCACCTAAACACTAGTATAAATAGGACCCCTACCCCTCACTTCAACACACACCACTTGGGAATCATTCTATTGTATACACTATCTTCCATAGTCCTTAGAGGAGTTAGGATGTAGAGAGGAGAGCCTCTAGTCCAAAGTCCAAATAGGGAAAGGAGTAGAAGGAGTCTCTCTTCCCAATTCCACATTGGGAAGGGTATGGCTTATGTGTTCCTTCTTGTATTTGTGACTTTGTGCTCAATAAAGATATTACCTTTAGTCTTCTTTTATACGTATACTTGGACCAAGCGTTTCTTGTTTGATTGTGGAGTCCATGTATGTGGAAGGTATAGTCTTTATGATTTCACTCTCATGATCACATCTTATGGCATAAACACTATAGATCCCCACTATAGCCTATGTAGTTATGACATGATTATGTTAATATGAATGACTTATGCTATGCTTCAACATTGGTTCAACAATGTTTAGGTTAGTCATTGCCTTAGGATGGCTTGTGCCATGGCTCCTAAGGTATTTTCTTAGTATGCTAGCATGGTGCTAGGGTATTTAAGTAGAATTGGTTGTCTAGTAGACCCACAGATTGAAGAGGTAGGCAGTAGGTGGTGACAACCCTATCTGTCCTTTGTAATCCTCCACGTTCGGCTATACCACAGGCTCATGGTGGGAGTCACCCAAGTATTGCTAGGGGTAAGCCTGTGCCCGATGTGTTGAATAGCATTGCATAGGGATTCATCATTGACATGACCATTAGTATCTACCTTGGGCTATGTATATGTATTAGGAGCATTGTAGGAGCAACTCTCTAACTCTCAATCCAATCTCCTTCTAGGACCCATTTTATTATTTAGAATAGGTTGCCTAGGTGTGTGTCACACTACCCCTGTTACCAACTTACCCCTGTCTGGATAATGGATTAGTATCCCATAGCTTGACCATAAGAGTAGTATATACTTTACTCCATTGCCTTCCTTTGAGATAAATACGATAGCCTTGGGAATACTCATGGGTGAAATGCTACAACGGTATCTTCCGTGCGCTTGCGGATCTCATCTCTTTACTGGAGATGATCTGTGGTGTTATGAAATACCAACAAGCATTTCTGGCACCGTTGCCGGGGATGTTTTGTTAGTATATCATAGGAGCCGTCAACATCCCCCTAGGGAGCCCCCAAAGGAAGCGCTAGGCCCAGGAGACATGGGGTCGCTGGACCTAGAACAGAAGGAAGAAGATGCACCGGATTCCCTGAAAGGGTCCCGGACCATCCAACGACCGGTCTATTTCATCAGCGATGTCCTGCATGAGGCAAACACAAGGTACCTCGAAGTGCACAAGCTGCTCTATGCGGTGCTAACCGCATTGAGGAAGCTCCGCCATTATTTCCAGGCACACCGAGTATTAGTGGTGACTTCGTTCCTGCTGGGAGCAGTGTCGCGTAGCCAGAACGCAACTGGCAATATTGCCAGGTGGGCAGCTGAATTAGTGGAGTTCAAGCTTGATTTCCTGCCACGACATGCAATAAAGAGTCAAGCTCTAGCAGACTTTGTTGCCGAGTGGACCCCTTCACCGAGAACCCCAGGGGGTCGAGAGATCAGTGAGTCGGAGCCTAGGGCTCTGATGCTTATCGGACCTCACTGGACGCTTTTCTTTGACGGATCCTCAAAGAAGCAAGGAGCCAGAGCTGGTGTACTGCTCACCTCACCAACAGGGGAGCAGTCCAAGTACGTAGTGCGCCTCGACTTCAAGGCTACCAACAACATGGCAGAGTATGAAGCCCTCATCTTCGGGCTCACAACTGCGTAGGGTCTCAGTGTCCAGCAGATGCTGGTCAAGGGAGACTCCAAGCTGATCATCAAAAAAGTCCAGGGTGAGTGCTGCTGCAATGACCCGCAGCTCGTGGCATATCTGATACATGTCAAGAAGCTAGAAGCTAGATTCGAGGCCTTGGATCTCTACCATGTGCCGTCCGCTGACAACTCCATCGCCGATGCCCTATCAACCATGGCGTCCACAGGAGCCCCCGTTCAAGAGGGGGTCTTCAGCAGGAGGTTGGTGAGGACGATCGCTAGGCCGGCAGGGCCTAATGAAGAAGGTGAGCCCAACTTCACAGAGCTGGCAACCACGACAGCCCTGCGAGCATGGGGGCCACCATGGTTCTTGAGCATCACCAGGGATCCCCAATCACCTGGTACCCAAGACCTGGAAGTCCAGGAGAGTCTCAATGCGTGGATCACGGGGGTTCGGGACTAATTGAAGGACAACCTCCTCCTAGAGGACCCAACATCCACTAAGAGGATCGCGAGGATGTGAAACGCTACATGCTGGTAGAAGGTTATCTCTGCCAATGTGGTGCCAATAGCGTACTGCTACGATGCATAACTCAGCATGAAGGCTGTGACTTGCTCGCAGAAATCCAAGAAGGAGAGTGTGGGAATCACGCGGCCTCCTGCACGCTGGTTGGTAAAGCCTTCCAGCATGGTTTGTACTGGCCAACGGCACTACAAGACGTCGTAAACTAGTCAAGAAGTGCAAGGCGTGCTAGTTCCACGCCAAGCAAATTCACACCCCAGCGCAGTCACTGCAGACAATCCCGCTCTCCTGGCCTTTCGCGGTCTGGGGGCTGGATATCCTGGGACCCTTCCCCAGGGCAGTCGGAGGGTACGGTTCCTCTACGTCACAATAGATAAGTGCACCAAGTGGCCGGAGGCTGCCCCAGTGATCAACATCAACAAGGAGTCCGCAGTCAAATTCATCAAATCAATTGTTTGTAGGTTTGTGGTCCCGAACAGGATCATCACCGACAATGGGACCCAGTTCACCAGTTCAGCTTTCCAGGACTAGTGCAAAGATCTCGGTGTCCAAGTTTGTTATGAATTTGTGGCTCATCCAAAGAGCAATGAACAAGTCCAAAGGGCCAATGCTGAGATCCTCAGGGGCCTCAAGACACTCACATATGACAGCTTGGATAAGCATGGTGCCAAGTGGTCGACAAGCTCCCCTGTGCACTATGGGCAAGCCAAACGTCACCCAGCCGTGCCATAGGAGAAACACATTTCTTTCTGGTATATGGGGTCGAGGCCGTCCTCCCTGCAGAGATCGTTGTGGACTGGTTTAGAGTCTGAGCGTTCGATGAAGCCTCACAGGACCAGCTCCGACGAGAAGACATTGACCTCATCGACGAAGCAAGGAGGCACACAACCATCCGAAATGCATGTTACCGACAAGCAGTGAGGCGCTACCATGAGCGGTTCATGTGGAGTAGAGAGCTCGAGAAAGGTGACCTAGTGCTGTGGCGCATATTCTCTCGAGAAGGGTCGCATAAACTTTCCCCCAGTTGGGAAGGCCCTTTCCGAGTGATACAACTATCCCGCCCCAGATATGTCCACCTCCCGATGGAAGAAGGAGAGCCTCTCCCCAACCCATGGAACATAGAGCACCTCCGTAAGTTCTATCCCTAAGCTTAAAAGTAGGACAGTCTAGGGTGTCATGGTGCCATGGAACGGCATGTAGGACAACCAAGCTCTGGGAGGGACAGGTCCAGAGTGTTTAGATGCTTAGCTTGGTCCAGTACCCTAAGCATGAACATTCTACCTCCCTTTCCAACTGGAGTGGGTCGTTGCCTTATTGTAAAGCCAATTCACTCCTATGAACAACAATGATAAGAATTTCACTGTCTTACCATATGCTTTCTCTTATGCTCAATTACGTTACCTGTTATTTTGTGATCAATCAACCTAGACTCGTCTTCCATACATCGTTTTTGTGTACTTGGTGAAATCTTTTCTGTATCGCCCCTAGTAGAGTCATGCAACCCTGATAGAGGAGGATGTATTTGAGGTACCTGCAAGGTGTCTTGGAACCTTACGGCTGCCCTCTTACTTGGGGCCCTGTGGTGCCAAATGGTTCCCCATGAAAGGGCAATGCCGAGCTGGATGTT
This sequence comes from Tuctoria greenei, assembly GCA_036927565.1. Taxonomy (NCBI): domain Eukaryota; kingdom Viridiplantae; phylum Streptophyta; class Magnoliopsida; order Poales; family Poaceae; genus Tuctoria; species Tuctoria greenei. The sequence goes on along the minus strand of JAYESD010000004.1, from coordinate 67,619,404 downwards.
CAAGCGTGCAGCATGCTTAGCTTGGTCATGTACTATAACACCCTCATTTTCATGCATCATGCCTTGCATACATTCATATACATGTTTAACATTAACCCACATAAAGAGGAATGAGTTTAAAATTGATTCAGAGCATTTAAAATTGATTTGAAGCAAAACCACACTTAAAACGCAGGAAAGTGCGGACTAGTCCGATTTTCCAGAGGACTAGTCCGATTTCTCTCTGACTAAAAAACGGACTTGTCCGTTTTTGCTGCGGACTAGTCCGATTTTGCCCCTGAAATCTTTCGGACTTGTCCAATTTTGTGCGGACTAGTCCGATATTCCATGAATCCTTGAAAATTTGCAAAGTCCTTGGACTTTTCTGGACTAGTCCGGTGTTCCAGCGGACTTGTCTGTTTTCCCCTCTGTTTAAAGTCGGACTTGTCCGATTTTAGGCCAGACTTGTCCGATTTTCTCTCTGGACGACTTCGGACTAGTCCGGTCCTTTCCGGACTTGTCCGATATTTTGCGACTTCAAGTTGATCTTTTGTTTTACGACTTGTTTCTTGGGTTTCACGTTAAGCGGGCCTAGGGACATCATGCCTAACTCTTTTATAGCCCATGTGGGACTCTAAACCGGCCTCTACTCATCCAAACTCGAAATCCATCTAACCCTAGCCTCCACCTCCATATAAACAGCCCCACCCCTTGGATTGACATCTATTTGCCACTTTTCCACCCACCCAAACCCTAGTTCGTTGGGAGCCACCATCAAGGAGGGAGGAGAAGATCCCAAGCAAGAAGAAGAAAAGGTGGAAACGAGAGAGGATCAAGATCTCCACCAAGTTTTGTTCTTCACCACCAATTAAACTCCAAGTTCATCACCAACCCTAGATCACCAAGATCCAAGCGCTACCTCCAAGTTTCTTGATTCATTGGAGTCATAAACACCTGGTATACCTTCTATTCTCTTTTCCTTACGAGAATTCAACCCCTAATCTCCGAATTCACGTCGATCTAGAAAACCCTAATCTGCTGATCTCGCAGAGGGCGGACTAGTCCGATCTTTCCGGTTAAATTTTGTTAAATTAATTCTAAAATTTGAGCTAATCGAATCCAAACCTGTATAAACTTGATAAAAGCTATTAAAACTAGTTAGTGATCATTAAAAGCAATCTATTAACAAGTTCTACCTTGAATTTGCATCAATCATGCATGTCGTGTCATATTGAGTAATATTTATGCACTTTTTGATTGTGTTTCTTGTCTTGTATGTTTATTGTGTGGATTAGACGGATTTGCGCTAGAGAGTGCCGCGGAGGATCTACAGCATCAAGAGTTTGAAGGCTTTGATCCTAATCAACAGCAAGAGCAAGGCAAGTGTCCTTGAAGCATATTGATCCTGTTTTAAAATAAATGTTTTGTTTGCAAAATTGCATGCTTGTGTCAATTTGATGGGAACCCTATGATAGGAAGTTGACTATCTTTGTTTAACCACCATTGTCACCTGGAATTTATGGTAGAGAGTCGGGAAGGGTTTTTACCTTTTGCTTCGCTTAATCAACTGAGATGTGAAAACAACTATACCACTCAATTTAGTTAAGCATTAATGATATTTTGGTTAATGTGAACTGGTCTATATGATATGGTAATGGGTGATCTAAGCAAGCCTGGTATGTGGATGGGTTGGATGTTATGGTGGTTTGCTTGCTTTGGATCTAAGGACCGGTTCATGCGAGAATAAGCCAGGACTATAGTGCCACCATGAGGCCAAGTATGGGTGCGGCGTAGCTGATTAATTAGGGTTTTACCAGTTCTATTTGGACCATTAAGGATGCTCGGGGAAGGGGTAGTTGGATTGGGTTTGTTGATGATTGGTGGGACTACCCTGGGATCCGAATGGCTCAAGAGGGGGCCCTTGGTTGAAGATGTGCTCCGCGGGAGACATCGCCACTGGTGAAACCTCAGTGGGGTCTAAATAGGCTAGTAATCCCTTTGTAAAGGCTATTTTGTGATCTCTTGGCCACACACCAACGGAAGTGTGTAATATGACCGATGGGTCATGGGCATAAGGGAGATTCTTAGTCACCGAAAGGTGATGAAATCACGAACACGTGGGTAAAGAGGTACAAACTTTGCAGAGTGTGTCTAAAACTATCATGATAGCCGTGCTCCCGGTTATGAGCACCAGGACAACTTCCATGATTAGAGGAAACTTAGTACTGGGATGGTATTTGGGATGGTTATGGTTTGGTAATAGTTAAGGTTGGTTATGAATTAACTTCTGGTATTGAATATGGTTATTGGCAATGGTGAGATTTGGGATTCTTGATGATGGTTGTGAATTCAGATTGGTATTATGATATTACTTATGATTATGATGGGTTTACTTCACATACATATAATATATTGCTTTTCACATGTTTTTAATGTACTTTTCAGCACTTTGCCATTATTATTGTCGTCATTTGAATCAGCCACATGTCATACTTTTCACACTTGCTGAGTACGACATGTACTCACTCTTGCAATCCCCCACCCAACAGTTGCAGGTCAGGATTGGGAGTTTAATGGTGATAATGCGGAGTTCTAGGCTGTGTCTACCGTCAGCTTTGCCTGTGGTGTTATTGGAGCTGCACTATACCCTATTGCCTATGCTGCCTAGCTGTTTAGTGTGCTTAATTAGTTTATTTCCACTGCATTAGTTGAACTTGTCATTAATATTCATTAGAGCTTGTATTCGAGAATAATCTGGTTTGTAATAAAATTTGGTTAATTAATCTTGTTTTGTGGTAATTTTCTGTATATCGTTTGTGATTGCACTCGTGTATGTGTGATGAACACCCTGGGCACACATATGCGTTAGCTTGGTTCATTTTTCGAAATTGGGCGTCACATGTACCCTAAGTGTGTGCGCTTTGCCTCCCAGTGTTGCGGCTAAGTACATAGGGGCTAGCATGCTCACACCCCGAATAAGAAGGAAGCCGGACCCTGAGCGCCAATGAACAGAATTACACAAATCCCGTGTACCAGCCCAGAACTATAAGACATGACTATACTTAAGGATAGGAAAAGTTCTCCAGCGAGCAAAACAATATGTGCCTCCGTTATGTGTGCAGGACATACAAACAGGGTGCAACAGTGCATCCAGCTCCAGCACCTCCCAAGGGGCCTGCCGTCAACGTCCCAGAACGTCAATGACAACACCAAGTGCGAATAAGTGAGTAAACTCTCCTGGCCCGCACTTGTTTCTAAGAGGTTCCTCTTGCGATAGCCTGTACACCAGGGGCCTGCCATCGACAACTTCACGACGATGGTGGATGACACTGGAGCATCCAACCCTGGCACCTCCCAGGGGGCCCACCGTCGACGTACCTACAAATATGGTGGGCAATGCCGGAGCATCCAGCTCCAGCACCTCCCAAGGGGCCTGCCGTTGACGTCCAAGAACATCAATGATAGCACCAATCGCGAATAAGTGAGTAAACTCTCCTGCCCTGCACTTGTTGCCGATAGGTTTCTCTTGCGATAGACTGTACAAGAGGGGCCTACCGTCAACGACTTCACGACAATGGTGGACCACACCAAAGCATCCAGCCGCAGCACCTCCCAGGGGGCCTACCTTTGATGACTTCACGACGATGGCTGAGGACGCCGGAGCATCCAACCCTAGCACCTCCTAGGGGGCCCATAGTAGACGTTTTCACGATGATGGTGGACGACATCGGAGCATCCAGCCCCAACACCCCAAGGGGGCCCATCGTCAACGTACCTCCGAAGATTGTGGGCGATGCCAGAGCATCCAGCTCCGGCACCTCCCAGGGGGCCCGCCATCGACGTTTCTACAAAGATGGTGGGCGACACCAGAGCATCCAGCTCCGGCCCCTCCTAGGGGGCTCGCCGTCAACGTACCTATGAAGATGGTGGGCGACGCTGGAGCATCCAGCTCCAGCACCTCCCAAGGGGCCTGCCATCAACGTCCCAGAACGTTAACAACATCACCAAGCGTGGATAAGTGAGTAAACTCTCCTGACCCACTCTTGATGCTAACAGGATTCCCTTGCGATAGCTTGTAAACCAGGGGTCTACCGTCGACGTCTCCACGACGATGGTGGACGACGCCAAATCATCCAGCTCCAGCACCTCGCAAGGGGACTGCCATCGACATCTTCACGATGATGGTGGACGACGCCAGAGCATCCAACTCCGACACATCCCAAGGGGCTTGCTGTCGACGCCTCCACGACGATGGTAGATGACGCCAGAGCATCCAACTCCGGCACCTCCCAAGGGGCCTGCCGTCGACGTTTCCCCGAAGATGTTCGGCGACGCCAGAGTATCCAGCTCCAACACCTCCCAAGGGGCCTGCCGTCGACGTTTCCACCAAGATGGTGGGCGACGCTGGAGCATCCAGCTCCGGCACCTCCCAAGGGGCCTGCCATCGGTGTTCCCACGAAGATAGTGGGCGGTGCCGAAGCACCCAGCTCCGGCACCTCCCAAGGGGCCTACCGTCGACGACTCTACGATGATGGTGGGCGACGCCGGAGCATACAGCCCCGGCACCCCCAAGGTGGCCTGCCGTCGACGTCCCGACACGTCAACGACAACAATAAGCACGGACAAGTGAGTGCACTCTCCAGCCCTGTTTCTGCTGCTAACAATGTTTGCTTGTGTTATCCTGCCCACCAGGTGCCCGTATTCAACGACTACATGATGTTGGTAGGAAATGTCGGGGCACTCAGCTCCAACACTTCCCAGGGGGCCTGTTGATGACTTCACGGTGACGGAGGGCGGAGCCGGAGCAGCCAGCTCCGGCTGCCGACAATGACAACACTGATGCTCCCTCACTCTGACGGGGGCTAGTCGAAGACATCCTGCATTCAAGTGGCAGGTGTACCCAACAATTTGGCCGCACCTACCAAGGGGCCTCTAACGGGGGATTCCATAGGTAGGTCGTAGCGACAAATCGACCACATCAATTGTGCAAGCGTTGGTCCCTAAAACGCTAACGACGTGAACAAAGGCTCTTCAAAACCTTACTCAAGACAAGGAATTGGGGCAACAATCTGGATGCACACGACAAGCCAACAGACAAAACAACATGAATCCAACTAGTCTCGTTTATTTACACAAGGGGGCCATCCCCGGATACAAAATCCTTGTGCCCAAGTGCCGCCAGCCTCAACTCCGCTGGAACAAAGAAGATAAATCCCTAGCAAGGTATTGGACTTCGGCCCTAGCCACCCTCCCGCTCACCAAGGGGACCTTTCTCCACCGCCTCCAGTGGAATCTTTGGGTACCAGCTTTGGAAGCATACCAGAACGTGGCAGGCCACCAACTCAGCCAGCTCCTTTCCTTTGGCCTCCAGCTGCCTTGCGAGGACGATGTTCATGGACCCCAACGACAAACAGAGGGAGTCCAAGGCAGGAACAAGCTGGGTCACCCCTTGAGTTGGCTCCCCACGTGGCACGGGACCAAGGCAGAGGGGCTCCAGCACCGCCCCAGCACGGGCCAGGAAGACCCGGACCCCTTGGGCCTCGACTGTACCGGAGGCCTAAAGGCTCCCCGTCTCTCTCCGCACAGCCTCCTCCCGATCGGCGAGCTCCCGAACACGACGCTCCAGATCATCCTCCCGGCCTTTGATGACGAGCTCAAAGTCCCGCAAATCCTAGCGTTTCTCCTCTAGGCCTCGGGAGACCTCCCGCTCCTTCGCCCCCAACTCATGTTCTGCGTCAGCTATGCCAACTTCATGGCAGACCAACTCCAGCGTTGATCCTCACACAACTTCAGGTGGTCATCGGTGGCAGCATGGGCCTTCAAGGCCTTCACCTCAAGCCCCATGTTCTTGGTGTCGACCAGCTTCACAAAGTGCCGGTCCTCTGCAAGTTGATCCCACTCATGGGCGAGGGCAGCCTGCGTTTGGTGCAGGATGGATTGGGCCGCGACAAAAACATCGGCAAGAGGGATTGGCTTAACCGTCACCAAAGGCGACTACCTCTCCGCCTCTTCTGCCGATGCCGTGGTAGACACCAGCGCCTGAGGACCAATTGGTGCCCCGGCTGGAGCTCCGGGAATCGCCGCGCCACTACCCGATGCAGAAGCCCCTCCCTTTGCTACAAGAGGGTCGCCGGTGGTGAGTCGCTGTCTTGAGCGACAATAACGTCAGGCGCTGTTGCCCAATCAACAACGGGCGGGTTAGCCTCACCAAAGAGGAGCAGCCACGACTAGTGTAGCCCCCTCCACGCCGGGCACCTCCCCGCCTGGCACCTCCGGGCCAGGCTCCTCCTTTCTTGCACACCCACGCTGGGCACAACCTCGTCAGGCGCCTCTTTGCCTGGTACTTCCATGCCCTACGCCACTTCAGCCTCACCAGCCTTGACGGACAAGGGTGCAGAGTCATTGACGACACCTAAGGACGACGAACCCTTGGGCACATGATGCGACATGGCAGACCCTAATCCAACCCCGAGAAGTGCAGGGCCTACCAAGCCCACCCCTGGAAGCACCAAGGTCACAAAGTCGGATGATGACGCACTGAGAAACCAGGATAAAACTCCGGTAGAACGTGCGTAGAATAAAAAAAGCAGAGGAAGAAGATGCGCCTTACCGGCGGTTTGGACCGCTCCAGTGACCCTGGCCCTCCACCCTGGGGTGATAGATCGAGATCGCCGAGACCTGCCCTCAAGACATGGGCTGCTATCTCTATCCCTAGCTCTGGATCGGTCCGCTATGGCGCGATCACTTGCACAGTCCCCTTTGTGTCCCCGCCAGAACCAGAGCGGCTGCTGGAATCCGAAACCAAGTTTACGACGGGAGCTTCGGCCGTTCTTGCCCTATCACAATGAGATGTTGGGGTGCTGCCCCCCCACCCAGCGCATCAACTTCCGCTTCTTTGATGCAAGAGCAGCCGATTCAATGGCCAGACGGCGGGAATGACTTCCTGGTGACAAACCGGGGCAGGCTGGCTGCCCTCCAGCCTGAAGGAAGGTGTTGGGGACCCTACCTTAGCCTTCTCAGACAAGCGGGAGGAATCCGACCTTTGCTGCAACATGACGCGACACCGCGCTAGAACCCCTGAAACCCCTGACGTATCCAAGGGGTGCAGGCGGGCAACACCAAACACATTGACCACCGGCATCGAGCTCAGAAGTCCGTCCTTCACATAGGGGGTCATGAAGAGCGGCTGGAAGTCGATTGGGAAGGCGATATTCTCATCGTCAACCATATCGCAGGTCACAACTTTCAGCAAACTCTCCAACTACTTTGGGGCGAGGTTGTCTGGAGCCAGCCGACATAGATCGTAGGTACCAGCGTAGTACTAGGCCGCGTATCGTCGATCCTATAGAAGGGCGGTACGGCGGTGCAAGAAGTCGGTCAGCACCATCAGGGAAGTCAAGCCTTTCCCCGCCAAGAATCAGATCCTTCTCAATATGAGCGTATGCTCTTTTGGCAGCCCCTGGAATGCTTCCCAGGTAGTGGGATCAGCGGAAGGACCTGTAGTAGGCACCTTCAGTGCAGGATGGGGCTCAACCCGCACAATCACCAAATCTCCCCTCCAGGCCTTCCACTTGCCCCCTTTGAGTGAAGGGATGTAGTGTTGGGAGGATTTGTCCTGGTGCTGAAAGTAGTAGGCACCCAACTGGGTAGTCTCGCCTTTTCCGGTGGTCCTCATCACGAAAAAGAGTCGGAACATCTCCACCATCAGCTTACAGCCCACGAACACCTCACATAGGTGGACCAACACCACTATCACGGCGATGGAGTTCGGCGACAGGTGGTGGAGCTGCAGCCCGTACTCCTCCAGCATCGTGAAAAAGAACCGCGACAGCGGAAGTTTAAGCCCTGCAGACACATAGGTGGAGAAGAGGATGTTCTCGTATCTGCGCAAGTCTTCAAGATCGGGAGATCCACAACGGATCTTCCCCGCACGCTCCGCCACCGACCAGCCAAGCAGTCAGCGCATCGACAGCAGGTTGTCGACCGACAAAAGGCGAGATGGAGGCAATGGGGAAGCCATTGGAGCAAGTGAAGGTGGGAGCTTTGACAAAGGTAAGAAAGGTCGAGTGCTCGAGGGAGAAGGCAAAAGCCTAGGATGCGGGGTGTGAATAGGGAGGGAAATGATCCCTATAAAAGGTTTCCTTTTTTAATCACCCCCGCGACACCCGAGTACCTCGAACAAAGGATCATCCCACAGCACTTAGGACGCGGCGCCCATGGCAATGGGCCCTATGCCCCGGGGTTGGAGCACTGGACCAGGTGGTCGGCCACTCGGAAAAATAGAAAAATCAACTCCCATACGGGCGGGGCGTACGGAAGTGTTGTAACCGCATCGGGAACAATAGCGGTTAAAGGCACCACAGAAGGTAGAGAAGCGGCAGCAGCAAAGATCTCGTCACCGCAACCTCTCGACTTGAGGAGGACGTGTGGAGACGATTGGTAGAAGCACCCACCGCTTCGGCTATCCAAGACATAATTTAAAGCAGAGTGCTGATGCCAGCTGTTATATACCAATTTCATCCGTCAAATTAACTAAATTATGTGAAGGATTTGTCATTTCTTGCAAACATCACCATTCTATCTAACCCAATTCCACTTGGACATGGAGATATATGTGTATGCAGCATTTTATGCAGGAAATGAGGAAATGTAGAGGGACTAATCCTATAAAATATTATCCCAGCCAGTCAGGCGATGACACGTGGCATCCATTGGATCAAATGGCCTACAAACAGAAGTATCTGAGGAGATCCAACGTTGTATCACCCATATACATCAAGGGGGCCCACCTGGTAGCCACCTGGAGGAAGCACTCCGCATTTGGAGTGCTGACCAGGTCGGCCGAACCAGGGGTTCGACCGACCCCTTCCTGGCGCCAAATGCGGTCAAACGATGCGTGTTGGCCCCTCTTGGCTTGAAGGAGTTAATGGTGACTGATTCGCGCGCTTTTGGTAGTGGGAACCGACCTCAACACTAGTATAAATAGGACCCCCTACCCCTCTCTTCAACACACACCACTTGAGCTTCATCTCTATTGTATACACTATCATCCATAGTCTTATAGGAGTTTGGTGGTCACAGCCCTATCTGTTCTTTGTAATCCTCCATGTTCGGCTATGCCACAGTATCTTGGCGGGAGTCGCCCTAGTATTGCTAGGGGTAAGACCATGCCCGATGTGTTGAACCACACAGCATAAGTATTCACTATTGATCTAGCTTATGAATAATTACTTTAGACTATGTATATGTACAATAGAGCACAGTAGGAGTACCTCCATAACTCTCAACCTTAACTAACCTCTAGGATCCTCTTACCCCCTTTAGACTTGAAAGCTCTTGTGTGTGTCACTCTACCTCCACTATTATTTTATCCATCCTTACTAGATTCTTACCTAGACCTATCTACCGTTTCCACTTGATTATTGTTATATCTCTCCCCTGCCTTCCTTTGGGATCAAATAAATGACACCCTTGGGAATACTCTTAAGGGGAAATGCTACAATGATACCTCCGTGCGCTTGCGGAATTCACTCTGGGATCCAATGAAACCATTAACAAGCATTTCTCACACATCAGTTGGAAATGTTTAGTTAATGGTGCATAAGAAATACCAACAAGGATTTCTGGCGCCGTTGCTGGGGATGATTTCTTAGTATATCTTACGAGCCGTCAACAAGCATTTTTGGTGCCGTTGCCGGGGATGATTTGTTAGTATATCTTAGGAACCGTCAACATACATTTCTGTTGTCGGGGAAGGCAAATAGATATATAACATGACTGAGTGAATAGGATAGAACCCTGGGTAGGATTTTAGTAAGATAAACATTCTTTGTTTTCACATTTATTGTGAAAACAGGGTAGTGTATGTCTGGTTTCCGCCTACAGGAAAACTTTGTTGAAGATCCCGAATCTCTTCTGAGAGACCGACCCCATGTCGTTACTCCTCAGAAGATTGAAGTGGCAAAGCAAGACAACATTTTTACACCAACAATCCAAACGCCAATGGCTCAAAAGACCCTTCGTGAGTTCTCATATCCCTCTGCTAACAATGTGCCTATTGGGCCCACTGTTAACACGGGAGATGTGAACTTCGCGATCAAAACTGGCCTTATCACTATGGTGCAAGCCAACACATTCTGTGGGAAGGATAATGAGGATGCAAGTGCTCACTTGCAACAATTCCTCGAGATCTGCATCACTTTTAAGATCAAGGACGTGTCTCCGGATGCGGTTCGTCTAAGACTGTTCCCGTTCTCTCTCCTTGGGAGAGCGAAACAGTGGTTCTACGCGAACTGAATTGTTGTAGACACCTGGGAGAAGTGTTCTACGGTATTCCTCGCCAAAATCTTCCCGTTGGGCAAAACCAATGCCCTACGTGGAAGGATTTCCAGCTTTCAGCAAGAGCTCAAGGAATATATTCCTGAGGCATGGGAAAGGCTTTAGGAGTACATCATAGCCTGTCCCCACCATGGGATGGATGACTGGCTCCTTATTCAGAATTTCTATAACGGGCTGATCCCATCAGCTTGTGAACATTTGGATGCTGCTACTGGAGGAGCCTTCTTCTCATTGACGGTGCCAAAAGCTAAACATCTTATTGAGAAGATGGTGTCCAACATGAGATGGAACGATGAGCGTCTCCATACCCGACAGCGAGGCATGCACACCTTGAAGGAGGTGGACATGATTGCTGCCAAATTGGACCTCCTAATGAAGAAAATAGATGGACAAGCCAGTGGTGAAGTGTCTGGCAATGCCTATGCCCTAGACTCTCACATCACATGTGAAGTCTGTGGAAACACGGGTCATATGGGCAATGATTGCCCAGAAACTTGTGAGGATTCCCTATACCTCACCCACAATTGAAATTTCAACAACAACAATGTCTATCGTCCAGGAGGTCAAGGGTGGGGTCAACAACGCCCATTCTTTCAAGGATGGTACAACAACAATGGCAACCCTGGAAATCAGCCCAACTTGAGAGAACTTGCCATTAGCCAGCTCAAGATCGACGATGCCCTATACAAGAAGCTGCCAGCTAATGACAAGACCCTAGAGAATATTAATGCAAAGATGGAAGGACTATCCTCAGCCTTCAAGAATCAACTGAGATTCAACAAGATGCTCGAGACTCAGTTGGCTCAACTGGCAGCTGCTATTCCTCCGATGGAGAATGGCAAGATGCCAGGCCAACCAAAACCCTCGATGGAAAATGTCAACATGATTTCTGTATGAGAGAGCAACTGGAAGAAGGACCCTGGGTGTCCTACCATTTCATGCTCAATTGGGGCTCACAACTTTGACAAGGCACTTTGTGATCCGGGAGCAAGTGTTAGTGTGATGGCCAAGGTTGTGTTCAACCAACTGAACTTCACAGAACTGACTCTGACACCAATGCAGCTACAACTGGCTGACTCTTCAGTCTGTTATCCAGTGGGTATTGCTGAAGACGTCCCGGGGAAGATCCAGAGTTGCTTCATACCCGTGGATTTTGTGGTGCTAGACATGGACACTAGGAAAGATACACCACTCATTCTTGGGCGTCCATTCCTAAGCACCGCAAAAGCTCGCATAGATGTGGGAGCTGGAGAAATCCACTTCCATATCAATGGCAAGGAGGAAAAATTTAACTTTCGGCCAAGATTAGAGCAATGCTGCATGATTCGAATCAAGTATGGGCCGAATGATAAAGACATCAGAGAGGTCGAAGTCACACCTCCAAAGGTGGACTCACTCATTGTATTCACGAGAAGATTAATCTACAAGGAGAATCCGTCACTTCAACCACGCCGATATCCAAAGGCGACAGAATCATCTGGACCTTCCCGAAGGCCCAAGTCCACCAAGCTGCCAAAGAAGGAATGGAAGAAGAAGCAAGACAAGCCGTCCAAGCCCATCCCTCCGGGCCCGGATGTGAAATGAAGACGGAGGAATGTCCATCTCACCGGACGGTGGTGAGACCTACGCCAATAGATTAAATTGGTAGTTATCCCACTTTATTTTTCTTTCTTTCTTTTTCCACCCCATTTGGATTTTTCCCATTGCATATTTGATTTTTCCTAACAAGTTGAGAATCTTATATTCTCAACTATCATCTTTCTTTCTTTCTTTTCAAAGGAAATTTTTTTATTGAATTTGAAAAAAGGTTTTTATTTGAAAAACAATTTTTTTGAGCTACACATGTGGCATTTCACCAACGTGCTAACTTTATAGCCGTTGGGTAGCCACTTGCCAAAAGGGGAACCAGGGAGGCCACCTGTCAGGTCGGCCGAACCCCCGGTCGACCGAACAGGGAGTGGAGCCAAATTGGCTCCCCTTCTTCCAACGGCTATATTTTGAACCGCAAGTGACCTTTGGAGGGTGCACCCTATAAATTGTGGCCGTGAGGATCACCTCTCTTCACACACCACATCATTTTACACCGCCCCAAGTCACTCTCTAACTCACCTTGTTTTTCTTGCTCTTCATTGTAACACTCTTGCTCAAATCCATCCCCAAAAAGATTTTCTTTTGTTTGCATTTGCATTTTACACTCAAGCTTTCAAGAGGAGAAAATTCGTTAAGAGTTTTATTTTCCAAACATCGCTTCTTTTTGGATTTTTCTCGCCTTGTTTTGTTCTTGCTTGTTGAACTCAAAAAGACATGAAGAGGTTGTTTGGAGAGAGGAAGGCGGCTGCAAGCTCAAGCCGTGGTGAAGGTTCTAGTGCACGCCTCTCTTCCATGGGTACAAGCCCAAGGAGGAGAAGTGTGTGTGAGGACACTCCCATGGAACAGAGAAGCAACCCACACCAACTTCATCATGACAACGACCTTGACATACAAAGCGAAGTTGAAGATCAAGCACGCAAGCTTCTCCAAGATCGTGAGTTCCGCCACACCAAGGCTTACGATCCACATATGATCTCCAAAATAGGTATGGACTTCGAATTTCTTTCCATTTAGCATGCAATTGGATTTAATGATTTTGCTCACATAGAGGAGAAAGGTTCACGCCTTCTCACTATCCAATTCCTTTGCATGCTAAGAATAGGATATACTGGTATTACTTTCAGATTATTTCAAAAAAAGTACAACATCCTATGGAAAGAATTAGGTAGCATCCTAGGCTTCCATAAATTGTGTTTGATAGATTTAGACAATTTGCCTAAGTTTAACAAACAAAGTTTTTGGCATGAGCTAACAAGTGAGGTCACATGTACGGCTCCTAGGAATAGCCACATCCAAAACCCTACCTTACGCTTCATGCATAGATGGGTGGCTATGACTATGTTCCCTAGGGGAGATGTTAGGGTTCTGCAAGATGATGAATTGAAAATTTTTTTTGCCATGACTAAAAATATAATAGTTTCTCCAGTCAAAGCCATGATTACACAATGGTTAGATTACATTTCAAGATCAGGACCAATTGAATGCAGTTCATTGATTACTCATATTGCTGATAGGGTAGGAGCACTTAAATACACTTCATTTGAATATATTGAAACTGAAAGATAATTAATTGATGAAGACTATTTAGTGCAAGGACATACCCTTAAGCATGATCATGATGGCTCCTTGATATTTTTATATCCCGTCTTTGTCAATGAAATTCGATTATCTAACCCGGATTTTCATTGGTACAAATGCCAGAGGCTAACCATTAATCTTCTTCCCCTTGAGGAAGCAAGAAGAAGTAATGTCTCTGGCAGGGTAACTAGGAATCATGCAAGGGCTGTAGTCACAGACATGCCACCGATAATCTCTCTGGTCCATGAATACCAAGAGGAAGAGAACCCAACGGGTTGTGTGCCCGGACGGACTCAACCTCCAACGTATGAGACTGGGGGATCATCTTGGCAAGAATGGCAAAGGGATCCACCCTTATCCACTTCAAGCTCTAGCTGCTTGCCCCCAACGTCCATGAGAGGACGTCGTTCCTTTTCGGCTAGAAGTCATCATGACTATAGCCAAGGAATGAAGGACCTCACTAGACGTATGGGAGAACTTGAAGTGAGAATGGGTGACATCTACAGCACACTCCAAGAGCATGTTCAAGGTAACAAGGATTGGCAACAACACATGGATGCTCAATTCACCAACTTCAACACGGCGCTACAACAACAACAAGCCGATCTTGCAGTGTACTTCCGTCATCAAGGGTTCAACCCTTATCACGGAGGTAGTTGAAGAACAAGCCTGGGGGAGGACCCCCACTGGAGGTAACATGTATCACATTCCTTGCATATTTATTTTCCATCCATCCATCATCCACCTTGCATCTAAAATAAAAAAATAGGTTATATTTGCATTCATCAAATAAAGATGTGCGGTAAGAATGATTTAGAATTAACATAGATCAAATGATGAATAGTTGCTCTGTTTTATTTTCCTAAGTCTCTAGTTTACAACTTGCTACTCTCCGAATATTGCTTTCATTGGTTTGAAATACTTTTACCTTAATTTGGAAGTAGTGGGTAGCAAAAGCTTAATCTAATTCAAGGTTGTTGCAAGATTAGAATTAGTAATAGGGCTGCTAGTCCTAATTTGAAAGTAAAACATAGATTTCCGGAGAAATTCTAAAAAGATTTAAGTCCCTCAATTGATTGGAAATACCTACCAAAGCCATATGATATTCATACATAGACAAAACCTTATGCATATGCTATTTGATTTCACATTGAGCCTAGTCAAACTAGTATATACCTATGTGAGAAATCATTCAACTCTTTTTGAATTCAAGACTTCACTTGAACATGCTATACTTCTACACTAGAAGTAAGCAAAACGTCCATCATATCCACCATACCACAACAAAAAGAGAAACTCCATGTTATTCATGTTTAGCACTCTCTTCAAAATTCATTGCAAACAAAGGGGGTAGAAGACATGGCTACAAAAAGAAAATGAAAAAAAAGCATGCTTACATCATAAGCATGTGAAAAAAAGGAAAAAAGAGAAAAAAAAAGTAGCCTTGTTTCATCCCTGCAAAAGAAAGAGAGATTATACAGAAAAGGAGTTATCTCAAGTATCCACATTTACTTCCACTCCATCACACATGCACTAGTCTTGAATCAAAAATTTAAGATTTGAATTCTCCTGAGGCTTACTCTTTTTACTTAGCAATATATGTGATGCAAATATGCCTACTTACTTTCCTTACCAAGCTCCACATACAAGCCAAATTCAATGAGTAGGAATAGTAGAGGCATAATGCTTTGGTGAAGAAATATTTCCAATATCCACAAAGGAGTGATTGAGAGAATCAAATTGAGGTACTTAATATCTAAATTGAATTCTCAAGGATTTAAGTGGAACTTGATTTCTAGGCTATGTCTGCTCCATTTGCTATTCTACCTTTCAACTACTCATGAATATGAAAAAGCATAAGCCCCATAATAACTTAAGAAAGGTAGAGTATCATAGCCAATTTCTGCAATACTAGGTAGAGTATCTTGTTGTGCATTAGATACTCTTGAAAATAATACATTGTAGCAACTCCTGATCATCAACCTAAAGTCTTGACTTTGCTCGAGACGAGCAAAGGATAAGCTTGGGGGAGTTTGTTGATGGTTGTTATACACCAATTCCATCTGTCAATTTAACTCAATTATGTGAAGGATTTGTCATTTCTTGCACACACCACCTTTCTATATAACCCAATTCCACTTGTACTTGGAGAAATATGTGTATGCAACATTTTATGCAGGAAATGAGGAAATGTAGAGGGACCAATCCTATAAAATATCATCCCAGCCAATCAGGCGACGACATGTAGCATCCCATGGATCAAATGGCCCACAAACAGAAGTATCCGAGGAGATCCATCGGTGTATCACTCATATACATCAAGGGCCACCTGGCAGCCACCTGGAGGAAGCACTCCGCGTTTCTAGTGCTGACCAGGTCGGCCGAACCAGGGGTTCGGCCGACCCCTTCCTGGCGCCAAACGCGGTCAAACGACGTGTGTTGGCTCCTCCTGGCTTGAAAGAGTCAATGGTGACTGATTCGCGTGCTTTTGGTGGCGGGAACCGACCTCAACACTAGTATAAATAGGACCCCCTACCCCTCACTTCAACACACACCACTTGAGCTTCATCTCTATTGTATACACTATCATCCATAGTCTTAGAGGAGTTAGGTTGTAGAGAGGAGAGTCTCTAGTCCCATGTCCAAATTGGGAAAGGAGTAAGGAGTCTCTCTCTTCCCAATCCTACATTGGGAAAGGTATGGCTCATGTATTCTTTCTTGTATTTGTGACTTTATGCATAATAAAGATAGTATCTTTAGTCTCTACTTATACATATACTTGGGAAAAGCGTTTCTTGTTTGATTGTGGAGTCCATGTATGTGGAAGGTATAGCTTCTATGACCGTTTCATCATGAACATATCTCATTATCACAGAACCTATAGACCCCCACTATAGTCTAGTTAATTATAACATAACTAGGTTAGTATGGATAATTATGTTGTGTATCAACATTGGTTCAATGATGATTCAATTCATTGCCTTAGGATGGATTGTGCCTAGGATCTTAAAGTAATTACTTAATATGCTAACATGGTGCTAGGATACCTAAGTAGTATTGGATGCCTCGTAGACCCACAGATTGAAGAGGTAGGTAGTAGGTGGTGACAACCCTATCTGTCCTTTGTAATCCTCCATGTTCGGCTATGCCACAGGCTCTTGGCGGGAGTCGCCCTAGTATGCCTAGGGGTAAGCCCATGCCCGATGTGTTGAACCACATAGCATAAGTATTCACTATTGATCTAGCTTATGAATAATTAGTTTAGACTATGTATATGTACAATAGAGCATAGTAGGAGTACCTCCATCACTCTCAACCTTAACTAACCTCTAGGATCATCTTACCCCCCTTAGACTTGAAAGCTCTTGTGTGTGTCACACTACCTCCACTATTATTTTATCCATCCTTACTAGATTCTTACCTAGACCTGTCTACCCTTTCCACTTGATGATTGTTATATCTCCTCCCTGCCTTCCTTTGGGATCAAATAAATGACACCCTTGGGAACACTCTTAAGGGGAAATTCTACAATGATACCTCCATGCGCTTGCGGAGTTCACTCTGTGATCCAATAGAACCATTAACAAGCATTTGTGACACATCAGTTGGAAATGTTTAGTTAATGGTGCATAAGAAATACCAACAAGCATTTCAGGCTCCGTTGCCGAGTATGATAAGTTAGTATATCTTAGGAGCCGTCAACAAGTTCGGGAAGGCATGGAAAGGGCTCCACATTTGGGCTCTTCATCACGGCCCAATGTGAACCCAGGGGACACTGTCAGTACCCTGCAGATGGGGTACCCTCACACACAGGATGAAGACAGCAAGGTACGTCCAAAGGCGCCATGCATTCTATAGGCGCCAAGGCCTTTCCTCCCCTGAAGATCAAGCTGCAGTGCTGCCACGTAAGCCTTGAAGATGGGACTTGGCGCCTCCAGTGTGACGGGCTCCCGAGACGCCACATGTAGGGACGGAACCTCACCCATCCTTGGGAGAGTGCCCCCGGGACAGCCACGTGGCACAGAGTGCAAAGGGCCAGTACCCCCAAGGGAACAAGCAAAGAGCTGCCACATACCCTAGGCAACCCGGAGCCGCCACGCATCATGAAGGACTGGAGCAAGCCTTCCCATTGAGGACCTACCCCGACGCTGCCACGTGTCCCGAAGCTCGCCCCAGACGGTGAGGTGTGGGAGTTAAAAGGTGTAGCGCTCCGCTTCGGTCAAACATTGAAGACCCGCAACCACACCAGGCGCACGATGTGGGGCACGCCAACAGTCAGAGACCGCTATGACCAATCTCATCACAGTAAAGGCGTTGCAGGCCTATCCCACTCAGCCAAGTGGGTAGCTTGCGACAATAGGACAAGCTGACAGGACACCTTCTGTCGTCGTTAGCAACGACGCGTGGGCTATTGACAAGGGAGGCGGCAAGATGTTAAGTCTCCACTGCCACCCTCAGAGGAAGCTTATGCGATAAGCCTTAGATCTTTAGGATAAGATCGCCCCAGGACTACCTGTCAGGCCGCGGGATCCCACTTGTAAGGCATCCGATCTTGGTTATAAAAGGCTCGGACCACCATTGAAAGTGCATCTAGGCATCCCTTGTGGGTTTTTGTTGATTTATGACAAACAAATGAGATCCTAACCAAATTGTTGAGATGAGCGCAGGTTTTAATGAAATTATGAAGAAAGCGCAAAAAGAAAGGAGAATGAGGATTTATATGGAAAAGAGCTCAAGAGTTGAATAGATTAGATCAGTGTGTGTGGAGTGTGTTGGAGAAATACACCCCAAGAGCTCAAGGACAAGAAAACTCATTCAATGCACAAATTTACATAGGACCGGACTAGTCCGATATACTGTGGACTAGTCCGATAATTCCTTTGTTCAAGATCGGACAAGTCCTACCAGTGCGAACTTGTCTACATAGTCCAGGTTTACATAGACCGGACTAGTCCGATATCACCACGGACTAGTCCAATATCTTTTTGACTAAGATCAGACTAGTCCTTCCCAGTGTGGACTAGTCCTCAACACTTCACAACTTTGCACGACATCGGACAAGCCCGATAATATCCGAACTAGTACAATAACCACTATGACAAAAATCGGACAAGTCCTCCAAGTGCGGACTTTTCCTCAATTCACTAAGGGGTTCACCAAAGTCGGACTAGTCTGATAATGACCAGACTAGTCCGAACTTTTCCAGAGCCTAAATCGAACTAGTCCGCCCAAGGCCGGACAAGTTCGATATTCCTGAGAACTTAGGGTTTCCTACTGTTGACGGTCCTTAAGTACCTCAGTTTGACTCAATTCACCACATAATGTGCATAAAAGAAACACAAAACATAGTGGTAGGGTTATACACTAACCCAATTCCACAAGTGTTGGTGTTTATTTGTATGCAGGTGAATTATTACCCAAAATACCAAAACATGCAGGGATGAATCCATGAAAATGGATTTCAACAAATCAGGCGATGACACGTGACAACACATGGATCAAATGGCCCACAAACAGAAGAATACGAGGAGATCCAATGGTGTTGCACCCATATATATCAAGGGGGCCCACCTAGAAGCCACCTGGAGGAAGCACTCCCCGAGGGGAGCCTTGACCAGGTCGTCTGAACCAGGGGTTCGGTCGACCTCTTCGTGGCGCCAAACTCGGTCAAACGACATGTGTTGGCTCCTCCCGGCTCCCTGGAGTCAATGGTGACTGATTCGCGCGTTAATTGTGGTGGGAACTGACCGTTCTCCACCTATAAATAGACCCCCTCACCTCACTTCTCACACACACCAAAAGTTGAGAATAGTGCTACACTCCAAAGGTTTAGATTAGTCCTAGAGGCTACCAAAGTAGAAGGAGAGTGTGGTGAAGATTCTAGGAGAAGGAGGCTTGGGCTTGTCAAGTCCCTCTTCTACACTTGTACCCCTACAAAGGTTTTACTCAATAAAGTAAGCTTTTGTGAATTCAATACAAGTTTGATCTTTTATTCTTAGTAGTTTGCACAAGTAGTTACTTGTGGGTTCACTGCTTTAATTCATTAGAGGATCTAGTTGTAGCTTTGTGTTCGAAACAACTAGAGTAGTGATTTAGAACGTAAGCGTGGTGCTTGGGTTACAAATCATCAGTAGATATCTCGTAGACCCACAGATTGAAGAGGTAGGCAGTAGGTGGTGACAGCCCTATCTGTCCTTCGTAATCCTCCACGTTCGGCTATGCCATATGCTCTTGGCGGGTGTCGTCCTAGTATTGCTAGGAGTAATCATGTGCCCGAAGCAAGCATCTACTGCAAACTACCTTGAATTAGGATTAATACTTAGAATTCCTCTCTGTTCCTTGCCTGCCAAACAACTTTGTGTCCTTGGGTGAGCTAGTTCGAAAGATTAGCACACACGTTCTTTGGATTCGATACCCTTGGGAATACTTTATGGTCACGGGATACGTACCACCAGGGGAGAACAAAAAGAAACTCATTTATGAGAGTCGTAGACATCTTTGGGATGACCCTTACCTCTATCGAGTATGTGTCGATGACCTTCTTAGAAGGTGCGTCCAATCAATCGAAGGCACCAAAATTATAGAGAAATGCCATGCTGGCCCCTATGGTGGTCATTACGGTATTTACCGTACTCAGGCAAATATCTGGCAGAGTGGATTCTATTGGCCTTCAATGTATGAGGATACCAAGGAATTCATTCGCAGATGTTGGAAATGCCAGAAGCATGGAGGAATCTCTACTCGCGATGCGATGCCCCTAACATACAGTCTCCAAGTGGAATTATTTGATGTATGTGGTATTGATTTCATGGGACCTTTTCCTAGGTCTTATGATTGCGAGTATATTCTGGTTGCTGTCGATTATGTGTCAAAATGGGTAGAAGCATTACCATGCAAAAATGCTGATTCCAAGCAAGCAAGGAAAATGTTCCATGAGATCATTTTCCCACGCCTTGGAACTCCCCGTATGGTCATAAGTGATGGAGGGTCTCATTTCATAGATAAGACCTTCCGGAACTTTTTATGGGAACTTGGAGTCCAGCATAACATTGCTACCCCATACCACCCACAGACAAGTAGTTAAGCAGAAACATCTAATAAGCAAATTAAGAATATTCTGAAAAAGACTATCTTGGAAATGGGAACGGGATGGAAGCAAAAGCTACCCGATGAATTGTGGGCATATCGTACTGCCTACAAGACACCTATCGGTATGTCTTCTTTCCAACTTGTCTATGGGAAGACTTGCCATCTTCCTGTAGAATTGGAACATAGAGCATATTGGGCCATCAAGCGGTGGAACATGAATCTTAACGAAGCTGGAAATCACCGATTGAAGCAAATCTCTGAGTTGGAGGAATGGAGAGATAAGGCGTAGCACAGTGCTAGAATTTATAAAGAGAGAACCAAATGATGGCACGATAAGAGAATTATGCCGAAAGAGTTCAAACCTGGAGATAAAGTTTTACTCTTTAACTCTAGGGTTAAACTCTTTGTACATGGGAAGCTTAGAAGTAAATGGGAAGGACCCTTCACTGTAGTAGAGACTTCATCCCATGGAGCAATCACACTCCAAGGTGATGACGGTCAACTATTCAAAGTGAATGGGCACCGACTCAAATTATTTCTCGATTCCCAAAAGGATACAGAAAAAGAATTTGACGTGGTAAATCTAATCGATTTCCATGCCATTTCTTTCAATTCTGTTTAAATTCTCCACGTCCAACTAATGGGCCCATCCAATTCTTCATCTATGAGGCCCATTTAATCGACCCGAGAAAATGTGGCCCAAACGGAGCCAGAAGGGGGTCGACCGAACCCTAGGGTCGGCCGACTCTCCCTTCGCGCCGTTCACGTTCTATTTTCTTGTGTTGATCCTCCTCGATATCCTGCACAAAATACTTGGTGAAACGCGTTGTTCCCCGCCTATTTAAAGGACGGAAACAGATAGGAAAGTTATACACCTCATTGAATCAGTATCTTCCTCCCATCCTCATCATTGCAGACAAGAAGATTGTGCCTCATGCCTCCTCCAGCTCAACCTTCAACCTGAGCGGGGACATTACGCCGGCCAACGACAAAACTTCCCTCGCCCGACAGCATAGGATGCTTACTACTTAGGATTTTATTTTTTAAAAAAACATTTGTTCTCTAAATCTATATTAAATAATGTAAGCATCCCCATATTTTGATTTCAATAAAGTGAACTTACCGGTTCATCTAACACCGGTAAAGTTCCCCCATTAGTTTATTTTGTTGAATAAAGAATTCAAGAAACAAGTGTGGGGGAAACATGTCCCCAAGTCATGAAATCCCGACGTGAAAATTTAACGTTGCATATCAAAACATATCGCGACCGAATGAGCAAAACGACCCGACAAAACAGAGCCACAGAAGAGCCAACAGGAGGTCGGCCGACCTGTTCTCTGCTCCGTACAACTCTGTTTTGCTCTAGAAAATCGGTTTGGATTTCCTATCCCCACTTTTATGCGCTACCCTGCTGTTTGAGTTGATTTCATATTTTTCATTGCATGTCTAAAATGAATCAACTCAACAAATTGAAATAAAATTTGGTAGTCAAGGATTTGCTTAAGCTGAAAATTTGAATACTTTATATTTCTGTTCATTACCTTGTTTATGATTCCCATAATTCAATAGGAAAAATACATCGTCTAGGTATTTGACTAGTGTGATATGGTAAATGAGTTCTTTAGAAATCATCCTTTTGCTTGAAATTGATTTTGACATTTGTAACTATTTGAAGTCTTGAACTTTGCCTAAAAATCTCATTGGAAATTTATATACCCACCAAGGTCATATGATATATTAATTGATTACCACAAGCATATGCCACTTTGCTTTTCATTGAACTTTGTCAAACTCGTGACCCAATTGAGTGACATGCATGAGCTTTTTGAATTGAAAACTCTTGTTCACTCCATTCATGCAAAAATTCTCACATTGAGAGTTTGCATCCATCGATCACCCATCCACCAAAAAGAAACTCCATACAATACAAATGAAAGCCTATCTAAAAATAAAAAGGAGTAGAAGACATGGCTACAAGAAAAAGAAAAATCATCCACTCTTGAAAAAAGAGTAAGAGTGCTAAAAAAAAGAGTAGCCATGTTTCATCCTTAAGAGAGAGCAAATTCACGGGAGTTATCACCTCGCCTCTCCATTCCATTCATGTGCACAAGAATTTTCCCTTCACTTTGTTCATTGCATAAGTCTCTCATAGGATCAAGTTTTTGACTTGGTAACATATGAATTGCAAATGTGTGCCACATTCATCCCTACCAAGCTCCAGATATAGCCACTTTTAGTATAGGGACAAGAATTGGCAAAACATGCCATGGTGAGGACTCAAACACTTTGAGAGATTTGAGAGATTCCAATCGAGAAGGAAAGGGCAAAAGTTCCTATGACTTTCAAATATAGCAATTGCCAAATCATTTCAGCAGAGAATGATCCAAGGGAACTTCATTCTAACCGTTCCACTTTTCAAACACCCAAGATTGATGTGGTAGCCACATACACAAAGGGGATCCATGAATTCAGGTATAAGTTGAAATATCTAGTATCCTTATTTTCTACCTTATAGCAAATTCATGACAACACTCTAGTTCTTCTTGCCTTCACTCGAGGACGAGCAAAGGACTAAGTGTGGGGGAGTTTGTTGACGGTCCTGAAGTACCACATTTTGACCGTCAATTCACCTCATAATGTGCATAAAAGAAACAAAAAATATAGTGGTAGGGTTATACACTAAGCCAATTCCACAAGTGTTGGTGTTTATTTGTATGCAGGTGAATTATTATCGAATATATGAAAACATGCAAGGATGAATCCATGAAAATGGATTTCAACGAATTAGGCGATGACACGTGGAAACACATGGATCAAATGGCCCACAAACAGAAGAATATGAGGAGATCCAACGGTGTTGCACCCATATATATCAAGGGGGCCCACCTGGAAGCCACTTGGAGGAAGCACTCCCCAAGGGGAGCCTTGACCAGGTCGGCCGAACCAGGGGTTCGCCGACCTCTTCCTGGCGCAAAAATCGGTCAAACGACACGTGTTGGCTCCTCCCGGCTCCCTAGAGTCAATGGTGACTGATTCACGCGTTAATTGTGGTGGGAACCAACCCTTCTCAACCTATAAATAGACCCCCTCACCTCACTTCTCACACACACCAAAAGTTGAGAATACTGCTACACTCCAAAGGTTTAGATTAGTCCTAGAGGCTACCAAAGTAGAAGGAGAGTGTGGTGAAGAGTCTAGGAGAAGGAGGCTTGGGCTTGTCAAGTCCCTCTTCTACACTTGTACCCCTACAAAGGTTTTACTCAATCAAGTAAGATTTTGTGAATTCAATACAAGTTTGATCTTTTATTCTCAGTAGTTTGCACAAGTAGTTACTTGTGGGTTCACTGCTTTAATTCATTAGAGATTCTAGTTGTAGCTTTGTGTTCGAAACCACTAGAGTAGTGATTTAGAACGTAAGCGTGGTGCTTAGGTTACAAATCATCAGTGGATATCTTGTAGACCCACAAATTGAAGAGTTAGGCAGTAGGTGGTGACAGCCCTATCTGTCCTTCTTAATCCTCCACGTTCGGCTATGCCATAGGCTCTTGGCGGGAGTCGTCCTAGTATTGCTAGGATTAAGCTCGTGCCCGAAGCAAGCATCTACTGCAAACTACCTTGAACTAGGATTAATACTTTGAATTCCTCTCTGTTCCTTGCCTACCAAACAACTTTTTGTCCTTGGGTGAGCTAGTTCGAAAGATTAGCACACATGTTCTTTGGATTCAATACCCTTAGGAATACTCCTTAAGGGGAAGTGCTACAACGGTATTTATGTGTGCTTGCGAATAACTATGTGGTGTTAAGAAATACCAACACCTACACGCCGCACACCAGACTAGTCCGGACTACACCACGGACTAGTCCGAACTCTCAAAACCCTAATGGTAACCTTTGCAAACCTCCATATAAATAGATGTGCACGGCCATACTTTCAATACTCGCGACTCCCAACACCGTCACACCCTCCAAGAGCCTAAAAAACACATCTCTCCACACAATCCATCACAAGAAAGATCAAATCCTTGAGGATTAACTTTGGATCAAAGGAGAGACACGATTCTCACTTCTTGAGCTCTTGGGTTTGATTCTCTAACACACTCCTGTTGTTTTGTTGTGGATCTTACGAGTGTGTTCTTGGCGGTATTTGATTTGTAATCTCGGGGAGCCCTCAACTTGTGAGAAGGCCCCTTGAACTTGGTGAATTACCCTTTGTGTTTAGTGGAAGAGAATCGGCCTCCGTGGTGATTCAACGAGTGTAGGGTTGGAGAAGTCCCAGTCCTTTCGTGGGCTCCTCAACGTGGATGTAGGTTGCCTGTGTGGGAACCGAACCACGGAATAAACTCTTGTGTCAGTCTTGTTCTTAGTTTTTCATATCACATTCTAGGGTTTACTTAATCTTTCATATCTTATGTTAAAACATTAAAACCAAAGTTAGTTTGTGCTATATTTAATTTCATTGACTCAATACCTTCATGTTACATACTATATTCCGCTGTGTACTGTGCTGGTATTGAGATCATTGATCTAACTAGATCAATCTAGTACGAACGCACCAAACTAGTCCGCACTCTACCGGACTAGTCTGATTTCTTGGTATTTGATCAAGTTGCTAAGTGTTGCATGTTTCGACTAAAATTCAAAAAGTCCTATTCACCCCACTCTAGGCCACATTCAATTGGTATCAGAGAAGGACTCTTCAAGAGGAGACTAATCGCTCGAAGAGAAAATGTCGGATATGAAGGATGTGCACAAGAGCCTCAACCAAGAGAAGGTTCAAGAGGAGAAGGGTCAAAATTGGAGACTCGACGCCATTCAGGACTTCGAGGATGACAATGAGGAGACACTTGAACTCAAGGCGCTCCTGAGGAAGAAAGCCCTCTCGAAAGGGAAAATCAAGATCGGAGACGAGAAGAAGAAGAAGGGGAGTAGTCACACTGACTACTCCTTATATCCTTTCAACTACGATCGTCTAAATTCTAACGATAACCATTATTTATCTACTCCTCGAGGAAAAGCCCCACACTTTGATGGCAATGATTACTCAATGTGGAGGCAAAGCATGAAAATGCACTGAATATCTCTTAAACCTGGCTTGTGGCATATAGTGTGCCCAGGTATAGATATTCTAGACGATGATGAAGAGCACACACCAAGCCAAGAGCAAGCAATTCATCGGAATGCTCAAGCTGCAGCAGTCATCACATCATCACTAAGTCGGGATGAGTTCACCAAGGTGGATGGACTCGAGATTGCAAAGGAAATATGGGACACATTGCAAACTGCACATGAAGGCGATCGTCATGTGCGAGAGGGGAATATCAAAATGATCAAAGGCAAATTGGGAAGATTCGCCGTAGAAGAAGATGAGTCACCGCAGGACATGTACAAGGTACGAGCATATGGAAGTAAAAAGTGGAACGATCATGATGTGGTAAAGCTCATCCTTAGAGCCATTCCTCGCAATGTCACCCTATGCTCGATGATTAGAGAAGGCCCCGGGTACAAGAAAATGACCCTGGGCGAACTGCTTGGAAAGATCATCAACTTCGAGATGATCGAGAAGCAAGCAAAACATGTAAAGGAGATTGCCGACCTCACCTCGGCAAAGAATAAAGGGGTCACCTTAAAATACACTTGCAAGCCCTTGTCAAAAGAAGCTCGAGAGGCTCATGATGAAGATAATAGTGATGATGAGACCAGCGACATAGATGACAAAGACATGATCCTCTTCATGAAGAAATTCAAAAGAATGATGAAGAGAAAACAAGGGGGGAAAATCAAGTGAAGGAAAATACAAAAAAAGTCAAGACCAAAGTTGAGGCGGGCATGCTATAACTGTGGTGAATATGACCACTTTATAGTTGATTGCCCATATGAAGAATACAAGAAGAAGACCAAGGAAACAAAGCCTCAACCTAAGAAGTTATTCAAGAAGAAAAAGCAAGCTGGACAGGCGCACCTAGGAAAGGAGTGGGACTCAAATCATGAGTCCTCGTCCGAAGAGGAAGAGGAGATGGCTAGCATAGCCATCAACAAGACGACCAAGAAATCGACCCTCTTCCCCAACATTGGCGCAAGGAAGGACTATGACACATGCCTCATGGTGAAGGAAGGTAAAAGAAAGGTAGCATCTAAATCTTCCTCCTCGCATTCTTACTCTAGTGATAGTGATGCCAATAGTGATAATGAAGAAATGCTTGTTGGCCCTGATAAGAAAATTGCCGCAAGAATGAAATTCTTAATGGATAAACTTATTGTAAGGAGGATCTTGTTGATCGACAAGAAGATATGATCATCCTTCAAAAGGAGGAGTATCTTAAGATCAAAAGCTCCTTGAACTTGGAAAGGAGCGAAGCAAGTCACTTGAACTTGAGCTAGCTTCAAGCAAGGAAGCTTGCTTGAAGTTAAGTGACTCAAATGCTATAATCAAGGATAAACTTGCTAAATTAACCAATGTTAACATGATCCTTGAGGTACAAGTTGAGTCTTCTTATCCTTCTCCAAGACACCAATGATGTGGATAGTTAGCTCATTGTTGACAGTGTCTTCTAGGTGAAGCAGTCTTGCAAACTCATCATAAGTAATGGTGTACTTGGATCCATGTGTCATCCAAGTCACCCTCTCCTCTTCATCACTAGCAAAATAGCAGGTAGCATAGAATTGGGCTATGACTTCATCATTCCAGTTACACCTGAAAGAAAACAAGTCTTTGAGCCCATGCCTCTCCACAACCTGTATCACTTTATCAAAGGCAGGGCAGCTCTTCTTTTCAAAGTGTGTCCAATCGATCCATTGGCTTCAGACCACTAGAGTCTTCTTGTAAGATACACGAAACTATAATAGTCCACGTGGAAGTTGCTCCAAAACCTTGCATCTACTACCTTTCTGGATCTGCTGTAGCAGTCAAATGCCCTGAGCTTCAAAGCGACATCGCTCCCTTTGCCAATGAACCTTTGTTCATTGGGGTCTCTGGTCCCCTGCCTTGGATCACTCATCTAGAGGGGGCCAATGGGACCGGTGGCGATCCCTTTCCCTTTGCCCTTAGCTTGGCGAGAAGCTGCTGAGCTAGGGCCAGCTGCTTCCTTTACTTTTGATGCAGGCTTCTTGGCCACGTCCTTTCGCCGCACCTGAGGTGGAGTGGGTGACGGGTCAGTGGCACAGTGTTGCCTCTTCTTGCTTTGGCCCGTCGAGGACCGAAGAAAAGACTCTTGGTCCAACTCGGCCTCAAAATTGGAGATCTCATCATTGGGGGTCGACATTGTCCTGACAAGAGGATTATACGATGCAATGGATGAGAATTGATTGCAAGGAGATGCATTGAGTAGTTGGAATTTAATGTTGAGTCCAGTTAAAAATCGGACTAGTCCGGTGTTCAGGTGCGGACTAGTCCGATGTACCGGACTTGTATGCACTGAGACCAGACTAGTCTGATATTCAGCTGTATGAACCATAACTAGCAAGGCAATGGTGTTTCTCTATGCACAAGTGACTAGGAATAGTTGAACTACAACAAGGAATCAAGTATGGACTAGAGGAGCTAAGCTATTTGAGCAAAAACAAGAGAAATCGAAGGTTCTAGGGTTTGGGAGAAAATTTACCAAAATCCTTCGATTCTTGGAGTTGAAGGTGTTTTCAATGCGGGCAAGTCTGTGGTTCTTGATCTCCTTGCGATGAAGATCATTTCCCACGGTGATTCGACAAGATATGGTGGAGAACTCGCCAAATTGCTTTGGGGGCGGTTGAGTGAGGAGAGAGAGCATGAGAGACATTGTGAGGATGAAGGGGATTTGGGTTTGGCCGCTCTTAGAGTTATGGAGTCAAAAAATCGGACTAGTCAGTGGTCGATCGTACTAGTCCGGACTACCAAACTTCTGCGGACTAGTCTGCAGTGTGCGGACTAGTTCGGGTAACCACAGACTAGTTCGTGGTCACAAGAACAAATATAATTAGCCTATTCATATATATTTGAAGGTTCTTACAAAGAAAAATATGGGAAAAACACACAATAATCTTGATGAATATGATCAATAAACATACGACATTCAAGATATGACCATAATTCACCAAGATCAAGTAATTGAAATAGTTTTCTAGGGAAAATAGAGAGATGGTTTCATAACAAAATAAATGAATTTTGAACAAGCCATATAGGTATACAATTTTTCAAGCCACGTTTTGAGCATCAAGGATATTTAGTTCATTTCGGAGCTCACAAAAACATTTTTCATCAAGTGGCTTGGTAAATATATCAGCTAGTTGTTTTTCGGTGTTGACATGGGAAATGGCTATGTCTCCTTTCATTGAGTGGTCTCTCAAAAAGTGATGCCGGATGTCTATGTGTTTGGTCCTAGAGTGCTCAATGGGATTATGGGCAATTTTAGTGGCACTCTCCTTATCACAAAGGAGTAGAATACGACTCATATTGTAACCGTAATCCCTTAGAGTTTGTCGCATCCAAAGGAGTTGTGCACAACAACTCCCGGCTGCAACATACTCTGCTTCGGCCGTGGATAAAGGAAATGGAGTTTTGTTTCTTGGAGGACCAAGAAACAAGGGATCTACCTAGAAATTGGCATGTACCGAAGGTACTTTTTCTATCTACTTTGCATCCGGCGTAATCTGCATCGGAGTATCCAATGAGATTGAAATTGGAACCTTTAGGATACCAAAGGCCTAGGTTGAGTGTATGAACTAAATATCGCAAGATTCTTTTTACGGCTGTCAAATGACACTCCTTAGGATTTGCTTGAAATCTTGCACACAAACATACGCTCAACATAATATCAGGCCTAGATGCACATAAGTAAAGTAGGGATCCAATCATGGAGCGATATACCTTTTGATGCACGTTTGGTCCATCTTCACTGATATCTAAGTGTCCATTTGTTGCCATGGGAGTCTTTATAGGCTTCATCTTGTCCATTCCAAACTTCTTGGGTATGTCTTGAGTGTACTTGGTTTGGCTTATGAATGTCCCTTCCTTTTGTTGCCTCATTTGGAAACCCAAGAAATACTTCAATTCTCCCATCATGGACATCTCGAATCTATTTGCCATGATCTCACTAAATTCTTCACAAAAGGATTTGTTAGTTGAACCAAATATAATATCATTAACATAAATTTGACAAATGAACAAATCATTGTCGAAGTGCTTAGTAAACAAGGTATAATCGGCTCTGCCAATCTTAAATCCATTTTCAATTAAAAAATCTCTAAAGCACTCATACCAAGCTCTAGGAACCATTTTGAGACCGTAGAGAGCCTTACGCAGTTTGAACATGTGGTCGGGGAACTCTTGATCCTCGAATCCGGGGGTTTGCTCCACGTACACCTCCTCCTTGATTGCTCCGTTGAGAAGGCGCTTTTCACATCCATTTGATAGAGCTTGAAATCATGGTGAGTAACATATGCAAGTAATATTCTAATTGATTCAAGCCTAGCTACAGGAGCAAAGGTTTCATCAAAATCTAAACCTTCGACTTGTGAATACCCTTTGGCCACAAGTCGCGCCTTGTTCCTTATCACCACCTTGTGTTCGTCTTGCTTGTTGCGGAAGACCCACTTGGTGTCCACGACGTTGAACTTGTGTCTTTCGACGAGTTCCCACACCTCATTCCGTTTGAAGTTGTTCAATTCTTCTTGCATTGCCACCACCTAATCCAGATCTTTCAATGCATCCTTAATCTTGCGCAGTTCCAAAAAGGATACAAACAAGTAATGTTCACAAAAATTAGCTATTCGAGATCTAGTTGTTACTCCCTTTTGGATGTCACCGATTATGTTCTCGACGGGGTGATCTCTTTGGATGCATTGGTGTACTCTTGGGTGTGGCACTTATGGTCTTGAATCTTCATGGTCATCTTCTTTTCCCCCTAGGTGGTTGCCCTTAATGATTTGTTGGTCACCTTGATCTTCATGATGTTGATCTTGTGTAGAAGCTTCCCCTTGATCATTTATCTCTGCTTGTGGCTCATCATCAACATTCGCATCTGGATGTGGCGCTTGTGGTCGAACATCGCTTAACGCCATTCTTCTCAACGCTTGACATGGAGCTTCTTCTCTATCTAGCACACATTGATCAACTTGCTCTTATTGAGAGCCGTTAGTTTCACCAAACACTACGTAACGTGCTACTTCAACAAGTTCGGAGACCTTGTTGAACACACCATAGGCGTAAGAGATCGAATCATAGCCAAGCAAGAAACCTTCATCGGACTTCAAAGCAAACTTTGAAGCCCTAGGCTTCTTGTTTAAGATATAACATTTAGAACTGAAAACTGGAAAATAGGAAATATTAGGTTTGTTACCAGTGAGTAGTTCATATGATGTTTTCTTGAGTAGGCGGTGAAGATAGAGTCGATTTATGGCGTGACAGGCGGTGTTGACTGCTTCAGCCCAAAATTGATCCGAAGTCTTGTACTCATCAAGCATTGTCCTCGCCATCTCTATGAGGGTTCGGTTCTTCCTTTCAGCTACTCTATTTTGTTGAGGGGAGTAAGGTCCTAAAAACTCATGTTTTATGCCTTTGACGTCTAAGTACTCCTCAACTTGGGTGTTCTTGAATTTCGTGCCGTTGTCACTCCGTATGTTCTTGATCTTCAACAAGAATTCATTTTGGGCATGCTTGAGAAACTTATTAAGGGTTCCTTGAGTTTCTGTCTTATCCTGTAAAAAGAAAACCCACGTGAAGCACAAAAAATCATCAACAATTACTAAACCATATCTGTTATCGCCGATGCTTATGTAAGCAATTGGAACAAATAGATACATGTGAAGTAGCTCGAGTGGTCTTGTCGTTGTCATGACATCCTTCGCGTGATGGGGTGCTCCTACTTGCTTCCTGGCTTAGCAGGCGCTACAAGGCCTGTCTTTCTCAAAAACAACATCCTTCAAACCTCGCATGTGATCACCGTTGAGGAGTTTTTGAAGATTCCTCATACCAACATGTGCTAGCCGTGTATGCCACATACAACCCATGTTGGTTTTTTGCAACCAAGCATGTGTCAAGTTCAGCTTTATCTTTGTTGAAGTCAACAAGGCAAAGCTTTCCCTTTAACACACCCTTGAATGCAACCGAGTCCTCACTCCTTCTAGAGACGGTCACACCCTCATTATTGAACAAGCAATTATAACCCTTGTCACATAATTGAGATATGGACAGAAGGTTATAATCTAAGGAGTCGACATGCAAAACAAGAGAAAGCGTTTGTTGAGATGATATTGCAATTTTACTTGTATCGAACACCCTTCCTTGACTATTGTATCCAAAATAGATGCCCTCGCTTGGATCTTCATTTTCTTCATATTCAACAAACATCCTTCTTTCTCCGGTCATGTGGTTGGTGCATCCACTATCTAGCACCCATTTCAATCCACCAGAGGAATAGGCCTGCAAAAACAAATTTCTCCTTGGTTTTAGGTACCCATGCTTGCTTGGGTCCATTAAAGTTAGTCACAAGTGATTTAGGCACCCACACATGGGACTTGGTGTCCCCATGGTGTGGCCCAACATATTTGGCATACACTTTACCAAAGTTGCTTTTCATAAGAACATAAGATGCATCAAAAGTTCTAAATAAGAGTTGTTGTTCATGTGTGTTAACCATCTTGGACTTATCAACTTTATTGGGCTTTCTAGATTGAGAGGAGTTTCCCTTGACAAAGACAATGTGCTCCTTGTTATTCTTATGGCTTCTAGCATTTTGCTTTTTTACAATAAGGATACCCAATGCCATATTTGACATTTGGAGGTCTTGTGGCCAAATATGCACTGCGTGCATACTTCACCTTCTCCTTGTCAAATATGCCAGTTGGGGAAGGATGGTTGTCCTTGGTCGAGTTTGACTTTTATTTCAAGCTAGTTTCAAGTTTAGCACATGAACAAGTAATAGTAGTTTCATATTTTAAGTGTTGAGTAGGTGAGCTTGAAGAGGATGTAGGGTCACTTTGCTTGAGTGAATCAACTTGTACCTCAGGATCTTGTTAACTCGGTTAAGTTAGCAAGTTCATCCTCGATGATAACATTTGAGTCGCTTAACTTCAAGCAAGCTTCCTTCCTTGATGCTAACTCAATTTCTAGTGACTTGCTTCGCTCCCTTTCAAGTTCAAGGAGCTCATTGATCTTGAGATACTCTTCCTTTTGGAGGATGATCATATCTTCTTGACGATCAATTAGCCCCTTCCTATCAACAAGCTTGTCCATTAAGAATTTCATTTTAGCAGCAATTTTCTTATCTAAGCCAACTAGCATATCTTCATCATCACTATAGTTATCACTATCACTATTAAAAGAATGCGAGGAGGAAGATTTTTTTGTTACCTTTCTTTTAACTTCCTTCACCATTAGGCATATGTCGTTGCCCTTCCATGTGTCGATAGTTGCGATGCCTCCATGTGAGCACATCTTCAACCAAGGGCCCCCTCTTGAGCCATTTGGATCCCAGGGTAGTCCCACCAGTCATCAACAAACCCAATCCGACTACCCCTTCCCCGAGCATCCTTAATGGTCCAAATAGCACTGGCAAAGCCCTAATTAATCAGCTACGACGCACCCATACTTGGCCTCGTGGTGGCACAGTAGTCCTGGCTTATTCTTGCATGAACTGGTCCTTAGATATAAAGCAAGCAACCACCATATCATCCAACACATCCACATACCAGGCTTGCTTAGATCACCCATTACCATATCATATTAACCAGTTCATGTTAACCACAATCTCAGTAATGCTTAATTAAATAGTATAGTTGTTTTCCCATCCCATGTAATTAGGCATAGCAAAAAGGTAAAAAGCCCTTCCTGACTCTCTACATAAATTCCAGGTTACAAGGATGGTTAAACAAATCTAGTAAACTTCCTACCATAGGATTCCCATCAAATTGACACAAGCATGCAGTTTTGCAAAAAAAACATTTACTTTAAAACAGGATCAATATGCTTCATGGACACTTTCCTTGCTCTTGGGATTGGTTCGGGTCAAAGCATTCAAAATCTTGGTCGTGGAGATCCTCCGTGGCACTCTCTAGCGCAAACCTGTCTAATTCGCACAATAACATACAAGACAAGAGTACAATCAATAGATGCACAAATATTACTCAATATGACACGACATGCATGATTAATGCAAATTCAAGGTGGAACTTGTTAAAGAGTTGCTTTTAATCATAACTAACTAGTTCTAATAGCTTTTAACAAGTTTATACACGTTTGGATTTGATTCGATCTAATTTTAAAATTAATTCAAGAGAAATTAACTAGAAAAAGCGGACTTGTCTGCTAGGGACTGGACAAGTCCGCACTGCACGAGATCAGTTGATTAGGGTTTTCTAGATCGACATGAATTTGGAGAATTGGGGTTGAATTCACGTAAGGAAAAGAGAATAGAAGGTATACCATGTGTTTAGGACTCCAATGAATCATGAAACTTGGAGACAACACTTGGATCTTGATGATCTAGGGTTGATGATGAACTTGGAGATGAATGTGTGATGAAGAACAAACTTGATGGAGATCTTGATCCTCTTTCGTTTTCCCCTCTTCTTCTTCTTGCTTGGGATCTTCTTCTACCTCCTTGATGGCGTCTCTCTATGAAATAGGGTTTGGGTGGGGTGGAAAAGTGGCAAATAGATGTCAAGCCAAGGGGTGGGGTTGTTTATATAGAGGTGGAGGCTAGGCTTAGATGGATTTCGAGTTTGAGATGAGTAGAGGCCGGTTTAGAGTCCCACATGGGCTCTAAAAGAGTTAGGAACGACGTCCCTAGGCCCACTTAACGTAAAACCAAAGAAACCAGTCATGAAACAAAAGATCAACTCGGAGTCGCGATCTATCGGACAAGTTCGAAAAGGACCGGACTAGTCTGAAGTTGGACAAAGGGAAATTGGACAAGTCCGCACTGGGTATCGGACGAGTCCGAAAAGGACTGGACTAGTCCAAAGTTGGACAGAGGGAAATAGGACAAGTCCGCACTATATATCGGACAAGTCCGAATTTATCCACAAACAAGTCTGGCCAAAAATCGGACAAGTCCAACTTTAGTCAGAGAGGAAAACGGACAAGTCCGCTGGAAGATCTTAATAGTCTGGACAAGTCTAGGGACTTAGCAAAATTTCCAAGGGAATTGGAACACCGGACTAGTCTGCACAGGACCGGACAAGTCCGAAAGTATCCATAGAGAAATCAGGCTAGTCTGCAGAAAAATGGACAAGTCCGATCGAGGTCAAAGAGAAATTGGACTAGTCCGCACCAAAATTGAACTAGTCCGCACTTCTCAGAATTCTTAAGTGTTGTTTTGTTCTAAATCAATTTTAAACTTGTTCCTTTTTAGGTTGATTAATGTTACATATATATATAAATGTATGCATGGCATCATGTATGAAAATGAGGGTGTTACAAACTACCCCCCTTAACATGAATCTCGCCCTCGAGATTTGACGCGTAAGAGAAGAGATAGGGAAATTCCTTCCTGAGATCATCCTACAATTCCCATGTTGCTTCTAATTCTATATGATGCTTCCATTGAACTTTACACCGTCTGATGATCTTGTTCCTTGTGACCCTCTCCTTGGTTTCCAAGATTTTGATCCGTTGCTTGGCATAAGTCAAATCTGCCTCTAATTCTAATTCTTCCATTGGCACTTGTTCTTCCAGTACTCTTAAACACTTCTTGAGCTGGGAAACATGAAAAACATCATGAACATCTGAAAGATGAGTTGGCATCTCCAACTTGTATGCCACTTCTCCTCTTTTGTCCAAAATCTTGAACGGTCCAATATAGCGAGGTGCTAGCTTACCTCTTATGTTAAACCTCTTATGACCTCCCATTGGTGACACCTTGAGGTAAACAAAGTCTCCTACTTCAAAGGCTAGTTTTCTTCTCCTATTGTCTGCATAGCCTTTTTGCCTTGATTGAGCGGCCCTCATGTTTTCCTGAATAATCTGAACTTGCTTTTCAGCTTCTAGCAACACATCTAGACCAAATACTTGAGTTTCTCGTGTTTCATTCCAGAACAAAGGTGTCCTACACTTCCTTCCATATAGTGCCTCATAAGGTGACATCTTCAAACTTGCTTGGTAACTACTGTTGTACGAAAATTCTGCATATGGAAAACTCTTGTCCCAACTTTTCCCATGCTTTAAAGCAAAAGCTCTTAACATATCCTCCAAAATCTGATTGGTCCTCTCAGTTTGTCCATCCGTTTGAGAATGATATGCTGAACTAAAATTTAACCTTGTTCCCAAAGCTTCATGCAATTTCTGCGAGAACCTGGAGGTAAATTGAGAACCTCTATCCGAGACTATTTTCTTCGGGACTCCATGTCGACACACAATATGCTCCATATACAATTCTGCTTGCTTCACAGTGGTATAGGTGGTCTTGACAGGAACAAAATGAGCCGACTTGGTTAAACGATCCACAATTACCCTAATTAAGTCATAACCGGACTGAGTACACGGTAAACCAACTATAAAGTCCATAATGATTTCTGCCCACTTCCACTCCAGAATTTTCAATGGCTGCAATAATCCAGCTGGTCTTTGATGTTCCACCCTAACTCGTTGGCACACATCACACAAGGCTACGTATTCAGCTATGTCCTTTTCATGCTAGCACACCAATAGCACGTCTTCAAGTCTTCGTACAACATGGTACAACCCGGGTGAATTGAATATGGTGATTCATGTGCCTCTTTTAATATTGTTTCCCAAATCTGCTTCACATTAGGCACGACAGTCCTCTTACCAAGCCATAGGGTACCATGTTCGTTCTCATCAAACCTGAATTCCTTTCCTTCTTGGGTCCTTTCCTTGATTTCATGAATTGTTTGACCCTCTCAAATTTCTTGCTCCAAAGTCGGATTTAACTCCATCATTCCCATCTCATTCACAAATCCGAGATTCAACGGTTCAAACTCCTTACATAACTTGGATGGCAGCTCTCGAACCATAAGTTGATTACTTACTCCCTTCCTACTCAAGGCATCGGCCACTACATTGGCTTTTCCTAGGTGATAATTAATTCCCAAATAATAATCTTTTATAAGCTACAACCACCTTCGTTGCCTCAAATTTATATACGTTTGTGTAAAAATATACTTGAGACTCTTATGATCCGTATAAAGTTCGCACATATGTCCAATGATGTAGTGTCTCCAAATCTTCAATGTGTGTACCACGGCTGCAAGATCCAAATCATGCGTTGGATAATTCTGCTCATGTTTCATCAATTGCCTTGATGCATAGGCGACCACTTGACCTTCTTGCATAAGCACACATCCAAGTCCTTGTCTCGATGCATCACAATAAATATCGAAACTCTTGCTCACATCCGGCAACACAAAAACTGGGACTGTAGTTATCCTCTTCTTCAACTCCTCAAAACTCTCTTGACAAGTTGATGTCCATTCGAAAACCTTCCCCTTCATTAGCAATTCCATCATTGGCTTGGCTATGTTGGAAAAATCCTTGATGAATCGACGGTAATATCCAGCCATCCCATGAAAACTCTGGATTTCCTTGACATTTTGCGGTGGTTCCCATTTTAACACGTCCCTCACTTTTCTGGGGTCAACTGAAACTCCTCCTCCTGAGATGATATGACCCAAAAACAACACTTCCCTTAACCAAAATTGAAATTTGTTGAACTTAGCATACAATTGATGCTCCCTCAATTTCTAGAACGTAAGCCTCAAGTGTTCCTCATGCTCCTTCTCATCCTTCGAGTAGATCGTTATATCATCAATAAACACCACGACAAACATATCCAAGTACTCCATGAAGACCTTATTAATGAGGTACATAAAATACGCAGGTGCATTGGTCAATCCAAAGGACATCACGGTGTACTCATAAGATCCATACCGTGTCCTAAAAGCTGTCTCAGGTATGTCCAACGGTCTAATCTTCATTTGGAAGTATCCCGACCTCAAATCAATCTTACAGAAGGCACAAGCACCCTTCATCTGATCAAACATGTCCTCTATATGTGGCAAGATGTATTTTTTCTTAATGGTCACCTCGTTGAGAGCTCGGTAATCAATGCACATCCTTTGTGACCCATCCTTCTTGTCCACAAACAGCACGGGCGCTCCCCAAGGTGAAGAGCTAGGGTGAATAAAACCCTTCTATAGTTGCTCTTAAATCTACTTCTTGAGCTCCGCTAATTCCTTAGGAGGCATCCTATACATGCTCTTAGCTATAGGTGTAGTTCCAGGTATTAAATCAATAACGGACATAATGTCTCGTTCAGGTGGCATACCTGGTAACTCATTTGGGAACATGTCCAAAAATTCACACACCACCAGAATTTTCTCAATTGCAGCACAGATCATGTGATTCATCTCCACTTGTTTTGGTGCATGTTAAGATGCTTCGAATTCTATGATGATCCCTTCCTCATTGGTTAACTTCACCATCTTCGTGGCACACTCAATAACTCCATTGTGCTTCCTCAACCAGTCCATACCAAGTATAATGTCTAATCCTTGAGAATCCAATACAATGAGGTTGGCAAAGAAGTCTACCCCCCTTATTCTAAGGCTTACTTTTGGACATACTATATTTGTCCTCATCTCTCCTCCAGGAGACTTAACCAATAGAGTAAAGTTCATATGACAGATAGACAAACTATACATAGTCACATATTTCGATGCAATGAATGAATGTGATGCTCCAGGGTCAAATAACATAGTCGCCGGGTTGGATGTTGCGAGAAACATTCCAATCACCACGTAATCCGCTTTTTGTGCATCCTGCGTAGAGACACGGTTCACGTTGCCACGAGCAAAATTATGTTGTCCACGGTTCCCTTGTGGTGCCCCTCCAAAAGGTCTTGGGTTTTGTCTCGGTGCATTGCTTCCTTGACCAAGGCCTGACTTAGGACATTAATGCGCAAAGTGTCTAGGTTCTCCACAAGTATAGCACTTCTTTACTCCACTGAGATTATTGGGCCGACCTTGGTTCTGAACATTTGCACAAGGAAAATTAGCACGAGGTGCATATGGCATTGGAGGCCTAGGTGCTCGCATTACAGGGCGCTGCTGCACAAACTGAATTGGGCGTGGTGCAAACCCACGGTGTTGTACAGGGGCAGAGGAGCTGTAATATGGCACATTAGGAGGCGCAAAGTGAGGGCGCTCATTACTTCCTGGTTGCTGTCCTTGATATGGCGCCTTTCTCTTGTTGTCTTGCTCCATCTCACGGACCATGTTCTCCACCACAATTGCTTTGTACACAAGCTTCTAGAAGTTTACATAATCACAATTGAGCAATTGCACTTGGATTTCATTGTTCAAGCCTCTCATGAACAAGTATTGCTTCTGACTGTCCCGGCTCACATCCTCAGGCGCATATCTTGAGAGTTGATTGAGTCTATTGAGATATTCACCCACAATCGATATTCCTTGCCTCAAGTTCTCAAATTCTTGTCTCTTCAAAATCATAACACCTTCCGGCACATAATGGGAACAAAAACTCTCCTTGAATTCCGCCCAGGCGATCCTCTCCTGATTCTCATGAGCATTGCATAGGGAATCCCACCAATCCGCAGTGGCTCCAACTAGTTGATGAGAAGCAAAAAGCACCTTCTCCCTGTTGCTACATTGGACAATAGCAAGCTTCTTCTCCATAGACTTAAGCCAATCGTCGGCGTCCATAGGGCCAGCGCCTTGAGCAAAGGTCGGCAGCCTTGTCCTCAAAAACTCTCCTAACCGGTTATGTGGAGGCGGGGGTGGCGGTGGAGGCATATGGGGATGATTGTTAACGTTACCAGCCTGCAGCTATCCCATAGTCTGGATCATGGTCTGCATGAGCTGGTTTTGCATAGCCAATAGCTGCTCAATATTAATAGCTCATTGGGCAGGTCATTGTCCATTGTTATTCTGAGGTGCTCCATGGTTCTCCTCCTCATCATTTCCATCCCTCTGGTTGCGAGTCCTCACAATCTAAAGAAAAGCAAGAGATAAGAATTTTGAAGACGTCCCCAACTATATGCATCAAGGGATATGAAACTAAGCAACTAACTACTCTAGCCTACGTGGACATGGCAATGCTAGAGCATCCCACAATCCTCTATTAAGCACACAAGCAAACAATATATAGCAACAGCACACCAAACAAAAACACATCTGTTCCTGAGTGCTCCTATGTGCTCTAAAGTGTCCATTCTATCTAGGCTGCGTCCTACGATCAACCTGTGGCTCTGATACCAATTTATGACACTCGGTTCCGAAGAATGAACCAAGTGAACGCATATGTGTGCCCAGGACGTTCAACACACATACACAAGTGCATTCACAAAAGAGTATACATAAAATTACCACAAAACAAGATTAATTAACTAGATTTTATTACACAACTCATAATATCCTTGAATACAAGCTCTAATAAATATTAATGACAAGTTTGAACTAATGTAGCGGAATTAAACT
Organism: Tuctoria greenei; assembly: GCA_036927565.1. Taxonomy (NCBI): domain Eukaryota; kingdom Viridiplantae; phylum Streptophyta; class Magnoliopsida; order Poales; family Poaceae; genus Tuctoria; species Tuctoria greenei. Next base: position 67,579,408 of record JAYESD010000004.1, on the reverse strand, counting down.
AAACTGAGCAAACTAAGCAAATAAGCAAATAGGCATATGAGATGGCCCAGCTCCAACACTCCACGGGCAAAGATGGCGGTAGACACGACCTAGAATTCTGCATTATCATCGGTAAACTCCCAATCCTAACATGCAACTATTGGGGGGGATTGCAAGGGTGAGTACATGTCGTACTCAGAAAGTGTGGAAAGTATGACTTGTAGCTGATACAAATGACAAATATAACAATAAATGAGTGCTAAAAAGTACATTAAAACATTTGAAAAGCAATATATCTTATGTATGTGAATAAACCCATCATAAACCATAATTAAAAACTTAGTACCAGTCCATATTCCATATCCATCATCCGTCATCCGTATACCCGATTTCAACATTACCATTAATCATATCCAATACCAGAAATTAATCCATAGCCATGTTACCAACCATAACCATTACCAAACCATAACTATCCCCAAAACCAAGTTCCCTCTAACCATGTAGGTTATCCAGGCGCTCATAACCGAGAGCACGGCTATCATGATAGTTTTATTAGACACTCTGCAGAGGTTGTACCACTTTACCCACGTGTTTGTGATTTCATCATCCATCGGCGACTAAAGAAACCTCCCTTAAGCCAGTTACACTTCCTTTGTTGTACGGACAAGAGATCACAAAATAGCTTTTACAAATGGATTACTAGCCTATTTAGACCCCACTGAGGTTTCACCGGTGGCGATGACTCCAACTGAGCACGTCTTCAACCAGGGGCCCCCTCTTGAGCCATTTGGATCCCAGCGTAGTCCCACCAGTTATCAACAAACCCAATCTGACAACCCCTTCCCCGAGCATCCTTAATGGTCCAAATAGCACTGGCAAAACCCTAATTAATTAGCTATGCCGCAACCATACTTGGCCTCGTGGTGGCACGGTTGTCCTGGCATATTCTCGCATGAACTGGTCCTTAGATCTAAAGCAAGCAACCACAATATCATACAACCCATCCACATATTAGGCTTGCTTAGATCACCCATTACCATATCATATTAACCAGTTCATGTTAACCATAATCTCATTAATGCTTAATTAAATAGTATAGTTGTTTTCCCATCCCATGTAATTAAGCATAGCAAAAAGGTAAAAAGCCCTTCCCGACTCTCTACCATAAATTCTAGGTGACAAGGATGGTTGAAAAAATCTAGTAAATTGTGATGCCTGGTTCCGAAAAATGAACCAAGCTAACGCATATGTGTGCCCAGGATGTTCATCACAAATTCACAAGTGCAATCACAAAAGAGTATACAGAAAATTACCAAAGAACAAGATTAATTAACCAAATTTTATTAAACAAATCATATTATCCTTGAATACAAGCTCTAATGAATATTAATGACAAGTTCAACTAAAGCAGCAGAAATAAACAAATTAAGCAACTAAGCAAACTAAGCATAAGGGATAGCGCATCTCCAATCAACACCATAGGCAAAGCTAACGATAGACACGGCCTAGAACTCCGCATTATCACCATTAAAATCCCAATCCTGACCTGCAACTATTGGGGGGGGGGGGGTCGAAAGAGTGAGTACATGTCGTACTCAACAAGTGTGGAAAGTATGACATGTGGCTGATTCAAATGACGACAATAATAATGGCAAAGTGCTGAAAAGTACATTAAAACATTTGAAAAGCAATATATTATATGTATGTGAAGTAAACCCATCATAATCATAACTAATATCATAATACCAGTCTGAATTCATTACCATCGTCAATAATTCCAGATTTCACCATTTGCCAATAACCATATTCAATACCAGAAATAAATCCATAACTGATATGCCCACACCGACCATACCATCAAGTATACCGATTACATCAAGCAAGATGGAACAATCATCAAGTCAAGCTGCACCAGCTCATGTTGTCGATGGACCAATTACTCGTAGCCGAGCTAGACAGCTACAACAAGAGGTGCACGCGCTACTTTGTGAAATTCCATTTATTAATGAGAATTATATACTTCCTAAATCGTACATGTTTCTATTACTCAGGTTCACCAAGGAGGATGACAAGGACACGCCAAGACTGAACCAGAGAGGAGAACTACGTCGAACCAGTTCGGCCTGGCAGAACTGTCATGAAGAAACAGTCATATCTCTTGATTCATAGAAGCTGTGAAGGTCCATGAGTACTTGTTGGAAAGGTGTTGAAGTCAACTTTCAAATGCCACTAAGTGCCGAGTGCTTTAGAGGTTCCAGCTTGGCAGCCGAGTGCTTTTGGTGCAGACTGTTCAGAAGATCAACAGTCAGCCTGATATCCAAGTTTCCGTGAGAAACTGTATCACTCTACAATATTTCGTGAAGCATGCTACACATTGTGTGAAAGGTTATCAAATTATCTTTCCAACGCATCTGGTCCCATGTCTTTTGGATGTCTCTAGGTGGAGTTATGATTAAAACACTGAAGACCACCCAGAAGGCCAGAAGACATGCGGGAAATTGATGACCACTGCATGAATGATCAAGCCAGTTGGCCTTCCACCTTCCCACGTGGATTTTTCAGTTCACATCTATTCTTAGACTAGTTGTTGGTATAAATATCCCTCTTTTGTAAGCCAAGGAAAAACTCTTGGATGAATTAAGATTATTCCAGTGAAATTTGCAGCCGAGCTGCTTGAGTGTCTTACTCAACCCTTGTTCTTCCTTGTTCTTCTTGAACTTGTGGGGAGATCTCTCTGAGATCCACTAATTCGTGCTCTGCGGGTTCCAGTACGGCTGCCCCGTCTTGTGTGGATTAGCTCCGGTTGTGGTTCTGCGGTCGTTCGGAGATCGAGTCGAAGTCTTCGCGGTTTCGGTGTCTCTCTCCCCGTCGCTTGGTCGCATCCAACCTTGGTCAGGTATAAAGCTAGTTATCCACGCTGTTTCTACAGCAAGTTATCTTTTTCTTGAACCTCCTGTCGTGAAGATCGGGCCACCCTTCGCCGAACCAAATTCGGGGCATATCATGTGGTAATCAGAGCTATCGTTGTCACGGTAGGTTCATTTTTTTATCACCCACCCTCCCACCCTTTTTCAATCTGTTACAGTTTTCACCATCCACATATTCATCCCTGTGTTTATCTTTTACATATATTTGTTTGTCCTACAGTCCAAAGCCTATACCTATAGCCCTTTTGACGGTACTGTTATCTTGTGTTTGTGTTCTTCCAGTTGCTCGTCACCACCGTTTACCTATATCTTTTGTAATCAGCACCCCTGTTAGTGTTATAAAAAAAGGGAAGAAAGAATATAGTAAAAAAAGAGAGAGCACAGGTGAAAAGATTCTGAAGAATTTTGTGTTACGGTTGGGTGTTGAAATTTTCAGTTTTCATATCCAAGTTGGTGGTAATCTTGATAGCAGCAAAAAAAATTCTTTTGAGCACATCTTTTTTTTCACTTGATTGGCAGTACCGTAGCCCACCTTGTTCAACCACCTATAGCTCCACCAAAAACATAAACCGAGACTTCCGATTTGTACTCCTTACGGCCTCTTTACCACCTCCGTTGAAGCTGTCACACCAGCACCATCACAGTTCTTGAGATCAGGCAAGAACTTGGGTAAGTAAGAGGTGAGATCGAGTGTGTCCACATATATTTTTTTTTCTTTCTTGCTGCTCCTAACATGGCAGGCTCAGATTCAAGTGTTCATGGTGGACACCATGGTGATAGGGAACCCCCTGTCTCACAGGATGAGATGCGTCGCATGGCTGATTCACTCATGGAGGCCATGGGCAGGCTCCTCGATGAGCGTCTTCCCGCGGCTGGAGGATGTCAAGCATGTCGTGATCAAGAGGACCGTCATCGAGAGGAGTCCGGCGATGAGAATTCTGGTTTCAGCCATGAATTCAATCGCTTCGTACATGGCCCTGACGGATCTGGTGGTGGTCGCCATGCTGATTTTAATAATTACCATGGTGGGCGTCGCGCACATAGGCGCAATGCTGATGGTCGCCGCGTGCATTTTGAAGACGATGAGTTTGAAGATCAAGATCATGAAGAAGGATCTCATGATGATGAAAATCCTTTCGGTCGACGTGGCAGGTTTGTTCGGCGTCATCATCGCCGGCCTGCTGATTTTGAAGAAAGGGAATACCATCGTGGTCGACGTCCTCATGACAACCCAGATAACATCGCTCGTGTCAAATTGAGTATTCCAAAGTTTACTGGAAAGGAGAATCCTGATGAATTTCTTGAATGGGTTGAGCAGTGTGATCAAATATTCCGAGTACATAATCTTTCGGCACAGCGCCGTGTGAATCTTGCTTCGGTGGAATTCTCTGGATACGCTCTCACTTGGTGGAACCAAGTGCAGGAGAATCAACGTGATTTGGGACGTGGATATATCAATACATGGGAGGAGATGAAGAAAGTGATGAGAAGGCGATTCGTGCCATCTAGCTATCAGCGTGATCTCAGGAACCGGTTGCAAATGTTAAAGCAAGGGAAGAGATCAGTTGATGAGTATTTCAAGGAGACGGAGCTGCTGTTGGTGCGGGCAGGAATAAGAGAAGATGCAGAGTCAACAATGGCAAGATTTCTAGGAGGTCTTAATGAAGAAATTTCTGGTTTTGTGGAGATGTTTCCATATCGTACATTGCAGGATCTTGTTGATCAAGCTATGCGAACAGAGAAAAAGATTCAGCAAGAGTCACGTGGAAAATCTTATGGAAGTTATTCTATTTCTGCCCCATGGCGCAAACAGCAGTCAAGTACTTCCTATGGTGGTGGACGATCTCAAGGGGCTGCAGCCAGGTCTTCTCAATCATTTGTTCCATCGAAGATGGCAGCCTCCACCGCGTCATCACCAACAACTCAGCAGCGACCCGCTGCAAGTTCAGCAGCCCACAACAATGCCTCGGGAGCTACATCTTCTTCTCGAAGCAGAGAAATTGTATGCCATAAATGCCACGGCCGTGAGCACATTGCTGCCCAATGCCCAAGCAAGAGGACCATGTTGTTGAATGAGAAAGGTGAATGGGAATCCGAGAGTGATCCTGAGGATGCTGGACAGATATGTGATGAAGAAATTGAGGAGGAAGGGAATGAGATCCAGCCTGAAGAAGGAGAACATAATTGCTTTATTTCTCTACGAGTGCTTAGTGTAACAGCAGAAAAGGAAGACAACGGGCAGCGACATAATTTGTTCCATACCCGTGGAATAATCAAAGATAAGGTGTGTCGCATCATCGTTGATAATGGTAGCTGCAACAATATTGCTAGCCAAGAATTGGTGGACAGATTGGGACTGAAACCACGGCGTCATCCTAGTCCATACAAGATGCAGTGGCTTAATGATTGTGGTGCGCTACGTGTCAGTCATACTGTGACTGTACCATTCTCTGTTGGTAAATATAATGATCATGTGGAGTGCGACGTGGTGCCTATGCAAGCCTGCCAGCTTCTGCTCGGTCGACCATGGCTATATGATCGTGATGTCCAGATTTTTGGAAGGACCAACAAGCTGTCTTTTGTGTACAAAGGAGAGCGAATTTCCTTGCTTCCTTTGACACCGGAAGAAATTTTGAAGGATGATATCAGGAAGAAACAGCGCGAGAGCGAGCACCACTTGCGAGTGAGCCACAAAAATAGTAAGGAAGAGTGTCCACAGCCAAATCAAACCCCACAGCTGCAAGGAACCCAAAAACTGGGAAAAGAGGGTTTAGTAATGATGGCTAGGAAGGGGGATATCAAAGCATTGAGTGAACCCAATGCCATGTTCTTTGTACTTATGTACAAGGACACTTTTCTTTCTACTAATGCCTTACCCTCTACCCTGCCGAGTACTCTTTTGAATGTTTTGCAGGAATATGAAGATGTCTTTCCGGACGAAGTACCACCAGGACTGCCACCTAAGAGAGGGATCGAGCATCAAATTGACTTGGTTCCTGGTGCGTCACTTCCGAACAGGGCTGCATACCGCACCAACCCAGAGGAGACAAAAGAAATTCAGCGACAAGTGGAGGAATTGATGAAAAAAGGGTATGTACAGGAAAGTCTTTCCCCTTGTGTTGTCCCTGTTCTTTTAGTGCCTAAGAAAGATGGGTCTTGGAGACTATGTGTGGATTGTCGTGCAATTAACAACATCACAGTAAGATATAGGCATCCCATTCCTCGCTTAGATGACATGCTTGATGAACTTAGTGGTGCTAAATTTTTCACTAAAATTGACTTAAGAAGTGGCTATCATCAGATTCGTATGAAAGAAGGAGATGAGTGGAAAACAGCCTTCAAAACAAAATTTGGATTGTATGAATGGTTAGTGATGCCCTTCGGTTTAACCAATGCACCTAGTACATTTATGCGATTAATGAATCATGTGCTTAGAACTTTCATTGGTAAATTTGTTGTGGTTTATTTTGATGACATCCTAATCTACAGCAAGACACTTGAAGAACATGTTGCACATATCCAGAGCGTACTTGTTGTCCTGCGTAAACAAAAATTGTAAGCTAACCTTGAGAAGTGCACCTTCTGCACCGACAAGGTAGTTTTCCTTGGTTTTGTTGTTTCAGGACAAGGCGTGGAGGTGGATGTTGAGAAAGTCAAGGCTATACACGAATGGAGGCCCCCACAGAACGTGAGCCAAGTGAGAAGCTTCCTTGGACTTGTTGGTTTCTACCGGCGCTTCGTGAAAGATTTCAGCACGATCGCTGCTCCAATCAATGAGCTGTCCAAGAAAGACATACCATTCAAATGGGGAGAAGCACAACAAAATGCTTTTGAAGAATTAAATAGGAAGCTCACAACATCCCCAGTCCTTGCACTTCCTGATTTCAACAAGACATTTGAAATTGAATGTGATGCAAGTGGAGTTGGGATTGGAGGCGTGCTGATGCAAGAAAAGAGACCAATTGCATTCTTCAGTGAAAAGCTAAGTGGCCCGACTTTGAATTATTCAGTTTATGATAAAGAATTATATGCTCTCGTTCGGAGTTTGGAAACTTGGCAACACTACCTTTATTCTAAAGAATTTATAATACATTCAGACCATGAATCATTGAAACATATTAAGGGACAACTAAAACTGAATAAACGACATGCTAAGTGGAGTGAATTTATTGAGTCCTTCCCTTATATTGTCAAATATAAGAAAGGTCAAGACAATATTGTAACTGATGCTTTATCTCGACTTCATGCTTTGCTCACACAACTTGATGCTAAAATTCTTGGATTGGAAAGTATAAAGGAATTATATGCCACTGATTCGTACTTTGCTGAACCATATGCCAAGTGCCGTATTGGAAAAGGATGGGAAAAGTATCATGTGCATGATGGATTTTTATTTCGCACTAACAAACTTTGTATTCCAGATTGCTCTGTTCGACTTTTACTCGTGCAGGAAGCTCATGCAGGTGGACTTATGGGCCATTTTGGAGCCAAGAAGACGGAGCAAGTGCTGGCTGACCATTTCTTTTGGCCAAAAATGCGACGAGATGTAGAGAGACATGTTCTTCGCTGCGAAAACTGTCACAAAGCTAAGTCTCGTCTGAACCCTCATGGTTTATATACTCCCCTTCCTATTCCTAATGCACCTTGGGAGGATATTTCATTGGATTTTGTTCTTGGGTTACCACGAACCAAAGGGGGAAGGGATTCAATTTTTGTTGTGGTTGATCGTTTCAGCAAAATGGCACATTTTATTCCTTGCCACAAGAGCGACGATGCTTCCCGTATTGCTGAATTATTTTTTAGGGAAATCGTGCGACTACATGGAATGCCACGTACCATTGTGTCGGATCGTGACACCAAGTTCTTGAGCTACTTTTGGAAGACATTGTGGGGCAAACTTGGGACAAAACTGTTGTTCTCCACAACATGTCATCCGCAAACGGACGGCCAAACTGAAGTTGTGAATCGAACACTATCAATGTTGCTCCGAGCTGTCCTTAAGAAGAATCTGAAACTATGGGAAGAAAGCTTGCCACACGTTGAGTTTGCATACAATAGGGCAGTACACTCAACCACTAAATTTTGTCCATTTGAAATTGTATATGGATTCACACCCACTGCTCCCATAGATCTTTTGTCTCTACCCATGCAGGAACGTGTGAACTTTGATGCAAGCAAGCGAGCTGAATTTGTCAAGAACATTTATGATAGGGCTCGGGCCAATATTGAAAAGATGACCAAGAAGTATGAGAAGCACGCTAACAAGGGTCGCAGGAAGGTGTTGTTCGAACCAGGGGACTTGGTTTGGGTGCACCTTCGAAAGGATCGTTTTCCAGAGCTGCGCAAGAACAAGTTGCAACCCCGGGCTGACGGACCATTCAAAGTTCTGCGCAAGATCAATGACAACGCTTATGAAATTGATCTGCCAAGTACTTATGGTGTAAGTACCAGTTTCAATGTGTCCGACCTCTCTCCATTCTTTGGATTGGAAGAGTCGAGGACGACTCTTTTTCAAGGGGGGGAGGATGATATGCCCACACCGACCATACCATCAAGTATACCGATTACATCAAGCAAGATGGAACAATCATCAAGTCAAGCTGCACCAGCTCATGTTGTCGATGGACCAATTACTCGTAGCCGAGCTAGACAGCTACAACAAGAGGTGCACGCGCTACTTTGTGAAATTCCATTTATTAATGAGAATTATATACTTCCTAAATCGTACATGTTTCTATTACTCAGGTTCACCAAGGAGGATGACAAGGACACGCCAAGACTGAACCAGAGAGGAGAACTACGTCGAACCAGTTCGGCCTGGCAGAACTGTCATGAAGAAACAGTCATATCTCTTGATTCATAGAAGCTGTGAAGGTCCATGAGTACTTGTTGGAAAGGTGTTGAAGTCAACTTTCAAATGCCACTAAGTGCCGAGTGCTTTAGAGGTTCCAGCTTGGCAGCCGAGTGCTTTTGGTGCAGACTGTTCAGAAGATCAACAGTCAGCCTGATATCCAAGTTTCCGTGAGAAACTGTATCACTCTACAATATTTCGTGAAGCATGCTACACATTGTGTGAAAGGTTATCAAATTATCTTTCCAACGCATCTGGTCCCATGTATTTTGGATGTCTCTAGGTGGAGTTATGATTAAAACACTGAAGACCACTCAGAAGGCCAGAAGACATGCGGGAAGTTGATGACCACTGCATGAATGATCAAGCCAGTTGGCCTTCCACCTTCCCACGTGGATTTTTCAGTTCACATCTATTCTTAGACTAGTTATTGGTATAAATATCCCTATTTTGTAAGCCAAGGAAAAACTCTTGGATGAATTAAGATTATTCCAGTGAAATTTGCAGCCGAGCTGCTTGAGTGTCTTACTCAACCCTTGTTCTTCCTTGTTCTTCTTGAACTTGTGGGGAGATCTCTCTGAGATCCACTAATTCGTGCTCTGCGGGTTCCAGTACGGCTGCCCCGTCTTGTGTGGATTAGCTCCGGTTGTGGTTCTGCGGTCGTTCGGAGATCGAGTCGAAGTCTTCGCGGTTTCGGTGTCTCTCTCCCCGTCGCTTGGTCGCATCCAACCTTGGTCAGGTATAAAGCTAGTTATCTGCGCTGTTTCTACAGCAAGTTATCTTTTTCTTGGACCTCCTGTCGTGAAGATCGGGCCACCCTTCACCGAACCAAATTCGGTGCATATCAATAACCATTACCAAACCATAACCATCCCAAATCCAAATTTCCCTCTAATCATGGAAGTTGTCCAGGTGCTCATAACCGGGAGCACGGCTATCATAATAGTTTTATTTAATTCTACAGAGTTTGTACCACTTTACCCACGTGTTTGTGATTTCATCACCTTTCGATGACTAGAACCTCTATTATGCAGTCTCACACTTCCATCGGTGTGTGGCCAAGAGATCACAAAATAGCCTTTACAAAGGGATTACTAGCCTATTTAGGCCTCACTGAGGTTTCACCGGTGGCAATGCCTCCAACTGAGCACATCTTTAACCAAGGGCCCCCTCTTGAGCCATTCAGATCCCAGGGTAGTCCCACCAATCATCAACAAACCCAATCCGACTACCCCTTCCCCGAGCATCCACAATGGTCCAAACAGCACTAGCAAAGCACTAATTAATCAGCTACGCCGCACTCATACTTGGCCTCGTGGTGGCAATGTAATCCTGGCTTATTCTCGCATGAACCAGTTTTTAGATCTAAAGCAAGCAAACCACCATGACATCCAAACCATCCATGTATCGGGCTTGCTTACATCACCCATTACCATATCATATTTAACCAGTTCATGTTAACCATAATCTCATCCATGCATAATTAAATTGAGTGGTATAGTTGTTTCCCATCCCAGTTGATTAAGCGAAGCAAAAGGTAAAAAGCCCTTCCCGACTCTCTATCATAAATTCCATGTGACAAGGGTGGTTTAACAATTCTAGTAAGCTTCCTACCATAGGGTTCCCATCAAATTGACATAAGCATGCAATTTTGCAAACAAAACATTTACTTTAAAACAGGATCAATATGCTTCAAGGACACTTGCCTTGCTCTTGCGGTTGATTTGGATCAAAGCCTTCAAACTCTTGGTGTTGTAGATCCTCCACGGCACTCTCTAGCGCAAATCCGTCTAATCCGCACAATAAACATACAAGACAAGAAACACAATCAAAGAGTGCACATATATTACTCAATATGACATGACATGCATGATTGATGCAAATGCAAGGTAGAACATGTTACTAGATTGCTTTTAATGGTCAATAACTAGTTCTAATAGCTTTGAATAAGTTTATACAGGTTTGGAGTTGATTAGATTCAATTTTAGAATTAATTTGATGCAATTTAACCAAGAAGACCGGACTAGTCCGCTAGGGACCGGACAAGTCCGCACTTTACGAGATCAACAGATTAGGGTTTTCTAGATCAAAGTAAATTTGGAGATTAGGTATTGAATTCACGTAAGGAAAAGATAGTAGAAGGTATACCACATGTTTAGGACTCCAATTAATCAAGAAACTTGGAGGTAGCACTTGGATCTTGGTGATCTAGGGTTGGTGATGAACTTGGAGATGAATTGGTGATGATGAACGAAAACTTGGTGGAGATCTTGATCCTCTTTCGTTTCCTCCTCTTCTTCTTCTTGCTTGGGATCTTCTCCTCCCTCCTTGGTGGTGGCTCTCCACGAACTCGGGTTTGGGTGGGGTGAAAAAGTGGCAAATAGATGTCAAGCCAAGGGGTGGGATTGTTTATATAGAGCTGGAGGCTAGGGTTAGATGGATTTCGGGTTTGGGATGAGTAGAGGCCGGTTTAGAGTCCCACATGGGCTCTAAAAGAGTTAGGCACGTCGTCCCTAGGCCCACTTAACGTGAAACCCACGAAACGAGTCGTAAAACAAAACATCAACTCGGAGTCACAAAATATCGAACAAGTCTGGCCAAAAATCGGACAAGTCTGACTTCAAACAGAGAGGAAAACGGACAAGTCCGCTGGAACACCGGACTAGTCCGAAAAAGTCCAAGGACTTAGCAAATTTTCAAGGATTTTGGAATATCGGACTAGTCCGCACAAAATCGGATAAGTCCGAAAGTTTCCAGAGGCAAAATCGGACTAGTCCGCAGCAAAAACGGACAAGTCCATTTTTAGTCAGAGAGAAATCGGACTAGTCCTCAGTAAAATCGGACTAGCCCGCACTTTCCTACATTTTAAGTGCGATTTTGTTCCAAATCAAATTTTAAATGCTCCAAATCAATTTTAAACTCGTTCCTCTTGTTGTGGGTTAATGTTAAACATGTATATGAGTGTGTGTAGGGCATGATGCATGAAAATGAGGGCGTTACAAACCTACCCCCCTTAAAATGAATCTCGCCATCGAGATTCGACGCGGAAGAGAAGAGATAGGGAAATTCCTTCTTGAGATCATCCTACAATTCCCACGTTGCTTCTTTTTCTGCGTGGTGCTTCCATTGAACTTTACACCATCTAATAACCTTGTTCCTTGTGACCCTCTCCTTAGTTTCCAAGATTTTGATAGGTTGTTCGGCATAAGTCAAATCTTCCTCTAGTTCCAATTCTTCCATTGGCACTTGTTCTTCCGGTACTCTCAAACACTTCTTGAGCTGGGAAACATGAAAGACATCATGGACATCCGAAAGATGAGCTGGCATCTCCAACTTATACGCTACTTCTCCTCTTTTGTCCAAAATCTTGAATGGTCCAATATAACGAGGTGCGAGCTTGCCCCTTATGTTAAACCTCTTATGACCTGTCATTGGTGACACCTTGAGGTAAACAAAATCTCCTATTTCAAAGGCTAATTTCCTTCTCCTATTGTCCGCATAGCCCTTTTGCCTTGATTGGGCAGCCCTCAAGTTTTCACGAATTATTTGGACTTGCTTTTCGGCTTCTTGCAACACATCCGGACCAAATACTTGAGTTTCTCCTGCCTCATTCCAGAACAAAGGTGTCCTACACTTCCTCCCATAGAGCGCTTCATACGGTGACATTTTCAAGCTTGCTTGATAACTATTGTTGTATGAAAATTCCGCATATGGCAAGCTTTTGTCCAAACTTTTCCCATGCTTTAAAGCACAAGCTCTTAACATGTCCTCTAAAATTTGATTGGTCCTCTCCGTTTGTCCATCCGTTTGAGGGTGATATGCCGAACTGAAATTCAACCTTGTTTCCAAAGCTTCATGCAATTTTTGCCAAAACCTGGAAGTGAATTGAGAACCTCTATCCGAGACTATCTTCTTAGGGACTCCATGTCGACACACTATATGCTCCATGTATATTTTGGCCAATCGTGCAGCTGTATATTTGGTCTTCACAGGGACAAAATGAGTTGACTTGGTTAAGCGATCCACAATTACCCAAATTGAGTCATACCCGGACTGAGTACGTGGTAACCCAACTATGAAGTCCATTCCAATTTCATCCCACTTCCATTCCGGGATCTTCAATGGTTTGCAATAATTAAGATGGCCTCTAATGTTCCGCCTTGACTCGTTGGCACACATCACACAATGCTACGTATTCAGCTATGTCCTTTTTCATGCTATCCCACCAATAGCAAGCCTTCAAGTCTTTGTACATCTTCAAACAACCAGGGTGAATCGAGTACGGCGAGTCATGTGCCTCCTTTAATATTGTCTCCCGAAAATGCTTCATCTTAGGCACAACGATCCTATTTCCAAGACATAAGGTACCATGTTCGTCCTCATCAAATCCGTATTCTCTCCCTTCTTCGGTCCTTTCCTTGATTTCCTTGATCTCCTCATCCGCGGCCTGTGCTTCTCGAATTTCTTGCTCCAGGGTTGGGTTTAACTCCATCACCTCCATCTCATTTACAAATCCGAGGTTCAACTGTTCAAACTCCTTACATAACTCAGATGGTAACTCTCGAACTGTGAGTTGATGACTTACTCCCTTCCTACTCAATGCGTCGGCCACTACATTGGCTTTTCCCGGATGATAGTTGATCCCCAAATCATAATCTTTGATGATCTCCAACCATCTCCGTTGCCTCAAATTCAGATCCATTTGTGTGAAAATATACTTCAAACTCTTATGATCCATATACATTTCACACCTATGTCCAAGGATATGGTGTCTCCAAATCTTCAATGCGTGTACCACGGCTGCAAGTTCCAAATCGTGTGTGGGGTAATTCTGCTCATGTTTCTTCAATTGTCTTGATGCATAGGCGACCACTTGACCTTCTTGCATCAATACACATCCAAGTCCTTGTCTCGATGCGTCACAATAAATATCAAAACTCTTGCTCACATCCGGCAGTACCAAAACTAGAGCTGTTGTTAACCTCTTCTTCAACTTTTCAAAACTGTGTTGACAAGCTTGAGTCCATTGGAAAGCCTTTCCCTTCATTAGCAACTCCGTCATTGGCTCGGCTATCTTGGAAAAGTCCTTGATGAATCGACGGTAATATCCAGCCATTCCAAGAAAACTCCTTATTTCCTTTACATTTTGCGGTGGTTCCCACTTCAACACGTCTCTCACTTTTCCGGAGTCAACCGATACTCCTCCTCCTGAGATGATATGACCATAAAACGACACCTCTTTCAACCGAAACTGACACTTGTTGAACTTGGCATACAATTGATGCTCCCTCAATTTCTGCAATGTAAGCCTCAAGTGTTCCTCATGTTCCTTCTCATCCTTCGAGTAGATCATAATGTCATCAATAAACACCACAACGAACTTATCCAAGTATTCCATGAAGACCTTATTCATGAGGTACATAAAGTAGGCAGGCGCATTTGTCAATCCAAAAGACATCACGGTGTACTCATAGGATCCATATCGTGTCCTAAAAGCTGTCTTGGGTATTCCGATGGTCTAATATTCATTTGAAAGTATCCCGACCTCAAATCAATCTTAGAGAAGACACAACCACCCTTCTTCTGATGAAACAAGTCTTCTATGCGTGGCATGGTGTACTTGTTCTTGATTGTTACCTCGTTGAGAGCTCGGTAATCTACGCACATCCTTTGGGACCCATCCTTCTTGTCAACAAATAGAACGGGCGCTCCCCAAGGCGAAGAGCTTGGGCGAATAAAACCTTTCTCTAGTTGCTCTTGAATTTGCTTCTTAAGCTCCGCTAATTCCATAGGAGGCATCCTATACGGCCTCTTAGCTATAGGTGCAGTTCCAGGTATTAAATCAATAACAAACTCAATATCTCGATCAGGTGGCATACCAGGCAACTCGTCCGGAAAAAACATCCAAAAATTCACACACCACCAGAATCTCCACAATGGCGGCACCGTCCATATGATTCAGCTCCAATTGCTTCGGTGCGGTTTGAGATACTTCAAATTCTATGGCGATCCCTTCGTCATTGGTCAACTTCACCGTCTTCGTGGCAAACTCAATAACTCCATTGTGCTTCCTCAACCAGTCCATACCAAGTATAATGTCCAATCCTTGATAGTCCAAAACAATGAGGTTGGCGGAGAAGTCTACCCCCTTATTCTAAAGCTTACTTTTGGACATACTATATTTGTCCTCATCTCTCCTCCAGGAGACTTAACCAATAGAGATAGGCAAACTATACTTGGTGAAAGTGCATCTAGGACTCTCTTGTGGGTTTTGGATGATTTATGACAAGCAATTGGGATCCTAACCTCTTTGTTGAGATGAGTGCAAGCCTATGATAGGAAAATGAGCAAAATACCAAAAAGAAGGAAGGATGAGGAGCAAAATGGAGATGAGCTCAAGTAAGAATAGTAATAGATTATTGTGTATGTTGTGTGTTAAGGGAACTCACCCCAAGAGCTCAATCACAAATTAAACACACACATTGCACAAAGTTACATAGGTCCGTACTAGTCCGATCACAAGCGGACAAGTCCGATAACCTTTCTGCACCAGATCAGACAAGTCTGATATCTGTCGGACTAGTCCGATATTCTTCTGACTAGAATGGGACTAGTCCTCCTCAGTACGGACTATTCCTTAAAACACTTCACATGTCACACAAAATCGGACAAGTCCGATCATATCCAGACTAGTCCGATATTCTTTCTGATCCAATTAGGACAAGTCCGATGTCTACACGGACTAGTCCGAAAAACCCTCTGATCTACATCGGACAAGTCCTCCAAGTGCGGACTTGTCATTTAATTCACTTAGGATTTCAAATGTCCGGACAGGTCCGATGGATATCGGACTAGTCCGAAGATTTCCAGTAGCGAAATCGGACAAGTCCGTTTTCTGTCGGACTAGTCTGATATTTCAGGGTACTTAGGGTTTGCTACACACAGCACACCGGGCTAGTCCGGTGACCACCACGGACTAGTCCGAACTTTCTGAACCCTAACGTCACTTTTAGAAACCCCATATAAATAGAGGTGCACAACCTTCTTTTGCTCTCTCTCGAACCCTAGTGCCGTCACACCTCCCAAAAGCCTCAAAAACTACATCTCTCCACGAAATTAAGTGCAACAATGATCAATCCTTTAAGGATTCATTGTAGATCATTAGAGAGACACTTGGAACATCACATTGAGCTCTTGGTTTGATTCTCTAACACACTCCTGCATTTTAATTGTAATCTTTTGAGTGTGTTTTCGGTGGAAATTTGTGTTGTAATTTAGGGGAGCTCTCAACGTGTGAGAAGGCCCCTTGAATTCGGTTATTCACCCCTTTGTGGTTAGTGGAAGAGGATTGGCCTTCGTGGCGATCCAACGAGGGTGGGGTTGGAGAAGACCCGGTCCTTTTGTGGACTCCTCAACGTGAATGTAGGTTGCCTTTTGTGGTAGCTGAACCATGGGATAAATCCTTGTGTTTTGTTTTGGTGCTCATCATTCTAATTCATCAATATAATCTAGGGTTTCATAATCATTACTCATCTTAAGTTCAATTGTTAAACATAAGAACTAACTGTGATATAATCTAGTATATAACTGTGAAATCTTTAGTTGGTTCTATTTTTCTGCTGCATACATAAAATACTCAACCTAATCGATCTAGCTTAATCAACTTAGTTCGTGAACACCGGACTAGTCCGCACTTTACTGGACTAGTCCGATATCTCTGGTATTGAGCTTGTTGTTGAGTGTTGCAGGATCCAAAAACTTTCAAAAAGGCTTATTCACCCCCCCTCTAGGCCCACATTCAATTGGTATCAGAGCAAGGTTCTTCAATAAAGAGTCTAACCACTCGAAGAGATCATGTCGGACATGAAGGACGCCCACAAAATCAACAACCAAGAGGAGAACAAGAAGAAGACCAAAGAATCCAAGCCTCAACCTAAGAAATTCTTCAAGAAGAAGAAGCAAGCCGAACAAGCACACATTGGGAAGGAGTGGGACTCAAACGATGAGTCCTCATCATCCGAAGAAGAAGAGATGGCTAGCGTAGCCATCGAGAGCACATCCAAGAAATCTACACTCTTCCCCACACTCGGCGCAAGGAAGAGAAATGACACTTGCCTTATGGCAAAGGAAGGTAAACGCAAGGTAATCATCAAAACCCCTTCCGTGCATTCCTACTCCAGTGATGATGAAGATATGCTTAGTGGACTAGATAGGAAAGCTGCAACAAAAATGAAATTTTTACTTGATCAAATTGTTGAGAAGGAGAGGTTGATTCACCGTCAAGAGGACATGATTATCTCCCAAAAGGAGGAGTATGTCGAACTTGACAAACTTCTAGAACTTGAAAAGGAGAAAAACAATTCACAGGAGCTTGAGTTAGCTTCAAGCAAGAAAGCTTACTTGGAGTTAACTGACTGAAATGTTGCAATCAAGGACCAACTTGCTCACCTGATCAAGGTTACCAAGATCCTTGAAGTGCAAGTTGAGTCACTCAAGCTGAGTGAACCTTCCTCCTCTTCAAGTTCACCTTCTCAATCCACTAAAACTGACTTTGCTCATATGTGCACATGTAGTAAAATAGACACCAGTTTGAAGGAGAAGTCAACCTCCACAAAGGATAAAAACCCTACCCAATGTGACATATTTGACAAGGAGAAGATCAACTATGCACGTAATGCATACTTGGTCCAAAAACCTCCAAATGTCAAGTATGGCATTGGTTACTCTTATGATGAAAAGCAGCATGCTGGAAGTCATAAGAATAACAAGGGGAGGATTTCCTTTGTAAAGGAAAGACCCTCTCAAACTCATAAGTCGAAGGGTAAAAACCTGAACTCACACAAACACCGGACTAGTCTGGTGAGTGTCCGGACAAGTCCTGCTTTCCAGACTAACCCTGTATACAAACAATAACAATTACTATTTAGAACCTTTGATGCCTTCTATGTGTTAATGAGAAATAATTTTGGCAAAGTTTATGCTAATTATGTTGGGCCACGCCATGGGAACACCAAATCTCATGTGTGGGTGCCCAAATGCATTGTAACTAACCTTCAAGGACCCAAGCAAGCTTGGGTACCTAAAACCAAAGCATAATTTGTTTTTGCAGGCCTATTCCTCCGGTGGATCCAAATGGGTGCTAGACAGAGGCTGCACCAACCATATGACCGGAGAAAGAAGGATGTTCGTGGAATATGAAGAGAATGAGGACCCAAACGAAGGCATCTACTTTGGATATAATAGTCAAGGAAGGGTGCTCGGTACCGGTAAAATCGCAATATCTTCTACACACACACACTTTCTCATGTTTTACATGTTGAATCCTTAGATTATAACCTGCTGTCCATATCTCAGCTATGTGACAAAGGTTATAATTGCTTGTTCACTAACGAGGGTGTGACCGTCTCTAGGAGGAGTGATGGTTCCATTGCATTCAAGGGTATGTTGAATGGAAAGCTTTACCTCATTGACTTCAACAAGGATAAAGCCGAACTTGACACATGCTTGATTGCAAAGACCAACATGGGTTGGTTGTGGCATAGACGGCTAGCGCATGTTGGTATGAGGAATCTTCAAAAACTCCCTAAGGGCGATCACATCAGTGGTTTGAAGGATGTTGTTTTTGAGAAAGACAGGTCTTGTAGCGCGTGCCAAGCCGGGAAGCAAGTTGGAGCACCTCATCCCACAAAGAATGTCATGACTACAACAAGACCGCTCGAACTGCTTCACATGGACTTGTTTGGTCCAATTGCTTACATAAGCATCGACGGTAACAAATATGGTTTAGTTATTATTGATGACTTTTCTCGCTTCACTTGGGTTTTCTTTTTGCATGATAAGTCAGAAACACAAGGAACACTCAAGAAGTTCTTCAAGCGACCTCAAAACGAATTCTCATTGACAATCAAGAGTATTCGAAGCGACAACGGCACGGAGTTCAAGAACACACAAGTGGAGGAGTACCTTGATGAAGAGGGTATCAAGCACGAATTTTCAGCTCCATACTCGCCACAACAAAACGGAGTTGCCGAAAGAAAGAACCGAACACTCATAGAGATGGCAAGAACAATGCTCGATGAGTACAAGACCTCGGATCGATTTTGGGCGGAAGCGATTAACACCGCTTGCCACGCCGTAAATCGACTTTATCTTCATCGACTACTGAAGAAGACATCCTATGAGCTACTCACCAGTAACAAACTAAATATCTCATATTTTCGAGTCTTCGGTTGTCCATGTTATATCCTGAACAAGAAGCCTAGGACTTCAAAGTTCGCTTCAAAGTCCGATGAAGGTTTCTTGCTTGGTTATGATTCGAACACTTACACCTATCGTGTTTTCAACATGGCCTCTGGACTCATTGAAATAGCACGTGACGTAGTGTTCGATGAGACTAATGGCTCCCAAAAGGAGCAAGTTGATCCATGTGAATTAGGTAAAGAAGAAGCTCCTTGTCAAGCATTGAAAAGAATGGCTTTGGGTGAAGTTCGACCACAAGAGCCACCTCCACACGTACATGAGGAAGATGAACCACAGGAGGAGATCAACGATCAAGGGGGAGTTTCAGCACAAGGTCAACCACAAGAATACGAAGATGATCAACAAGTCAAAGAAGGCGACTACTTAGGGGGAGAAGCAGACAATCATGAAGACACAACTCCTCAAGTGTCACACCCAAGAGTACACCAATGCGTCCAAAGGGATCACCCAATCGACAATATCATCGGTGACATCCAAAAGGGAGTAACCACTAGATCTCGCATAGCTAACTTTTGTGAGCATTATTCGTTTGTATCCTTTTTGGAACCACGCAGGGTTGAAGATGCATTGAAAGATCCAGACTGGGTGGTGGCGATGCAAGAAGAATTTAACAACTTCAAGCGAAACGAAGTATGGGAACTTGTAGCAAGACCCAATGCAAACATCGTCGACACCAAATGGGTCTTCCGCAACAAACAAGACGAACACGGGGTGGTGACAAGGAACAAGGCACGACTTGTGGCCAAAGGTTATTCACAAGTCGAAGGTTTGGATTTCGATGAGACTTTCGCTCCAGTAGCTAGGCTTGAATCCATTTGAATATTACTTGCATATGCTACTCACCATGATTTCAAGCTGTATCAAATGGATGTGAAAAGCACCTTCCTCAACGGACCAATCAACGAAGAGGTGTACGTGGAGCAACCACCCGGGTTTGAAGACGAAGAGTTCCCCAACCACGTATTCAAATTGTGTAAGGCTCTCTACGGCCTCAAACAAGCTCCTAGAGCTTGGTATGAGTGTCTTAGAGATTTCTTAATTGAGAATGGTTTTCAAATTGGCAAAGTATACTATACTCTATTTATAAAGAATTTAGACAATGAACTTTTTATTTGTCAAATTTATGTTGATGATATAATCTTTGGGTCAACTAATCAATCGTTTTGTGAGGAATTTAGCAAAATCATGACAGACAGGTTTGAAATGTCAATGATGGGAGAATTAAAGTACTTCCTGGGATTCCAAGTGCGGCAACAAAAGGAAGGGACATTCATAAGCCAAACCAAGTACACGTAGGACGTACTTAAGAAGTTTGGCATGGACAAGGCAAAGCCCATAAAGACCCCCATAACGACAAATGGCCACTTGGATCTCAATGAAGATGGACCTAGCGTCGACAAAAAGGTATAACGCTCCATGATAGGATCTCTACTCTATTTATGTGCATCTAGGCCAGACATTATGTTGAGTGTATGTTTGTGTGCAAGATTTCAAGCCAACCCTAAGGAATGTCACTTGACAGCCGTAAAAAGGATCTTGAGATATTTAGTTCATACACCCAACCTTGGTCTTTGGTACCCAAAAGGCTCAAAATTCAATCTCATTGGATACTCCGATGCAGATTATGCCGGGTGCAAAGTAGATAGAAAAAGCACATCCGACACATGCCAATTCCTAGGGAGATCCTTAGTTTCTTGGTCCTCCAAGAAACAAAATTCCATTGCCTTATCCACAGCCGAAGCGGAGTATGTTGCAGCCGGGAGCTGTTGTGTACAACTCATTTGGATGCGACAAACTCTAAGGGATTACGGTTACAATGTGAACCGTATTCCTCTCCTTTGTGACAGCGAGAGTGCCATTAAAATTGCCCACAATCCAGTTGAGCACTCTAGAACTAAACACATAGACATAAGACATCATTTTTTGAGACACCATTCCATGAAAGGAGACATAGCCATCTCACATGTCAATACCCAAAAACAATTGGCCGACATATTCACCATGCCACTTGATGAAAAGCGCTTTTGCAAACTCCAAAATGAACTAAATATCCTCGATGCTTGGAGTGTGGCTTGAAAAGTTGCATACCTGTATGAATTCTTCAAAATATCTTGATTGAATTGTGAAAATCACTCTCTCTCAATTTTTCCCGAAAAACTATGTCAATTACTAGATCTTGGTGAATTATGATCATTGCTTGATTGTTGTATGCTTACTGGTCATATTCATCAAGATCATTTGATTTAATTTGCCTCTCTATTCTCTATTTATGAACCTTCAAATATATATGAATGGGCTATGCAAATTTCTTCTAATGACCACGGACTAGTCTGTGGTTACCCGGACTAGTCCGCACGTGCAGACAAGTCCGCTGAGTGCCGGTTAGGCCGGACTAGTCCAATGTTGCTCTCTGGATGAGTTCGAACTAGTCTGGTCATCTCCGGACTTGTCCGATTTTTCGTGTCCATAACCCTAGCCGCCACCAAACCCTAATCCCTTCATCCTCCACACTTGCTCACGTGTTCTCTCTCCTCCGCTCGAGATCCCATGGCGATTTCTTGCTCCTTCCATCAAAAATCTCCGCATTTGGGCGGAAATCGAGCTTGGCCTCATGAGGATTGAAGCTAGCGGACTTGTCCGGCCTTCAACACCCTCATCTTCAAGCTTCAATCGATTTCTTTGGTAATTTTCACCCAAACCCTAGAAATCTCGTTTTTCTTCATTATTGATCGAATAGCCTAGCATCCTTCACTATATACATGCCTCCTTTATGTATCACGTGTATGCTAGACTTATTATGCATTAGGAATCAGCTCTTGTCAAATATCTTAGGTTTTTGAGGATGAACATCGGAATAGTCCGGTCCTTGAACGGACAAGTCCGGTCCCCCCGGACTAGTCCGTGCGTGTGCACCGGACAAGTCCGATGTTTCTGAACTCAAAACCTAACTCTTCAATTCCAAAATGCAATTCCTTCCTATCCTGTCATACCTATGCCTTGTATCATTCATTATCATTCTTGAAACTAATTCTCAGGTCATGTCGAGCTCAAACGATGAGGTTTCCATTTTTGAGGCCGAGATGGACCACGAGGTGGCACCTCGGACCTCAACGAGTCTTGGCAAGAAGCGCCAAGAGCGAACTACCGAGCCAACTCCGTATCCTCCTCATGTTCAGAGGAAAGTTTTGGAAAAGAAGCCAGTCTCCAAGCCAGCCGCTTCATCGAGTGTCCCTCGCCAAGCAATGGGCAAGGGCAAGGGGATAGCGACGGGTCCAGTTGGACCATTGAAGCTGCATGCTCCCAGGGAATGGGGTCCGGGACCCCACTGAAGAAAAGTTCAATGGGAAGGGCAGCGACTCAGCTGCAAAGTTTAGGAGCATTGATTGCTGTAATCATCCAAAGCAAGCTACAGATGAAAGATTGTGGAGCAATTTTCATGCTGGCTATTACAGGGCTGTATACCTGCAGATGAAGACACCCGTGGTGCGCAGTCAGTGGATTGACTGGGCACATCTTGAGAAGAAGAGATGCTCTGCATTTGATGAAGTGATTGCAGCTGTTGAAAGACATGGCTTGAAGGACCTCTTTGCCTTCAAGTACAATTGGAATGATGAAGTGGTGGCTCAGTTCTATGCCACCTGCCACTTTGCAAGCGATGAAGAGGAAAGAGTGACTTGGATGACTCATGGATCCAAGTACACTATCACTTATGAAGAATTTGCAAGGATGCTGCATCTTGACACCTCCAGCAATGATAATGTGATTATTCACAATGTTGGTGTCATCGACAAGGAGAGGATGAAGTTTCTCTATGAGCCCAATTCAAAGTTCGCCCCTCTTTCCACAAAGAACATGAAGCCATTCTTTGTGGTGCTAAACAGAGTCTTGAGGAAGACCATTGTCCCTAAGGATGGGGATGCAGGGAGTGTACAAGGATACCTTCGGACCCTAATGAGGATCATAAGCAAGAACAGATAGTTTGATGTGTTTGACTACATATGGAACGATATGGTCAACATCTCCAGCACCCCCAACAGGTCCTGTGGCTATGATCCCTATCTAATGTTTATGATTGAGAAAGTCACAGGGATTGAGTTTGTCAAGAATGTGGAGCACACTCCTTTGAGGCCTCAGAAGCCTCAACTAGTAAATGTCCAGGCTGCTCCCTTGCCGACCTCCAGTCCCGAGGCACCGGCAAGATCAAGAGAATATGCTAGAGCTGTCCCAACCTCAAGGGTAGCCCCTCAGAGAGGATCAGCTAGTGGAATCCTCAAATACCTGGCTGCCATTTTCACCTCCTGCAAGAAGGCCGAAGTGAAGGCCCACAAGCTCAACCAGAAAAGAAAGGAGGACATGAAGTACATCAAGGCCAATGTGAAGCAAATCTGCCAGAAGCTGGAGATTGACCCCATTGGATCTCCAGTGATCTCTGAGGACTCCGACCTGGACTACACTAAGCTCGGGCCCTTGACCCCATCCGAACATGCCTACTTTGGTGTTGGGGGCTCGAGTGCCTCCGCCCCTCGTCCTTCTCCTCCTCATCAAGCTGAAGATGAAGAAGACAAAGATGACGATGAGAGGACCAACAGTGAAGAGTGAGGACCCTAGGACCCTTCTCTCCTTTTTGGTGTCTTGATGCCAATGGGGGAGAGATTGGGGGGGAGTCTTAGCTTTAGCTGTAGGATTCGAGGAGAGAGCTCTTTTTATGCTTCTTGTCTATTTTTGAGTTTTTCAGTGTTTTAACTTTGTTCCTAAGTTAGTTATGGTTCTGTGATGCAATGCTTAATTAATTTGAGAAGTACTTGTTGAAATCGGTAATCTTACTCCTGGAATGACATATATGCTTGGCTTTGGTTGATTAATGTAAATTATGTCATTCTCAATGTCTCAATTTACTTAGTTATGCATCCCACCATAAAGAATGCACATATGGATAATTCTTTCACTACTTGATGTATTTTTGACTCATATGCGCATACTTTATGAAAATCTCAATTTTTATCATATCTTGTGAAATCTCAATTGGTTGTCATCAATCACCAAAAAGGGGGATATTGAAAGTGCATCTAGGACTCTCTTGTGGGTTTTGGATGATTTATGACAAGCAATTGGGATCCTAACCTATTTGTTGAGATGAGTGCAGGCCTATGATAGGAAAATGAGCAAAATACCAAAAAGAAGGAAGGATGAGGAGCAAAATGGAGATGAGCTCAAGGAAGAAGAGTAATAGATTATTGTGTATGGAGTGTGTTAAGGGAACTCACCCCAAGAGCTCAATCACAAATTAAACACACACATTGCACAAAGTTACACAGGTCCGAACTAGTCTGATCACAACCGGACTAGTCTGATAACCTTTCTGCACCAGATCGGACAAGTCTGATATCTGTCGGACTAGTCCGATATTCTTCTGACTAGAATTGGACTAGTCCTCCTCAGTACGGACTAGTCCTCAAAACACTACACATGTCACACAAAATCAGACAAGTCCGATCATATCCGGACTAGTCCGATATTCTTTCTGATCCAATTAGGACAAGTCCGATGTCTACACGGACTAGTCCGAAAAACCCTCTGATCTACATCGGACAAGTCCTCCAAGTGCGGACTTGTCATCTAATTCACTTAGGGTTTCACATGTCTGGACAGGTCCGATGGATATCGGACTAGTCCGAAGATTTTCAGTAGCGATATCGGACAAGTCCGTTTTTAGCCGGACTAGTCCAATATTTCGGGGTACTTAGGGTTTGCTACACAAAGCACACCGGACTAGTCCGGTGACCACCACAGACTAGTCCAAACTTTCTGAACCCTAACGTCACTTTTAGAAACCCCATATAAATAGAGGTGCACGGCCATCTTTTGCTCTCTCTCAAACCCTAGTGCCGTCACAACTCCCAAGAGCCTCAAAAATTACATCTCTCCACAAAATTAAGTGCAACAATGATCAATCCTTTGAGGATTCATTCTAGATCATTGGAGAGACACTTGGAACATCACATTGAGCTCTTGGTTTGATTCTCTAACACACTCGTGCGTTTTAATTGTAATCTTTTGAGTGTGTTTTCGGTGGAAATTTGTGTTGTAATCTAAGGGAGCTATCAACGTGTGAGAAGGCCTCTTGAATTCGGTTATTCACCCCTTTGCGGTTAGTGGAAGAGAATTGGCCTTCGTGGCGATCCAACGAGGGTGGGGTTGGAGAAGACCCGGTCCTTTTGTGGAATCCTCAACGTGGATGTAGGTTGCCTTTTGTGGTAGCCGAACCATGGGGTAAATCCTTGTGTTTTGTTTTGGTGCTCATCATTCTAATTCATCAATATAATCTAGGGTTTCATAATCATTACTCATCTTACATTCAATTGTTAAACATAAGAATTAACTGTGATATAATCTAGTATATAACTGTGAAATCTTTATTTGGTTCTATTTTTCTGCTGCACACATAAAATACTCAACCTAATCGATCTAGCTTAATCAACTTAGTCCGTGAACACCGGACTAGTCCGCACTTTACTAGACTAGTCCGATATCTCTGGTATTGAGCTTGTTATTGAGTGTTGCAGGATCCGACAACTTTCAAAAAGGCCTATTCACCCCCCTCTAGGCCCACATTCACTTGGCAACATACTTCGATGCAATGAATGAATGCGATGCTCCAGAATCAAAAAACATAGTCGCAGGGTTGGAGTTGGCGAGAAACATACCAATGACCACGTCATCCGCTTGTCGAGTATCCTCCGTAGAGACATGGTTCACGTTGCCACGAGCAAAATTCTGCTGTCCACAGTTCCCTTGTGGCTGTCCTCCATTAGGTCTTGGGTTTTGCCTCGGCGCATTGCTTCCTTGACCAAGGCCTGACTTAGGACATTGATGCGCAAAGTGTCCAGCTTCTCCACAAGTATAGAACTTCTTAACTCCACCAAAATTATTGGGACGAGCTTGGTTTTGAACACTTGCAGCAGGAAAGTTAGCGCGAGGTGCATAAGGCATTGGAGGCCTAGTTGCTTGCATGACAGGGCGTTGCTGCACAAACTGAGCTGGGCACGGTGCAAATCCAGGGCGTTGAGCAGGAACAGAAGAGATGTACTATGGCGCATTGGGTGGTGCAAGGCGAGGGCGCACATTACTTACTTGTTGCTGTCCTTGATATGGCGCCTTCCTCTTATTATCTTGCTCCATCTCATGGATCTTGTTCTCAACCACGATTGCTCTGTCCACAAGCTTCTGAAAATTTGCCTAATCAGAGTTAAGTAGTTGTACTTGAATTTCATTGTTCAAGCCTCTCATGAACAAATATTGCTTCCGGCTGTCCCGACTCACATCCTCAGGCGCATACCTTGAGAGTTGAGTGAACTTGTTGAGATATTCACTCACGCTTGATCTTCCTTGCCTCAAGTTCTCAAATTCTTGCCTCTTTAAGATCATAACACCCTCAGGCACATAATGAGAACGGAAGCTCTCTTTGAAGTAGACCCAAGTGATTCTCTCTTGGTTCTCATGAGCATTGCATAAAGAATCCCACCAATCCGCAGCTGCTCCAACTAGTTGATGAGAAGCGAAAAGCACCTTCTCCCGAACACTGCATTGGACAATAGCAAGTTTCTTCTCCACGGACTTGAGCAGTCATCTGTATCCATTGGGTCAGCAGCTTGAGCAAAGGTCGGTGGCCTAGTCCTCATAAACTCTCCCAACCGGTTATGAGGAGGTGGGGGTGGCAGTGGAGGCATGTGGGGCTGATTGTTGATGTTGCCAGCCTGCAGCTGTCCCATTGTTTGTATCATGGTCTGCATGAGCTGGTTTTGCATAGCCAATAGCCGCTCAATGTTGATATATCCCTGAGTAGATCCTTGTCCAATGTTGTTCTGAGGCACTCCATTGTTCTCGTCCTCATCATTGGCATCTCTCTGGTTGCGAGTCCTCACCATCTGAAGAAAAGCAATAGGTAAGAATTAGAGAACGTCCCCAGCTATATGCACCAAGGGATATGAAACTAAACAGCTAGCTAGCCTACGTGGACATGGCAATGCTAAAGCACCCCAAAATACTCTATTAAGCACACAAGCAAACAACATATATAGCAAACAACACTCCAAGCAAAAACACATCGATTCCTGAGTGCTCCTATGTGCTCTAAAGTGTCTATTCTATCTAGGCTGCATTCTACGGTCAACCTGTGGCTCTGATACCAATCTGTGATGCCCAATTCCGAAAAATGAACCAAGCTAACGCATATGTGTGCCCAGGATGTTCATCACACATACACGAGTGCAATCACAAAAGAGTATACAGAAAGTTAC
Source organism: Tuctoria greenei (assembly GCA_036927565.1). Classification (NCBI taxonomy): domain Eukaryota; kingdom Viridiplantae; phylum Streptophyta; class Magnoliopsida; order Poales; family Poaceae; genus Tuctoria; species Tuctoria greenei. The sequence goes on along the minus strand of JAYESD010000004.1, from coordinate 67,552,091 downwards.
CATAGAACAAGATTAATTAACCAAATTTTATTAAACAAACCATATTATACTTGAATACAAGCTCTAATGAATATTAATGACAAGTTCAACTAAAGCAGCGGAAATAGACTAATTATGAAACTAAGCAAACTAAGCATAAGGGATAGCGCAACTCTAATCAACACCACAGGCAAAGCTGACGGTAGACACGGCCTAGAACTCCACATTATCGCCATTATACTCCCAATCCTGACCTGCAACTGTTGGGGGGGATTGCAAGAGTGAGTACATGTCGTACTCAGCAAGTGTGGAAAGTATGACATGTGGCTGATTCAAATGACGACAATAATAATGGCAAAGTGCTAAAAAGTACATTAAAACATTTGAAAAGCAATGTATTATATGTATGTGAAGTAAACCCATCATAATCATAAGTAATATCATAATACCAGTCTGAATTCATTACCATCATCAATAATTCCAGATTTCACCATTTGCCAATAACCATATTCAATACCAGAAATAAATCCATAACCATTACCAAACCATAACCATCCCAAATCCCAATTTCCCTCTAATCATGGAAGTTGTCCAGGTGCTCATAATCGGGAGCACGGCTATCATGATAGTTTTATTTAACTCTGCAGAGTTTGTACCACTTTACCCACGTGTTTGTGACTTCATCACCTTTCGATGACTAGAACCTCTATTATGCCGTCTCACACTTCCATCGATGTGTGGCAACGAGATCACAAAATAGCCTTTACAAAGGGATTACTAGCCTATTTAGACCCCACTGAGGTTTCACCGGTGGCGATGCCTCCAACTGAGCACATCTTCAACTAAGGGCCCCCTCTTGAGCCATTCGGATCCCAGGGTAGTCCCACCAATCATCAACAAACCCAATCCGACTACCCCTTCCCCGAGCATCCACAATGGTCCAAACAGCACTAGCAAAGCCGTAATTAATCAGCTCTGCCACACCCATACTTGGCCTCGTGGTGGCACTATAACCCTGGCTTATTCTTGCATGAACCGGTCCTTAGATCTAAAGCAAGCAAACCACCATGACATCCAACCCATCCACGTACCGGGCTTGCTTAGATCACCCATTACCATATCATATTTAACCAGTTCATGTTAACCATAATCTCATCCATGCATAGTTAAATTGAGTGGTATAGTTGTTTCCCGTCCCAATTGATTAAGCGTAGCAAAAGGTAAAAAGCCCTTCCTGACTCTACCATAAATTCCAGGTGACAAGGGTGGTTTAACAATTCTAGTAAACTTCCTACCATAGGGTTCCCATCAAATTGACATAAGCATGCAATTTTGCAAACAAAACATTTACTTTAAAACAGGATCAATATGCTTCAAGGACACTTGCCTTGCTCTTGCGGTTGATTAGGATCAAAGCCTTCAAACTCTTGGTGTTGTAGATCCTCCACGGCACTCTCTAGCGCAAATCCGTCTAATCCGCACAATAAACATACAAGACAAGAAACACAATCAAAGAGTGCACATATATTACTCAATATGTCATGACATGCATGATTGATGCAAATGCAAGGTAGAACATGTTAATAGATTGCTTTTAATGATCAATAACTAGATCTAATAGCTTTTAACAAGTTTATACATGTTTGGAGATGATTAGATTTAATTTTAGAATTATTTTGATGCAATTTAACCAGGAAGATCGGACTAGTCCACTAGGGACCGGACAAGTCCGCACTTTACGAGATCAATAGATTAGGGTTTTCTACATCGACGTAAATTTGGAGATTAGGTATTGAATTCACGTAAGGAAAAGATAGTAGAAGGTATACTAGGTGTTTAGGACTCCAATGAATCAAGAAACTTGGAGGTAACACTTGGATATTGGTGATCTAGGGTTAGTGATGAACTTGGAGATGAATTGGTGATGATGAACGAAAACTTGGTGGAGATATTGATCCTCTTTCGTTTCCTCCTCTTCTTCTTCTTGCTTAGGATCTTCTCCTCCCTCCTTGGTGGTGGCTCTCCACGAACTAGGGTTTGGGTGGGGTGGAAAAGAGGCAAATAGATGTCAAGCCAAGGGGTGGGGTTGTTTATATAGAGGTGGAGGCTAGGGTTAGATGGATTTCGAGTTTGGGATGAGTAGAGGCCGGTTTAGAGTCCCACATGGGCTCTAAAAGAGTTAGGCACGACGTCCCTAGGCCCACTTAACGTGAAACCCAAGAAACAAGTCGTAAAACAAAAGATCAACTTGGAGTCACGAAATATCAGACAAGTCTGGCCAAAAATTGGACAAGTTCGACTTTAAACAGAGAGGAAAACAGACAAGTCCACTGGAACACCGGACTAGTCCGGAAAAGTCCAAGGACTTAGCAAATTTTCAAGGATTCATGGAATATCGGACTAGTCCGCACAAAATCGGACAAGTCCGAAAGTTTCCAGAGGCAAAATCGGACTAGTCCGCAGAAAAAACGGACAAGTCCATTTTTAGTCAGAGAGAAATCGGACTAGTCCTCAGTAAAATCGGACTAGCCCGCACTTTCCTGCATTTTAAGTGCGGTTTTGTTCCAAATCAAATTTTAAATGCTCCAAATCAATTTTAAACTCGTTCCTCTTGTTTTGGGTTAATGTTAAACATGTATATGAGTGTGTGTAGGGCAGGATGCATGAAAATGAGGGTGTTACATAAACTTCCTAGCAGAGGATTCCCATCAAATTGACACAAGCATGCAGTTTTGCAAACAAAACATTTACTTTAAAATAGGATAAATACGCTCCAAGGACACTTTCCTTGCTCTTAGGATTGGTTCGGGTCAAAGCCTTCAAAGTCTTGGTGCTGTAGATCCTCCGCGGCACTCTCTAGCGCAAATCCGTCTAATCCGCACAATAACATACAAGACAAGAGTACAATCAATAGATGCACAAATATTACTAAATATGACATGACATGCATGATTAATGCAAATGCAAGGTGGAACTTGTTAAAGAGTTGCTTTTAATCATATCTAACTAGTTCTAATAGCTTTTCACAAGTTTATACAGGTTTGGATTTGGTTCGATCTAATTTTAGAATTAATTCAACAGAATTTAACCAGGAAAATTGGACTAGTCCGCTAGGGACCAGACAAGTCTGCACTGCGTGAAATCAGCAGATTAGGGTTTTCTAGATCGACATGAATTTGGAGAATTGGGGTTTCATTCATGTAAGGAAAGTGAATAGAAAGTATACCAGGTGTTTAGGACTCCAATGAATCAAGAAACTTGGAGACAACACTTGGATGTTGATGATCTAGGGTTGATGATGAACTTGGAGATGAATTGGTGATGAAGAACGAAACCTGATAGAGATCTTGATACTATTTTGTTTCCTCCTCTTTTTCTTCTTGCATGGGATCTCCTTCTCCCTCCTTGATGGCGTCTCTCCACGAACTAGGGTTTGGGTGGGGTGGAAAAGTGGCAAATAGATGTCAAGCCAAGGGGTGGTGTTGTTTATATAGAGGTGGAGGCTAGGGTTAGATGGATTTCGAGTTTGAGATGAGTAGAGGCCGGTTTAGAGTCGCACCTGGGCTCTATAATAGTTAGGCATGATGTCCTAGGCCCACTTAACATAAAACCCAAGAAACTAGTCGTGAAACAAAAGATCAACTCGGATTCGCGATCTATCGGACAAGTCCGAAAAGGACTAGACTAGTCCGAAGATGGACAGAGGGAAATCGGACAAGTCCGCGCTGGATATCGGACAAGTCCAAAAAGGACTGGACTAGTCCGAAGTTAGACAGAGGTAAATCGGACAAGTCCGCACTGGATATCAGACAAGTCCAAATTTATCTAGACGGGAAAAACAGACAAGTCACACCAAAAATCGGACAAGTCTGACTTTAGTTAGAGAGGAAAATGGACAAGTCCGCTAGAAGACCAGACTAGTCCAGAAAGGTCCAGGGACTTAGGGAATTGGAATACTGGACTAATGCACACAGGACTGGACAAGTCCGAAAGCGTCTAGAGAGAAATCGGGCTAGTCCGCTGCAAAAACGGACAAGTCCGATCAAGGTCAGAGAGAAATCGGACTAGTCCGCACCAAAATCGGACTAGTCCGCACTTCTCAGAATTCTTAAGTGCGGTTTTGTTCTAAGTCATTTTTAAACTTGTTCCTTTTTAGGTGGATTAATGTTACACGTATATATAAATGTATGTAGGGCATGATGCATGAAAATGAGGGTGTTACACATATTTTGCCTCCACATTGAATAATCATTGCCATCAAAGTATGGGGATTTTCCTAGAGAGATTGACAAGTAATGGTTGTTGTTAGAATCCATGCGATCATAATTAAAAGGATATCGGGAGTAGTCGGTGTGACTACTCCCCTTCTTCTTCTTTTCATCTTCGATCTTCATCTTCCCTTTGGAGAGTGCTTTCTTCCTTAGGAGCGCCTTGAGTTCAAGCATCTCCTCATCATCATCCTCGAAGTCCTGAATGGCGTCAAGGAGCTTCTCTAATTTCTGAGACTTTTCATCTTCAACCTTCTCTTGGTTGAGGATCTTGTGCACATCCTTCATGTCCGACATCTTCTCTTTGAGCGATTAGTCTCTTTTTGAAGAGACATGACTCTGATACCAATTGAGTGTAGCCTAGAGGGGGGTGAATAGGCTTTTTGATCTTTTGTCAAAACCTGCAACACTTAACAACTTGATCAAATACAGAGATATCGAACTAGTATGGTTGGGTGCGGACTAGTCTGGTGTGTTCAGACTAGATCAATCAAGTTTGATCGATGATTTCGATCCAAGTATACCATGCAACGTAAATTTAGTTGTAACTCAAGTGTACTGCTTTAATGAAACTAGATGTGGCACAAATTAACTTTAGTTTAAATATTTTAATGTAGTTTGAACAAGATCAAGTAAACCCTAGATTACATTGAATAGTAAGAACAAAAACAAGGACACAATGACTTTTATCCCGTGCTTCGATTCCACAGAGGAAATCTACTTCCACGTTGAGGAGCCCACAAAGGACCGGGTCGTCACCAACCCTACCCTCGTTGAATCGCCACAAAGGCCAATTATTTTCCACTAATTACAAGGGGTAAATCACCGCGTTCAAGGGGCCTTCTCACAAGTTGAGGGCTCCCCAAGATTTACAAATCAAAACAACACCAAACACAATCGAAAAATATGCAATGAAACAGCGAGAGTGTGTGAGAGAATCAAACCCAAGAGCTCAAGACGAGAAGAACGTGTCTCTCCTTTGATATGTGGTTGATCCTCAAGGATTTGATCTTTCTCGCATTGGATTATGTGGTGAGACGTGTTTTCTAGGCTCTTGGAAGGTGTGACGGCGCAGGGGGTCGAGAGTGTTTGATTAGGGGCCGTGCACTTCTATTTATACTAGGGTTTCCAAAGGTTACCATTAGGGTTTTCAATGTCTAGACTAGTCCGTGGTGGACTCTAGACTAGTCCGATGTGCGGTGTGTGGGAAACCCTAAGTGTCCTGAATTATCAGACTTGTCCAGGCAGGGCGGACTAGTCTGATTTTGTCTCTGGAGATGTTCGGACTAGTCCGGCACATATCGGACTAGTCCGATGTGGTGAAACCCTTGGTGAATTGAGGACAAGTTCGCACTTGGAGGACTTGTCCGATTTTAGTCAGAGGGTTTTTAGACTAGTCCGTGTAGATATCAGACTTTTCAGATTTAGGTCAGAAGGATATCGGACTAGTCTATTGTGATATCGGACTTGTCCGACTTCGTACAGATTGTGAAGTGCTGAGGACTAGTCCGCATTGGGAAAGACTAGTCCAATCTTAGTCATAGAGATATCGGACTAGTCTGTGGTGATATTGGACTAGTCCAGTCTGTGGAAACTAGACTGTGCAGACAAGTCCGCTCTGGGAGGACTTATCCGATTCTGGACAGAGAGAAATCAGACTAGTCCTGGGTAAATCGGACTAGTCTGGACCTGTATAACTTTGTGTAGTGAGAGTGATTATAATTTTCTTTAGCTCTTGGGGTGTGTTTCTCCAACGCACTCCATAAACAAAGAATATTATAATCATTTCTTGAGCTCCTTTCAACTTTATTCCTCACTCTCCCTTCTTTTTGCGCTTTCTTCATAATTTCATTAAAACCTGTGCTCATGTCAACAATTTAGTTAGGATCTCATTTGCTTGTCATAAATCCACTAAAACCCACAAGGGATGCCTAGATGCACTTTCAATTCTTATCTCTTGCTTTTCTTTAGATGGTGAGGACTCGCAACCAGAGGGATGGCAATGATGAGGAGGAGATCAATGGAGCACCTCAGAACAACAATGAACAAGGACTTGCTCATGGAGCTATCAATATTGAGAAGCTTTTTGCTATGCAAAACCAGCTAATGCAGACCATGATACAAACTATGGGACAGCCGTAGGCCGGTAACAACAACAATCAGCCCCACATGCCTCCACCGCCACCCCCACCGCGTCATAACCGGTTGGGAGAGATTACGAGGACTAGGCCACCAACCTTTGCTCAGGCCACTGACCCTATCGATGCTGATGATTGGCTCAAGTCCATGGAGAAGAAACTCGCAATAGTCCAATGAAGTGATCGGGAGAAAGTGCTTTTTGCATCTCATCAACTAGTTGGAGTAGTTGCGGATTGGTAGGATGTCTATTCCAATGCTCATGAGAACCAAGATAGGATTACTTGGGCGGAATTCAAAGAGAGCTTCCGTTCTCATTATGTGTGTTGACGGCTGTTATATACTAATTTGATCCATCAATTTATCTCAATTATGTGAAGGATTTGTCATTTCTTGCACACATCACCTTTCTATCTAACCCAATTCCACTCAGACTTGGAGAAATATGTGTATGCAGCATTTTATGCAGGAAATGAGGAAATGTAGAGGGACAATCCTATAAAATATCATCCCAGCCAATCAGGTGACGACACGTGGCATCCCATGGATCAAATGGCCCACAAACAGAAGTATTCGCGGAGATCCAATGGTGTATCACCCATATACATCAATGGGACCCACCTGGCAGCCACCTGGAGAAAGCACACGAGAAACAGTGCAATGACCAGGTCAGCCGAACCAGGGGGTCTGCCGACCTGGTCTCTGCACGAAACTCGGTCAGCCTCCACGTGTTGGCACCTCTCGGCTTCCTGGAGTCAATGGTGATTGATTCGCGCGCTTTGGGTGGCGGAAACTGACCTCAACACTAGTATAAATAGGACCCCAAACCTCTCACTTCAACACACACCACTTGAGCTTCATCTCTATTGTATACACTATCATCCATAGTCTTAGAGGAGTTAGGTTGTAGAGAGGAGAGTCTCTAGTCCCAAGTCCAAATTGGGAAAGGAGTAAGAAGTCTCTCTCTTCCCAATCCTACATTGGAAAAGGTATGGCTCTTGTATTCTTTCTTGTAATTGTGACTTTATGCATAATAAAGATGGTATCTTTAGTCTCTACTTATACATATACTTGGGCAAAGCGTTTCTTGTTTGATTGTGGAGTCCATGTATGTGGAAGGTATAGCTTCAATGACTATTTCATCATGACCATATCTCATTATAATAGAACCTATAGACCCCCACTATAGTCTAGTTAATTATAACATAACTAGGTTAGTATGGATAATTATGTTGTGTATCAACATTGGTTCAATGATGATTCAATTCATTGCCTTAGGATGGATTGTGCCTAGGCTCTTAAGGTAATTACTTAATATGCTAGCATGGTGCTAGGATAGCTAAGTAGCATTGGATGTCTCATAGACCCACGGATTGAAGAGGTAGGTAGTAGGTGGTGACAGCCCTATCTGTCCTTTGTAATCCTCCACGTTCGGTTATACCACAGGCTCTTGGCGGGAGTTGCCCTAGTATTGCTAGGGGTAAGCCCGTGCTCGATGTGTTGAACCACATAGCATAAGTATTCGCTATTGATCTAGCTTATGAATAATTAGTTTAGACTATGTATATGTACAATAGAACATAGTAGGAGTACCTCCGTAACTCTCAACCTTAACAACCTCTAGGATCCTCTTATCCCCCTTAGACTTGAAAGCTTTTGTGTGTGTCACACTACCTCCACTATTATTTTACCCATCTTTACTAGATTCTTACCTAAACCTTTCTACCCTTTCCACTTGATGATTGTTATATCTCTACCCCGCCTTCCTTTGGGATCAAATAAATGACACCCTTGGGAATACTCTTAAGGGGAAATGCTACAATGATATCTCCGTGCACTTGCAGAATTCACTCTGTGATCCAATAGAACTATTAACAAGCATTTCTGACACATCAGTTGGAAATGTTTAGTTAATGGTGCATAAGAAATACCAACAAGCATTTCTGGCGCTGTTGCCGGGGATGATTTGTTAGTATATCGTAGGAGCCGTCAACAAGCATTTCTGGCGCCGTTGCCGGGGAAGGAAAATAGATATATAACAAGACTGAGTGAATATACAGAACCCTGGGTAGGATTTTAGTAGGATAACCATTCTTTGTTTTCACATTTTTAATGTGCAAACACGATAGTGTATGTCTGGTTTCTGCTTGCCGGAAAACTTTGTTGAAGATCCCGAATCTCTTCTAAGAGACCAACCCCGTGTCGTTACTCCTCAGAAGATTCGAGCAGCAAAGCAAGCCAGCATTTCTGCACCAACAATCCAAACGCCAATGGCTCAGAAGACCCTTCATGAGTTCTCAGCTCCCTCTGCTAACAATGTGCCTATTGGACCCACTGTTAACACGGGAGATGTGAACTTCGAGATCAATACTGGCCTTATCACTATGGTGCAAGCCAACCCATTCTGTGGGAAGGCTAACAAGGATGCAAGTGCTCATCTGCAACAATTCCTCGAGATCTGCAGCACTTTTAAGATCAAGGATGTGTCTCCGGATGTGGTCCGTCTGAGACTGTTCCCGGCCTCTCTCTTTGGGAGAGCGAAACAGTGGTTCTACACGAACTGAAGTGCTATAGACACTCGGGAGAAGTGTTCTACGACATTCCTCGCCAAATTCTTCCCGTTGGGCAAAACCAATGCCCTACGTGGAAGAATTTCCAGCTTTCAGCAAGAGCCCAAGGAATCTATTCCCGAGGCATGGGAAAGGCTTCAGGAGTACAACCTAGCCTCTCCCCACCATGGGATGGATGACTGGCTCCTTATTCAAAATTTCTATAACAGGCTGATCCTATCAGCTCGTGACCATTTGGATGCTGCTGCTGGAGGAGCCTTCTTCTCATTGACGGTGCCAAAAGCTAAAGATCTTATTGAGAAGATGGTGTCCAACATGGGAAGGAACAATGAGCGTCTCCATACCCAACAGCGAGACATGCAGACCTTGAAGGAGGTGGACATTATCGCTGCAAAATTGGACCTCCTAATGAAAAAAATTGATGGACAAGCCAGTGGTGAAGTGTCTGGCAATGCCTGTGCCCTAGACTATCACATCACGTGCGAAGTCTGTGGCAACATGGGTAATATGGGCAATGATTGCCCAGAAACTCGTGAGGATGCCTTAATCCTCGCCAACAATGGAAATTTCAACAATAATGGCTATCATCCAGGAGGTCAAGGGTGGGGTCAACAACGCCCATTCTTTCAAGGAGGGTACAACAACAATGGCAACCCTGAAAATCAACCCAACATGAGAGAACTTGCCATTAGCCAGCTCAAGATCAACGATGCCCTATCTAAGAAGCTGTCAGCTAATGACAGGACCCTAGAGAATATCAATGCAAAAATTGAAGGACTATCCTCAGCATTCAAGAATCAACTAAGTTTCAACAAGATGTTGGAGACTCAGTTGGCACAACTTGCTGCAGTTGTCCCTCCATTAGAAAACAACAAAATTCTGGGGCAGCCAGAAGCCCCAGTGGAGAACGTCAGTGTAGTGGTTACAAGAGTAGGAAAGACCAAGCGTGACCCACCGTATCCCACACAAGAAAAGAGGACAACTGAGCCTGAAAAGGAGGATGTCCCGAGTGAATTACCTGGTGAGAGAATGGCCAAACACTTTGAAGACACCAACTTATTGCCATTCCCTCACAGACCAAGGAAGCCAACAGTGGGTGAGCAATTCAACCGTTTTGTTGAGATCATCCAAAAGATCCACATCAATGTGCCATTGATTGATGCGATGCAAGTCCCCACTTATGCTTGCTATCTCAAGGACATATTGAGCAACAAACGGCCATTGCCCACCACTGAGGTCATCAAGCTTACAGAAGACTGCAGTGCAGCCATCCTCAATAGGTTTCCTGAAAATAAGAAGGACCCTGGATGTCCTACCATTTCATGCTCAATTGGGGCTCACCACTTTTACAAGGCACTTTTTGATCTGGGAGCAAGTGTTAGTGTGATGCCCAAGGTTGTGTTCGACCAGCAGAACTTCACAGAGCTGATACACAACTCATTCTTGGGCGCCCCTTCCTAAGCACTGCAAAAGCTCGTATAGATGTGGGACCTAGAGAAATCCACTTCCATATCAATGGCAAGGAGGAAAGGTTTAACTTATGGCCAAAATCAGAACAATGCTCCATGATTCGAATCAAGTATGGGCCGAATGATAAACACATCAGAGAGGTCGAAGTCACACCTCCAAAGGTGGACCCACTCATTGCATTTATGAGAAGATTAATCTACGAGGAGAATCCATCATTTCAACCACGCTGATATCCAAAGGCGACGAAATCATCTGGACCTTCCCGAAGGCCCAAGTCCACCAAACCACCAAAGAAGGAACGGCGGAAGAAGAAAGACAAGCCGTCCGAGCCCATCCCTCCGGGCCCGGATGTGAAATGAAGATGGAGGAATGTCCATCTCATCGGATGGTGGTGAGACCTACACCAATAGGTCAAATTGGTAGTTATCCCACTTTATTTTTATTTCTTTCTTTTTCCACCCCATTTGGATTTTTCCCATTGCATATTTAATTTTTCCTAGCAAGTTGAGAATCTTATATTCTCAACTATCATTTTTCTTTCTTTATTTTCAAATAAAAATTTTTATTGGATTTGAGAAAAGGTTTTTATTTGAAAAACAATTTTTCTGAGCTGCACATGTGGCATTTCACCAACGTGCTAACTTTATAGCCGTTGGGGAGCCACTTGCCAAAAGGGGAACCAGGGGGGCCACCTGTCAGGTCGGTCGAACCCCCTGATCGGCCGAACAGGGAGTGGAGCCAAATTGGCTCCCCTTCCTCCAACGGCAACATTTTGAACCCTAAGTGACTGTTGGAGGGTGCACCCTATAAATTGTGGCCGTGAGGAGCACCTCTCTTCGCATACCACATCATTATACACCTCTCCAAGTCACTCTGTAGCTCACCTTGTTTTTTCTTGCTCTTAATTGCAATACTCTTGCTCAAATCCATCCCCAAAAAGATTTTCTTTTGTTTGCATTTGCATTTTACACTCAAGCTTTCAAGAGGAGAAAATTCCTTGAGAGTTTAATTTTTCAAACATCACTTCTCTTTGGATTTCTCTCGCCTTGTTTTGTTCTTGCTTGTTGAACTCAAAAAGACATGAATAGGTTGTTCGGAAAGAGGAAGGAGGCTGCAAGCTCAAGCCATGGTGAACGTTCTAGTGTACGCCTCTCTTCCATGGGTACAAGCCGAAGGAGGAGAAGTGTGTGTGAGGACACTCCCATGGAAGATAGAAGCAACCCACACCAACTTCTTCATGACAACGACCTCGAAATACGAAGCAAAGTTGAAGGTCAAGCACGCAGGCTTCTCCAAGATCGTGAGTTCTGCCACACCAAGGCTTACGATCCACATTTGATCTCCAAAATAGGTATGGACTCTGAATTTCTTCCATTTGGCATGCAATTGGATTTGATGACTTTGCTCACATAGAGGAGAAAGGTTCATGCCTTCTCACTATCCAATTCCCTTGCACGCTAAGAATAGGATTTGATGGTATTTCTTTTAGATTATTTCAAAAAGAATACAATATCCTATGGAAAGAATTAGGTAGCATCCTAGGCTTCCATAAATGGTGTTTTCTAGATTTAGACAATTTGCCTAAGTTTAACAAACAAAGTTTTTGGCATGAGCTAACTAGTGAGGTCACATGTAGGGCTCCTAGGAATAGCCACATCCAAAACCGTACCTTACGCTTCATGCATAGATGGGTGTCTATGACTATGTTCCCTAGGGGAGATGTTAGGGTTGTGCGAGATGATGAATTGAAATTTTTTTTGCCATGACTAAAAAGATAAAAGTTGCTCCAGTCAAAGCCATGACGACACAATGGTTAGATTACATTTCAAAATCAGGACCAATTGAATGCACTTTATTGATTACTCATATTGCTGATAGGGTAGGATCACTTAAATACTCTTCATTTGAATAAATTGAAACTGAAAAAGAATTAATTGATGAAGACTATTTAGTGCAAGGACATATCCTTAGGCATGATGAAGATGGGTCCTTGATATTTTTCTATCCCGGATTTGTCAATGAAATTCGGTTACCTAACCTGGATTTTCATTTGTACAAATGCCGGAGGCTAACCATTAATCTTCTTCCCCTTGAGGAAACAAGAAGTAATGTCTCTGGAAGGGTAACAAGGAATCGTGCGAGGGCTGCAGCCACAGGCATGGCACCGATAATCTCTCCGGTCCATGAATACCAAGATGAAGAGAACCCAACGGGTTATGCGCCCGATTGGACTCAACCTCCAATGTATGAGGTTGGAGGATCATCTTGGCAAGAATGGCAAAGGGATCCACCCTTATCCACTTCAAGCTCTAGCAGCTTCCCCACAATGTCCATGAGAGGACGTCGTTCCTTTTTTGCTAGAAGTCATCATGACTATAGCCAAGGAATCACGGACCTCACTAGACATATGTGAGAACTTGAAGTGAGAACGGGTGACATCTACAACACACTCCAAGAGCATGTTCAAGGTACCCAGGATTGGCAACAACACATGGATGCTCAATTCACCAACTTCAACACGGCGCTACAACAACAACAAGCCGATCTTGCAGCATACTTCCGTCATTAAGGGTTCAACCCTTATCACGGAGGTAGTTGAAGAACAAGCTTGGGGGAGGACCCCCACTTGTGGTAACATGTATCACATTCCTTGCATATTTATTCTTCATCCATCATCCACCTTGCATTAAAAAAATAAAAATAAAAATAATAGGTTAGATTTGTTTTCATCAAATAAAGATGTGCGGTAAGAATGATTTAGAATTCACATAGAGGAAATGAGGAATAGTTGCTTTGTTTTATTTTCCTAAGTCTCTAGTTTACAACTTGCTACTCTCCGAATATTGCTTTCATTGGATTGAAACACTTTTACCTTAATTCGGAAGTTGTGGGTAGCAAAAACATGATCTAATTCTAGGTTGTTGCAAGACTAGAATTGGTAATAGGGCTTCTAGTCCTAGTTTGAAAGTAAAACTTAGATTTCTGGAGAAATTCTAAAAAGATTTAAGTTTCCCTCATTTGATTGGAAATACATACCAAAGCCAAATGATATTCATACATACACAAAACCTTATGCATATGCTATTTGCTTTCACATTGAGCCTAGTCAAACTAGTATAGACCTATGTGAGAAATCATTCAACTATTTTTAAATTCAAGACTTCACTTGCACATGCTATACTTCTACACTAGAAGTAAGCACAACGTCCATCATATCCACCATACCAAAATAAAAAAAAAGAAACTCCATGTTATTCATGTTTAGCACTCTCTTCAAAATTCATTGCAAAGAAAGGGAGTAAAAGACGTGGCTACAAAAAGAAAATAAAAAATGCTTACATCATAAGCATGAAAAAAAGGAAAAAAAAAGAGAAAAAAGAAAAGTAGCCATGTTTCATCCCTGCAAAAGAAACAGAGATTATACAAAAAGGAGTTATCTCAAGTATCCAGATCCACTTCCACTCTATCACACATGCACCAGTCTTGAATCAAAAAGTTTTGATTTGAATTCTCCTAAGGCTTACTCTTTTGACTTAGCAATATATGTGATGCAAATATGCCTACTTACTTTCCTTACCAATCTCCACATACAAGCCGTATTCAATGAGTAGGAATAGTAGAGGCACAATGCTTTGATGAGGAAATATTTCCACTATCCACAAAGAAGTGATTGAGAGAATCAAATTGACGTACTTAATATCTAAATTTAATTCACCGGGATTTAGGTGGAACTTGATTTCTAGGCTATGTTTGCTCCATTTGCTATTCTACCTTTCAAGTACTCATGAATATGAAAAACATAAGCCCCATGATAACTTAAGAAAGTTAGAGTATCATAGCCAATTTCTGCAATACTAGGTAGAGTATCTTGTTGTGCATTAGATACTTTTGAAAATAAAACATTGTAGTAACTCCTGATCATCAACCTAAAGTCTTGACTTTGCTCGGGATGAGCAAAGGATAAGATTGGGGGAGTTTGTTGGCGGCTGTTATATACCAATTTCATCCGTCAATTTAACTTAATTATGTCAAGGATTTGTCATTTCTTGCACACATCACCTTTCTATCTAACCCAATTCCACTTGGACTTGGCGAAATATGTGTATAAAGCATTTTATGTAGGAAATGAGGAAATATAGAGGGACCAATCCTATAAAATATCATCCCAGCCAATCAAGCGATGACACTTGGCATCCCATGGATCAAGTGGCCCACAAACAAAAGTATCCGAAGAGATCCAATGGTGTATTACCCATATACATCAATGGGACCCACCTGGCAGCCACCTGGAGAAAGCACACGAGAAACGGTGCAATGACCAGGTCGGCTGAACTGGTCTCTACACCAAACTCGGTTAGCCTCCACGTGTTGGCTTCTCCCGGCTTCCTGGAGTCAATAGAGACTGATTCGCGCGCCTTTGGTGGCGGGAACTGACCTCAACACTAGTATAAATAGGACCCCCTACCCCTCACTTCAACACACACCACTTGAGCTTCATCTCTATTGTATACCCTATCATCCATAGTCTTAGAGGAGTTAGGTTGAAGAGAGGAGAGTCTCTAGTCCCAAGTCCAAATTGGGAAAGGAGTAAGGAGTCTCTCTCTTCCAAATCCTACATTGGGAAAGGTATGGCTCATGTATTCTTTCTTGTAATTGTGACTTGATGCACAATAAAGATGGTATCTTTAGTCTCTACTTATACATATACTTGGGCAAAGTGTTTCTTGTTTGATTGTGGAGTCCATGTATGTGGAAGGTATAGCTTCTATGACTATTTCGTCATGACCATATCTCATTATCATAGAACGTATAGACCCCCACTATAGTCTAGTTAATTATAACATAACTAGGTTAGTATGGATAATTATGTTGTGTATCAACATTGGTTCTATGATGATTCAATTCATTGCCTTAGGATGGATTGTGCCTAGGCTCTTAAGGTAATTACTTAATATGCTAGCATGGTGCTAGGATAGCTAAGTAGCATTGGATGTCTCATAGACCCACGGATTGAAGAGGTAGGTAGTAGGTGGTGACAGCCCTATTTGTCCTCTGTAATCCTCCACGTTCGGCTATGCCACAGGCTCTTGGCAGGAGTTGCCCTAGTATTGCTTGGGGTAAGCCCGTGCTCGATGTGTTGAACCAAATAGCATAAGTATTCACTATTGATCTAGCTTATGAATAATTAGTTTAGACTATGTATATGTACAATATAACATAGTAGGAGTACCTCCATAAATCTTAACCTTAACTAACCTCTAGGATCCTCTTATCCCCCTTAGACTTGAAAGCATTTGTGTGTGTCATACTACCTCCACTATTATTTTATCCATCTTTACTAGATTCTTACCTAGACCTTTCTACCCTTTCCACTTGATGATTGTTATATATCTACCCCTCCTTCCTTTGGGATCAAATAAATGATACCCTTGGGAAAACTCTTAAAGGGAAATGCTACAATGATATCTCTGTGCGCTTGCGGAATTCACTCTGTGATCCAATAGAACCGTTAACAAGCATTTCTGACACATCAGTTGGAAATGTTTAGTTAATGGTGCATAAGAAATACCAACAAGCATTTCTGGCGCCGTTGCCGGGGGTGATTTGTTAGTATATCTTAGGAGCCGTCAACAGTGTGCCCGAAGGAGTTATGATCTTGAAGAGGCAAGAATTTGAGAACCTGAGGCAAGGAAGATTGGGTGTGGGTGAATATCTCAACAAATTCACTCAAGTTTCAAGGTATGTGCCTGAGGATGTGAGCCAGGACAACCGGAAGCAATATTTGTTTATGAGAGGCTTGAACAATGAGATCCAAGTGCAATTCCTCAACTGTGATTATGCCATCTTCAGAAGCTTGTGGACAAAGCAATTGCGGTTGAGAATAAGGTCCATGAGATGTTGCAAGACAACAAGGGGAAGACGCCATATCAAGGATAGCAACAAGGAAGTAATGTGTGCCCTCACTTTGCACCGCCAAATGCGCCTTATTTCAGCTCTTCTGCGCCTGTTCATCGCCTTGGTTATGCACCGCACCCAACTCAGTTTGTGCAGCAGCGTCCTATCATGCAAGCACCTCGGCTTCCAATGCCTTATGCACCTCATGCCAACTTTCCTGGTGCAAATTTTCAGAACCAAGCTCGCCCCAATAATTCTGGTGGAGTTAAGAAGTGCTATACTTGTGGAGAAGCTGGACACTTTGTGCATCAATGTCCTAAGTCGGGCCTTTGTCAAGGAAGCAATGCGCAGAGGCAAAACCCAAGACCCAATGGAGGAAAGTCGCAAGGAGATCGTGGACAGCGGAATTTTGCTCGTGGCAACGTGTACCATGTCTCTACGGAGGATGCGCAACAAGCGGACGACGTGGTGATTTTTATGTTTCTTGCAAACTCCAACCCAGCGACTATGTTATTTGATTCGGGAGGAACAAATTCATTCAATGCATCAAAATGTGTTGCCAAGTATAGTTTGTCTATCTCTCATATGAAGTTTACTCTATTGGTTAAGTCTTCTTGAGGAGAGATGAGGACAAATATAGTATGTCCAAAAGTAAGCCTTAGAATAAGGGGGGTAGACTTCTCCGCCAACCTCATTGTTTTGGATTCCCAAGGATTGGACATTATACTTGGTATGGACTGGTTGAGGAAGCACAATGGACTCATTGAATGTGCCACAAAGACGGTGAAGTTGACCAATGAGGAAGGGATCACCATAGAGTTTGAAGCATCTCAACATGCACTGAAGCAATTGGAGCTGAACCATATGGACAGTGCCACAATTGAGGAGATCCCGATATTGTGTAAATTTTTGGATGTCTTTCCGAATGAGTTGTCAGGTATGCCACCTGATCAAGATATTGAATTTGTTATTGATTGAAGACCTGGAACTGCACCTATAGCTAAGAGGCCATATAGGATGCCTCATAAGGAATTAGCGGAGCTCAAGAAGTAGATTCACGAGCAACTAGGGAAAGGTTTTATTCGCCCAAGCTCTTCACCTTGGGGAGCGCCCGTTCTATTTGTGGATAAGAAAGATGGGTCACAAAGGATGTGTGTGTATTACCAAGCTCTCAATGAAGTGACAATCAAGAACAAGTATACCTTGCCCCGTATAGAGGACTTGTTTGATCAAATGAAGGGTGATTGTGTCTTCTCTAAGATTTATTTGAGGTCGGGATACTTTCAAATGAAGATTAGACTATCAGATACCCAAGACAGCTTTCAGGATGTGGTATGGATCCTATGAGTACACTGTGGTGTGCTTTGGATTGACCAATGAACCTACCTATTTTATGTACCTCATGAATAAGGTATTCATGGAGTACTTGGATAAGTTTGTAGTGGTGTTCATTGATGACATTATGATCTACTCGAAGGACGAGAAGGAACATGTGGAACACTTGAGCCTTACATTGCAGAAATTGAGGGAGCACCAATTGTACGCCAAGTTTAGCAAGTGCCAGTTTTGGTTAAGGGAGTGTCATTTTTGGGTCATATCATTTCAAGAGGAGGAGTATCAGTCGACCCCGGAAAGTGAGGGACGTGTTGAAATGGGAACCCCCGCAGAATGTAAAGGAGATCCGGAGTTTTCTTGGAATGGCTAGGTATTACCATCGATTCATCTAGGACTCTTCCAGGATAGCCAAGCCAATGACGGAGTTGCTAATGAAGGGAGAAGCATTTCAACAGACCCAAGCTTGTCAAGAATGTTTTAAGGAGTTGAAGAAAAGTTAACAACAACCCCAGTTTTGGTTCTGCCGGATGTAAGCAAGAGTTTCGACATATATTGTGATGAATCGAGACAAGGACTTGGATATGTATTGATGCAAGAAGGTCAAGTGGTCGCCTATGCATCGAGACAATTGAAGAAACATGAGAAGAATTAGCCAACACATGATTTGTAACTCACAGTCGTGGTAGACGCATTAAAGATTTGGAGACATTATATCCATGGACATAGGTGTGAAATTTATACGGATCATAAGAGTCTTAAGTATATTTTCACACAAACGGACCTCAATTTGAGGCAATGAAGATGGTTGGAGCTCATCAAGGATGATGATTTGGGGATCAATTATCATCTGGGAAAAACCAATATTGTGGCCGATGCTTTGAGTAGAAAATGAGTAAGTCACCAACTCACGGTTCAAGAGCTGCCATCCGAGTTATGTAAGGATTTCGAACGGTTGAGTCTCAAATTTGTGAATAAGATTGGGATGATGGAGTTTAACACTACTTTGGAGCAAGAAATTCGAGAGGGTCAAACAAAGGACGAGGAAATTCAGTAAATCAAGGAAAGAATCCAAGAGGGAAGATAATTTAGATTTGATGAGTACGAATAGGGTACCCTATGGCTTGGAAAGTGAATTGTCGTGCCTAATGTGAAGCATATTTGGGAGACAATCTTAAAAGAAGCACATGACTCGCCATACTCAATTCACCCCGGTTGTACCAAGATGTACAAAGACTTGAAGACTTGTTATTGGTGGGCTAGCATGAAAAAGGACATAGTCGCATACGTAGCATGGTGTGATGTGTGCCAACGAGTCAAGGCGGAACATCAATGGCCAGCCGGGTTATTGCAACCATTAAAGATTCCAGAATGGAAGTGGGAAGAAATCGGTATGGACTTTATAGTTGGTTTACCGTGTACCCAGTCCGGTTATGACTCAATTTGGATAATCGTGGATCGATTGACAAAATCAGCTAACTTTATTCCCGTCAACACCACCTTTAATGGAGAGAAGTTGGCTGAACTGTATATGGGGAGAATAGTATGTTTGCATGGAGTTCCAAAGAGGATAGTGTTGGATAGAGGTTCTCAATTTACCTCCTGGTTTTGGCAGAAATTGCATGAAGCATTGGGAACAAGGTTAAATTTTAGTTCAGCATATCACCCTCAAACGGATGGACAAACCGAGAGGACCAATCAGATCTTGGAAGACATGTTAAGAGCTTGTGATTTGAAGCATGAGAAAAGTTCGGACAAAAGCTTGCCATATGCATAGTTTTCATACAACAATAGTTACCAAGCAAGCTTGAAATGTCACCTTATTCTGGAATGAGATAGCAGAAACTCAAGTATTTGGTCCTGATGTGTTGCTAGAAGCTGAAAAACAAGTTCAGGTTATTCGCGAAAACTTGAGGGCTACTCAATCAAGGCAAAAAGGCTATGCGGACAATATGAGAAGGAAACTAGCCTTCGAAGTGGGGAATTTTGTTTACCTTTAGGTGTCACCAATGAGAGGTCATAAGAGGTTTAACATAAGAGGCAAGCTAGCACCTAGATATATTGGACCATTCAAGATTTTGTACAAAAGAGGAGAAGTAGCATATAAGTTGGAGATGCCAGCTCATCTTTCAAACGTGCATGATGTGTTTCATGTTTCCCAGCTCAAGAAGTGTTTAAGGGTGCTGGAAGAACAAGTGCCAATGGAAGAATTTGAGTTAGAGGCAGATTTGACTTATGCCGAACAACTGGTCAAAATCTTGGAAGTCAAGGAGAGAGTCACACGAAACAACGTCATCAGATGGTGTAA
This sequence comes from Tuctoria greenei, assembly GCA_036927565.1. NCBI lineage: Eukaryota > Viridiplantae > Streptophyta > Magnoliopsida > Poales > Poaceae > Tuctoria > Tuctoria greenei. The sequence continues at coordinate 67,532,133 of JAYESD010000004.1, read as the reverse complement.
AGTTCAATGGAAGCATCATATAGAATCAAAGGCAACATGGGAGTTGGACGATGATCTCAAGAAGGAAATTCCCTATCTCCTCTCTTCCGCGTCGAATCTCGAGGGCGAGATTCATTTTCGGCGGGGTAGGTTTGTAACACCCTCATTTTCATCTATCATGCATTGCCTACATTCTAATACATGTTTAATTTTAGTAACATAAAAAGGAACAAGTTTAAAATGAATTTAGAGCAAAACTGCACTTAAGAATTCTGGAAAGTGCGGAGTAGTCCGGTCTTGGTGCGGACTAGTCCGATTTCTCTCTGACTCCAAACGGACTTGTCCATTTTGCTGCAGACTAGTCTATTTTTCCCTCTGGATACTTTCGGACTTGTCCGGTCCTATGCGGACTAGTCCACTGTTCCAATTCCTTGGAAAATTTGCTACTGTTCCAATTCCTTGGAAAATTTGCTAAGTCCCTGGACTTGTCCAGTATTCCAGCAGACTTGTCCATTTTCCCCTCTGACTAAAGTTGGACTTGTCTGATTTTGGCCAGACTTGTCTTTTTTCCCGCTCAGGATAAGTTCAGACTTGTCCAATGTTTAGTCCGGACTTGCCCGATATCTCTCTGTTCATCTTCGGACTAGTCCAACCCTTTTGCGGACTTATTCGATAAATCATGACTCCGAGTTGATCTTTTGTTTCACGACTTGTTTATTGGGTTTGACGTTAAGAGAGCCTAGGGACGTTGTGCCTAACTCTTTTAGAGCCCATGTGGGACTCTAAACCGGCCCCTACTCATCTCAAACTCGAAATCCATCTAACCCTAGCCTCCACCTCTATATAAACAACTCCACCCCTTGGCTTGACATCTATTTGCCACTTTTTCCATCACACCCAAACCCTAGCTCGTGAATAGCCGCCATCGAGGGAAAAGGAGATCCTAAGCAAGAAGAAGAGGAGGAAACGAAAGACGATCAAGATCTCCATCAACTTCGCAATCTCCATCGCCAATTCACCTCCAAGTTCATCATCAACCCTAGATCGTCAAGATCCAAGTGTTGCCTCCAAAACCCTTGATTCTTTGGAGTATTGGACACCTGGTATACCTTCTACTTCCTTTTCCTTACATGAATTCAACCCCAAATCTCCAAATTCACGTTGATCTAGAAAACCCTAGTTCGTCAGTTCTGCGAAGTGCGGACTTGTCAGTCCGATTTTCCTCGTTAAATTGTATTGAATTAATTCCAATATTAGATTGAATCAACTTCAAACCTGTATAAACTTGTTAAGAGCTATTAGAACTAGTTAGTCATCATTAAAAGTAACTCATTAACAAGTTCCACCATGCATTTGCATTAGTCATGCATGTCATGTCATATTGAGTAATGTTTGTGCACTTTTGGATTGTAATTCTTGTCTTGTATGTTTATTGTGCGGATTAGACAGATTTGCGCTAGAGAGTGCCGTGGAGGATCTCCAACACCATTAGTTTGGAGGCTTTGACCCGAACCATTCCCAAGAGCAAGGCAAATTTCCTTGAAGCATATTGATCCTGTTTTAAAGTAAATGTTTTGTTTGCAAAACTTCATGCTTGTGTCAATTTGATGGGAATCTTATGATAGGAAGTTTACTATCTTTCTTTTGACCACCTTGTCACCTAGAATTCATGGTAGAGAGTCGGGAAGGGCTTTTTACCTTTTTGCTTCGCTTAATTAATTGGGATGGGAAGACAACCATACTACTTAACTTACTTATGCACTTATGAGATTAGGATTATCATGAACTGGTTAATATGATATGGTAATGGGTGAACTAATCAAGCATGGTATGTGGATGGGCTGGATGTTATGGTGGTTTGCTTGCTTTAGATCTAAGGACCGGTTTGTGGAGCAACCATCCAGGATTTACAGTGCCACCACGAGGCCAAGTATGGGTGCGGCATAGCTGATTAATTAGGGCTTTTCCAGTGGTATTTGGACCATTAAGGATGCTCGGGGAAGGGGTAGTAAGATTGGGTTTGTTGACGATTGGTGGGACTACCCTGGGATCTAAATGGCTCAAGAGGTGGGCCCTTGGTTGAAAATGTGCTCAGTTGGAGACATCGCCACCGGTGAAACCTCAATGGGGTCTAAATAGGTTAGTAATCCCTTTGTAAAGGCTATTTTGTGAACTCTTGGCCACACATCGACGGAAGTGTGAGATGGCATAATAGAGGTTCTAGTCACTGCAAGGTGATGAAATCACAAACACGTGGGGAAAGTGGTACAACCTCTGCAGAGTGTCTACAAAACTATAATGATAGTCATGCTCCCGGTTATGAGCAACCTGGACCCTCACATGATTAGAGGAAACTTGGTATTGGGATGGTTTGGTAATGGTTATGGTTAATAATATGGTTATGGTTGGTTATGAATTAACTTGTGATGTTGATTATGGTTATTGGTGTGAGTCCTATGTGTGCTTAATACATTGGCTTGTAGTGAATACATTTGTTTTGATGATAAAATTTCTGAAATTCTGCTAAAACACCTTTTTAGCAAAGTCTGACTCTAGCTCTGAGCTTCTGCAAGGTTCGACAATAGGTCCGACTTGCTTTGTCAAGGTTCGACATGTTTTTGGGTAGCTCCGGTGAGCTTTGTCTTTAGCTCCGGCATGTCTTTGATAGCTCTAGCATGTCTTTGTTAAGCTCCGTTATGTTTTGCTAGGTCCGTCTTATGTTGGTTAGCTCCGACATGTTTTTCTAGCTCCAGTGCTAGGTTGTACTAGCTTTGGTAAGCTCCGGCGCTAGGTCCTACTAGCTTTGGTAAGCTCCGGTTCAAGGTCCGGTTAGCTTTGGCGAGGTCTGGTGTTTGATCGAAGTGTTTCTGCTTTTATCTTGCAATGTTTCGAACTTGCTTTACACTTATGGAAAGGTTGCTTAGTATAATTTTACTAATTTTTTGGTTTTTTTTTGGTGTTTAAGGCTGATATCATGTTGCTATGGTTTGCAACATGCTTATGTGAGGTGCTCACGTAAGATGTTGTAGTTTTAGAACTAACGTGAGTCAAGTATTGGTTGTTTATTCATGTGCAGGTGTTGCTTGAGTTCAGGACATGGCTGGTGACAGGATCCATTGAACTATTCTTTGGGAGAAGATGCGGTTCAACAACCAAGTTCGGGGGAATTGTGGTTGAGTTGATCGGGAGGTTGCGCAGCATGTTTGAATCAAGAACAATGCATATGAAGGTATCGTGGACGTTGTTGGAAGATGTTTGCACATATGCAAGGAGTGCATGGACGTGGATACATGGTTCTGAGGCGTGATGAAGAGATGTGGACGTAAAGAATTTGTTGGAAAGGTCCAACCGACTAGGTTATGGACTCAAGCTGCGGCTGAGTCGTGTTTGACTCAAATATGGAAAGATTTGAGTTGTTTATGATATGATTTCGTGTGGGTCACGAATTTGTGTTGTTTTAGGAATGTGGGATACGTTCCTAAGGTGTTTGGAAGTCTTAAGATTGCTTCTATCTGTGTATAGAAGAGTCCTAAACAGTTATGGAAAGTTTCGATTCATGATTTGAGTAGGATTAGAGTACTAGTTGAGATTGGGTTGGCCTAAGGGCTGGTTATATAAGCAAGGGAGGCCAGAGCTCGTGAGTGACGACTTTGGGGCTGTTCCTTTTGTGTTCTATTGTATAAATATCGTAGTTTAAAGGAAGTTTTGTGCCTTGTTCATCTGACTTGTTTCTATCAAGTCTTTCTCGTCGAGTTTCTGAACAACACTACCTTTCTTTGGTGGTTTTATCATAAGTCAAATTTTACAAACCCAATTGACGTGATTATTTTTGGGTTGTCTTCACAACTTGATTATATATCATTTATCAAAATTTCACGGTCGTTGGATTTGTGGTTTCTGATCAACACGAGTTTCTTTGCAGCGTTCCAGAACTGTTTTTCTCGGGTAGGACAAATTGACCTTTGTTCGATCTTTCAATCTAACTTGAGTTTCTATCGACGGATTTGAGTGATTCTTTTTGTGTCGTATTCATGACTTGATTCTCTCTGATATCTATCACTTTTGTCACAGTGAAACACATTTAGATTTGTCTCACACACTGTTTCTTTAACAGATCATTTTTCTGCCGAAGGGGTTGGGATTTAATTGTTTCTGCTGCGTAAGATTTTTTAATCTACCATTCACACCCCTATGGTAGCCTTTCACGTGCTCTTCAATACTACAATTGGTATCAGAGCCACTATGCTCTAGTCATTGTAACTTGCACATGTTTTTGACTAATCATCATGGAGGAATACTCTGCCAAACCTTGCGTGTTTGCTGGTATTGATTTTCAGGTTTGGAAGGCACATATGGAAGCCTTCATTCAGGCTCAAGGCTTCGCAATATGGGAGAAGGTATACAAGCCTTACGAAGTGCCGTCAAATGATCAAGTTACAGCTACAAACCTGAGAGATGTCGACAACAACAACAAGGCTCGGAACTTGATCATACAAGGATTAACTAAAGTGACTTCGACCGTGTTGCACACCTCCGATCTGCATACAATGTGTGGAAAGAACTTTGTGACTACCACGAAGGATCCAACAGGATCAAGGAGGTAAGGCAAGACATGTTCAAAAAAGAGTACATGCGCTTCGAGATGCAACCCAGTGAGTCTATTGATGACCTTTTTGCTCGCTTTAATAAAATTCTCAGCAACTTGCGTAGTGTCAATGTTAACTTTTCAGATGCTAAAAATGCTAGGCAATTGTTAAGTGCATTAGATATGTCAATTTGGGAGATGAAAGTCACATCTATTTGTGAATCTACTGTCATGAGTACACTTACTTTAGATGTGCTATATTCCAAGTTAAAAAATCATGAAATTGACATAATATCATGTAAGAACACCAACAAGTCTATTGCTTTTGTTTCTCAACGTGACATGCCTAGCTCCGGTCAATCTTCATCTTGTGGTACACTTGCTTTGTTGTCCTCTCTAACCCAGAAAACAGATTGAAGAGTTTCCAGAGGAGGAGCTAGTACTTCTCTCTACTAGGTTCTCAAAAGCATTGCAAAATGAGAGAACTAGAAGGAGAGGAAGCTCCAGACCTCAAAGATGTTTCGAATGTGGTAAGATGGAACATTTTTGTTCAGATTGCCCTAGCCTTTCAGGTCCTACTTCCCGGGATGAAAAGCAAACAAGGATGAAGCACTCCTCTGCAAACGATAAGATTGTTCTACTTGTGATGATCTTGATTAGAAACTACAAGATGCTATGAATGAAATTTCTATATTGAACAATGCTTTATGTTCTCATGAAGTTAAATTTTGTTCCAATTGCAAATTAAAAGGAAAAACTTCATGTGAAAATTGCCTTGATATGTCAAAAAAAACTTGATAACATGCATAAAACATTAGATAGGTTTTGTAATGGGAATAAGAACATAAACTTGCTGCTGAATTCTTCCAAGTCTTGCAATGATAAAACTGGTTTAGGTTTTGATTCTCATGCTCATGCTAAGGCACATCCACCTAAAATTGTAAAGTTATTAGGAAGTGGTTTGATTCAAACAGTTCCTAAACAAAAAGAAGTGGTTTTCAAATCTGCAGGAGTGTTGTCTCATTCGGTTTCAAATAAAAATGTTGCTTGCTCATCTATTGTAGGATCGAAGAGCATGTGAAAAGCTACCAGAAGGGGGGGTGAATGGTAGATTTAAAAATCTTACGCAGCGGAAACAATTAAACCCCAAACCCTTTCGGCAGAAAAACGATCTGTTAAAGAAATCATGTGTGAGACTAATCTAAACGTGTTTCACATTGACAAAAGTGATAGATATCAGAGAGAATCAAGTCACGAAGACAACACAAAAATAATCACTCAAATCCGTCGAGGAAAACTCAAGTTATGATCGAAAGATCAAACAAAGGTCAATCTGCCCTACTCGAGAAAAACAGTTCTGGAACGCTGCAAAGAAACTCGTGTAGATCATAGACCACAAATCCAATGACCGTGAAATTTTGATATATGATATATAATCAAGTTGTGAAGACAACACAAAAGGAATCACGTCAATTGGATCTATAAAACTCGAGTTATGATAAAACCACCGACGAAAGGTAGTGCTGTCCAGAAACTCGACGAGTAAAACTTGTCTGGAACAAGTCGGACGAACAAGGCACAAAAGTTCCTTCAAACTAAGAATTTTATTCAATAGAACACAAGAGGAACAGCCCCAAAGTCGTGCACCACGAGCTTTGGGCTCCCTTGCTTATATAGCCAGCCCTTAGGCCAACCCAATATCAAATAGGACTCTAATCCTACTCAGACTATGAATCGTAACTTTCCATAACTGCTCAAGATTCTTCTATACGCAGATAGAAGCAATCTTAAGACTTCCAAACACCTTAGGAACATATCCCACATCCCTAAACAACTCAAATTCGTGACCCACACGAAATCCTATCATAACCAACTCAAATCTTTCCATATTTGAGTCAAACCCGACTCAGCCGCAGCCTGAGTCCATAACCTAGTCGGTTGGACCTTTCCGACCAATTCTTTATGTCCACATCTCTTCATCACGCCTCGGAACCATGTAGCCACATCCATGCACTCCTTGCACACGTGCAAACATCTTCCAACGACGTCCACGATACCTTCATATGCATTGTTCTTGATTCAATCATGCTGCACAACCTCCTGATCAGCTCAACCACAATTCCTCCTGAATTTGGTTGTTGGAACCTCATATCCTCCCTGAGACTAGTCCAATGGATCCCGTCACCACCCATGTCTTGAAATCAAGCAACACCTGCACATGAATAAACAACCAATCCATACGATCCCAAGTCCTCGACTTGACTCAAGTTACTTCCGAACACAACACCCTACGTGAGAACCTCATATAAGCATGTTGCAAAACCACAGTAACACGATATCATCCATATCAACCAAAACGCACCAAAAACTTAGCAAATGAATACTAAGCAATCTTTCCAACAATGTAAAGCAAGTATGAAACATTGCAAATGAAAAGCAGAAGTATTGCGGTCAAGTTTCGGACCATCCCACAGCATGCCGGAGCTTGACCCGGAGCTTACTAGTACAATGAAGCACCTGTCGGAGCTTACCAAAACTAGTAGATCCTAGCACCGGAGCATACCAAAAACTAGTCAAAACTAGTCAACCCAAAACCGGAGCTAGACAAAGTACATCGGAGCTTAGCAAAAGCATGCCGGAGCTATCAAATATATGCCGGAGCTATCAAATATATGACGGAGCTATCAAAGACATGCTGGAGCTAAAGATAAAGCTCACTGGAGCTTACCAAAGCTGGTCGGACCTTACCAAGAAGTCGGACCTAGCGTCGAACGTAACCGGAGCTACCCAAACCAAGCCAGACCTACCGTCGGACCTTGTTGTAGCTCAGAGCTAGAGTCGGACCTTGATAAAAAGGTGTTTTTGTGATATTCAAAACTTTTATCATCAAAGCCAAGTGTATGCACTACAAACCAATGTATTCAGCACACATAGGTCTTACAATCTCCCCCTTGATGAATGCATTGGCAACACCATTTAAAATCCGAACATTGGCTTATTCACATAAAAGTTTTGAAGACAATTTCTCCCCCTTTGTAAATCAAAAGTAAATGAGAAGAAAAATTATCCCATATTATCTATCCCCCTTTATTATCTCTCCTTATGCACATACTCTCTCTCTCTTCATGCTTATCTCTCCCCCTTTGACAATGTATTCAGCAAGTCATGAGATATAAACAAATTATCTCTCCCCCTTTAGTTGTTATGAGCATATTATAACATATACATATAAACAAAGCTCATCCAAGTCATACTATCAAGTACCTTACATTATCACATCAATGAGATACATAAAGTAGTGTAAGCCATGCTAGAGATCAAATGTAATTTTCAATTTAAGCAAGTCATGATCTCACAAACTTAACTATTTCATAACCTGAAAGCATGACACTAGTTGCTGCATTTTATTATTTTTCAAACACAATTTAGATCATATGATATTTGCAAGAGATTATATGCGCATCTGCCTTATTCTAACCAACCAAGCCAAGCCTATGTCATTTGACAATCGGAAGCTTAAGGACATGCTTTTAGTCATACACAACTTCTTCCAAGTTCAAATCTAAGTGCAATGATAAGCCATCTCAGAAAAAGAAGTGCGATGCATGCATATTCTCTTGATCTTTTCTCAATCTATATTTGTTCATAAAAACTCAACATGTGAGTTGATTACTTGATTAATTCTTTTATATTAAAAGCACTTGTGAACATGTAACAAGTTTAAAACAGCAAGAAAGTTCGACCATGACCAGTTTTAGTGTAAGTAATTATTACAATTACTAGACATGGCAAAAACTACAAAATGTATAACACGAGTAATGTAGTAAGAACTTTCAGCATGTAAAAGGAATCACAAAGTCATAAATGTATGAAATACTATGCTCATATTATTTTAATTTCAGATTCACACATAGACTTCCCAAGTTTTAAAAACTCCCCCTCAATTTAAGCCATGAGGATGCATAACCCCTATTTCACTACGAATGTAACAAAAACGAGTGAAATCCAAAGGTTTTGTAAAAATGTCAGCCAATTGTTGTTCAGTATCTACATGGTGAAGCACAATGTTTCCTTTTTCAACATTATCTCGGAGAAAGTGATACCTAATGTCAATGTGCTTAGTTCTAGAATGTTGCACGGGGTTTTTAGCAATGCAAATGGCACTAGTGTTATCACAAAACAGTGGAACACTATCTAGATCAACCCCATAGTCCTTAAGTGTTTGAACAATCCAAAGAATTTGTGAGCAAGCACTAGCAGCAGCTACATATTCAGATTCGGCTGTGGATTGTGCAACTGAATTTTGTTTTCTAGAGGACCAAGCAACAAGAGAATTACCAAGAAAATGACAAGCACCGGAAGTACTTTTCCTATCAATCCTACAACCCCCAAAATCAGCATCCGAAAAAGCTTTCAAAGTGACGGTTGAGGAAGAAGGAAGAAAAATGCCAAATTCTTGAGATCCATGTAAGTACCTGAGAATCCTTTTGATGGATTGACGATGTGAAACACGTGGGGAGGCTTGAAACCGTGCACAAAGACATACGCTGAATTGTATATCCGTTCTTGATGCCGTAAGGTACAAAAGTGATCCAATCATGCTTCTATATTCTTTTTGATCCACAGGTTCACCATCTTCATCAAGTTCAAGTGTTGTTGCTGTTCCCATTGGTGTCCAAAGAGGCTTGATTTTGTCCATGTTGAAGCGCCTTAGGAGGTCTTTGGTATATTTTGTTTGATGCACAAAGGTACCCTCCTTGGTTTGCTTGATTTGCAGCCCCAAAAAGTAAGTGAGTTCACCCATCATACTCATTTCAAATTCGGAACTCATCATTGCTGAAAACTTGGACACAAGATTATGAGAAGCACAACCAAAGATAATATCATCCACATACACTTGAACGAATAATGAGTCATTGCCATGCTTAAGCACAAAAAGAGTTTTATCAACCTTTCCCATGGTAAACCCCTTTTCGAGTAAGAATGTTTTTAGCCTATCATACCATGCTCTAGGGGCTTGTTTGAGACCGTATAAGGCTTTGGACAGTTTGTAAACATGATTAGGAAAATCTGGTTTTTCAAAACCCGGTGGTTGTTTGACATAAACCTCCTCATCTATGTAGCCATTAAGAAAAGCACTTTTAACATCCATTTGATATAGCTTAAAACCATTAGATGCTGCAAAAGCTAACAAAATTCTTATGGCTTCTAATCTAGCGACAGGAGCAAAAGTTTCATCAAAATCTAGACCTTCAACTTGAGTGAAACCTTGAGCAACCAACCTAGCCTTATTCCTAACCACAACCCCATCCTCACTTTGTTTATTTTTATAAACCCATTTAGTTCCAATTAAATTGTGACCTAGAGGTGGAGGTACAAGTTTCCAAACATTATTTCTTTCAAAATTTTATAACTCTTCTTGCATGGCAATAATCCAAGATTCATTAGAGAGTGCGTGTGATATATCTTTGGGTTCAAAAGAAGCAACAAAAGCAGAATGAGCATGAAAGTTTGGATCACAAAACCTGGACTGTGTGACTCATTCGTGCAAGCTTCCAATCATCTGTTGTGGGGGATGATCTTTGTAAAAACGTAGGGGAAAAGATGTCTCACAAGCTTCTTCTTCATTAGGTTCATCGTAGATTGATGAGCTTGTGACTTGTGGACAATCAGGACCAGCATAGGTGATAGCCGAAGCTTGTTCAATGTCCGGAGCTGGACACATGTCAACTTCGGAACTACCAGGCAGTATCACTGGCTCTTCTTCATCTTCGAAAATACCCTCCCCCTGAGGATACGGATCTGGTCCTGCAACACCGGAGCTAGTACCTGGGCTAGCTTCATCAAAAGACACTTCACAAGTCTCCACAATTTTGTTAGTGTCAAGTAAAAGCACACGGTAGCCTCTAGTATGAGATGGATAACCAAGAAACATGCCATCAATAGATCTAGGTTCAAATTTATCAAGATTACCATGTTTCTTAACAAAGCATTTGCAACCAAAGACCCTAAAGTGTGTAACACTAGGCCTATGTCCAAACCGAAGCTCATATGGTGTTTTACATAGCTTAGCACGCAAGAAAACACGATTTGAGACATAACAAGCGGTTTCTAACGCATCAACCCAAAATTTCCTAGGAGTTTGATATTCATCAAGCATAGTCCTAGCCATCTCAACTAAGGTTCTGTTCTTTCTTTCTACAACACCGTTTTGTTGAGGTACATATGGTGAAGAAAATTGATGATCTACTCTATTTTCAGCACAAAAGTGATCAAAAGATTGATTTTTAAATTCAGTTCTATTATCACTTCTAATTGCTTTTAATGATCCTGGGTGATCAATTGATAATCTATGAAATAAAGTTCTAAAGTGACTAAAAACTTCATTCTTAGACGCCATAAAGTAAACCCAAGAGTATCTAGAATAATCATCAACAATAACAAGAACATACCATTTACCTCCAAAGGATTGAACACGTGAAGGTCCTACGGTGTCAAGATGCAAAAGTTGACATGGTTCTATTGTCATAATCATTGTGAGAGGAGTATGTGAACCTGCAACCATCTTAGCATGTCTACAAGAAGAGCACACAATTTCTTTGTCCCCTTTAAGCTTAGGCAGTCCACGTATGCGATCAAGAGCACTAACACGTGTTAGGTGATCAAAGCCTACGTGACCAAGTCTACGATGCCAAAAATATAAGTCCTTTGAATCATTAGCAACTAGACACCTATGCTTAGAGGAAGACATATCAAAATCAGCTTTAAAAACTCTTCCAAACCGAGACATGTTAAAAATAAGCTCACTATTTGAACCTACAACTTTGCAGCAGTTTTTATTGAAAACAATTTCTAGATTTTCATCTAGCAATTGTGCAACAGAAAGCAAGTTGTATTTCAAAATTTTGACAAGTGCCACATCCTTCAAAGTGTAGTGATCATTTACTCTAACCCAACCCTTAGCAATTATAGGAGTTGAAGAATTATCGGCAAAAGTAACATTCTCTACATGTGACACAAAAGAGAGGGAGGAGAGCCAATCTTTGTTACCGGTCATGTGGCGTGAGCAACTTGAATCCACAATCCAAATGTTCTCCTTCCTCAAACGTGTAACTTCATTGTCTTCACTGTTGTGTTCTGCATCCTCCTGACTTGATCTTGATCTTGTTTTGCCCGCCATGAAGCATAAGTTGGCCAGATCGTCATCATCTTCATCACTTTCAAAGTCTACATCACTTGAACTAAGTTCTTGAAGTGCGGTGATGAAGCTGTTAATCATCTTGCATCCTATGGTACCCTTCTTTTTCTTCGTATCTTTTGTAGAGGAGTGCTTCGTTCCTGTTTTCTTTTCATCCCGGGAAGTAGGACCTGAAAGGTTAGGGCAATATGAATGAAAATGTCTTGTCTTACCACATTCGAAACATCGTTGAGGTTCGGAGCTTCCTCTCCTTCTAGTTCTCACATTTTGCAATGCTTTTGAGAACCTCGTAGAGAGAAGTGCTAGCTCCTCCTCTTGAAACCCCTCAATCTGTTCAAGGGTTAGAGAGGACAACAAAGCAAGTGTACTACAAGATGAAGATTGGCCGGATCTAGGCATATCACGTTGAAAAACAAAAGCAATAGACTTGTTGGGGTTCTTACGTGATATTATATCAATTTCATGAGTTTTTGCTTGGAATATAGCACATCTAAAGTAAGTGTACTCATGACAGTAGATTCACGAATAGATGTAACTTTCATCTCCCAAATTGACATGTCTAATGCACTTAACAATTGCCTAGCATTTTCAGCATCTGAAAAATTAACATTGACGCTATGCAAGTTGCTGAGAATTTTATTAAAGCGAGCAAAGAGATCATCAATTGACTTACCGGATTGCATCTCGAAGCCCATGTATTCTTTCTTGAACATGCCTTGCCTTACCTCTTTGATCGTGTTGGATCCTTCGTTGTAACACCCTCAATTTTCGCATCACGCATTGCATACAAGTTCATGCATTAAATATTACTAGAATAAAAGAAAAAATGATAAACCATACATATATGGTGTAGCAAAAAGAAGAAATAGAAAATAATAATTATAGCCCTAAAACTTATAATAGGGAATAAGAATAAAAATAATAATAATAATAAAGTATATATAAATAATATATATAAAAAATGAAATAAAGTATAAATAATAAAATATATATAATAATATATATATATATAATAAATAAATAAAATGAATAAGATAAATAAAATAAATAAAATATAAATAATAAAATATATTATAATAATAATAATAATAAAAAGAAAAAGGGGCAACCGCTGGCCAGGCGGCCGAAGCCGGCCTAGCCAGCTGGCCCCGCCGCCACGCGCCTCCACGACGCCCCCGAGCCTCACGCGCGCACGCGCCGCCGGGCCCCACCCGCCGAATCCCGCCCGAGCCAGCGGTGCTCCCGCGCGAGCTCCCGCCTCCCACGCGCGATTCCCGGTCCTCGCCCGTACCGGCCGCTCCCGCGTGGCCCACCCCGCACGACCGCGCCCCGCCCCGAATCCCGGCTCCCGACGCGCGCTCTGGGCCCCACCCCGATGCGACCGCAACCGACTCCTGGATGCCGCACGCGTACGCCCCGTCGCCGCCTATATAAACACCGAGACTCCGTAGGGATTTTCCCGATACCGCAGAAAACTGCCGCCGCCTCCACGGTAAAAAAAAAAGAGCCCCACCGCCGGAACCAGAGACCAGAGGGCTGCGCCCAGGGAAGAAAAAGGAGAAAAAGAAGGGGAAGAAGAGGAAGAAAAAGAGGAGGGTGCCGCCGTCCGCCGGAGATCGTCGTCGCCATCGCGTCGCGTCGTCGTGCCGCCGGAGGACCCTGCGCATCTACTTCGTCTACGCATTGTCCCCATCCCGCGATCATCGAAGCCATCGCATCTACGGTAGGCCATGTTCCCGATGCGAATTTTAGCGACCATATTGAATCTAATAGACGTAAATTGATCGTAGTTGCGTCGTATTTTTATTTTCAGCAGCTTTAATCCACCCTAAAACCCCCGTAAACTCATATGAACACGTATGAACTAGTTGCATCTAATTAATAAACAACCATAGTTAATTAATAATTGATCTTTGCATGCATGCATATCATCGCATGTTGATTAATGTGTGTGCATCATGTTGATTGTATATGTTCTCTTGTATGTATGATCACGCGTAGAGGAACGTGCTCAAGAGGCCGCATACGAGGATTTCCAAAATCAAGACTTTGAAGCGCTTGAGCAACCCCATCCGTCGGAGCAAGGCAAGTGTCCTTGAAGCATATTGATCCTGTTTTATTAAATGTTTTGTTTGCGAACTTGCATGCTTGTGTCAAATTGATGGGAATCCTATGGTAGGAAGTTTACTAGTTTTGTTTGACCACCCTTGTCACCTGGAATTTATGGTAGAGAGTCGGGAAGGGTTTTTACCTTTTTGCTTCGCTTAATTAATTGGGATGGCAAACAACACTACACATTTAATTATGCATCAATGATATTCTGGTTAATGTGAACTGGTCAATACGATGGGTGATCTAAGCAAGCCTGGTATGTGGATGCGTTGGATGTTATGGTGGTTTGCTTGCCTTAGATCTAAGGGCCGGTTCATGCGAGAATATGCCAGGTCAACAGTGCCACCACAAGGCCAAGTAAGGGTGCGGCGTAGCTGATTAATTAGGAGCGCTGCTAGTATTGTATGGACCATTGGATGGCGCGGGAATGGGAGTCGAGGAGGACTGCCCTGGGATCCGCATGGCACACGAGGGGGCCCGTGTGTGGGAGAATAGAGGTTCAAGCCTACCAGTGAAACCTTAGTGGGCCCGTACATACTAGTAGTCCCTTTTGAAAGGCTATTTTGTGATCTCTTGGCCACACACCTACGGAAGTGTGAGATGGCATAATGGAGGTTTCTTAGTCATCGAAAGGTGATGAAATCATGAACATGTGGGTAAAGTGGTATAACCTCTGCAGAGTGTTAAAAACTATCATGATAGCTGTGCTCCCGGTTATGAGCGCCTGGATGACCTACATGATTAGAGGGTTTTGGTAATGGTTATGGTTGGTTAATGGTTATGGTTGGTTTATGGTTATGGGTTGGTAATGGTTATGGTTGGTTTATGGATATGGGTTGGTAATGGTTATGGATGGTTTATGGATTATAGTCATGGTTTTGAAATTGAGTTATGATAACTGGACATTGATGATGATGACGTTGGCATTGATTGGATATGGTTTATATTTTGTTAATATCATGGATATGATGGGATTGTTTCACATAGACGTAGTATAATGCTTTTCAAATGTTTTACTGTAATTTTCAGCACTTAGCCATTATTACATTCGTCATTTGAATAAGTCAGATGTCATACATTCCACACTTGCTGAGTACGACATGTACTCACCCTTGCAATCCCCCCCCCCCTAACAGCTACTGGAGACAATTGGGAGTACCCTGTGGATCACGTGGAGTACTAGGTTGCCTACCGCCGTCAATTGCTTGTGGATTGGAGTCGTGCTGCTTAGTTATTTTCCGCTGCATTATTTAGAGCTTTATCATTCGTGAACTATTGGATTATTGTAATAATGTACTTATTTATTAGTTAAGACGTGGTTAAATTCTGTATATCGTTTGTGATGCAATCGTATATGTGTGATGAACTTCCTGGGCGCACATATGCGTTACGCTTGGTTCATATTCAGAACCGGGTGTCACAAATTGGTATCAGAGCCGCGTTGCCGTAGGACGCAAGCCTAGGTAGAATGGACACTCTAGAACACTTAGGAACACTCTTCTAATATGCTATTTTCAAAAATTTTTGCTGCTGTTTTGTTCCCTTATTTTCAGCCGCAAAAAGTATTGACCGCTGCTGCATTTTTGATAAAAATTTTCAGCAATATTAAGTGCTGCTGTTTTTGCTGCTTAAAATTTCGTGAAAAAAGTGTGTTTTGCTGCTGTTATGTGTGGGTAAAATTATTGTGTTGGCTGCTGCATTTTTTCTCTCTATTTTTTTCGTTCTTTTGGAACTGCTGCACCACTCTTTTTCCGCCGTTTTAGCTACTGAAATTTTCAGATTTGTATTTTGTTATATTTTTTTCCTCTAATATATTCTTGTTTTCTGTAGATGGCCCGCACCAAGACAACCCCCCGTAAGTCGATCGGTGGACTTGTGCCCCCGCGTAGGTTGGCCAGTCGCTCTCCGGCCGTAGACCCTCGTCACCCCGTCGTGATCCGTTCTGACGGCAGGGCCGCAGGACAACTGCGACATCGTCTCCGTGCCCTACTCCGCGAGGCTGGCTACCGTCACCACAGCCTCTCGCTCTCCTACCACACCACTGGAGTGCAGCGCCCCGGCAGGAAGGAGTGGAGCTGCAAGATCTATATCTACTATGGTGATGAGTTGGTGAAGACCCACAGCAGTCCTGCTTGGAGGAGCTCCCGCCGATCTGCGAAGCAGGATGCTAGCTGGGAAGCAGCCACCTTTTTGAGTCACGCCCGCCGTTTCCGTCTGGAGGACACGGTGCACGCCTTCGTTCCGCAGCGTCCCAGTGGCACTGCGCGCTTCATCTCCAGGCACGTGGAGGGACCACTGGACCTCCCGCAGTCTCGTCAGACTGTTGACGACGTGGCCCAGCTCAGTGCCCGACTTCAGAGGGCGCAGCAGGAGATTCAGGATGGACGTGACCTCGCCCAGCGCCACGAGGCGATAATCAGGAGGTATCGTCGGATCACCGACGAGGACCCGGACGACTACGCGTCCGACACCCTGATGTGGACCCCAGACTCTCCAGACCGTCGCAACGGTCAGCGTGAGTCGTCTTCTGAGGAGTCCTCTGACGAGGAGCCTTCCAGTGTGGCGTCTGCCGCACCACTGCCGCCTGCTGCCTCACCACCACAGGACCCCGAGGACCCCGAGGACCCCGACGACGACGACGAGGACCCGGAGGAGTTTCCGCTTGACGACGAGTAGTCCTCGACCTATGCCACGACTCAAGGATAGGCACACCCCCATTACTTAAATAAGAGCGACGTAGACATACTTGTGTGACCTTGAGTTGTTTTACTTCTTTTAGGATTTTTGTCAATTTCGTTTAGTGCTTGTTTGAGTGCTTGTGTGCTTAGTAGAGAGTTGTGGAATGCTTCGGCACTTGTCCACATCCTCATATAGGTCTATATTAATAAAGGATTATTTAGTGTCACATACCTTGACGCATATAGTCGGGACGTCTCTTTCCAAATTCTAAATCCTTCTGTCCCCACCCTTCTTTCGCCAACAGATGGTGAGAACTCGTAACCAGAGGGATGCCAACGATGAGGAGGAGCGCAATGAAGTACCTCAGAACAACCAGGGACATGCTCATGGAGCTATCAATATTGAACAACTGTTAGATATGCAGAACCAGCTCATGCAGACCATGATACAGACAATGGGACAGCTGCAAGCTGGCAGCAACAATCAGCCTCATATACCGCCCCCGCCACCACCCCAGCCTCCTCACAACCGTTTGGGAGAGTTCATGAGGACCAGACCGCCTACCTTTGCACAAGCCACAGACCCAATGGAAGCTGATGATTGGCTGAAGTCCGTTGAGAAGAAACTTGCTATTGTCTAGTGCACTGATAGGGAGAAGGTTCTCTTTGCATCACATCAACTAGTTGGAGCAGCCACTGACTGGTGGGAAGCTCTTTGCAGCGCTCATGATAATCAGGAGGAAATCACTTGGGCTGAGTTTAAGTAGAGTTTCCGTTCCCACTATGTACCTGAAGGAGTTATGATACTGAGAAAACAAGACTTTGAAAATCTCAGGCAAGGAAGGATGAGCGTGAGTGAGTATCTCAACTAATACACTCAATTATCAAGATATGCTCCAGAAGACATCAAAACTGATAGTAGGAAGCAGTATCTGTTTATGAGGGGTCTCAACAATGAAATTCAAGTCCAGTTGCTCAATACTGATTATCCAAACTTCCAAAAGCTTGTTGACAAGGCTATTGTGGTTGAGAACAAGATTCGTGAGATGGAGCAGGACAACATGAGGAAGATGCCACATCATGGACCGCAGCAAGGAAGCAATGTTCGCCCCCGCTATGCACCACCTACTGCACCACACTACAACCCATCTGCTCCTGCATACCGCGCTGCTTATCCGCCCCGCCCAAATCAGCCACCGCAGCAACGCCCCGCCATGCAAGCGCCTTGCTATCCTGTGCCACCTGCGGCGCATCCTAACATGGCGGCAAATGCTCAAAACCAGCTGCGCCCACACTTCCCTAATTCTATGGGCGGTAAGACATGCTATGTGTGTGGAGAACCCGGGCACTTTGCAAGTCAATGCCCCAGAAGAAACTATGGACCTATGAACAATGCACCAAGGCCAAATCACCCGCGACCAAATGGAGGAGCACCATAAGGCAACCGTGGACAGCAGAATTTTGCTCGTGGCAATGTGAATCATGTCTCTACTGAGGAAGCCCAGCAAGCTGATCACGTCGTGATTGGTATGTTTCTCGCCAACTCCAACCCCGCGACTGTTTTATTTGATTCAGAAGCATCTCATTCATTCATCTCGTCAAAGTATGTTGCCAAGTACAATTTGCCTATATCTCATATGAAGCAAACTATGCTAGTAAGTTCTCTTGGCGCAGAGATGAGGACAAATATAGTATGTCCGAAAGTAAGCATTAAAATAAGGGGGGTAGACTTTCTCGCAAACCTCATAGTCTTGGACTCCCAAGGAATAGACATAATACTTGGAATGGACTGGCTGAGCAAGCATAATGGAGTCATTCAATGTGCCGAGAGGATTGTGCAGTTGACAAGTGAACATGGTACACGCATCGAAGTTGAGGCAGCCCAACCTGCAAGAGAGAAAGCGATGCTGAATCACGTGGAAGAAGTGACATTGGAAAGCATTCCGATCGTTCTCGAGTACCCGGATGTGTTTCCAGATGAGTTGCCAGGTATGCCACCTGATCGTGACATAGAATTCGCCATTGAGTTGATACCCGGAACTGCACCTATAGCTAAGAGGCCGTATAGGATACCTCCTAAGGAATTAGTAGAGCTCAAGAAGCAAATTCAAGAGCAGCTAGAGAAGGGTTTTATACGCCCAAGCTCATCCCCGTGGGGAGCCCCAGTGCTCTTCGTAGATAAGAAGGATGGAACCCAGAGGATGTGTGTGGACTATAGGTCTCTCAACGAAGTGACAATTAAGAACAAGTACTCACTATCCCGGATAGAGGATTTGTTCGACCAGATGAAGGGCGCCTGTATCTTCTCCAAGATCGACTTGCGGTCAGGATACTTCCAAATGAAGATTAGACCATCGGATATACCCAAGACAGCATTTCGGACATGATATGGATCTTACGAGTACACTGTCATGTCATTTGGATTGACGAACGTGCCTGCGTACTTTATGTATCTCATGAATAAGGTCTTCATGGAATATCTGGATAAATTCGTTGTAGTGTTCATCGATGATATTATGATCTACTCGAAGGATGAGAAGGAACACGAGGAACACTTGAGGCTTACTCTGCAGAAATTGAGGGAGCACCAATTGTATGCCAAGTTCAGTAAATGTCAATTCTGGTTACGGGAAGTTTCTTTCTTAGGCCATATTATTTCTGGAGGAGGAGTATCAGTTGACCCAGGGAAGGTGAGAGATGTGCTTAAGTGGGAACCGCCACAGAATGTTAAGGAAATTCGGAGTTTCCTTGGAATGGCTGGATATTACCGCCGATTCATCAAGGATTTCTCCAAAATAGCCAAGCCTATGAACGAATTACTCATGAAAGGGAAGGCATTCCGATGGACTCAAGCTTGTCAGGATAGCTTTGAGAGTTAAAGAAAAGGTTGACAACCGCGCCGGTGTTAGTATTACCGGACGTGAGCAAGAGTTTTGATATATATTGTGATGCATCAAGACAAGGATTAGGATGTGTGCTCATGCAAGAAGGCCAAGTGGTAGCTTATGCATCGAGGCAACTAAAGAAACATGAGTTGAATTATCCTACACATGACCTTGAACTCGCAGCCGTGGTACACGCCTTGAAGATATGGAGACACTATGTTTTTGGTCACCGATGTGAGATTTATACGGATCACAAGAGTCTCAAGTACATATTTATGCAAACGGATCTGAATCTGAGGCAACGCCGATGGTTGGAGCTCATCAAGGATTATGACCTGGGAATCAACTATCACCCAGTGAAGGCCAATACAGTGGCCGATGCTTTGAGCAAAAAAGGAGTAAGTCATCAACTCACAGTTCGAGAGCTGCCATCCGAGTTATGCAAGGAGTTCGAACGGTTAAACCTTGGATTCATAAATGAGATGGGAACGATGGAAGTCAACCCAACATTAGAGCAGAAAATACGGGAAGGACAGACAAAGGACAAGGAAATACAGGAAATCAAGGAAAGGACCCAAGAAGGAAAAGAATTCAGATTTGATGAGGACGAACAGGGTACCTTATGGCTTGGAAAGAGGATTGTGGTACCTAATGTCAGGCATATTCGGGAGACAATATTAAAGGAGGCACATGACTCGCCTTACTCAATTCACCCCGGTTGTACAAAGATGTACAAAGATTTGAAGACATGCTATTGGTGGGATAGCATGAAAAAGGACATAGCCAAATATGTTGCACTTTGTGATGTGTGCCGACGAGTGAAAGCTGAACATCAAAGGCCAGCCGGATTGTTACAACTATTGAAGATCTCGGAGTGGAAGTGGGAAGAGATTGGTATGGACTTTATAGTTGGATTACCGCGAACTCAGTCTGGCTATGATTCAATATGGGTTATTGTGGATCGATTGACAAAATCGGCTCACTTCATCCCTGTCAAGAGCACATATACCACCGCAAAGCTAGCAGAATTGTATATGGAGCATATTGTGTGTCGACACGGAGTACCAAAGAAGATAGTCTCGGATAGAGGTTCTCAGTTTACCTCCAGATTTTGGCAAAAATTGCATGAAGCTTTGGGAACAAGGTTGAATTTCAGTTCGGCGTATCACCCTCAAACAGATGGACAAATCGAGAGGACCAACCAAATTTTGGAAGACATGTTAAGAGCTTGTGCTTTAAAGCATGGGAAAAGTTGGGATAAAAGTTTGCCGTATGCTGAATTCTCGTACAACAATAGCTACCAAGCAAGTCTGAAAATGTCACCCTATGAAGCACTATACGGAAGGAAGTGTAGGACTCCCTTGTTTTGGAATGAAACCGGAGAGAATCAAGTGTTTGGTCCCGACGTGTTACAAGAAGCTGAAAGGCAAGTCCAAATAATACGGGAAAACTTAAAGGCTGCCCAGTCTCGACAGAAAGGTTATGCTGATAATAGGCGAAGGAGTCTGACTTTTGAGGTTGGAGATTTTGTATACCTCAAAGTGTCGCCTATCAGAGGTCAGCGACGGTTTAACGTCAAAGGAAAATTGGCACCACGTTACACTGGACCATTTAAGATTCGGGACAAACGAGGAGAAGTGGCATATCGACTTGAGTTGCCGACGTATCTCTCCGATGTACACGACGTGTTTCACGTTTCTCAACTCATGAAGTGTCTCAGGGTACCAGAAGAACAAGTGCCGATGGACGAGTTAGAACTTCAAGAGGATTTGTCCTAGTCGAGCAACCTATCAAAATTTTGGACATGAAGGAAAGGGTCACGAGAAATAAGAGGATCCGTTGGTGCAAAGTGCAATGGAAACACCATATGGAAGTCGAAGCTACATGGGAACGTGAAGAATACTTGAAGGCAGAATTCCCTCACCTTTTCTCCACGCTATCGAATCTCGAGGGCGAGATTCACTTTAAGGGGGGTAGGTTTGTAACACCCTCAATTTTCGCATCATGCATTGCATACAAGTTCATGCATTAAATATTACTAGAATAAAAGAAAAAAATGATAAACCATACATATATGGTGTAGCAAAAAGAAGAAATAGAAAATAATAACTATAGCCCTAAAACTTATAATAGGGAATAAGAATAAAAATAATAATAATAATAATAAAAGTATATATAAATAATATATATAAAAAATGAAATAAAGTATAAATAATAATATATATATAATAATAAATATATATATAAAATAATAAATAAATAAAATGAATAAGATAAATAAAATAAATAAAATATAAATAATAAAATATATAATAATAATAATAATAATAATAATAATAATAATAATAATAATAATAATAATAATAATAATAATAATAATAATAATAATAAAAGGGGCCACCGCTGGCCAGGCGACCGAAGCCGGCCCAGCCAGCTGGCCCTGCCGCCACGCGCCTCCACGACGCCCCCGAGCCTCACGCGCGCACGCGCCGCTGGGCCCCACCCGCCGAATCCCGCCCGAGCCAGCCGCGCTCCCGCGCGAGCTCCCGCCACCCGCGCGCGATTCCCGGTCCTCGCCCGCTCGCCCGTACCGGCCGCTCCCACGTGGCCCACCCCGCACGACCGCACCCCGCCCCGAATCCCAGCTCCCGACGCGCGCTCTGGGCCCCACCCCGACGCAACTGACTCGTCCCTGGATGCCGCACGCGTACGCCCCATCGCCACCTATATAAACACCGAGACTCCATAGGGATTTTCCCGATACCGCAGAAAACCACCGCCGCCTCCATGGTAAAAAAAAAAAAAGAGCCCCACCGCCGGAACCAGAGACCAGAGGGCTGCGCCCAGGGAAGAAAAAGGAGAAAAAGAAGGGGAAGAAGAGGAAGAAAAAGAGGAGGGTGCCGCCGTCCGCCGGAGATCGTCGTCGCCATCGCGTCGCCGTCGTCGTGCCGCCAGAGGACCATGCGCATCTACTTCGTCTACACATTGTCCCCATCCCGCGATCATCGAAGCCATCGCATCTACGGTAGGCCATGTTCCCGATGCGAATTTTAGCGACCATATTGAATCTAATAGACGTAAATTGATCGTAGTTGCGTCGTATTTTTATTTTAAGCAGCTTTAATCCACTCTAAAACCCCCGTAAACTCATATGAACACGTATGAACTAGTTGCATCTAATTAATAAACAACCATAGTTAATTAATAATTGATCTTTGCATGCATGCATATCATCGCATGTTGATTAATGTGTGTGCATCATGTTGATTGTATATGTTCTCTTGTATGTATGATCACACGTAGAGGAACGTGCTCAAGAGGCCGCATACGAGGATTTCCAAAATCAAGACTTTGAAGCGCCTGAGCAACCCCATCCGTCGGAGCAAGGCAAGTGTCCTTGAAGCGTATTGATCCTGTTTTATTAAATGTTTTGTTTGCGAACTTGCATGCTTGTGTCAAATTGATGGGAATCCTATGGTAGGAAGTTTACTAGTTTTGTTTGACCACCCTTGTCACCTGGAATTTATGGTAGAGAGTCGGGAAGGGTTTTTACCTTTTTGCTTCGCTTAATTAATTGGGATGGCAAACAACACTACACATTTAATTATACATCAATGATATTCTAGTTAATGTGAACTGATCAATACGATGGGTGATCTAAGCAAGCCTGGTATGTGGATGGGTTGGATGTTATGGTGGTTTGCTTGCCTTAGATCTAAGGGCCGGTTCATGCGAGAATATGCCAGGTCAACAGTGCCACCACAAGGCCAAGTATGGGTGCGGCGTAGCTAATTAATTAGGAGCGCTGCTAGTATTGTATGGACCATTGGATGGCGCGGGGAATGGGAGTCGAGGAGGACTGCCCTGGGATCCGCATGGCACACGAGGGGGCCCATGGGTGGGAGAATAGAGGTTCAAGCCTGTCGGTGAAACCTTAGTGGGCCCGTACATACTAGTAGTCCCTTTTGAAAGGCTATTTTGTGATCTCTTGGCCACACACCTATGGAAGTGTGAGATGGCATAATGGAGGTTTCTTAGTCATCGAAAGGTGACAAAATCACGAACATGTGGGTAAAGTGGTACAACCTCTGTAGAGTGTTAAAAACTATCATGATAGCCGTGCTCCCGGTTATGAGCGCCTGGATGACCTACATGATTAGAGGGTTTTGGTAATGGTTATGGTTGGTTAATGGTTATGGTTGGTTTATGGTTATGGTAATGGTTATTGTTGGTTTATGGATATGGGTTGGTAATGGTTATGGATGGTTTATGGATTATGGTCATGGTTATGAAATTGAGTTATGATAACTGGACATGGATGATGATGATGTTGGCATTGATTGGATATGGTTTATATTTTGTTAATATGATGGTTATGATGGGATTGTTTCACATAGACGTAGTATAATGCTTTTCAAATGTTTTACTGTACTTTTCAGCACTTAGCCATTATTACATTCGTCATTTGAATAAGCCACATGTCATACTTTCCACACTTGCTGAGTACGACATGTACTCACCCTTGCAATCCCCCCCAACAGCTACTGGAGACAATTGAGAGTACCCTGAGGATCACGTGGAGTACTAGGTTGCTTACCGCCATCAATTGCCTGTGGATTGGAGTCGTGCTGCTTAGTTTATTTTCCGCTGCATTATTTAGAGCTTTATCATTCGTGAACTATTGGATTATTGTAATAAAGTACTTATTTATTATTTAAGACGTGGTTAAATTCTGTATATCGTTTGTGACGCAATCGTATATGTGTGATGAACTTCCTGGGCACACATATGCGTTACGCTTGGTTCATATTCAGAACCGGGTGTCACATTCGTGGTAGTCACAAAGTGCTTTCCACACATCGTATGCAGATCGGAGGTGTGCAACACGGTCGAAGTCGCTTTGTGTTAATCCTTGTATGATCAAGTTCCGAGCCTTGTTGTTGTTGTCAACATCTCTCAGATTTGTAGCTGTAACTTGATCGTTTGATGGCACTTCGTAAGGCTTGTATACCTTTTCCCATATTACAAAGCCTTGTGCCTGGATGAAAGCCTCCATGTGTGCCTTCCACACCTGAAAATCAATACCAGCGAACACACAAGGTTTGGCAGAGTACTTCTCCATGATGATTAGTCAAAAACACGCGCAAATCACAAATATTAGAGCACCGTGGCTCTGATACCAATTGTAGGATCGAAGAGCACATGAAAAGCTACCAGAGGGGGGGTGAATGGTAGATTTAAAAATCTTTCGGCAGAAAAATGATCTGTTAAAGAAATCGTGTGTGAGACTAATCTAAACGTGTTTCACCTTGACAAAAGTGATAGATATCAGAGAGAATCAAGTCACGAAGACAAAACAAAAAGAATCACTCAAATCCATCGAGGAAAACTCAAGTTATGATCGAAAGATCAAACAAAGGTCAATCTGCCCCACTCGAGAAAAACAGTTCTGGAATGCTGCAAAGAAACTCGTGTGGATCATAGACCACAAATCCAATGACCATGAAATTTTCATATATGATATATAATCAAGTTGTGAAGACAACACAAAAAGAATCACGTCAATTGGATCTGTAAAACTCGAGTTATGATAAAACCACCAACGAAAGGTAGTGCTGTCCAGAAACTCGACGATTAAAACTTGTCTGGAACAAGTCGGACGAACAAGGCACAAAAATTCCTTCAAACCAAGAATTTTATTCAACAGAACACAAGAGGAACAGCCCCAAAGTCGTGCACTACGAGCTCTGGGCTCCCTTGCTTATATACCAGCCCTTAGGCCAACCCAATATCAACTAGGACTCTAATCCTACTCAGACCATGAATCGTAATTTTCCATAACTGCTCAAGATTCTTCTATACGCAGATAGAAGCAATCTTAAGACTTCCAAACACCTTAGGAACGTATCCCACATTCCTAAATAACTCAAATTCGTTACCCACACGAAATCCTATCATAACCAACTCAAATCTTTCCATATTTGAGTCAAACGCGACTCAGCCGCAGCCTGAGTCCATAACCTAGTCGGTTGGACCTTTCCGACCAATTCTTTACGTCCACATCACTTCATCACGCCTCGGAACCATGTAGCCACGTCCATGCACTCCTTGCACACATGCAAACTTCTTACAACGACGTCCACGATACCTTCATATGCATTGTTCTTGATTCAATCATGTTGCACAACCTCCTGATCAGCTCAACCACAATTCCTCCTGAATTTGGTTGTTGGAACCTCATCTCCTCGCTGAGACTAGTCCAATGGATCCCATCACTAGCCATGTCTTGAACTCAAGCAACACCTGCACATGAATAAACAACCAATCCATACGAGCCCAAGTCCTCGACTTGACTCAAGTTAGTTCTGAACACAACATCCTACGTGAGAACCTCACATGAGCATGTTGCAAAACAACAGTAACACGATATCATCCATATCAACCAAAACGCACCAAAAACTTAGCAAATGAATACTAAGAAATATTTCCAACAATGTAAAACAAGTACGAAACATTGCAAATGAAAAGCAGAAGTATTGCGGTCAAGTTCCGGACCATCCCACAGCAAGCCGGAGCTTGACCCGGAGCTTACTAGTACAATGAAGCACCCGCCGGAGCTTACCAAAGCTCGTAGATCCTAGCACCGGAGCTTATCAAAAACTAGTCAAAACTAGTCAACCAAAAACCGGAGCTAGACAAAGTACATTGGAGCTTAGCAAAAGCATGCCAGAGCTATCAAATATATGTCTGAGCTATCAAATATATGCCGGAGCTATCAAAGACATGCCGGAGCTAAAGATAAAGCTCACCGGAGCTTACCAAAGCTGGTCGGACCTTACCAAGATGTCGGACCTAGCATCGAACGTAACCGGAGCTACCCAAACCAAGCCAGACCTACCGTCGGACCTTGCTGTAGCTCAGAGCTAGAGTCGGACCTTGATAAAAAGGTGTTTTGGTGATATTCAAAACTTTTATGATCAAAGCCAAGTGTATGCACTACAAACCAATGTATTTAGCACACATAGGTCTTACATCTAGACATGAACACAAAGTTAAATTTCATTGTACCTACTGTGGTAGAGATGGTCATGTCATAGATTTTTGTTATAGACTAGCTAAACAACAGAAAAAGGAAAGATCGATTGCTATATCTCATAACTTTCATGCAAAATTTGCTGCACCTGCTAAACTGAATGTTAGGAACATGCACTCTGCTGTAATGAGTCGAAAACATGCAAAGGTTGCTCCCAAACCTACTGTTTTTTGTGCTACACATGTAACATCTCGTAGGACAGTAGTTGGGTACAAAAATCCTCAAGCTTTGGCTCATAAACCTGCTGTTTTATCTCAGCTTTCGCGT
This sequence comes from Tuctoria greenei, assembly GCA_036927565.1. Taxonomy (NCBI): domain Eukaryota; kingdom Viridiplantae; phylum Streptophyta; class Magnoliopsida; order Poales; family Poaceae; genus Tuctoria; species Tuctoria greenei. Next base: position 67,505,336 of record JAYESD010000004.1, on the reverse strand, counting down.
GTTATTCCTGCTGGACATCGTGTGACTCAGTACTGGATTCCTAAATACCTTTTGACTAACCCCAGTATTGAGTCATCGACGTATTGTGCTTCTATGTAGGTTACGCACTTGAGGAAGGAGAACATTTGGATTGTGGATTCAGGTTGCTCACGCCACATGACGAGTAACAAAGAATGGTTCTCCTCCCTCTCTTTTGTGTCACGTGTAGAGAATGTTACTTTTGCCGATAATTCTTCAACTCCTATAATTGCTAAGGGTTTGGTTAGAGTAAATGATCACTACACTTTGAAGGATGTGTCACATGTCAAAAATTTGAAATACAACTTGCTTTCTGTTTCACAACTGCTAGATTAAAATCTGGACATTATTTTCACTAAAAATTGCTGTAAAGTTGTAAATTCAAACAGTGAGCTTACTTTTAACATGTCACAGTTTGGAAGAGTTTTTAAAGCTGATTTTGATATGTCTTCCTATAAACATGGGTGTCTAGTTGCTAATGATTCTAAGGACTTATATTTTTGGCATCGTAGACTTGGTCACGTAGGCTTTGATCATCTAACGCTTGTTAGAGCTCTTGATCGCATAAGTGGGCTGCCTAAGCTAAAAGGGGAAAAATAAATTGTGTTCTCTTCTTGTGGACATGATAAGATGGTTGTAGGTTCACATACTCCTCTCACAATGATCATGACAACTGAACCGTGTCAACTTTTGCACCTTGACGCCGTAGGACCTTCACATGTTCAATCCTTCGGAGGTAAATGGTATGTTCTTGTGATTGTTGATGATTATTCTAGATACTCTTGGGGTTACTTTATGGCATCGAAGAATGAAGTTTTTAGTCACTTTAGAACTTTATTTCTTAGATTATCAATTGATCACCAAGGATCTTTAAAAGCAATTAGAAGTGATAACGGAACTGAATTTAAAAATCAATCTTTTGATCACTTTTGTGCTGAAAATGGAATAGATCATCAATTTTATTTACTATATGTACCTCAACAAAACGGTGTTGTAGAAAGAAAGAACATAACCTTAGTTGAGATGGCTAGGACTATGCTTGATGAATATCAAACTCCTAGGAAATTTTGGGCTGATGTGATTGCAACCGCCTGTTATGTCTCAAATCGTGTTTTCTTGCGCGCTAAGCTAGGTAAAACACCATATGAGCTCCGACTTGGATATAGGCCCAGTTTTATACACTTTCGGATCTTTGGTTGCAAATGTTTTGTTAAGAAACATGGTAATCTTGATAAATTTGAACCTAGATCCATTGATGGCATGTTTCTTAGTTATCCATCTGATACTAGAGGCTACCGTGTGCTTTTACTTGACTCTAACAAAATTGTGGAGACTTGTGAGGTGTCTTTTGATGATGCTAGCACAGGTAGTAGCTCAAACATTGCAGGTCCGGATCCATATCCGCAGGGGGGAAAGCATTTTCGTTGAAGATGAGGAAGAAGTGGTGCTTCTGCCCGAAAATTCAGCAGCTAATGACATTGTTCTAGCTCCTGATTTTGATTCCAGCCAGCACTTACGGCCACCATTGCTGGTCCAGATCCTCCTCAAGTCACAAGCTCATCGATTTGTGATGAACATCAAGAAGAAGCTTGTGAAGTGTCCACTCCACTCCGGGTTCTCAAAATTCATCCTCCACAACAAATTATTGGAAGCTTGCACGAACGAGTCACACGGTCCAGGTTTTGCGATCCAAAATCTCATGCTCATTCTGCTTTTGTTGCTTCTTTTGAACCCAAAGATATATCACACGCACTCAGTAATGAATCTTGGATTATTGCCATGCAAGAAGAGTTAGAAAATTTTGAAAGAAATAATGTTTGGAAACTTGTACCTCCACCTCAAGGTCACACTTTATTTGGAACTAAATCGGTGTTTAAAAATAAACAAAATGAGGATGGGGTTGTGGTTAGGAATAAGGCTAGGTTGGTTGCTCAAGGTTTCACTCAAGTTGAAGGTCTAGATTTTGATGAAACTTTTGCTCCCATTGCTAGATTAGAAGCCATAAGTATTTTGTTAGCTTTTGCTGCATCTAAAGGTTTTAAGCTATATCAAATGGATGTTAAAAGTGCTTTTCATAATGGCTACATAGATGAGGAGGTTTATGTCAAACAACCTCCGGGTTTTGAAAATCCAGATTTTCCTAATCATGTTTACAAACTGTCCAAAACCTTGTACGGTCTCAAACAAGCCCCTAGAGCATGGTATGATAGGTTAAAAACATTCTTACTTGAAAAGGGGTTTACCATGGGCAAGGTTGATAAAACTCTTTTTGTGCTCAAGCCTGGCAATGACTCATTATTCGTTCAAGAGTATGTGAATGATATTATCTTTGGTTGTGCTTCTCATGATCTTGTGTCCAAGTTTTCAGCTATGATGAGTTCAGAATTTGAGACGAGTATGATGGGAGAACTCACGTACTTTTTGGGGTTTGAAATCAAGCAAATTAAGGAGGGTACCTTTGTGCATCAAACGAAGTATACAAAAGACCTCCTAAGGCACTTCAACATGGACAAAAGCAAGCCACTTCAGACACCAATGGGAACAGCAACAACACTTGAACTTGATGAAGATGGTGATCCTGTGGAACAAAAAGAATATAGAACCATGATCGGATCACTTTTGTACCTCACGACATCAAGACCGGACATACAATTTAGCGTATGTCTTTGTGCACATTTTCAAACCTCCCCACGTGTTTCACATCGTGAAGTCGTCAAAAGGATCCTCAGGTACTTACATGGAACTCAAGAATTTGGCATTTTTCTTCCTTCTTCCTCAACCGTTACTTTGGAAGCTTTTTTGGATGCTGATTTTGGCGGTTGTAGGATTGATAGGAGAAATACTTCCGGTGCTTGTCATTTTCTTGGTAAGTCACTTGATGCTTGGTCCTTAAGAAAACAAAACTTAGTTGCACAATCCACAGCCAAATCTGAATATGTAGCTGCTGCTAGCGCTTGTTCACAAATTCTTTGGATTGTTCAAACACTTAAAGACTATGGGGTTGATCTTGATAGTGTTCCACTTTTTTGTGATAACACTAGTGCCATTTGCATTGCTAAAAACCCCGTGCAACATTGCAGAACTAAGCACATTGACATTAGGTGTCACTTTCTCTGTGATAATGTTGAGAAAGGAAACATTGTGCTTCACCATGTAGATACCGAACAACAATTGGCTGATGTTTTTACAAAACCTTTGGATTTCACTCGTTTTTGTTACATTCGTAGTAAAATAGGGGTTATGCATCTTCATGGCTTAAATTGAGGGGGAGTTTTGAAACTTGGGAGTTTATGTGTGAATCTGAAATTAAAATAATATGAGCATAGTATTTCATACATATATGACTTTGTGATTCCTTTTATATGCTGAATGTTCTTACTACATTACTCGTGTTATACATTTTGTAGTTTTCGCCATGACTAGTAATTGGAATAATTACTTACACTAAATTTGGTCATGATCGAACTTTCTTCCTGTTTTGAACTTGTTGCATGCTCACAAGTGCTTTAAATCATAAAGAATTAATCAAGTAATCAACTCACATGTTGAGTTTTTATGAACAAATAAAAAATTGAGAAAAGATCAATAGAATATGCATGCATCGCACTTCTTCTTTTGATGGCTTATCAATGCACTTAGATATGAAATTGAAAGAAGTTGTGTATGATTAAAACCATGTCCTTAAGCTTCTGATTGTCAAATGACATAGGCTTGGCTTGGTTGGTTAGAATAATGCAGATGCGCATATAATCTCTTGCAAATATCATATGATCTAAATTTGTGCTTTGAAAAATAATAAAATGCATCAACTAGTATCATGCTTTTAGGTTTTTAAATAGTTAAGTTCGTGAGATCATGACTTGCTTAAATTGAAAATTACATTTGATCTCTATCATGGCTTACACTAGTTTATGTATTTCATTGATGTGATAGTGTAAGTTACTTGACAGTATGACTTGGATGAGCTTTGTTTTATATGTATATGTTATAATATGCTCATAACAATTAAAATTTGTCTTATAAACCTTGCTAAATACATTGTCGAAGGGGGAGAAATTGTTTTCAAAACTTTTAAGGTGAATAAGCTAATGTTCGGATTTTAAGTGGTGTTGCCAATGCATTCATCATGGGAGAGATTGTGAGTCCTATGTGTGCTAAATACATTGGCTTGTAGTGAATACATTGGCTTTGATGATAAAAGTTCTGAAATTCTGCTAAAACACCTTTTTAGCAAAGTCCGACTCTAGCTCCGAGCTTCTGTAGGGTCCGACAATAGGTCCGACAATAGGTCCGACTTGCTTTTTCAAGGTTCGACATTGTAAGGATCGAAATGCCCAAGAGGGGGGGTGAATTGGGCTTTCTTTCAAATTTTAAAACGATTAAGAACTAACAACCTCAAGCCCAATTCCCTATGCAATTAAACTATGCAATCAATGTAAATTAAAGTTGCGGAATGAAGATTGCATAAGAGTAAAAGGGAGAGGGATGCAAACGCTCAAGGGACATGGAGTTTATCCCGTGGTTCGGTAAGATCACAAGGATCTTCCTACATCCACGTTGTGGCACCCACCGAAGGGTTTTGCCACTCCCAAGTCACCGAGACAAGGGGGTTCTTCACTATTCTTCACCGTTCGCCAACCTCGGCAAGGTGGAGCTCAAGCCTTGTACACTTAGGGATCCTTCGGGCTTCCACAATCTTCTTGGAAAGCTCCGGAAGTTGCACAAACCAAGGGACACTCCCTTTGGGCTCTCACTACACTAGAGACTCCAATCACCAAGAATGGAGGCACCCAAGCACTATCTCTAGCTAGTTCTAGCCTATCTCTTGGTGTACAAATGATGAACAAATGATGTGAAAGTGGTAGCTCTATTGCTTGAATGCTCTAGGATGTGTAGAGTATGTCTGGGCTTCAAGTCTTGTCGATTTGACAGGTTGAAGGGGTATAAATAGCCAGCCTCCACGAGATAGCCGTTGGAAAAGTAGGCTGACATCACTTCTCTGCGAACACCGGATGATCCGATGTCTCCCCTTCAGTTATCATCGGTCAAAGCCAAATTAGCTGATGTCACTGTGTCAGATATGACCGTTGTTAGACCGATGTTAATCTGTCTTCTCATCGGATGATCCGGTGGCTCTTCCTCCAGAATTTTGCTTGATCTTGAGGCTCACTGGAGTGATCGACCGATGTGTGTAAGTCTGCACATCGGATGATCCGGTGCTTCACTTGGTCCAATGGTATTGCAATCTGTGATGATGGACCGATGTCACTGAGCCACTCACATCGGATGATCCGGTGAGTGCATTTGTCTGAGGTCTTCTTCTTCAGTTGAACCAACTCGACCGATGCATGTCAACTCAAAGACCATCGGATGATCCAGTGTGTTCAACTTGTTGACTTCGAGTTGTTTTGAGTTGTTCTTTTGGAATTTGAACTTGTGACCTCTTTGACACTTGTTTGAAATGTTGTTTTGATTGTCTTCATTGAGTGATATCAAGTTAGAGCTTTCACTTCTTGTCTTCATATGATTTGGTTTGATCTCATTTGTTGATTTTATATGGGTCTCCAATGTGATTTTGATTTCATTTGATTGAGTGTTATTGGGACCTTGCATTCACAAATTCATTAGTAATATCGAATGGTTGTCATTAATCACCGAAACCGTACCTCATGAGGCCTAGATGCTTTCAATCTCCCCCTTTTTGGTGATTGATGACAACACAATAATTTAAGGCGCAATAATAATGAATTTGATGATAATACTCAAGTATATATGCAATGAATACAGCATAGGACACATTAAGCTTGTAAAACGCAAAAGAAATTTGTGGTGCGAAAAGCTCAATTGATTAAAATCAAAAGCAAATAAGACAAGTGAAAGAGTGCTTAATTAAAATTACAAAAGAGTACTCAAGCATGAATACAAAGGATAAGCACACTCACACACACTCCCTACACTCCCCCTGAGACTACCACTCCCCCTGACTCTTCTACATCTTCTCCCCCTTTGGCATCAAGACACCAAAAAGGGATCAGAACGCCTATAGACCCTGAGAGCTGGGCGCGAGGACAAACTGAGAACCGTCGCAGTCGTCGGAGCTGGAGTCGCCGGTCGTAGGAGCTGCTGGGGCGGCGGGAGCTGGAGGGTCCGCTGCCGGTGCTGGAGGAGAGGAAGCCGGGACTGGAGGTGCCGGTGGAGCTGGAGGAAGTGGAGCGCTCACCACGGACGCCGGTGTCTGCTGGAACAAGATCGTCGCCGGCAGTGGTGAGTGAATCGGTGCGCTGGATGCCAGAAGTGGTGACATACTGATTGAAGGTATAGGAGAAGTAGGCACCTGAGCAACACCTGGAGCCAGTCCCAGTCCAGGCTGCTATGGAGGAAGGGCGATCCCGGTCTGAGTGTAAAGGTTGGTGATCAACCCTAGGATCCCCATCATGGCCTGCTGGGTCTGCTGCTGCTGGTCGAGGGTACGGCGGTGCATCTGATCTACCAGGTTGGTGAACCGGTCCGTATCCTCTCGCCTCTGACGGGTGATCTCCAGCTGGAGCTCCTGCTGCTGCCGCTGCAGCTGTGCCAGGTGAGCAGCCTGCTCTGCCCTGGCCTGCTCATCAGCGAGCCTGTCCTGGCGCTGCTGCTCGATCATCTGCTGGAGGAGCGACGTCAGCTCAGACGGCTGCGTCACCTGCGCCTCGGACACAGGAGGTGGTGTCGGTGGCGGAGCAGCTGATCCTCCTGCCTCGGCGTCGTGCTGCCTCGGTGAAGGTGGAGGGGGAGGGAAGTACTCCTCGACACTGTCGTCGGTGTCGCTCTCAGACCAGATGTGCTGCAGGTCCTCCCCCTGAGCCTCAGCCTCAGCAAGCCTCTCGTCCTCCCGCTCTAGGTCGGACCAGTCTTCCTCTGACAGACGGGCCCCAACCTGGCGCTCAACTGGACGACCAAGGCGACGGTCTCCAGGAGCAGAGGCACGATAGTGACCAAAGCGAGTCACACTCTCGTCAGCTAGTCGGGCTTGTGCTGTATGTCCCTCAGGCACCACCATAGCGCAAATGTAACTGATCCAGTGCCCATAGACCATCTGCCTCATCATGCCGATTCCATCCGTGATTACGTCTTCCATCTCACAGAGGAGTATGTCCACGATATCAAAATCCATCCCGTTCATTATGTAGAACAGGAGGGTCTGCTGCAGACTCGTGAACCCCTCCAAGTAACCTGACCTTGGCAGGAGCGTGCGGCGCAAGGCGAGGTGCACAATGCGTGCAGCTGGGGTCAAGAGAGCTGGAACTCTCGGCTGGTCTGGAGAGAACGAGGGGCCAAACAAAGAGCGGATCTCGTCAAGCTGTGGTGCTACCCCTCCAGTAAGTGGCCTCCTTGGTGGATCTGCCTGCCCATAGACTTTCTCGTGTACGCTGGTGTCGTGCAGGTCCAAACCAAGAATATGCCCCAAAGTCTGCCTCGAGAGGTGGTAGTGCTGACCATTGAACATGAAGGCAATCGACCTCCTGCCCTCTGAGATGTACAGGGTCGCATAGAAGACACGGACCCACTCTTCCACATACACACTTCTCTCATAATCCAGTAGCTCCACCAAGCCTCTGTATCTCTCAAAGAAAGGACGGACCTCAGTCTCTGCTGCCACTGCAAGCTGCCTCCAGTCCAAGTGGTTGTGCTGAAAAAGCTTGTGCCCTCGGCACTTGTAGGTCTCATAGAGAGACGCCTGGGTGACAGTCCAGAAGCGATTGTCCACAAGAAGCTCTCGGGGCTGTGGGAACCACTCCTCAAGCAGTACACTCCATCTGAGCTTCCGGAGTTGCTTAGCCTTCAACTTCCGGTAGTCCACAAGACGGACTCCTTCACCGACCCGGACGGCCGTGTCCATCTCATTGATGGCCCTCTCAGCCTCCCTGTCCTCACGACGGTCGGCAGCCGTCGGTCTCGGACGAGGAGCAGCCTCGGCGTGACCCCACGCGTCCGGGCTGAGCGCCGGCGGACGAGGGGCTCAACTGGCTCCTCCTCGGCGTCGGAGTCGTCGATCACGGGAGGCTGCCTAGCCTCGCGGATCCTCAGGGATCCCCCACGGCCGCGCTCACGCTCCTCGGCGGCGCGAGCGGCCATGAGAGCCTGCTTCTCATCCATTGATAGTTTGCGCTTCTTCGCGGCGGGCTCCGCGATTGCCTTGCCCTTTCCTTTGCGATCACGACCCATCTTAGCGACGATGGAGCTCGGAAAACCTAGCGACGGGGGCCGGAGAAGACGGCGTTTCTCGGGTGGAGGTGCTTCGACGGAGGGAGGAGCGGTGGCGATGCTTGGACGCGGTGGAGAGGTGCGTGGAGGCGGCGGTGGCGCTTGGGCGCGGGTGGAGCACGGCGGCTGCGGTGCCTAGGGCGGCGGCGGCGGCGGCTGCCGGTGGAGGTGGCGCGGTGCTCGGGCACGGGCAGTGGTGGCGCGGGGGTCGCCGGCGGCGGCGGCGCGAGCAGAGGAATGGCGGCGGCGGCCGGCGGCGGCGCTGCAGGCGAGGGAGAGGCGGCGGCGCGAGGGAGAGGCGGCGGCACGAAGGAGACGGTGGTCGGCGGTGGCGGGAGATAGGGGTGTCGGGGAGAGAGAAAGTCGGGCCGGCGCGCGGGTTTAAATAGTGGACCCCAAACCCTAGCCGAAAATTCAACACCGGATGGACCGATGATATGTGAAGTGAGCATCGGTCAATTGCCACAGAAAGGATATTCAAGGAATGCTGTTGACACCGGATGGACCGACGTCTAGGGTTTTGATCATTGGTCGAATAGCACAGTAAGGGTGTTCAAAAGAGTGATGTAGACACCGGATGATCCGACGTAGGAGGAAGTAGACATCGGTTGAATTAACCACAGCTCCAGAAGAGTGAACATCGGATGGACCGATGTTTTTAGGAATGAACGCGTCGGATCATTTGAAATTCAGACAGAATTGGGCTTTGAGGATTGAACACCTATTTGACCGATGAGGGATTGACATAGGCATCGGATAATCCGATGACAACAGAACGAAAACATCCCATATATGTCCTTTGACCAAACAAACAATCAAAGAGAAACACATGTCTTAGGACTTTTTGGGCAACCCCTTACCCCTCAAGAAGCTAATATGCCAATAGCTTGGCTAGACCTTAACTCAAATGGAACACCAAGAAAAATGGAGGAAAATATCCAAATAAGATGTAAGGCCCATGCTTTGTGAGGTAGAGTATGAAGACTTCTATCTCTTTGAAGCATGATCCTCTAGGCATTAACGTACCTAACATTTTGTTCTTTCCACCTTATATGAGTTGAGATATTGCATTTCAAACAAGTCTCCGTCTCATGAGGTGGGTTCCCCTTTGTGACAATCTACCGTTATGCAATGCCAAACAAATTATAATGCAAGAGATTAAATGAGTGCAAGTTTATATGGCAGGGATCATGCAAGGCATAAAATAAATCTATCTTGCCAAGTTTGAACCTTCCAAAGGCTTCCTCAGGGAAAACTACTTCTAGCTTGCCCCTATCCTTTGGGAGTTAGACAAGACCTATATGATATGCATCCTTACATGAACATGGCAACTTACATGACGTTAGATGCATCTAGCACATTTAATTCACTTCTAAGTCTAGAAAAGGTTTTCTCATCAAGTGGTTTTGTGAAGATATCCGCCAATTGTTCTTCGGATCTAACACCTTGCAAAGAGATGTCTCCTTTAGCCTCATGATCACACAAGAAGTGATGGCGAATATCAATGTGCTTAGTGCGGGAGTGTTGAACGGGGTTTCTAGCTATCTTAACCGCACTTTCATTGTCACAAAGGAGAGGCAGACAACCAATTTTAATTCCAAAGTCCAAAAGGGTTTGCTTCATATATAGAATTTGGGCACAACATGCACCGGCCGCTATATACTCCGCCTCCGCGGTGGACAAAGCCACGAAATTTTGCTTTTTGCTCGACCAAGATACTAGGGAACGCCCAAGTAAGTGGAACCCACCGGAGGTACTCTTGCGATCCACACGACATCCGGCAAAGTCCGAATCCGAGTATCCCAAGAGATGGAAACTAGCGTTCTTGGGGTACCACAAACCTACACTTGAGGTATGCTTGAGATACCGAAGTATCCTAAAGACCGCCTTCTTGTGCGATTCTTTAGGTGCCGCTTGAAAGCGAGCACACAAGCACACACTAAACATAATATCGGGCCTAGATGCGGTAAGATATAACAATGAGCCAATCATAGAACGATAATGAGATTGATCAATAGGTTTACCGTCCATGTCCGCGTCGAGATGGCAATTTGTCGCCATTGGAGTGCTTCTTGAGCTACAATCTCCCATCTCAAATTTCTTCAAGATGTCCTTTGTGTACTTCTCTTGATAGATGAAGGTCCCCTCTTGAAGTTGCTTGATTTGGAATCCAAGGAAGAAGTTGAGCTCTCCAATCATTGACATCTCGAATTCCCTAGACATCATTTTGCCAAACTCATGGCTAAGAGCTTTGTTAGTTGAGCCAAAAATAATGTCATCAACGTAAATTTGACAAAGAAATAAATCTCCGTTGATGTCCTTGGTGAAGAGTGTAGTATCCACCCTCCCGATCTTGAATCCTTGCATGACTAGGAAATCCCTTAGTCGTTCATACCACGCCCTAGGTGCTTGCTTGAGCCCGTAGAGCGCCTTGTGTAACCTATACACATGGTTAGGATTCCTCGGATCTTCAAACCCGGGAGGTTGCTCAACATAAACAAGTTCGTTAATATAGCCATTGAGAAAGGCACTTTTAACATCCATTTGATAAAGCATTATATTGTGATGTGAAGCAAAGGCAAGGAGTATGCGAATAGCCTCTAACCGAGCGACCGGAGCGAATGTTTCTCCAAAGTCTAGTCCTTCAACTTGTGAAAAACCCTTGGCCACAAGTCTTGCCTTGTTGCGGACCACGACGCCATTCTCGTCTTGCTTGTTCCGGTATACCCACTTCGTACCGATGACGTTCTTGTCCTTGGGTCGCTCCTCCAATACCCAAACTTCATTGCGGGTGAAGTTGTTGAGTTCTTCTTGCATGGCCATCACCCAATTTGGATCTTGGAGTGCTTCCTCTATATGAGTGGGTTCTACACACGAAACAAAAGAGTAGTGCTCACAAAATGAGGCGACATGGCGGGAACGAGTACTTACGCCCCTTGAAGGACTTCCAATGATTTGGTCCATTGGATGCGCCTTGGAGATGCGTCCATGCCTCATAAGTGGTTGTGAGGCACTTGGCGGTGGTGAAGCTTGTTGTTCCTCTTGTGGTTGGACTTGATCATGGACTTCTTCTTGTTGTTGGTGTTGTGTGGCTTGTGAATCTTGCATTGGCAATGGATCATCTTTTTCTTCTTCTTCTTCATCAACTTGAGGCATCATGGAGGTGTTGATGTTGGAACTTGATGCTCCCCCTTGATCATGGCCCTCTTCAACTTCCGGCTTGATGTCTCCAATGGTCATGTTTTTCATGGCTTCTCGTAGAGGCTCATCATCTATTTCATCATGACCAAAACTCTCCTCTTGGGAGCCATTAGTCTCATCAAACTCAACATCACAACTTTCTTCAACTAGACCGGAGGTTTGGTTGAATACTCGATATGCTTTTGAGTTTGATGCATAACCAAGAAAAATACCAACATCACATCTTCTTTCAAACTTACCGAGCCTTTTCTTGCGGTAGATGTAGCATTTGCACCCAAAGACTCTAAAGTAGGAGATGTTGGGCTTTCTCCCAATGAGGAGCTCATATGGGGTCTTCTGGAGTAGTCGGTGAAGATAGACCCTATTTGCGGCATGGCACGCCGTGTTGATTGCTTCGGCCCAAAACTTCTCCGACGTGCCATAGTCATCAAGCATTGCTCTTGCAAGGGTGATAAGGGTCTTGTTCTTCCTTTCAACGACACCGTTTTGTTGGGGGGTGTATGTGGCCGAAAACTCATGCTTCACGCCTTCATGATCACACCACTCCCCAATGTTGTAGTTCTTGAACTCGGTGCCGTTGTCACTCCGGACTTTGATGATGGGAAGTTGAAATTCCCTTTGAGCACGTTTGGCAAAGGTCTTGAAAACTTCCGGAGTTTCACCCTTGTCACCTAAAAACAAAGTCCAAGCATATCGAGAATAGTCGTCAACGATAACAAGACAATAGAAGTTACCACCAAGACTTTGATATGTGGATGGTCCGAAGAGGTCCATGTGGAGTAGTTCAAGCGGCTTGGAGGTTGACACCATTGTCTTCATTGGGTGGTGTGAAGCAACTTGCTTCCCGGCTTGACAAGCACTACAAAGCTTGTTCTTCTCAAACGTGACATCCTTCACGCCGGTCACCATCCCAAGCTTGAATGACTTCTTAAGCTTGCTCATCCCAATGTGAGCAATGCGTCGATGCCATAGCCAACCCAAGCTTGTCTTAGTGAAAAGACAAGTGGTCAAGCTAGCATCCTTGTTGGAGAAGTCCACCAAGTAAAGATGTCCATGCCAAAATCCTTTGAAGATTAGTTCTTTGCTTGATTCACTAGTTACTACAACACCATTCTTGTCAAAGGTGCACGTTAGTCCAAGATCACATAGTTGTGCAATGGAAAGTAAATTGAAACTAAGTGACTTAACATATAGTACATTAGAAATGGACAAATCATGTGAAATAGCAATTTCACCTAAACCAATTACCTTCCCCTTTGAGTTGTCACCAAAGGTGACTTGTTCATGATTATCGGGGTTCTCTATGGTGGTGAACATACCATCATTGCCGGTCATATGTTGAGTGCACCCGCTATCGAGTACCCAATGTTTTCCTCCGGCTTTGTAGTTCACCTACACACATGAAGTTAGTTTTTGAGTTTAGGCACCCAAGCGAACTTAGGTCCTTGTATGTGTGATACAAGTGATTTTGGGACCCAAAGTTGCTTGGGGAGCTTCCCCTTCATGCCCTTAATATCTTTGCCGATGAACCTTGCCTTCACCTTGCCACCTACTTTGCTTAAGAGATAGTGATAATCATGGAAAGTAGATTTGTAGTTAGGAGGCAATTTGGGAGAAGGACGGTTGGGAAGAGGACACTCCCTCGTGTGGTGTCCGGTGACCTCACAATGTTGGCAATAGGATCCAACTTCTTTGATGAAGCTCGTCCTAAGCTCCGGTGAGGGCACCTTCCCTTTGTTGAGCACCGGGAAGGATCCAAGTCCTCTTTTGTTGAAGCCTTTGGCTTGTTGGTAGAGGATTTCCTTGTGCTTGTCCTCCCCCTTGGAAAGTCTCACCACACTAGTGCGGAGACTTTCAATTTCGTCCATCAATTCCTTCTCCCTAAGGCTTGCTTTCAAAGGCAAAGACTTATCCAAAGTATTAGTGGCATGTGAAATAGTTGATACTTTGCCATCAAGGGTTTCCTTTTTCATGTTTTTCATTTTTAGTTCAATTGCCTCATAAGCAAGGTTAAGCATTTCATGTTTTTGAACCAAGTCATTGTGCTTTCCCAAGAGTGCTTGGTTTGCTAAGTCAAGCTCATGATGATCAAGCTTGATTTGAGCATTTTCCTCCTCGATTTGCTTGACATGTGTTTTGAGCGTGTCATGCTCTTTAAGTATGGTTACATACTTGTCATGCAAATCGAGCTTCGCACTCTCAAGTTTAGCACAAGCTTGTTCAAGTGCTTTAACCTTGCTCTTTTCCCTTTTTATGATGACATGGTATTCATTAATCATAGATGCTAGTTCATCGGGGGAGAGCTCATCATCATCGCTAGAATCGTCACATACCTTAGAGTTACCTTTAGCCATGAGGCACATAGGAGGTGGACGAAGAGGTGAGTTGTCTTTGTCGACGACGGCAAGGCCCGCCAAGTTTTCTTCATCTTCACTCTCTTCATCGCTTGACTCTTCATCCGTGATCCACTCATTTGCCTCGCACATGAAGACTTTTTGAGGCCCTCTTCTCTTCTTTGGAAAGAGCTTGGTTTTCTTGCCCTTGTCAAATTTCTTCTTTCCAAAGGCGCGCTTGGGTTTGACCTCTTCTTCATCTTCATCACTTTCTTCTAGCTTTCTATACTTTCCTTTGTGGTTGTCCTTCCTCTTGTCGGGTCTTGGACAATCATATGATATGTGGCCTTGATCACCACAATTGTAGCATGTTTTGTTTTCATCTTTTCTTGGGAGGAAGGCTTTCTTCTTTGGATCAAAGGAGTATCCCTTCTTTGCGATTTTGGAGTTTAGACGTGAGAATTTTCTCATCATCAACGCAAGCTCATCATCGTCATCTTCGCTTGTTGCTTGCTCTTCTTCGCTTGAGCTAGGCTCAACCACTTTCTTTTTCTTGGGAGTTGTCTTCTTGGTTGAAGCCTTGAGAGCAATAGTTTTTGACGATGACTCCTCCATCATTCCAAGTACGCTCATCTCATGAGCATGAATTTCTCCAATGAGCTCCGAGACTTCAATGTTGTCAAGTGATTCCTTTTGGAGCATTGAGTTGATAATGTTGTACTTGGGCTTAGGTAGAAGCATGAGGATCTTGCGGTTGATAAGTCCCTTACCAAGAGAAGCAATGTCAAGTGCGTTAATCTCCTCAATGAGCACATTTAAGCGAGAAAACATTTGGTTAACATTCTCATGAGGAAGCATTTTGAATTCATCATACTTGGATTTTAGCAAGTGATATTTGAGTTCTTTAACACGAGATGAGCCCTCATGAATTTCAATTAGACATGCCCAAATTTCACAAGCTTTCTCCTTACTAGCAATTCTAGCAAAAACATCTTGACTTATGCATTCATAGATGGCATTTCTAGCCTTAGCATCCCATTTTAGTTGATCACCAACATAATTAAGATCTCCAAATCCCGCATGGGTCGCTTCCCAAACTTCGGGAGCAATGGCCTCTAGGTAGGCACGCATGCGTGCTTTCCAATAGGCAAAGTTCTTGCCCTCGAAGATAGGAACCGAACCCCCATTCTTGGCCATTTAAGCTCTCTAGCGGTGAAGCTAGAATGATCCAATGAGCAACAAGGCTCTGATACCAATTGTAAGGATCGAAATGCCCAAGAGGGGGGGTGAATTGGGCTTTCTTTCAAATTTTAAAACGATTAAGAACTAACAACCTCAAGCCCAATTCCCTATGCAATTAAACTATGCAATCAATGTAAATTAAAGTTGCGGAATGAAGATTGCATAAGAGTAAAAGGGAGAGGGATGCAAACGCTCAAGGGACACGGAGTTTATCCCGTGGTTCGGTAAGATCACAAGGATCTTCCTACATCCATGTTGTGGCACCCACCGAAGGGTTTTGCCACTCCCAAGTCACCGAGACAAGGGGGTTCTTCACTATTCTTCTCCGTTCGCCAACCTCGGCAAGGTGGAGCTCAAGCCTTGTACACTTAGGGATCCTCCGGGCTTCCACAATCTTCTTGGCAAGCTCCGGAAGTTGCACACACCAAGGGACACTCCCTTTGGGCTCTCACTACACTAGAGACTCCAATCACCAAGAATGGAGGCACCCAAGCACTATCTCTAGCTAGTTCTAGCCTATCTCTTGGTGTACAAATGATGAACAAATGATGTGAAAGTGGTAGCTCTATTGCTTGAATGCTCTAGGATGTGTAGAGTATGTCTGGGCTTCAAGTCTTGTCGATTTGACAGGTTGAAGGGGTATAAATAGCCAGCCTCCACGAGATAGCCGTTGGAAAAGTAGGCTGACATCACTTCTCTGCGAACACCGGATGATCCGATGTCTCCCCTTCAGTTATCATCGGTCAAAGCCAAATCAGCTGATGTCACTGTGTCAGATATGACCGTTGTTAGACCGATGTTGATCTGTCTTCTCATCGGATGATCCGGTGGCTCTTCCTCCAGAATTTTGCTTGATCTTGAGGCTCACTGGAGTGATCGACCGATGTGTGTAAGTCTGCACATCGGATGATCCGGTGCTTCACTTGGTCCAATGGTATTGCAATCTGTGATGATGGACCGATGTCACTGAGCCACTCACATCGGCTGATCCGGTGAGTGCATTTGTCTGAGGTCTTCTTCTTCAGTTGAACCAACTCGACCGATGCATGTCAACTCAAAGACCATCGGATGATCCGGTGTGTTCAACTTGTTGACTTCGAGTTGTTTTGAGTTGTTCTTTTGGAATTTGAACTTGTGACCTCTTTGACACTTGTTTGAAATGTTGTTTTGATTGTCTTCATTGAGTGATATCAAGTTAGAGCTTTCACTTCTTGTCTTCATATGATTTGGTTTGATCTCATTCGTTGATTTTATATGGGTCTCCAGTGTGATTTTGATTTCATTTGATTGAGTGTTATTGGGACCTTGCATTCACAAATTCATTAGTAATATCGAATGGTTGTCATTAATCACCAAAACCGTACCTCATGGGGCCTAGATGCTTTCAGACATGTTTTTCTAGCTCTAGTGCTAGGTCCGGTGAGCTTTGTCTTTAGCTCCGGCATGTCTTTGATAGCTCTGACATGTCATTGTTAAGCTCCGATATGTTTTGCTAGGTCCGACTTATGTTGGTTAGCTCCAACATGTTTTTCTAGCTCTAATGCTAGGTTGTACTAGCTTTGGTAAGCTCCGGCGCTAGGTCATACTAGCTTTGGTAAGCTCCATTTCAAGGTCCGGTTAGCTTTGGCAAGGTCCCGTGCTTGATCGCAATGTTTCTGCTTTTATCTTGCAATGTTTCGAACTTGCTTTACACTTATGGAAAGGTTGCTTAGTATCATTTTACTAATTTTTGGTGTGTTTTGGTGGTTAAGGCTGATATCATTTTGCTATAGTTTGCAACATGCTTATGTGAGGTGCTCACATAAGATGTTGTAGTTTCGGAACTAATGTGAGTCAAGTCGAGGACTTGTGCTCGAAAGTATTGGTTGTTTATTCATATGCAAGTGTTGCTTGAGTTCAAGACATGGCTGGTGACGGGATCCATTGATCTAGTCTTAGGGAGAAGATGAGGTTCAACAACCAAGTTCGGGGGAATTGTGGTTGAGTTGATTGGGAGGTTGCACAGTATGTTTGAATCAAGAACAATGCATATAAAGGTATTGTGGACATCGTTGAAAACGTTTGCACATATGCAAGGAGTGCATGGACGTGGCTACATGGTTCCGAGGCGTGATGAAGGGATGTGGACGTAAAGAATTGGTCGGAAAGGTCCAACAGACTAGGTTATGGACTCAAGCTGTGATTGAGTCGTGTTTGACTCAAGTATGGAAAGATTTGAGTTGGTTATGATAGGATTTCATGTGGGTCACGAATTTTAGTTGTTTTAGGAATGTGGGATACGTTCCTATGGTGTTTGGAAGTCTTAAGATTGCTTCTATCTGCGTATAGAAGAGTCCTAAGCAGTTATGGAAAGTTTCGATTCTTGATTTTATTAGGATTAGAGTCCTAGTTGATATTGGGTTGGCCTAAGGGCTGGTTATATAAGCAAGGGAGGCGAGAGCTCGTGGGTGACGACTTTGGGGCTGTTCCTCTTGTGTTCTATTGAATAAAGATTGTAGTTTAATGGAACTTTTGTGCCTTGTTCATCAGACTTATTTCTATCAAGTCATTCTCGTCGAGTTTCTGAACAACACTACCTTTCATCGGTGGTTTTATCATAACTCGAATATTACAGATCCAATTGACGTGAATATTTTTGGGTTGTTTTCACAACTTGATTATTTATCATCTTTAAAATTTCACGGTCATTGAATTTGTGGTTTTTGATCTACACGAGTTTCTTTGCAGCGTTCCAGAACTGCTTTTCTCGGGTAGGACAAATTGACCTTTGTTCGATCTTTCAATCGTAACTTACGTTTATCTCGACGGATTTGAGTAATTCTTGTTGTGTCGTATTAGTGACTTGATTCTCTATGATATCTATCACTTTTGAATCAGGGAAACAAATTTAGATTAGTCTCACACACGATTTCTTTTACAGATCGTTTTTCTGCCGAAGTTGTTGGGATTTAATTGTTTTCGTTGCGTAAGATTTTTTAATCTACCATTCACCCCCCTCCGGTAGCTTTTCACGTGATCTTTGATCCTATTATTGGTAATGAGTAATCTAGAATATGGATGATGTTAATGAATATGGACTGGTATTTTGATGTTTACATGGTTTATGATGAGTTTACTTCACATAGATGTATTATGTTGCTTTTCAAATGTTTTAATGTACTTTTCAGCACTTAGCTGTTATTATATTCGACATTTGAATAAGCTACATGTCATACTTTCCACACTTGCTAAGTACGACATGTACTCACCCTTGAAATTCCCCCCAACAGTTGCAGGTCAGTTTTGGGAGTTAATGATGATAATGCGGAGTTCTAGGCTATGTCTGCCGTCCGCTTTGCCTGTGGAGTGTTGGAGCTGCGCTATTGTTGACGGCTCCTAAGATATACTAACAAATCATCCTCGGCAAAGGTTCCATAAATGCTTGTTGGTATTTCTTATGCACCATTAACTAAACATCTCCAACTGATGTGTCATAAATGCTTGTTAATGGTTCTATTGGATCGTAGAGTGAATTCCGCAAGCGCACGGAAGTATCATTGTAGCATTTCTCCTTAAGAGTATTCCCAAGGGTGTCATTTATTTGATCCCAAAGGAAGGAGGGGTAGAGATATAACAATCATCAAGTGGAAAGGGTAGAAAGGTCTAGGTAAGAGTCTAGTAAGGATGGATAAAATAATAGTGGAGGTAGTGTGACACACACAAAATCTTTCAAGTCTAGGGGGGGGGGGGTAAGAGGATCCTAGAGGTTAGTTAAGGTTGAGAGTTATGGAAGTACTCCTACTATGATCTATTGTACATATACATAGTCTAAAATAATTATTCATAAGCTAGATCAATAGTGAATACTTATGCTATGTGGTTCAACACATCGGGCACGGGCTTACCCCTAGCAATACTAGGACATCTCCCGCCAAGAGCCTTTGGCATAACCGAACGTGGAGGATTACAAAGAACAGATAGGGCTGTCACCAACTACTGCCTACCTCTTCAATCCGTGGGTCTACAAGACATCCAATACTACTTAGCTATCCTAGCACCATGCTAGCATATTAAGTAATTACCTTAAGAGCCTAGGCACAATCCATCCTAAGGCAATGAATTGAATCATCATTGAACCAATGTTGATACGCAGCATAATTATCCATACTAACCTAGTTATGTTATAATTAGCTAGACTATAGTGGGGGTCTATAGGTATATGATAATGAGATATGTTCAAGATGAAATAGTCATAGAAGCTATACCTTCCACATACATGGACTCCACAATCAAACAACAAACGCTTTGCCCAAGTATATGTATAAGTAAAGACTAAAGATACTATCTTTATTATGCATAAAGTCACAAATACAAGAAAGAATACATGAGTCATACCTTTCCCAATGTAGGGTTGGGAAGAGAGAGACTCCTTACTCCTTTCCCAATTTGGACTTGGGACTAGAGACTCTCCTCTCTACAACCTAACTCCTCTAAGACTATGGATGATAGTTTATACAAAAGAGATGAATCTCAAGTGGTGTGTGTTGAAGTGAGGAGTAGGGGGTCCTATTTATACTAGTGTTGAGGTCGGTTCCCGCCACCAAAAGCGCGCGAATAAGTCACCATTGACTTCAGGAAGCTGGGAGGAGCCAACACGTGGAGGCTGATCGAGTTTGGTGCAGAGACTAGGTCGGCCGACCCCATGGTTCGGCTGACCTGGTCATTGCACCGTTTCTCGTTTGCTTTCTCCAGGTGGCTGCCAGGTGGGTCCCATTGATGTATATGAGTGATACACCGTTGGATCTCCTCGGATACTTTTGTTTGTGGGCCATTTGATCCATGGGATGCCACGTGTCGTCGCCTGATTGGCTGGGATGATATTTTATATGATTGATCCCTCTACATTTCCTTATTTCCTGCATAAAATACCACATACACATATTTCTCCAAGTCCAAGTGGAATTGGGTTAGATAGAAAGTTGATGTGTGCAAGAAATGACAAATCCTTCACATAATTGAGTTAAATTGACGGATGAAATTGGTATATAACAGCTGTCAACAGCTATCCCTTTTGCTTAGTTGTCTAATTAGTTTATTTCTGCTACATTAGTTCAAACTTGTCATTAATATTCATTCGAGCTTGTATTTAAGATATTATGAATTGTGTAATAAAACTTGGTTAATTAATCTTGTTCTATTGCAATTTTCTGTATATCCATTTGTGATTGCACTCATGTATGTGTGCTGAACGTCCTGGGCACACATATGCGTTCACTTGGTTCATTTTCGGAACTAGGTGTCACAACTAACGAGACTCAAGTCGAGGACTTGTGCTCGGAAGTATCAGTTTTTTATTCATTGTAGGTGTTTCTTGAGTTCAAGACATGGCTGGTGACAGGATCCATTTAACTATTCTTAGGGAGAAGATGAGGTTCAACCACCAATTTTGGAGGAATTGTGGTTGAGTTGATCGGGAGGTTGCGCAACATGTTTGGATCAAGAAAAATGCATATGAAGGTATCATGGATGTCATTGGAAGGTGTTTGCACATGTGCAAGGAGTGCATGTACGTGGCAACATGGTTTCAAGATGTGATGAAGAGATGTGGACGTAAAGAATTGGTCGGAAAGGTCCAACTGACTAGGTTATGGACTCAGGCTGCGGCTGAGTCGGGTTTGACTCAAATATGGAAAGATTTGAGATGGTTATGATAGGATTTCGTGTGGGTCACGAAGTTGGGTTGTTTTAGGAATGTGGGATATGTTACTAAGGTGTTTGGAAGTCTTAAGATTGCTTCTATCTGGGTATAGAAGAGTCTTGAGCAGTTATGGAAAGTTTCGATTCATGAATTGAATAGTGTTATAGTCCTAGTTTGAGTTGAGTTTGCTTTCCGGCTGGTTATATAAACAAGGGAGGCCAGAGCTCATGGTGCACGACTTTGGGGCTGTTACTCTTGTTTTTGGATCAATAGAATTTGTAGTTTGAAGGAACTTTTATGCCTTGTTCGTCCGACTTGTTCTCGTCAAGTATTTCTCCTCAAATTTCTGCACAGCACTACCTTGCTTCGGTGGTTTTATCATAACTCGAGTTTCACAGATCCAATTGACGTGATTCTTTCTTGGTTGTCTTAAAAGCTTGATTATCTATCATCTGAGAAAATTTCACGGTCATTCGATTTGTGGTTTTGGATCCACATGAGTTTAATTGCAGTGTTGCAGATCTGGTTTTTCTCGAGTAGAACAGATTGGCCTTCGTTCAATCTTTCGATCGTAACTTGAGTTTTTCTCGATGGATTTTAGTGATTCTTGTTGTCGTGTCTTCGTGATTAATCCTCTATAATATCTACCACTATTTTCATAGTTGAACAGAAAGTGCATCTAGGCATCCCTTGTGGGTTTTGGTTGATTTATTACAAACAAATGAGATCCTAACCAAATTGTTGAGATGAGCGCAGGTTTTAATGAAAACATGAAGTAAGCTCAAAAAGAAGGAAGAGTGAGGAATCATGCTGGATAGAGCTCAAGAGATGAAAAGGATAATACTTGTGTGTGTACTAATTCTTTACGTCCACATCTCTTTACAACTTTTAATCACTCTCACTTCACAACTTTGCACAACATCAGACAAGTCCGATAATATCCGGACTAGTCCGATAACCTCTCTGACTAAAATCGGACAAGTCCTCCAAATGCGGACTTGTCCCCAATTCACCAAGTAGTTCACCACAGCTGGACTTGTCCGAAAATAAACGCACTAGTCTGAACTTTTCCAGAGCCTAAATCGTACTAGTCCGCCCTAAGCCGGACAAATCCGATCTTCCATATAACCTAGGGTTTCCTACATGCCGCACACCGGACTAGTCTGGACCCTCGAAACCCTAACGCTAACTTTTGGAAACACCCTATAAATAGATGTGCACGGCCCTACTTTCATCTCTCTCGACTCCTAGCACCGTCACACTCTCCAAGAGCGTAGAAAACACATCTCTCCACGCAATCCAACGCAAGAAAGTTCAAATCCTTGAGGATTCACTTTAGATCAAAGGAGAGACACAATTCCACTCCTTTGAGCTCTTGGGTTTGATTCTCTAACACACTCCTGTTGTTTCATTGTTGATCATAAGAGTGTGTTCATGGTGGTGTTTGATTTGTAATCTTGGGGAGCCCTCAACTTGTGAGAAGGCCCCTTGAACATGGTGATTTACCCTTGTGATAGTGAAAGAGAATTGGCCTTCGTGGCGATTCGACGAGGTTAGGGTTAGTGAAAACCCGGTCCTTTCGTGGGCTCCTCAACGTGGACGTAGGTTGCCTTTGTGGGAACCGAACCACGAGATAAAATCTTTTGTCAAACTTATTCTTGAGTTTTCATATTATATTCTAGGGTTTACTTGATCTTGTCCATCTTACGTTAAAATATTGAAATCAAAGTTAGTTTTTGCTACACTTAATCTCATTGACTCAACATCTTCAAGTTACATACTTTATTCCGCTGCGTACTATACATGTATTGAAATCATTGATCTAACTTGATCAATCTAGTCCACACGCATCGGACTAGTCCGCACACTATCGGACTAGTCCGATTTCCTGGTATTTGATCAAGTTGCTAAGTGTTGCAGGTTCCGACTAAAATTCAAAAAGGCCTATTCACCCCACCCCCCTCTAGGCCACATGCAATTGATATCAGAGCAAGACTCTTCGCAAGAGACTAATCACTCAAAGAGAACATGTCGGACATGATGGATGTGCACAAGAGTCTCAAATGAGAGAAGGTTGAAGATGAAAACGCTAAAAAATCGGAGAAGCTCCTCGACGCCATTCAGGACTTCGAGGATGACGATGAGGAGTCGCTTGAACTCAAAGCGCTCCTATGGAAGAAAGCCCTCTCCAAATGGAAAGTGAAGATCGAGGACAAGATGAAGGGGAGTAGTCACACCGACTACTCTTGATATCCTTTCAACTACGATCGTCTAAATTCTAACAATAGCAATTATTTGTCTATTCCTTAGGAAAAGCCCCACACTTTGACGGCAATGATTACTCAATGTGGAGGAAAAACATGAAAATGCACTTAATCTCACTCAATCCCAGCCTATGGCATATTGTGTGTACAAGAATAGATATCTCGGACGACGGTGAAGAGCTTACACCATGCCAAGAGCAAGCAATTCATCGGAATGCTCAAGCTGCAGCAGTCATCACATCTTCACTAAGTCGGGACGAGTTACCAAGGTGGATGGACTCAAGATTGCAAAGGAAATCAGGTATACATTGCAAACTGCACATGAAGGTGATCGTAATGTGCGAGAGGCGAAGATCGAAATGATCGAAGGCGAATTTGGAAGATTCTCCATAGAAGAAGATGAGTTGCCACAAGACATGTACAACTGGTTACAGACTTTCATCAACAAGGTTCGAGCATACGAAAGTAAGAAGTGGAATGATCACGAGGTAGTGAAGCTCGTCCTTAGAGCTTTCATGCCTCGTAATGTTACCCTATGCTCGATGATTAGAGAAAGCCCCGGGTACAAGAAAATGACCCTGGATGAACTACTTGGAAAGATCATCAACTTCGACATGATAGAGAAGCAAGCTAAACATGTCAAGGAGATTGCCCACCTAACCTCGGCAAAGAAGAAAGGGGTCGCCGTAAAATCCACTTGCAAGCCCTTGTCAAAAGAAGCTCGAGAAGCTCAACAAGAAGAGGACAGCGATGACGATAGCAACAATATTGACGAAGAGGACATGATCCTCTTTATGAGGACATTCAAGAAAATGATGAAGAGAATACAAGGGGGCACATCAAGTGAAGGAAAACACAAAGAAAAATCAAGACCGAAGCTGAGGCGGGCGTGCTATAACTGTGGTGAATATGACCACTTTATAGTTGATTGCCTGTATGAAGAAAACAAGAAGAAGACCAAGGAAACGAAGCCTCAACCCAAGAAATTCTTCAGGAAGAAGAAGCAAGCTGGACAAGCGCACCTAGGAAAGGAGTGGGACTCAAATGATGAGTCCTCATCCGAAGAGGAAGAGGAGATGGCCAGCATAGCCATCGAGAAGACAACTAAGAAGTTCACCCTCTTCCCAAATCTCGGCGCATGGAAGGGAAACGACACTCGCCTCATGGTGAAGGAAGGTAAAGGAAAGTTAACAACAAAATCTACCTCTTCGCGTTCTTTTGACAGTGATAGTGACAACTATAGTGATGATGAGGACATGCTAGCTAGCTTAGACAAGAAAACTGCTGCTAAAATGAAATTCTTAATGGATGAGCTTGTTGATAGGGAGGGGCTTATTTATCGTCAAGAAGATATGATCATCCTCAAAAAGGAGGAGTATCTCAAGATCAATGACCTCCTTGAACTTGAAAAGGAGCGAAGCTAATAACTTGAACTTGAGTTAGCTTCAAGCAAGGAAGCTTGTTTGAAGTTAAGAGACTCAAATGCAATCATCAAGGAAGAACTTGTTAACTTAACAAAGTTAAAAAGATCCTTGAAGTGCAAGTTGAGTCACTCAAACAAAGTGACCCTTCATCCCCTTCAAGCTCGCCCTCTCAACCCCTTAAAACTGACACTAGCTTGAAAGACAAGTCAACCTCTACCAAGGACAAGCATCATTCCAAAAGTGGCATATTTGACAAGGATATGGTCAAATATGCACATAGTGCATACTTGGCCACAAGACCTCCTAATGTCAAATATGGCATTGGGTATTCCTATGGTTAAAAGAAAAATGCTAGAAACCATAAGAATAACAAGGAGTGCATTGCCTTTGTGATGGTAAACTCCTCTTAAGCTAGAAAGACTAATGATACTAATAAGTCCATGATAGTTAACACATATGAAAACCGGACTAGTCAGGTCCCTACACGGACAAGTCCGGTCCTCTGGACAAGTTCGGTTTCCTGGACTATTTCTGTTCGTGAACAACAACAACTATTTTTTAGAACTTTCGATGCATCATATCTACTTATGAAAAGTTTTGGTAAATTTTATGCTCATTATGTTTGGCCACACAATGGGAACATCAAGTCTCATGTGTGGGTGCTCAAATCTCTTGTAACTAGCCTCAACGGACCCAAGCAAGATTGGGTACCTAAAACCAAGGCATGATTTGATTTTGTAGGCCTATTCCTCCGATGGATCAAAATGGGTGCTAGACAGTGGATGCACCAACCATATGACCGGAGAAAGAATGATGTTCGTTGAGTGTAGAGAAAATGAGGATCCAAGCGAGGGCATCTATTTTGGAGAAAATAGTCAAGGAAGGGTGCTCGGTACCCGTACAATTGCAATATCTCTCAACATACTCTTTATCACATTTTACATGTCGATTCCTTAGATTATAATCTGCTGTCCGTATCTCAACTATGTGACAAAGGTTATAATTGCTTGTTTACTAATGAGGGTGTGACCGTCTCTAGAAGGAGTGACGACTCGGTTGCATTCAAGGTGTGTTGAAGGGAAATCTTTATCTTGTTGACTTCAAAAAAGATAAAGCCAAACTTGACACATGCTTGATTGCAAAGACCAACATGCGATGGCTGTGGCATAGACGGCTAGCACATGTTAGTATGAGGAATCTTCAAAAACTAAGGATGATCACATCCGAGGTCTAAAGGATGTTGTTTTTTAGAAAGACGAGCCTTGTAGCGCGTGCCAAGTCGGAAAGCAAGTAGGAGCACCCCATCCCATGAAGAACGTCATGACAACGACAAGACCGCTCGAGCTACTTCACATGGACCTATTCGGTCTAATTTCTTACGTAAGCATCGTGACAAATATGGCATAGTAATTGTTGATGACTTCTCGCGCTTCACTTGGGTTTTATTTTTGCATGATAATACAGAAACTCAAGGAACCTTAAAGAAGTTTTTCAAGCATGCACAAAATGATTTCTCATTGAAGATTAAGAACATACGAAGTGACAACGGCACAAAATTCAAGAACACTCAAGTTGAGGAGTACCTAGACGAAGAGGGCATCAAACAGGAATTTTCAGCAACATACTCACCCCAACAAAATGGAGTGGCCAAAAGGAAGAACCGAACCCTCATAGAGATGGCGAGAACAATGATCGATGAATACAAGACCTTAGATCGGTTTTGGGTGGAAGCGGTTAACACCACTTGCCATGCCATAAACCCACTCTATCTTCATCGACTACTCAAGAAGACATCATATGAACTACTAATCAGTAACAAGCCTAATATTTCCTATTTTTGAGTTTTTGGTTCTAAGTGCTATATTTTGAACAAGAAGCCTAGGACCTCAAAGTTCGCTTCAAAGTCCGATGAAGGTTTCTTGCTTGGTTATGATTCGAACTCTTATGCCTATCGTGTCTTCAACAAGACCTCTGGACTTGAAGTAGCACGTGATGTAGCATTCGATGAGACTAACGGCTCTCAAGCAGAGCAAGTTGATCCATGTGTGCTAGATAGGGAAGAAGCTCCATGTCAAGCATTGAGAATAATGGCATTGGGCGATGTTTGACCAGAAGCGCCACCTCCAAATGCAAATGAAGAAGATGAACCACAAGAGGAGGTAAAGGATCAAGGGGGAGCTTCCACGCAAGATCAACATCAAGAAGACGAAGATGATCAACAAGTCAATGAGGGCAACCATCTAGGGGGAGAAGAAGATGACCATGAAGATTCAACACCTCTAGTACCACATCCAAGTATACACCAATGCGTCCAAAGAGATCACCCAATCGACAATATAATCATTGACATCTAAAAGGGAGTAACTACTTGATCTTGCATAGCTAATTTTTGTGAACATTACTCCTTTGTATCCTTTATGGAACCGCGCAGGATTGAGGATGCATTGAAGGATCCGGATTGAGTGGTGGCGATGCAAGAAGAACTTAACAACTTCAAACGGAACAAAGAGTGGGAACTCGTCGAAAGACACAAGTTCAACATCGTCGGCACCAAATGGGTCTTCCGCAACAAACAAGACGAACACGGGGTGGTGACAAGGAACAAGGCATGACTTGTGGCCAAAGGGTATTCACAAGTCGAAGGTTTGGATTTTGATGAAACCTTTGCTCCCATAGCTAGGCTTGAATCTATTAGAATATTACTTGAATATGCTACTCATCATGATTTCAAGGTCTATCAAATGGATGTGAAAAGCACCTTCCTCAATGAACCAATCAAGGAGGAGGTGTATGTGGAGCAACCCCCCAGATTTGAAGATGAAGAGTTCCCCAACGACGTCTTTAAATTGCGTAAGGATCTCTACGGCCTCAAACAAGCTCTTGGAGCTTGGTATGAGTGTCTTAGAGATTTCTTAATTGAAAATGGTTTTAAGATTGTAAAGAATATTATACGTTATTCACAAAGCTCTTTGACAATGATCTTTTTATTTGTCAAATTTATGTTGATGACATTATCTTTGGATCAACTAACAAATCATTTTGTGAAGAATTTAGTAAGATTATGATAGATAGGTTCGAGATGTCTATGATGGGAGAGCTAAAATACTTCTTGGGATTCCAAGTGATGCAACAAAAGGAAGGGACATTCATAAGCCAAACCAAGTATACTCAAAACATACTCAAGAAGTTTGGAATGGACAAGGCGAAGCCCATAAAGACTCCCATGGCAACAAATGGACACTTGGATCTCAATGAAGACGGACCAAGCGTGGATCAAAAGGTATATCACTCCATGATTGGATCTCTACTTTACTTATGTGCATCTAGGCCAGACATTATGTTGAGTGTATGTTTGTGTGAAAGGTTTCAAGCCAACCCAAAATATTGTCATTTGACAGTCGTAAAGAGAATCTTGCGGTATTTAGTTCATACACCCAACCTAGGTCTTTGGTATCCTAAAGGTTCCAAGTTCAATCTCATTGGATACTCCGATGCAGATTATGCCAGATGCAAAGTAGATAGAAAAGGCACCTCCGATACATGCCAATTTTAGGTAGATCCCTAGTTTCTTGGGCCTATAAGAAACAAAACTCCATTGCCTTATCGACGACCAAAGCGGAGTATGTTGCAGCCGGGAGTTGTTGTGCACAACTTTGGATGCGACAAACTCTAAGGGATTACGGTTACAATATGAGCCGTATTTCACTTCTTTGTGATAATGAGAGTGTAATTAAAATTTCCCATAACCCTGTTGAGCACTCTAGGACCAAACATATAGACATCCGACACCACTTTTTGATAGACCACTCAATGAAAGGAGACATAGCTATTTCCCATGTAAACACTGAAAAACAATTAGCCGACATTTTCACCGAGCCACTTGATGAAAAATGCTTTTGCGAGCTCCAGAATGAACTAAACATCCTTGATGCTCGGAATGTGGATGGAAAACTTGCATACCTATATGGCCTCTTAAAAATATGTTGATTCTGTTGCGAAAATCATCTCTCTAAATTTTCCCCGAAAAACTATTTCAGCTAGTTGATCTTGATGAATTATGGTCATTGCTTGATTGTTGTATGCTTACTGATCATATTCATCAAGATTACTTGATTGTTTTGACCCCTATTTCTTCTATAAGAACCTTCAAATATATAAGAATGGTCTATTCAATTCTGTTCTGGTGACCACAAACTAGTTTGTGGTTATCCGCACTAGTCCGCACACCGCAGACTAGTCCACAGAGGTCCGGTAGTCCGGACTAGTCCGGTAGACCACAAACTAGTCCGATTTTTTGACTCCATAACCCTAGCCGCCGCCAAAACCTAATCTCCTTCATCCTCACAACTCACCTCACACACTCGCTTTCCTCGCTAGAGTTCTCCCAAGGCAATTTCCTTCATTCTCTATCAAATCCCTTCGAGTTTGGGTGGAAATCGATCTCCATTGCATAGGGATGGAAGACCACGAACTTGTCCGCACCTTCAACCCCTTCATGTCCAAGAATTGAGGATTTTCGGTAAAATTTAATCCCAAACCCTAGAAATCGTGATTTTCTTCATTGTTGACCAAATAGACTAGTTCCTTCCTGTTAATACATGCCTCCTTGCTGTATTACATTTAACTTGAACTAGTTTTGCATTGGAAATCACCATTGGTCCTCTAGTTAGGGTTTGAGGTGATGAACACCGGACTAGTCCGGTCCATGTATGGACAAGTCCGGTCCCCTGGACTAGTCCGTACCTGTACACTGTAAAATCCTACTTTTTCCTTTATTGTGAAGTTCAACTACAAATGGTTTATCAAACATAATGGAGGTCAACATAATTGTGCACATAAATTTGACCTCACTAAAAAGGCCCTGCCAAAAAGATTCAAATCCAAGGCTCCAAATTTTTCCTTGGACTCTTAAATATCCAACTAGCTTCTCAGAAAATTTTCAAGATTTTTGAAGTACATCTTCCATTTGTTTGGACACGTACAAAGGATTCTTTTCGCGTCGACATCAAATTTAGCTTTACACTAAACTTTGCCCAAATCAATCCCTAATTTTTCCTAAGACCTTTTATTGTTTAGGGAACTTGGTTTCAAAGTTTGGAGATTTTTGGACCTCAGATACTATTTAATTCAACAAGGTTTATACCCATACTTGAATTCAAATTTGAATTTGCATTTGATGCAAACTATGTCCAAATTGAAATCTGATTGCAGAATTGAATTCCCCATATTTTTCTTAGCCTACCTGTAAATTTTGGGAATTTTTGGACAATGTTTTAGCTGGAATTTAGAGGAGGGGATAAGGGAGAGAGGTGGGGCCCACAGGTCAGACAGTGAAACCGATTCACCGCCCCTGTTTTCTCTCCCCGGGCGACACCGCGACACTGCATGCCGCCAGCGCACCGTCGGCCATCGGTCGCCTCCAGCTACCCCCCTGCATCCTTATCTACCGCGGTGGAGGCTATAAAACCACCCCCCGTCGGCCGAAGTCCCTCACCCGTTCACTTTTCACCGCGCCGCTCCGTTTCGTCGCCGCCGCAATCACCCCGTGCCGCTCTACGCCACGTGCCCGTTGCCGGCCAGCTGAAGGCCTCTCGCGCCAAGCTCTCAATGGCAAGGTTGTTCCACACTCTCTCATCTACCCACTAGTTCACTTCTATCGACCGTTCGTTGAGGTTTTAGCCGGTATTTCGTAGCGACACCGAAGCTCGCCGTCGTGTTCACCACACGCCGTCTCTGCTCCACGGTGCTAGGCCACTACATGCAGTTTCACGCTTCGACTCCTATAGCAAACTGGTGCGCCGATACACGCTCTACACGTCAGTGAAAGCCGCTCCTTGTTTACGCGAGTATCGAGCAAGTTAGCTAAGTTTTACTTTCGGCCGAAACTTATGAACTCGCTCGGTTATTCTTTATATTCGAGTTCCACACTTGATCACTCTCCACAATTGCTAGAAAATAGTTTCTATACTTCTTTGCGCACCCTCTCGAACTGGAATCACCAATAATAATCAATCGTAGCTCGAGAATCACGAGTTTTCCCCTCCGCTGTTAAGAAGTTGCTTCGGTCACCGTCGATGATGGTTTTGCCGACCGTTGCACAACCATCTCACCTTCCCAACACCTTCCTAGTGGTTCCAGGAGTCTTTCCCCATCATTTTTAGAAGAGTTTAGCACGGAGCAAAGGTTCCGACATGGCCGGAACCATAGCTATCGCCGCCGCCGATGTGCCACTATTTCCGATCATCGGCAAGCCTCCCCGACGCTACCATCGTGCTCAGCACGTGAAATTAAGGTTGGGCGCCAAAATTTAGATGCTGCGGTGGCCGGGAACGCAGATCCAGTGAGGCTTGCCGGAGACCACCGCCGCAGGAGCCCCGCGCGCCGCCCGCGTCGGGAGGAGGAAGATGACGCGGCGGGCCCCGCGTGTCAGTGCCTTTTAACCCGTCGGATCAGGTGTGTCCCCGGGATCTATTGTGGCTACACGCTGTATCTATGTGGTCCCCGTGTGGTTTAAATGCCATTGGTCCATTTTAAAATAGTGGGACCCACGGTTTAATCCAAATTAGAAATTAATTCCACATTTGGCTCCAATTAGAAAATCCATAACTTTCTGTAGGATGCTCCAAAAATATTCAAACAAATTTTTTCTGAAAGCCCTTGAACTCTAGTTTCTATCAGTACCAATTAGGTTCTGTGCAACTTACTGTTAAATTCTGTATAAAAGAATCTTCCCAAAAACAAATGCAATTTTTCCATATGAACTTGCCACTGGGAAAATCCCCAAAATTCACATAAAATGCATTGTCCTATTCTTGACTACCAGAAAAAAGTTTGGGAGCCATTGCACCTGTTTAACCTTCTGTATAGTTCAATTACTTATTTTCAGTTATTGAATTTTTACAGATGTTCAGTTGCTTTATTATGTCCCAAATTTGGATTGAACCTTTCTTTTGTCATATACTAGTTCCTGTAAAAATCTTGGATTTAATTAACCTAATATCATAGTCCTAATTCAGTTACAAACTGACTATTTATTTAATAGCTAAAAATTCAAATATAAATAATTCCAGAAATTCTTGCCAACTAAGAAATTCAATAACTCCTTCACCAAAGCTTAGAAAATTATGAAAGAAATTTTGCTAGAACCAGGACAACTTCCTCTATCATGATTATCAACTGGCAGCTATGTTCAAGCTACAGTTTCTTCTTTAAAATTCTTGGAAATTTAATATTTGCCATAATTTTAGAGACAACAATATACTTTGATCATCTCCTATTCTTTGCAACAGCTTTGATCATATTCCCTAGTATCTACCATCAAAATTCCAAAGCCAATTAAGGTCCCTATCATATAATGATCACCATGGATTAAATTATGGTCTTAGTAATAATTATTTTTCAAAGTCATTTATATACATATTATATGCATATCGTATAGTGACTGAGGTTGAGGAAGAACCAGAAGCCTTGGAAGAGGGCCTTCCAGAGATTAACCCCGACTCTGACCTGCAACTAGGCAAGCCCCGGTTTGCATTTAAGTCATTTATAAAATTTTACTTTATCACTATATGACTAGCATATGAAATGTGCATTACGTTTAGGATGATTGATACTCCACTTGCATGACCCAAAAATCCCAGGGATTGGTTGGAACGAGTTACAGTTTGACCTGTAGTAACTGCCTTCCTAAAGTATAGGGAATCCGGTAGAAGTCGAGTAGTTGGAATCTACTCGCGAGAAATGTAGGACATATCTCACAGGATTGGTTAATGGCTTAATATAATAAAACTGATACCGGGTAGGGGATGGATAGGAAGCGGCGAGAATTGAGTCTCGGTCGCATAGCTCTGCCTGTGTCGATTAAGGCCCGTCTGTATGCGGCCCCTTCGGACAAGTTTGAATTGTACCGGCGACATAATAAACATATGGAATCCAGTAAACTGATGTAACTCGATAACTGGGGTGTCGAGGCCCATTAACTCACCATCGATAGGGGTGGGTTGAGGACAGTAAGGTGTAAATCGGTCGGCGGACACATGAGGTGTTCCGTGCGGAGACCTTCTGTTTGCGGAGGTGAGACGGGCTCGGCGTTCGGGTTTCTTGTGAAAGGTTGCCATATACGCCTAGTACTGAAGTGTTATGTGGGTACAGGTGTACTCGCTGACACTTCCGAACGACGTATGTGTCGTGTTGTTCGGGTGTGTCCTGATTGCAATCACCGTCCCTCGCGGTAATAGAGTACCACTTGTTCACTGCGCCGTGATGTAGTAAATACTGAAGAAGTAAGAGAAATAAATTGTACTGAATTATACTTGTTTTGCAACCTTGTATGATTTAGAGATAGTCACATTAATGTTTACAGTTTCCCCATACTTTAGCTGTAATAGCATTATGTGCTCTGGGCATGTCATATCATCGGCAAAGCATTTCTTGTTTGATTGTGGAACCCATGATGTGCCATGCTGGGAGAATGTCACTTGCTACTTAAAACCTGATCATAAGGATCCAATTGTAGGCGAGTCATTTATGCTTCACCTTACCTATGTTTAGTGTCCCCCTTGCATATGTCTACAGAGACGGGTTAGTCTTGCTGAGCCTTATGCTCACGTTTGCAGTTAACGAGTTTTTGCAGGTTATACAATTGATGTAGGGTTTGATGTTGAGGCTGCACCCCCTCCAGGGTGTGCAGCCGAGTGGGAACCCTGCACGGCGCCGTGACTTGCGTGTTGCTAGTGTGAAGCATCCAGGACATGGATGACTTTGCTTTTTCATAGCTAGGGCTGAGAGCGTAGCTATGATATATATATATTTCATTCCTTCTGCTAGTATTGTAAAACTTCCGCTGTAAGATAAATAAAAGACTTCGTCTTGTGTTTTATTCTCGTTCTTTTCTTGTATACTGTTGGATGTCGCATCGCACGACACCACCCAATGAGATCCTCGGATGTCGGGATTCCGGTCCCCACAGACATGGTATCAGAGCATCATTGGGAACAGTGTATTTAAAAAGAACATATTTTCAAAAAAATTAGGGTCTGAGTGAGGAATTAGCTATATGCCCTTATAAGGAGTAATATTAGTATAAGATATAAAGGTGGTAAACTAACTATGTGTTATTATATTCTGTAACGACGCCCAGACGTCAGGTAAGAGGTAAGGTACGCCACCAAGAGCGGATCAATCTCGGTAAGCTCAGCATACGAGGAGTGGTATGTGAAATTTCCGTGGCTTGGCACGGGAAGTTAATAGGAGTCTCTGAATCTTTCAATGTTTCTGAGAACCTATGACACGCGGTACCCCAGCGTGCTTCAAAGTTAGTAGGAGCCCCCGTCGGGTGGTGTATAACCCGATAGTATGCCTCCCTAGAACCATTCATGTTATATGGGAGCATGCGAAACACGTATGCCCGAGCATGTATAAGCCGGATCATACGGGAGTCTTTGCTGTACAGACGTATTTACAGCCATGTACCTTGATACATGACCTCGCTCGAGGGCGACTCACACCAGAGTCGTATGCAATTACTTTCATATATATTATTGTGACTGCCTGTCGCGTTTCCCCGTACCACCCTTGAGGTGTGAAAGTGTGAAAGGGGATTGTTTGTCATTTGCAGCATTAACTACGGTAGAAGACCGTGTAGAAGCCGTTTGTGAGAGAACGATATAGGAACCACCTATAGACATAACCGGATATACCGGATAGAATTTTCTTTGGTGAGATACGTAGTACCGTCAGTATCAAACATGATACTAGACCATCCCCAACGACAGAATGGATGCATAATGTTTTGGAAAGTCCAAATATCATATGCTGGTAGGTTTGGACTCCGTAAAAAGGAACTCCGACTCGATAAGGTAGATAGAATCAAGATTCATGATTTCTGGCAGAAGTTGGCTCAACTTCGCTGGGTTGTAATCTTGGTTATATGATAGATAGCCAAAGGGTATCATATATGGATGGAAAGTTCGTGAAGATCTCTACAACTTTTCTGTTGACCATCAGGGGAGAAAAGTTTGATAATCCATTGAAATTTGGAGTATACAAAAACTACTCCAGATGACCCAACCATTGTACCAGTTCCAGAAATATTGCCGTAAATCACTGTAGAAACATCTTCTGCCTTATTATGACACATGTATGAAAAGGGAATAGGCAGATCTACAGGTTTTATGTTTACAGTTTTTCCAAATTCGAATTTGAGTCAGATCAAATTTGGAAGTAAAAACAGTGGACTGCAGGACTGCTGGTGCAAACCAGTCAGTTCAACTGTTTGGTGTGCATAGTTATAACTTTTAATCCAGAATAGTGACATAGTCACATATATACATTTCTGGAAATCTTAGGAAGTCCTCTATCAACTTTATTTGGCATTCATGATCTAAATCTGGGTATATCGGTGTCTAATTCCATTTGTCACAAACTTGGTTCTGGTAGTCCAGAACTTGGAACAGTTTGCACCTATTTGTGAATTCGGGCGCAATACCTGTATAACAAACTTTTCAGGGGGTAACTCTTTTACTTATGTATTGTTAACTTGATGTTATACAAAGTTTCTTTTGTCATTACCTCAAAATATTGTCATGATATCCCTGTATAAATTGTGGACATCACTACATATACAGGGAAGGTTCTGTCAAAATTTCCAGAAAATATGGGTCAACTTAAAACCTGTATAGATTCTATTCCCCAGCTCACATGTAGCTTTATGAGTACAATATGGAAAGCTTGGAAAGTATACTACAACTTTAGTATTCAACTCCACCTTTGATTCTGACGTTTCCTGTATGAAACTGTGGGATTTATACAGGGAGGTCAGCTGGAACAGACTGCGATTACAGCTCCAGTTTTAAATTTTCTTAAAACTGTGGAGAGTTGGGAACCTTCTCATTGTTCCAGTATTCTTTTTGTAGATGACGGAAGTGAGGATGCTGCTACCGGACGGATGGGTATTTTCCTCTTGCGCTAACCATCCAGGATTCCCAAGTATGCTACGGGAAGTGCTCCAGCAGTTTGGCTTCATCGAGATGCCATGCTATTGGGGTAGAGAAACGATCGACAGAGGTGTTCGGTCGTGCACCATATTGGTAGACATCCCGGCTAGTCCACGTCAATATGGATGGGCTCCTTTCTCGGTTACCATCGAGGGAGCTCGGTTAGAGGACACTTGGGCAATCACTGCAGGCGGAGCACTTATGAAGCTTTGTGAGCTTCATCAGGATGCTATGGTAGGGACTCAATTTGCCCTTATTCCAGTCCGTGGTATGGCCGGATTTGAGTGGCAACGTCGTATGATTGCTGCCTATACACCGCATGGCGACACAGCCTCAACGACACTTGGGACATATGCGGCTGCTTCCAATATGGTAGTTGCTACGCAAGGCACCATTATTTTGGAACAAGTCAAAGCCTTGAGGGAAGCAACAGAGCGGGGTGATACCCTTGATTATATCAACGTTCGCTCATAGCCCCCGCAAATCACCGGCTGGATAAGTGCGAGAGTCAATTGCATTATGCTCGCATTAGGCTACGGAAAGCTCGTGCCGCACAACAACAGACTCGCACTGAACTGCAGCAAGCTCATGGTGAGCTGCAAGCAAGTCAGTTGGAAGTGCAACAACAGCAAGAGCAGCTGTTAGTAGTCACTGAAGAGCGGGACACCGCCATTGAGACTGCTCAAAATTGGGAGTATGAGGCAGGAGAACTGCAGGATAATGTAATTGAGGCCGAGGCACAATTACAACCAGTGGTGTATCCACCGGCCCATAACATACCACTAATTATGGGTGAACAATTGCCTTCGGAGGATGAAGAAGAAGAAGATCCCGAGGAACTTTAATACGTCGAGTAGGACGTATTGAAGTGGGATGTGGCAGCACTTCTGCCGACACGGGGCAACATATAGTTTAATAGTTGCTCGTGTTTTTCTTTTGTGACCATGTTTGTGTCATATTAAGAGTAGTGGTGTTTATGTCTACAATGACAAGATATGTACGACATCTCATGGGGACCAAGTATAGTAGAGATGTATTTCCATAGAGGGAGTCCATCATTTTGGAGTTTACTACTGTAAACTGCGTCAGAGATAATATATCTTGTATAAAGTTTATACTTTTATCAATATATGTTGATGTTGTATATTATCTATCGTGGTCTACCGCATTACTATTTATATGGAAGGATGAACTTGAGGCAATGAGACTTATATTGTAA
This sequence comes from Tuctoria greenei, assembly GCA_036927565.1. Lineage (NCBI taxonomy): Eukaryota > Viridiplantae > Streptophyta > Magnoliopsida > Poales > Poaceae > Tuctoria > Tuctoria greenei. The sequence continues at coordinate 67,468,720 of JAYESD010000004.1, read as the reverse complement.
ATCGTTTTATTGCAGCATGGTGCGTACACGTACAACCTCGGAAGTGGGAGGCTCAAGTGGAGGGCAGGGGGATGACACACCACCCCCGGGGCAGAATACGCCCCAGACGCAGCCACCTCCACCTACACTTCCCAGAAGTCTCACGGAGGTTCTCGCATCAGTACTCGGCTCGCGCGACGAGCAAACCAAGTTGTTGCAGACACTTGTACAGAACTCGTCCCATCAAGGGGGGCGACATGCTGAGGGGCCACGTCAGTCATATCCGAGTTCCTACACGGATTTTGCATCGACACATCTGCCGGTCTTTAGAGAGGCCGACGAACCTTTGGAGGCGGACAACTGGCTCCGCACCATTGAAGGGAAGTTCAGTTTACTCGAGATAACCGAACAAAAGAAGGCTCTATTTGCAGCTCAACAACTACAGGGTTCTACTGGTGCGTGGTGGGCAAACTACCTTGCCGCACGCCCCGCAGGCTATGTCGTGAGCTGGGCAGAATTCCGGGAGGCGTTCCACGCCTACCATATCCCTCCCGGGATTATGAGGAGGAAGCTTCAAGAGTTCTTGGAGCTGAAGCAGGGAGGAAGGAGCACTTACGAGTACTCCAAGACCTTCAACCACTTGGCCTAGTATGCACAGGACCAAGTGAACACGGAAGACAGAAAGCGAGAGTGCTTCTACCGGGGGTTGAACCACAAGATGAAGGACAAGCTTGTCTTGTTCAATCGCAGCAGCTTCAACGACGTCGTCAACGCCGCGATTATGCAAGAGGATGCTACTCGAGAGCTATACCCAGACAAGAAAAAGAGGAGTGCTCCGCAGGGCAGCGGAGGTGGTGCTTCTCAGAAGTACCGAATGGTGTATCGATCACCATCCGGCCAGAGGTGGCAACCGCCATCACGACCACCAATGTTCAGTGGTCGCCAGTTCGGCAACTGCGGTTTCCGACCGCAACAACAGCAGGGGATGATCCCACGTGCACTTCCACCTCCACCATGTGCACTGGGATTCCGTCCTCCCATTCGTACCACCCAAACCCCGAACACGTGTTTCAGTGTGGACGCACGGGGCATTTCGCCAAGGACTGCCCGTAGAGTAGGCAGAGCGGAGGACAGTCATCATACCAAGGCGCCAACCAACCCCGCAACCAGACCAAGAAGCCAGTTCCCAGACTCGGCAACGTTCACCACCTCGCCATTGAGGACATTCCGGAAGGCGCACCTGTACTCACGGGTACGTTCTCTATCTTTGAGCATCCCGTAGTCATACTCTTTGACTCCGAAGCTTCACACAATGTCATTAGCAAGTCTTTTTTCTTTAAAAATCAATTGCCTATTGTCGGCGGTTGGAGCCGGCAGATCTCCCTACACTACTAAAGTGATAGGGGAGTTTGATGTTCGGTGTGGGCACGCGGAGATTCAAGAAGGTGAATTGGATTTTGGCACAGGAGACACAAGAATTTACGTGGTTCGGGCCGCCTGAGCGTAATACCCTACTCCACGGGTGTGTTGGTGTTGTATTAGTAGTAAGAGCTTGTCACGAGTGTATGGGGTGCGTGAGCTCGTTCGTCAACGTCCCTGAGTGTATCGTCGGCCTGTCCTTTTATAGTACAAGGACAGGCTGTTACAAGTTAGCCTGGCCCGACATGTGGCCCCGGCGGTTACTAGTATTGACACACGCTTAATTGCTCTTAATAACCCTGTAACGGGCTTTGACAGCACCATTACTGGTGTTAAGATCGTCCGTTTAAGTGTCATTAATATGGAATTAATGACACTTAATCGGGTCTTGAAGTCCTTGGCTCTCCTTTGAAGATCCGGAGCCGTTACAAGGTCTTCCGGAGGTTAGAAGCTAGAGGTCCGACGATTGGACACGTGGCAGCTCTGGAGCTTGTTGTAGGAAACAGGTAGCTCCGGGGCTACCAGACACGTGTCAGGTCCGGAGCTTCTCTCGGTCTGGGGTTAAGTCCAGAGGTGCTATTTCGGTACGTGGCCCGGAGCTTCCCCCTTGTGGGAGGTAGCTCCGGGTTAGTTGTACACGTGGCGACCCACGGATTAACCATGTTGGAGAAGCGGGTCCGGTCATGTCTAACAAGTGGGCCTCCGAGGGTCTGAAAACCATGTAGATGGCTTTCCTTTGAGATCTTTGTAACCTCAAGGGGTGTACGGTTTCTAGGGTACCGACAGTGGCCCCCTGGACCTACCTCCGAGGAAGATCACTGGGGTGAAGTCATTCCGTCAGAGGTGGGTCCATCCTTGCGACTCTTGAACTGAGTCTTCAAGGGTCTTCGAAGGTGCCGTTGGCAGGGATTTACAGTTAGATCCCGCCGCGTGGTGCACCTCAGGCGGCATATGAGATCTTTGACGTGCGGATCTCACACAATTGAAGGTCGCCGGTTCCCGATACGAAAACTATATCGGTTCCGCGCACCCTGTCAGGCCGCCGCCTTTGGGTTTCCCGCCTCGTGATGACAACTGTTCACCTGGGTAAGAGCCTCGACTTGATCGTTGGGGTGGTCCCGGGCCCTCTTGTCATCGGTTGGGTTGAATTCTTGAGTGGTATCTTCGACTTCCCTGCGGTTTCCATCCAAGCGTTGCGAGGGCTTACTTAAGAAGGAAAACGCGCTCCGTCGGGAGTTCTTCACGCCTCTCATCTGATCTTGTGCTCAAACTCCCAACTCGTGCTTCGCTCTTCTTCTCTTGCCTAGCTGTGCCGCGATGGAGTTGGGTCTGCGTGAGAGTCGCTTGAAGACCGACAACGATTTGAAGAAGGTTCGGGCCCTCATGGGGTGGTCCTCGGACTTCTTCAACCACTTGGTCCGTGCCGGCGGAGAGCTCCCCTTCGAGAAGGAGCGCGCCGGCGAAATGGTGTACTTTTCTTCGTACGCCATGGTGGGGTTGATCCCACCTTTTTCTTCTTCTTGATGCTGCTAGACTTCTATGGTCTTCAGCTATACCACCTTGGCCCTCACTCCATTCTCCTCGCGTCTATCTTTGTCCACTTCTGTGAGATGTGGGTGGGCATCCCCCCTGCATCGAACTCTTCCGGACCTTCTTCACCGTCCACACCATCGGCCGGAGCAATGAGTACCTTGGCTTCTACTACTTTGTGAAGCGCAAGAAGTGCCCATTCAAGTACCTTCGGTCGTTCCCTTCCGGGAAGTGGGATGACTGGTAGAAAGATTGGATAGTCGTCAGGGTGGAGGGGCACGAAAGGTTGGAGCTGCCCGATGGTCTGCCCGACATCGACACGACGATCTGGAGTGAGGTTCCGGTGCTGGCGGAAGCTTTCAACCCCGCCTTGACCAGGATCCGCCAATGCGTGGAGGGAGGATTGACCCCTCAGGCAGTATTTTGCAACTTCCTGGCCAACAGGTGGGCGCCGCTGAAGAGGAGGGAGAAGCTCACTTGGGCCCTCAACAGCGTGATGGACGAGGACCGGGTTGAGACCGGGTTGAAGTCCACCATGGTGGGGAAAACCTTGGAGTTCCACCTCAAGAAATTCCAGCACGGCATCGACGTCGACGGTGATGACTTGACCCCGCCATCGGCCTTTCTCCCTCTGAACATGGAAGTGGAGTTCAGCAGGGAGCTCCGGCGGACGATGCCCGCACTTGACGACCTTGGTGTCATCGAGAGAAGATCAACCACTCGGGTGGCGATCCCCGGAATGCCCGAAGATGGCTCCGTCCCTACCCCACAGCCGAGGGTCGAGGTCGTCGGCAAGGGCAAGGAACTGGCGGATGAGTCGGAGAGCCGGAAGAGGAAGCTGCGACATGCCGACGGAAGGTCCGTCAGGCCCATTACTTCCGCCTCGGTTCCTTCTCCCCGGAGGGGAAGATCTTCTACCACCGTGGCGACTGTCCATGTAGTGGGGTCCTTCCGGAACGATACCGTTCCTGCAGTGGGATCCTCCCAGAGCGCGTCTGTTCCCATGGTGGGATCCTCCTGGGGTGCTAGTTCCGGGCGCATGACTCCGGCACCTGGGACGGTGGGAGCCTCCAGGTCCAGGGGTTCCTCCCGATCGAGGAGAGCCTCGACCTGGGAAATGCCCGTGACTGCGACAAGTTCCGGGGGGCCTTCTGGAGCTTCTACGCCGACCGTGGCCAGCCCGGAACATCCAGGAAAAAGGTTCCGTGCAAGCTGGTGCGGAAGCCTCCCAAGGTAATTTTTAATCTCTACCTTGTATAATTATTTTAATTGTAGCAACTGTTTGCTAATTTTCTTCATCCATCGTCTGCAGCGTCCCCAAGAAGGGAAGCGAGGCTCTACCCTCGGCCACAGCGTTAGAGGCCGCGGGGGTGGGAGCTTCTGCTCCTGTCCCAGCGCCGCCCCAAGTGGTGGCTGAGGCTGCGATAGCTCCGGCGCCGGCTGTCGTGGTCATGGACCTCGACCCATCCCCAGAAGTTCCCATGGTAGCACCAGACCACGGGCGTGAAGACATGCCAGCAGCACATGTCCCGGAGGTTGAAGCTCCGGGTCCTGGTGCTGCAATGATGGAAGCTCCGGCTGTTGAGCCGGAGGAAGAAGTGATCCCGGCTTCAGAGCCGGAAATTGTTGAAGCCCCGGCGGTTGAGCCGGAGGTGACTGAAGCCCCGGCGTGCGAGCCGGAAGATGAGGTAGTTCCAGCAGTTGAGCTGGTTACCTCCGAAGCACCGGCCACTGAGCCGGTTATTGTTGGAGCTCCGGCCTCAGGGCCGGTCAAAGTTGAAGATCCTCCGGCTCTTGAGCCGGTGGTCGAAGAGGCGATGGAGCTTGAGCCTCCTTCGGAAGAGGTGTCCAGACCGGAGCCAGTAGCAACTCTTGCTCCGGAAGCGACGACGTCGGAGGTACCTGCGGCAGAGCTGGAGTGCCCAAGCGAAGTCGCTGGCCCCCTGCCCGAGGAGGTGAATGAAGACTTGGCGGCGGGGCCTTATTCGATGGCGACTAAGGCCATCCCGGAGGACGGCCCTAGTGCCTTGGAAGCTCAGGGGTCCACTCTCGTAGAGTGGGACCCAATTTTTGTATGTGAAGACCCGCTGGAACTAGCGGAGGAGACCCCAGCAGGTCCGGAGCCCATCCTGCTGTCGATGTCTATCGACAACGCCTGCTCCAGTCTGCGTCAAGTCCAACTGGCCTTCTTCCACGACAACAAGGCTCTTGAAGAGGAGCGCCAAACCCTTAGGCGGTGGCGTAACCGGCTCTACTTCGAGACCAAGCTGGCGCAGTCGAGGCTAGCGGATGACAAGGAGTGGATCAAGCGGGAGAAGATCCGCTTGGAGTACTGGGGCAAGCTGCTGGATGACAGGGAGAGCATGACTCATGCCCTCGACGCTCAATCCCGAGAGATCTACAATCAGGCCAAAGCTGCGAATAACGCGGCCGATGCTCGGCACGAACAGCTTGAGGCCATTAACACCGCACTCATCAAGCGCCAAGAGGCACTTGAAGAGAGGGAAAGACGGCACGAGGGTGAAGAGCAGAAACTCCTGGAGCTGCGGGATGACGTCCTGAGGAGGGAAGAGGAGCTCACCGAGAAAGTAGCTCTGGCTGACAAGGGCCTCGAGGAGCGCGCCAAGAAATTGGAAGAGCGCTGCCAAGAGGAAGAGGAGAAGACCTTGGTGCGGGGGCAGGAACTCTATGAATACGATTGTGCCCTTGTTGCCCGGGAGAAAAAAGTGCAGGCTAGGGAGAAGGACCTGGTCGATCGCCGGAACAAGATCCACCTCCGGGAGGAGGAGCTCGGAAGACTTGAGAGATGGGTTGCTGAAAAGATTCAGCAAAACGCCAAAGAAGTTGAGTGCCTCGCCCGTGAGAATTCCGAACTGACGGCGACCAGGAGATCCCTGGAAGAGATGAAGAGCTTAAGGACGGCGGACTCCCTACAGATTTGGGAGTTCCTGGGCAAGGCCAACGACGCGCTGACACCGATGGGTTTCAGCCCTGTGCGCCCGGATGATCCGGAGCTGGAGTCGAACCTTGCGCTGCAGGCATTGAGCGCAGCAGGTAGCAAGCTCTCCAAGGTGGGCGATGTCATCACGGACCAACTGGAGGTTGAGGGGCAATCCCTGGCGAGGAACGTCACAGAGTATGTGCTGACGTTCTACACCAGCCGGAACTCCCAATTTCCTCTGGACCCGGTGCTTCAAGGCCCCGTCGAAGGAGAAGGCGAAGCTACCCGAGCCAGTGTATCGGAGGTCGCCCAGAAAGTCGCCGAGTTCTTCCATAGGGTCTAGGACCATCTCTTTAGCTCTCACTTGTATTTTCTCTTCTTCTTCCTCAATTTTGTAATCCTTTGTCTCCAGATGTAATCTACTGTCTCCAGATGAATGAAATCCCCAAAATTTTTGCGAATTTCACTTTTTGTCTTCAACACCTTTATCTTCACTTGGCCCCCTGGTAGATGTACACAATTTTATTGTGAACATGTACCAAAAGGATATTGTGTTTTTTTGAAGACTCATTTGCTCCGAACTTGTAGCATTTAGGTCCGAAGTCTTCGATAGTGAAGGTCCCCTGAGGTTGTCGGAGCTTAGAAGCTCTGGCATTGTCCATCGCTGGAGCTTGGTAGCTCCAGCAATAGCGTCTATCAACACGTAGAGCGTCAATAGTTAGTCCTCCGGGGTGTCGGAACTGAGTAGCTCCGACAGTGACCTTGGCCAACACTTGGCTTGTTGGCAGCAGACTCCATTTAAGGAGTCTTCTCACCATCTTTTAATCAGCGCCGACGGTTGGCCCCCTTTGGGGAGTCGGAGCTTAGTTAGCTCCGGCTTTTCTCCATCAACGTAGACTTTATTTTTCCTGCACACTTAAGTCAAGAAAAATAGTAAAATTCGTTCCTTGTCTATAATTTCATTGCGGCTTACGATTCTCAAGAAGACTTTAAGTTGAACGCGATTTTAAATACAACCGGATGCGTTGTCTTTTCTTCTAGGTTCAACTGTCCATGGACCCGCCTTACTTCGGCCTGCCGGGGTGTAGGTAGAGTGGTGTACTTAGGGTGCTTGACCAGGCTAAGTCGATAGCACACTCCGGCCCTAGATTGGCTTGGCGGCTTTCAGGCGAGTTGGCCATGAACGATATTTGAATCCAAAAGAACTGACCATACAACTCGAATTGTATATAAACTGGTCGAACGAAAATTTCTTAAGAATTGCACGTCTTAGTTATAGACAAGAAAGAGAAAAATAAAAAATGTTGAGCCTGTACAAAATAAATGCACGTGGAGTCTATTTCACATGAAGATGTCTTTCATTATAGGTCCGGGGTACAGGGGAAACAAGTACACTCTTAGGGTACGGAACCAGGCTAATTGTGTTTTGTTTCTCGTTTGACCCAGGGTAGTTAGCAGCACTTTTAGTCCTGAGACTGTGACAAGTGCTGCATGAGCTTTGCGGACCTTTCGAGAAAGGTCAGGCTGCTCTCCTGGAGGAACTACCCGACTCTGTACAATGACTCTATAACATACACCCCAAGTTACTCAAGACTCACCTCCGTGGTATTAAGTGTAGAACTTACGGAGGTGCTCGATGTTCCAAGAATTTGGGAGAGGTGTCCCATCCTCAGTAGCCAAGCGAACGCTTCTGGGACGGGATACTTTGATCACTCGGAAGGGCCCCTCCCAGCCGGGGGAGAGTTTGTTTAACCCTTCTCTGGATAGTATTCTCCGTAGCACCAGATCGCCTTCCTCGAGCTGTCGGTTGTGTACATGCCGCTGGTGATAACGCCGTAGAGCTTGGCGATATCGTGCATTCCGAACAGCTTCTTGGCACCTTCCCTCCTCGAGGAGGTCTAGGTCTTCACGTCGGAGCTGGTCCTGCACGGCTTCGTCGAAGGTCCGAACCCGGAGTGAACCCAAGGTGATTTCTGGAGGAAGGATTGCTTCAGCTCCGTACACGAGTAAAAAGGGTGTCTCTCCAGTTGACCGGTTTTGAGATGTCCTGTTGGCCCATAAAGTGGGCGGAAGCTCTTCGATCCAGTTGGCTCCATGTTTTTTCAAACGCTCATAGGTGCGTGTTTTGAGTCCTTTAAGGATTTCAGCATTTGCTCTCTCGGCTTGGCCATTGCTGGCTGGGTGAGCTATGGAGGCGTAGCAAACCTGTATGTCGAGGTCTTTGCAGTATCCTTGGAATGCGGAGCTTGTGAATTGGGTCCCATTATTAGTGATGATTTTGTTTGGGACTCTAAATATGCATACAATGGACTGCAGAAAGTTGATAGCAGATTGCTTGTTGATCGTCACAACTGGAGTTGCTTCTGGCAACTTGGTGAACTTGTCAATGGCGACATACAGGAACTTGTAACCTCCGACGGCTCTTGGGAAGGGTCCCAAGATGTCCATCCCCCACACAGCGAAAGGCCATGTAGGAGGTATCATTTGCAAGGGCTGAGCTGGTGTATGAGTTTGCTTTGCATGAAATTGGCATGCTTCACATTTTTTCACCAGCTCAGTGGCATCCTGGAGCGTTGTAGGCCAGTAGAAGCCATGCCGAAAGGCTTTTCCGACCAGCGTGCGGGAAGATGCGTGGTTCCCACACTCACCTCCATGGATTTCTGCGAGAAGTTCGCAGCCTTCTTCCCTTGTGATGCACCGCATTAGGATGCCGTTGGCACCGCGCCGGTAGAGATCCCCTTCTACCAACGTGTATCTTTTAGCCAATCTGACTACCCGATCAGCGGATACATCATCGTTAGGAAGGATGTTATCTTTCAAGTAGCTCCGAATCTCCGAGATCCATGCATCGGAGCTAGCTTGAGCTTTTGAGTCTTGCGTGCTGGGTTGCTCGGAGCTCCCGACAGCACCTACGACCCTTGATGGCTGCCATGGTAACAAGGCCATCGGGACCGTCAGCTTCGGGATGCTGATCTCACCCCCTTCGCTCAGTTCGGCAGGCTGAGCTATTGGCTTTGACAACCTCCAGACAAAGATTCCGTCAGGAGCCGGAGCTCCGGTTGACGCTTTGGTCGAGAGTTCGTCAGCTTCAGCGTTATGGGCACGCTGAATATGGTGGAGGTCTAGGACATCAAAGTCCTTCTGAAGCCTCTGGACTTCAAGGAGGTAAGCAGCTAGCTGGAGATTATTGCAGGAGCATTCACCCTTCACCTGCTTGATGATGAGCTGTGAATCTCCTTTGACCAGCAGTTGCTTGACACCATATGATAGTGCCACCTTTAGTCCATAGATGAGTGCTTCATACTCCGCCATGTTGTTGGTTGCCTTGAAGTCAAGGTGTACCATGTATTTCACCTTCTCCCCAGTCGGTGCAAGGAGAAGGATTCCAGCTCCGGCCCCCTGCTTCTGCATGGAGCCATCGAAGTAGAGGGTCCAGTGAGGCTCGGTGAAGGTTGGAGCTTGATGCTCCGTCTTCTGCTCACTGGGGCCTTCAGGGTTTGATGGCGAGGGAGTCCATTCCGCCACAAAATCTGCCAATGCTTGACTCTTGACTGCTTGTCTTGAAATAAATTCAAGATCAAATTCAGCCAATTCCGCTGCCCACTTTGCAATATTCCCAGTTGAATTGGGATTATGCAAGATTGCTCGTAGTGGGTAGGAGGTCACCACCGAGACTTTGTGAGATTGGAAGTAATGTCGAAGCTTCCTGGAGGCAATAAGAACTGCATAGAGCAGCTTATGCACCTCTAGGTATCGAGTCTTGGCATCATGTAGTACTTCACTAATGATGTACACCGGGCGCTGAATGGTCCGGACCCTCCCGGAGGGGCCCGAAGCTTCCTCTTCATTGACCCGGACCCTCCCTGAAGGGTCCGGATTTTCTTCGGGGACCTCCGGGTTCTGGCTGGAGGAACCCGGAGCTTCTTCAGAAAAGACATGGACCCTCCCGGAGGGGTCTAGGTCTCCTAAAACGACTTCCGATGGATTTGAATCTGGGAGCTGGGACCCAGGCTCACTTTCAGGAACCTCCGGACCTTCCCGGAGGGGTCTGGATTCCTGAGTGTGGGGTAGTTCCGGTCTCTCCGCAACCAGAACCATACTGACGACTTTGTCAGTAGCTGAAATGTAAAGCAATAAAGGCTCACCAGGGGTCTGAGCTACCAGAATTGGTAGGGTGGTGAGGAACTGTTTCAGCTCCTGGAATGCCATCTCAGCTTCTTCGGACCACTGGAATGGTCCGGACTTCCTCAATAACTTGAAGAAGGGGAGTGCCCGCTCCGCCAGTCTTGATATGAACCGGCTGAGGACTGCTAGACATCCAGTTAACTTTTGGACGTCTTTGATGCGGGTTTGTGGCCGCCTGTCTTCAATGGCTTTTATCTTCGCCGGATTAGCTTCTATGCCCCGGTGGCTTACCAGGAAACCAAGAAGTTTTCCGGAGCTAACCCCAAAGACACACTTGTCTGGGTTTAGCTTCGTGCGGGTAGCCCGCAACTTGTCGAAGACAGCCTGTAAGGTGTCAAGGAGTGACTCCTTGTTCCTGACCTTGACCACGATGTCATCGACGTACACTTCCACTATGTCTCTGATGAGTTCTTCAAAAGTTTTGTACATAGCTCGTACAAAAGTTGAAGTTGCATTCGTGAGACCAAAGGGCATGGCTGTGTAACAGTACAATCCATCTACTGTGATGAATGAAGTATGCTCTTCATCCTCCCTAGACATCCTGATTTGATGATACCCATAATATGCGTCTAGGAAACACAGTAATTCACACCCGGAGGTGGAATCCACTATCTGATCTATTCTAGGTAGTGGGAATGGATCTTTTGGACATGCCTTATTTAGTGTGGTGTAGTCAATGCACATCCGAAGCTTCCCGCCGGCCTTGGGCACAATGACTGGGTTCGCCAGCCATTTTGGATGGAAGACTTCTCGGATGAATCCGGCTTCGAGCAACTTCTTCACTTCTTGTCGGATGAAGTTTTGTCGCACTACGGATTGCTTCCGAGGCTTCTGATGCACAGGCCGGGCATCGGGGTAGATCTTTAGATTGTGCTCAATCACTTCCCTGGGGATCCCAGGCATTGCTGATGGTTGCCAAGCAAACACGTCAACGTTAGCCCGGAGGAAAGTGATGAGCGCGAGTTCCTATTTGTCGTTCAATCCTCCCGATATACGAGTGGTTTGAGCGGCATCGGAACCAATTTGGACGACTTTGACGGGAATGTCGGTGTCGCCGCTTGGCTGCACTCGAGGTGCAGAAGTCGAGCCTCGTTGGCGAATGCTCGGGGGTTTTGGAGCTTGGTCCTGCCTGGAGTCCTCCTCTTGTGCTGTGGTGAGCGCATGGAGCTCTTCCAGTGCAGTTACTCCGGCGGTGCGATCTCCACGTATCCAGAGAACGCCTACTGGCGTTGGCATCTTCAACACCAGATAGCCATAATGAGCAGCCGCCATGAATTTATACAAGGCAGGCCTACCCAAGATGGCATTGAAGGGTAAGTTGATCTGAGCGACGTCGAAGACCAACTTCTCGGTGTGGTACTTCTCCCATGTCCCGAAGGTCACAGGCAGAGTAATAGCTCCGAGTGGGGTGATGGCCCCCGGACCTACTCTGGAAAAAGGTCGAGAGGGGTGGAGATCCGAAGGTCGGAGCTGAAGCTTAGTGAAAGCTTCGAAGCTGATGAGGTTAAGCCCCGAACCTCCGTCTACCATGACGTGGTGGAGCTGGATGTTGTTGATGGTAGGAGATACCATCAAGGGTAACTGTCCTGCTCCAACCATGCTCCTGGGACAATCTGAAGCATCGAAAGTGATGGTTGTGTCCATCCACTTTTGATGAGGTTCCGGCCGGACTTTAGGAGCTACAGTGGCCATATCCCGACACATAGTCTTGATGACGCGCCGAGAGGTGATATCCCATGATCCACCAAAAATGGTGTTCATGGTCTTCCGACGCTCGTTGTCGGAGACGTCAGAATCATCATCGACCGAGGTGTAGACGGCCTCCAGGACCTTTTTGGGGTCCTGAAATCCTAACTCCTCTTCAGCCGGAGCTTCGTCGACCTTTTGCTTTCCTTCTCTCTGTCGGAAAGGAGATTCTTCCCGGCGCTTGTTGTAGCGCTTGGCAAGGTTTTGGACCTCACGACAGTCTTCCAAACTGTGGCTACCCCTCTTGTGAATGGGACACCACACTTTGGGTTTGCCACCGTCTTCAGAAGACGGTCGAGGTCGCTTCTCGGGGCGTGGCCCCCGGCCACCCGGAGCTGCAGCAGTTGCAACATTGGATGTGCCGGCCGACGGCTTCTTCTTGCCGTTGGTCTTTTTTTTCTTCTTGCCACTCCTGGAGGTAGCGGCTTCTTCTTTGGAGGGTTTCTTGTGATCCTCCGCGGCTGGTTTGGAGTGCATTTCACGGCCCTCCGCAGCTCTGGCACATTTATCTGCCAAGCTGAAGAGTTCCGTGACGCTGGTGATCTCCTTGATCGCCAGTTTCTCCAACATCTTCTTGTCCCGTACGCCCTGTCTAAATGCCACAATGACAGAGGCGCTAGAGATAGAAGGGATAGTGTTTCGTACCTGAGAGAACCTTTGGTTGAATGACCGTAAGGATTCTCCCCCTTTTTGCACGACCGCAAAAAGTTCTAGTTCAGTGCTTGGTCGGGTATAGGAACTCCCGAAGTTGGCAGTGAACTGATGGCATAGTTCCTCCCAACTGTTGATAGAGTTGGGTGGAAGGCTCATAAACCAGGACCTAGCAGTCCCAGTTAAGGCCACTGGAAAGTAATTGGCCATCACGGCCTCGTTTCCTCCAGCTGCCAAGATTGCAGTGGAGTATATCTGAAGAAATTCGGCAGGATTTACAGTCCCGTCGAATTTTTCCGGCAGATGAGGCCGGAACTTCTGTGGCCATCTGACCATGCGTAGATGCATGGCCAGGGCTGAACAGCCTCCTCGTACCCCTTCAAGAGTAGAAAGGTCCTGAGCTTCCCGTCTTTCACGGGCACGCTCAATATGGACACGGCCATCCTGCTAGCGGTATCGGCGATCAAGCTCCGCCCGGAGGTCATGAGTCGAAAGCCTGGATACCGTGTGAGTGCGTCGATCCCAAGAGGGCAATGACGTCACTTGTTGCGATGCAGCTCGTCTCCTGCTATTGGAGACATGCGGACCAAGTCTACCAGACAAAGTCCACCGCTGCGACGGGGCTCTTCCTGAAGGAGGAGGACCCTGGTTGCTGAGGCGTTCGGCTGCTGCTGCAACCAGATGCTCCACATCGGCCCTCCATTGTTCTAGTGCATCTCGAGATGCATCCGGAGGTGGTGGGCATTGGAGACGAGCACGCGCTGCATGAAGCGCGTGTTTCGGACTGTCATGATTTGCCGATGCAGTAAGCGACGCCGGCGCACCATCACGTTGCCCAGCACGATTTGCTGGAGGAGACGATGGTGGTGGGTGTGTGACTCCTGCTGGTGCTGAGGCTCCTGCTGGTGGCTGCCTGTTGGAGGGATTGCCTCCAACAGCCTGAGCAGCAGGTTGGCCATTGGATGATCCAGCAGCAGAGTTCACCATTCTCTAAATCTCAGGCGCCCCCTACCTGGCGCGAACTGTCGGCGGTTGGAGCCGGCAGATCTCCCTACACTACTAAAGTGATAGGGGAGTTTGATGTTCAGTGTGGGCGCGCGGAGATTCAAGAAGGTGAATTGGAGTTTGGCACAGGAGACACAAGAATTTACGTGGTTCGGGCCGCCTGAGCGTAATACCCTACTCCACAGGTGTGTTGGTGTTGTATTAGCAGTAAGAGCTTGTCACGAGTGTATGGGGTGCGTGAGCTCGTTCGTCAACGTCCCTGAGTGTATCGTTGGCCTGTCCTTTTATAGTACAAGGACAGGCCGTTACAAGTTAGCCTGGCCCGACATGTGGCCCCGGCAGTTACTAGTATTGACACACGCTTAATTGCTCTTAATAACCCTGTAACGGGCTTTGACAGCACTGTTACTGGTGTTAAGATCGTCCGTTTAAGTGTCATTAATATGGCATTAATGACACTTAATCGGGTCTTGAAGTCCTTGGCTCTCCTTTGATGATCTGGAGCGGTTACAAGGTCTTCCGGAGGTTAGAAGCTGGAGGTCCGACGATTGGATACGTGGCAGCTCCGGAGCTTGCTGTAGGAAACAGGTAGCTCCGGGGCTACCAGACACGTGTCAGGTCCGGAGCTTCTCTCGGTTTGGGGTTAAGTCCGGAGGTGCCGTTTCGGTACGTGGCCCGGAGCTTCCCCCTTGTGGGAGGTAGCTCCGGGTTAGTTGTACACGTGGCGACCCAGAGATTAACCATGTTGGAGAAGCGGGTCCGGTCACGTCTGACAATTGGGCCTCCGAGGGTCTGAAAACCAAGTAGATGGCTTTCCTTTGAGATCTTTGTTACCTCAAGGGGTGTACGGTTTCTAGGGTACCGACACGTATAATCTCCACAAAAACTCTGTATGTGATTAGCACTCCGGCAGGGAAAACAATAACAAATGAGTTGGTTCCTGGGATACCACTTAACCCAGATGGAACCATATATCTTACTTCACTTCCGATATTAGAGAATCAGAAGTTAGATGTCATCTTGGGAATGGCATGGTTACAATACCATGGTGCTATTCTAGATCTCGTTCCTTGAAAAATATATCTAAATTCTCCACTTCATCCCTCTCAAGTCCTCAATCTTGAGAGAGCCATTCTAGTGAATTCATCTACTCACAATACTGAGGTTATGGAACCTAAGGATATTCCGGTAGTATGTGAATACCGGATGTATTTCCCTAAGATCTTCGTGGTATGCCCCCAGAAAGAGATATAAAGTTCAAGATTGAACTTGTACTGGGAACAGTGCCAATCTCAAGACAACCCTACAAGATGGCACCCAAGGAACTTGCAGAACTTAAGGAGCAGTTAACAGAACTCGAGAACAAGGGTTTCATTCGTCCAAGTTCATCACCATGGGGTTTTTCTGCATTGTTCGCAGAGAAGAAAGATAAGACATTGAGACTGTGTGTGGACTATCGTCCACTCAATGCTATCACTATCAAGAACAAGTATCCACTACCACGCATTGATATTCTTTTCGATCAACTAGTGGGTGCTAAAGTATTTTCGAAGATGGATCTTCGTTCTGGTTATCATCAGATTAGAATCCGACCAGAAGACATACCAAAGACAGCATTCTCGACGAGGTATGGACTGTATAAATACCTTGTTATGTCCTTCGGATTGACCAATGCACCGGCTCATTTCATGTATCTCATGAACTGGGTGTTCATGCCTGAATTGGACAAGTTTGTCATGGTTTTCATTGAAGACATACTTGTGTATTCAAAATCAGAAGAAGAACATGCTCAACACTTGCGTATCGTGCTTCAACGATTACGGGACCACCAGCTATATGTTAAGTTCAGCAAGTGTGAATTCTGGATCAGCCAAGTGCCATTTTTAGGGCACATCATATCAGCAGAAGGGATTGCAGTTGATCCAAGCAAGATAAAGCAAGTACTCAAATGGGAGTCTCCAAAGTCTGTACATGAAGTTCGAAGTTTCCTGGTTTTGGCTGGGTATTACCAGAGGTTCATTCCCAGTTTCTCCAAGATAGCTAAACCAATGACAGAACTTCTGAAGAACGGGACGAAGTATGTATGGACTGAGGCATGTCAGGGAGGTTTTTAGGCATTGGTAAAGCACCTCACAACGGCACCAGTATTGGCTCAACCGGACACAACCCAATCTTTTGACGTGTATTGTGATGCATCAGGAATGGGTTTGGGTTGTGTGTTGATGCAAGACAGACGAGTGATCGCTTATGGGTCACGACAGCTTCGGAATCATGAGCAGCACTATCCGACTCATGATCTAGAACTTGCTGCTGTGGTACTAGCCTTGAAGATGTGGAGACATTATCTACTAGGTAATCTAGTACATCTTTACACCGATCACAAGAGTTTGAAGTACATCTTCAACCAAAAGGACCTAAATATGCGACAGCGTAGATGGTTGGAATTAATCAAGGATTATGAGATTGAAATCCACTACCATCCCGGTAAGGCGAATGTAGTCGCAAATGCTCCGAGCCGCAAGTCCCATGTCAACAATCTTTCCATTACCTCAATGGGAGATGAAGAACCGAGTCTCTACCTGGTTCCATATGGGGCACTCTACAACCTAGCTCTCATTCCCACTATCAGGGAGGATATTATGGCAGCTTAGAAGGAGGACAAAGGGATGTCGCACATTCGACAAAGAATGGAGAAGGGGGAGATGAAATGTTTCTGATGTGACGATGAAGGTACCCTCTGGTTTCAAAACCGCATAGTGGTACCCCGAAACATGGAACTTCGGAACAAGATACTAGATGAAGCTCATTTATCCAAGTATTCCATTCATCCAGAAAGTAACAAAATGTAGCAAGACATGAAAAATAAGTTCTGGTTTACTCGGATGAAGAGAGAAGTAGCAAAATACGTATCCGAATGTGATACGTGTCGACGAGTTAAGGCCGACCATATGGAGGCATCTGGACAGCTTCAACCTTTAAGCATACTGACTTGGAAATGGGAGGATATCAGCATGGATTTCATTGTTGGGTTGCCTCCCAGTCTCCATAGGCACGACTCAATTTGGGTGATCGTTGACCGATTGACCAAATCAGCTCATTTCATACCGGTCAGTGTCAAGTATGATGTAAAGCGGTATGCAAAACTTTATATCTCCAAAATATTGTGTCTACATGGAGTACCCCGTACTATCATTTTAGATCGTGGATCTATTTTTGTTGCTCGCTTTTGGGAGCATCTCCATGATGCATTGGGTACCAAACTGATTCGAAGCTTGGCTTATCATCCTCAGACTGATGGACAAACTGAACGGGTAAACCAAGTGCTTGAGGATTTGCTTCGTGCTTGTGACATCCACCATGGTAGGAATTGGGATGATCATCTACTATTGGCTGAATTTTCGTACAACAATAGTTACCAGGCTAGCATCCACATGGCGCCATATGAAGCTCTTTATGGCCGGAAGTGTCGCACACCCTTGAACTGGTGCGAATCTGCTGAACGAGTGGTATATAGCGTCGACTTAATAAATGAAGCTGAAGAACAAGTACGTCTTATTCAAGCCAATCTCAAAGCCGCTCAGTCTCGTCAGAAGAACTATGCGGACAAACGACGTCGACCTCTTCACTTCGAGGTTGGAGATCAAGTTTATCTCCGAGTATCCCCAATGAAAGGAATTCATCGATTCGGAGTAAGAGGGAAGCTAGCTCCACGTTTTATTGGGCCGTTCGCAATAATCAAAAGATGTGGACCTGTGGCATATCAATTGGAGTTACTGCCGTCGCTGGCAGGGGTCCACAATGTGTTTCACATTTCTCTTTATGTCCACATCTCTTCATCATGTCTCGGAACCATGTATCCACATCCATGCACTCCTGGCACACGTGCAAACATCTTCCAATGACGTTCACGATACCTTCACATGCATTGTTCTTGATTCAATCATGCTGAACAACCTCCTGATCAGCTCAACCACAATTCCACCTGAATTTGGTTGTTGGAACCTCATCTCCTCCCTGAGACTAGTCCAAAGGATCCCATCGCCAGCCATGTCTTGAACTCAAGCAACACCTGCACATGAATAAACAACCAATCCATACGAGCACAAGTCCTCGACTTGACTCAAGTTAGTTCCAAACACAACACCTTACGTGAGAACCTCACATAAGCATGTTGCAAAACCACAGTAACATGATATCATCCATGTGCACCAAAAACGCACCAAAGACTTAGCAAATGAATACTAAGAAATCTTTCCAGAGATGTAAAGCAAGTACGAAACATTGCAAATGAAAAACAGAAGCATTGCGGTCAAGTTCCGGACCTTGTAAGAGCAACCCGGACCTTGAGCCGGAGCTAACAAGAACTAGTCAAAACTAGTAAACCGAAAAGCCGGAGCTAGAAAAATCAACTCGGAGCTTAGCAAAAACATGCCGGAGCTATCAAAGACATGTCGGAGCTAAACAAAACTTAACGGAGCTAACCAAAACTAGCCGGACCTTGCCAAAAAGGTGTTTTGGTGATATTCAAAACTTTTATCGTCAAAGCAAGTGTATTCACTACAAGCCAATGTATTCAGCACACATAGGTCTCACACTCCGCCGATGTTGGTGGTCGGCATGTTATCCAACATCCCCATCACCTGCGCGGTCTAGAGTTCCATAGGGGGCTCTATCAGCATTACACCAACAGAGCCTCAAGCAAAAAGGCCTCAAGCTGACATCGTTGGCAGCTCAGGAGGCGGTTCTGCTGGGGTTGGTGGAAGCACACTGGCGCAGGACGACGGTGCTGCTAGTGATTTTTGCAGGGGCTCTGCTATGATGGCCTCACCTGTTATGCCATCGCCAGGGCCCGCGGCTTCAGGATCGCCCAAGGTGGAGGCTCGCTGGAGCTTTCAGGGACGTTGTAAGGCACTCCTGCCCACACTTGCTCTATTTATATCGCCTGCCTTTATTGATTGGTCAGGGATACATCAGCTGTTGTGAGGCCCTTACCGTCGGGGGTAGTTCCCGAAAGCACTTCGAAGGCAGCCGAGGTTGTTACGGCCGTGCTGGCGGGGCAGCCTGCCAAGCTTGATCGGAGGAGTGCTACTTCGGTGTTTGTGCTGGGCATGGGTAGTGAAACACCTCCAGCTGCATCTCTGGCTATCCTGCTAGAGGCATCTTCAGATGTCACACCAGGGGCACCTCCAGCCGTCGTACCAGAGGCACCTCCAGCCGTCATGGTAGAGGCACCTCCGGTCGCCATGGCAGAAGTTATGTCAGAGCCGACTCCAGGAGTTGAAGGTCTGACTTCCCCTGTTGCTGATTCGATGGGGGGCTCTCTGAGTGATGGTGGCTCTGCTGCTTCAGGTGGCACCACGACTCCTGCTCCGTGTCTCGGGGCAAGATCCCCATTGTTGGTGGCCTTGCCTTCACCGCTTTGGAAGGAAGGGGTCCTCAAGATGATCACCGAATGACCTTCCCTAACTTTGGCGCAGCCGGAGTGCCTCTCCGACGTCATGGACTTGACGCGATCCAGCATCCTTCAGAGTGGGAGAAGCTGTGTGCTGAGGGCGAGCGCCTCTGAGGCTGGGAGGATCTCTTGAGCTCCAGGATCGCCGAGACGAAGGTGAAGTACCAGAAGGAGAGAAAGGAGCTGGAGGCAAGGCACTGCTTGGTGAGGGCCTCAGGCGCGCAGACTCAGTAGATTCTGGCCGATGCCAAGGCAGCCAGCGACTCTGCTAACACTCGCCTGCGCGCTCTTGAAGACGGACAAGAAGCCCTCAGCCGTCAAGAAGCTGCTGTTGCCAAGAGGGAGGCTACTGTTGCTGATTAGGAGGTGGCGACACAGGCGATGATGGCCCAGGCTGAGGCCGATCGGGACAGGCTGCAGTCCCACCTTGAAGATCTTGAGCTCCGAGAGAGCAATTTTGGCGCATGATCAGGCGCAACACTTGGATGAGCGTCAGGAACTCATCCTCTGTGATCTGGATGTCTAGACCCGGGAGCATGAAGCTTGTCGCCGCGCCCGAGAGCTTGAATTGCGGGAGCACAAGCTGGTTCAGCGTCTGGAAGAAGAGGGTAGGGCCACTGTGGAGACGGCGGCGTCTCATATCTTGGTGTGCTACCGGAGCCGGTATCCCGACCTGCCTTTGAAGCCAATTTTTGAAGGACCTGTTATAGAGCGCGAGGTGACATCGGCGGCGGAGGTTAAGGAAGCCGTGAAGCATATCATAGCGCAATTCAGTCGGGGCTGAGCCTGGTAGCTCGCCTTTGTATCTGGGGTTCACCTCCTTGTACAAATTCCTTAATGAATTCATCGCAACGTTGTTTTGCTTGTAGGCTTTGTTGCGTGCTAATCAAAAAGTTGCCCCAATTCCTTCTCTTGTGTATGGTCTCGAAGAGCCTTTGTTGACGCCGTTAGCCTTTTAGGGACCAATGCTTGCACAATTGACACGGACGGTTTGTCGCTAGGTGACGTCCTGCCTATGGAACCCCCCTGAGAGGCCCCTTGGCTAGCGTGGCCAGATTGTTGGGTACGCCTGCCACTTGAACGTAGGTTGTCTTTGACAGGCCCCCAAACGGGCTGGGGGAGCGCAAGTGACTGGTCTAGACGTGCCCCTTTTGGGAGCAACAGGCTTTTCGTGAGTGTTGGCATCGACGGTAGGCGCCATGGAAGGTGCCAAAGCTGGATGCTCCAGCGTCGTTGTAACACCCTCATTTTAATGCATCATGCCCTACATACATTCATATACCTGTTTAACATTAACCCACATAAAGAGGAATAAGTTTAAAATTGATTTAGAACAAAACCGCACTTAAAATGCTGAAAAGTGCAGACTTGTCCGATTTTTGTGTGGACTAGTCCGATTTCTCTCTGACTTCAAACGGACTTGTCCGATTTTGCCTCTGGACATTTTTGGACTTGTCCGATTTTATGCGGACTAGTCCGATATTCCAAGAATCCTTGAAAATTTGCTAAGTCCGTAGACTTGTTCGGACAAGTCCAATGTTCCAGCGGACTTGTCCATTTTCCTCTCTGACTAATATTGGACTTGTCCGATTTTTGGCCAGACTTGTCTGATTTCTTTATGACTAACTTCGGACTAGTCCGGTCCTTGTCGGAATTGTCCGATATTTCACGACTCCGAATTGATCTTTTGTTTTATGACTTGTTTATTAGGTTTCACGTTAAGTGGGCCTAGGGAGGTCGTGCCTAACTCTTTTAGAGCCCATGCGGTGCTCTAAACCAGCCTCTACTCATCTCAAACTCGAAATCTATCTAACCCTAGCCTCCAACTCTATATAAACAACCCCACCCTTTGGCTTGACATCTATTTGCCACTTTTCCACCGCACCCAAACCCTAGTTCCTAGAGAGCCACCATCAAGGAGGAAGGAGGAGATTCCAAGCAAGAAGAAGAAGGGGAGGCAAAGAAAGAGGATCAAGATCTCCATCATGTTTCGTTCTTCATCACCAAATCATCTCCAAGTTCATCATCAACCCTAGATCATCAAGATCCAAGTGTTGCCTCCAAGTTTCTTGATTCATTGGAGTTATAAACACTTGGTATATGTTCTATTTCCATTTCCTTACATGAATACAACCCCGTTTTCCCAAATTCACGTCGATCTAGAAAACCCTAGTTCGCTAGTTCTGCGAAGTGCAGACTAGTCTGACCTTCTGCAGACTAGTCCGATTTTGCTGACTAAATTGTGTTGAATTAATTCTAAAATTAGATCTAATCACATCCAAACATGTATAAACTTGTTAAAAGCTATAAAACTAGTTAGTGATCATTTAAAAGCAATCTATTAACAAGTTCTACCTTGCATTTGCATGAATCATGCATATCATGTCATATTGGGTAATATTTGTGCACTCTTTGATTGTGTTTCTTGTTTGTATGGTTATTGTGCGGATTGGACGGATTTGCGCTAGAGAGTGTCGCGGAGGATCTCTAGTACCAAGAGTTTGAAGTCTTATCCTAATCAACCGCAAGAGCAAGGCAAGTCTCCTTGAAGCATAATGATCATGATTTGAAATAAATGTTTTGTTTGCAAAACTGCATGCTTGTGTAATTTGATGGGAAATCCAATGGTAGGAAGTTTACTAGTTTTGTTGACCACCCTTGTCACCTGGAATATATGGTAGAGAGTCGGGAAGGTAATTTTACTTTTTGCTTCGCTTAATTAATTGGGATGGAAGAACAACTACACTACTTAATTTAATTATGCATTAACGAGATTGTGGTTGACATGAACTGGTTAAATATGATATGGTAATGGGTGATCTAAGAAAGCCTGGTATGTGGATGGGTTGGATGTATTGTGGTTTTGCTTGCTTTAGATCTATGGACCAGTTCGTGGAGCGACCATCCGGGATTTACAGTGCCACCACGAAGCAAAGTATGGGTGCAGCGTAGCTGATTAATTAGGGATTTGCCAGTGCTATTTGGACTATTAAGGATGCTCGGGGAAGGGGTAGTCGGATTGGGTTTGTTGATGATTGGTGGGACTACCCTGGGATCCGAATGGCTCAAGAGGGGGCCCTTGGTTGAAGATGTGCTCAGTTGGAGACATCGCCACCGGTGAAAGCTCAGTGGGGTCTAAATAGGCTAGTAATCTCTTTGTAAAGGCAATTTTGTGATCTCTTGACCACACACCTATGAAAGTGTGAGATGGCATAATTGAGATTCTATTGTCATCGAAAGGTGATGGAATCACAAACATGTGGGTAAAGTGGTATAACCTCTGCAGAGTGTGTCTAAAACTATGATGATAGTTGTGCTCCCGGTTATGAGCAACCAGGACCCTCACATGATTAGAGGGAACTCGGTATTGGGATGGTATTTGGGATGGTATTATGGTTATGGTTGGTATTATGGTTATGGATGGTTATGAATTGAATTCTGGTATTGAATATGGATATTGGTATATGATGATGGATACGGAGTATGGACTGGTATTATAATAACCACATGGCTTATGATGGGTTTATTTCATATACATGTAATGTATTGCTTTTTCAAGTGTTTTAATGTACTTTTTAGCACTTAACCATTATTATATTCGTCATTTGAATCAGCCACATGTCATACTTTTCACACTTGCTGAGTACGACATGTACTCACTCTTGCAACCCCCCCCCCCCCCCCAACAGTTGCAGGTCAGGATTGGGAGTTTAATGGCGATAATGCAAAGTTCTAGGCCGTGTCTACCGTCAGCTTTGCCTGTGGTGTTGCATGGAGTTGCGCTATACCCTATCGCTTATGCTGCCTAGCTGTTTAGTTTGCTTATTTAGTTTATTTCTGCTGCATTAGTTGAACTGTCATCAATATTCATTAGAACATGTATTCGGGGATGATATGGTTGTGCAATAAATGTACTTAATTAATCTTGTCATGTGGTAATTTTCTGTATACTCTTTTGTGAATGCACTCGTGTATGTGTGTTGAACTTCCTGGGCACACATATGTGTTCACTTGGTTCATTTTCAGAACCGGGTGTCACAAATTGGTATGAGAGCCAAGTTGACCATAGGACGCAACCTAGATAGAATGGACACTTTAGAGCACATAGGAGCAACCAGGAGTCGATGTGTTTTTGCTTGGTGTGTTGTTTGCTATATATATTGGTTGCTTGTGTGCTTAATAGAGGATTTTGGGATGCTTTAGCATTACCATATCCACATAGGCTAGTTAGTTGTCTAGTTTCATATCCCTTGATGCATATAGTTGGGGACGTTTTCTAATTCTTACCTATTGCTTTTCTCCAGATGGTGAGGACTCGCAACCAGAGGGATGCTAATGATGAGGAGGAGAGCCATGGAGCACCTTAGAACAACAATGGACAAGGACCTGCTCATGGAGCTATGAGTATCGAGCAGCTTTTGGCTATACAAAACCAGCTCATGCAGACCATGATACAAACAATGGGACAGCTGCAGGCTGTCAATATCAACAGTCAGCCCCACATACCTCCACCGCCACCCCCACCTCCTCATAACCGGTTGGGAGAGTTTATGAGGACTAGGCCGCCAACCTTTGCTCAAGCCGCTGACCCTATGGATGCGGATGATTGGATCAAGTTTGTGGAGAATAAGGTTGCTATTGTCCAATGTAGCGCGCGGGAGAAAGTGCTATTTGCTTCTCATCAACTAGTTGGAGCAGCTAAGGATTGGTGGGATTCTTATTGTGATGCTCATGAGAACCAAGAGAGGATTACTTGGGCCGAAGTCAAAGAGAGCTTCCGTTCTCATTATGTGCCGGAAGGTGTTATGATTCTGAAGAGGCAAGAATTTGAGAACTTGAGGCAAGAAAGATCGAGCGTGAGTGAATATCTCAACAAATTCACTCAACTCCCAAGTTACGCACCTAAGGATGTTAGTCGGGACAGCTGGAAACAATATTTGTTCATGAGAGGCTCGAACAATGAAATCCAAGTGCAACTACTCAACTGTGATTATGCCAACTTCAAGAAGCTTGTGGACAAAGCAATCGTGGTTGAGAACAAGATCCGTGATATGGAACAAGACAACGAGAGGAAGGTGCCTTATCAAGGACAGCCGCAAGGAAGTAATGTGCGCCCTCACTTCACACCGCCCAATGCGCCTTACTTCAGCTCTTTTGCGCCTACTCATCGCCCTAGATTTGCACCACGCCCAACACAATTTGTGCAGCAGCGCCCTGTCATGCAAGCACTTAGGCCTCCAATGCCTCTTGCACCTCATGCTAATTTTCCTGGTGCAAATGTGTGACACCCAGTTTTGAAAAAGAACCAAGCTAATGCATATATGTGCCCAGGATGTTCAACACACATACACGAGTGCGTTCACAAAAGAGTATACAGAAAATTAGCACAGAACAAGATTAATTAACCAAATTTTATTAAATAAACCATATTATTCTCGAATACAAGCTCTAGTGAATATTAATGACAAGTTCAACTAATGCAGTGGAAATACTCTAATTAAGCAAACTAAACAGCTAGGCAGCATAAGCAATAGGGTATAGCGCAGCTCCAAACGACACCACAGGCAACCTGACGGTAGACATGGCCTAGAACTCCGCATTATCGCCATTAAACTCCCAATCCTGACCTTCAACTATTGGTGGGGGGGGGGGGCGGGGAATTGCAAGAGTGAGTACATGTCGTACTCAACAAGTGTGGAAAGTAGGACATGTGGTTGATTCAAATGACGACAATAATAATGGCTAGGTGCTAAAAAGTAGATTAAAACATTTGAAAAGCAATACATTATATGTATGTGAATCAAACCCATCATAAGCCATATAGTAATCATAATACCAGTCCATAATTCACCATCCTCATCAATAATTCCAAATTTCACCATTTGCCAATAACCATATTCAATACCAGAAATTAATCCATAACCATTACCAAACTATAACCATCCCAATACCGAGTTCCCTTTAATCATGGAAGTTGTCCAGGTGCTCATAACTGGGAGCACGGCTATCATGATAGTTTTATTAGACTCTGCAGAGTTTGTACCACTTTACCCACGTGTTCGTGATTTCATCACCTTTCGGTGACTAAGAACCTCCCTTATGCCCGTGACCCGCCAGTCACGTTACACACTTCCGTCGGTGTGTGGTCAGGAGATCACAAAATAGCCTTTACAAAGGGATTACTAGCCTATTTAGACCCAACTAAGAATTCACCGGTGGCGATGTCTCCTACAGAGCACATCTTCAACCAAGGGCCCCCTCTTGAGCCATTCGGATCCCAGGGTAGTCCCACCAATCATCAACAAACCCAATTGGACTACCCCTTCCCCGAGCATCCACAATGGTCCAAACAGCCCTAGCAAGGCCCTAATTAATCAGCTACGCCGCACCCATACTTGGCCTCGTGGTGGCACTGTAGTCCTGGCTTATTCTCGCATGAACCGGTCCTTAGATCTAAAGCAAGCAAACCACCATACGTCCAACCCATCCACATACCGGGCTTGCTTAGATCACCCATTACCATATCATATTTAACCAGTTCATGTTGACCATAATCTAATAAATGCATAATTAAATTGAGTGGTACAGTTGTTTTCCCATCCCAGTTGATTAAGCGAAGCAAAAGGTAAAAAGCCCATCCGGACTCTCTACCATATATCCCAGGTGACAAGGGTGGTCAAACAACAATAGTAAACTTCCTACCATAGGATTCCCATCAAATTGACACAAGCATGCAGTTTGCAAACAAAACATTTATTTTAAAACAGGATCAATATGCTTCAAGGACACTTGCCTTGCTCTTGCTGTTGATTAGGATCAAAGGCTTCAAACTCTTGGTGCTGTAGATCCTCCGCGGCACTCTCTAGCGCAAATCCGTCTAATCCACACAATAAACATACAAGACAAGAAACACAATCAAAGAGTGCACAAATATTACTCAATATGACATGACATGCATGATTAATGCAAATGCAAGGTAGAACTTGTTAATTGATTGCTTTCAATGATCACTAACTAGTTCTAATAGCTTTTAATAAGTTTATACAGGTTTGGAGTTGATTCAAATCAATCTTAGAATTAATTTGATGAGATTTAACCAGGAAAATCGGACTAGTCTGCAGAAGGCCGGACTAGTCCGCACTTCACAAAACTAGCGAACTAGGGTTTTCTAGATCGACATAAACTTGGAGATTTGGCGTTGAATTCACGTAAGGAAAAGATAATAGAAGGTATACCAGGTGTTTAGAACTCCAATGAATCAAGAAACTTGGAAGTATCACTTGGATCTTGGTGATCTAGGGTTCGTGGTGAACTTGGAGATGAATTGGTGATGAGGAATGAAAACTTGGTGGAGATCTCGATCCTCCTTCATTTCCTCCTCTTCTTATTGCTTGGGATCTTCTCCTCCCTCCTTGGTGGTGGCTCTCCACGAACTAGGGTTTGAGTGGGGTGGAAAAGTGGCAAATAGATGTCAAACCAAGGGGTGGGGTTGTTTATATAGAGGTGGAGGCTAGGGTTAGATGGATTTTGAGTTTGAGAGGAGTAGAGGCCGGTTTAGAGTCCCACATGGGCTCTAAAAGAGTTAGGCACGACGTCCCAAGGCCCACTTAACATGAAACCCAAGAAACAAGTCGTAAAACAAAAGATCAACTCGGAGTCGCAAAATATCGGACAAGTCTGGAAAGGACCGGACTAGTCCGAAGTCGTCCAAAGAGAAAATCAAACAAGTCTGTCCAAAAATCAGACAAGTCCGACTTTAAAAAGAGAGGAAATCGGACAAGTCCGCTGGAACACCGGACTAGTCCAGAAAAGTCTTGGGACTTAGCAAATTTTCAAGGATTCTTGGAATATCGGACTAGTTCGCACAAAATCGGACAAGTCCGAAAGTTTCCAGAGGCAAAATTCGGACTAGTCCGCAGCAAAAACAGACAAGTCCGTTTTTAGTCAGAGAGAAATCCGACTAGTCCTCAGTAAAATCGGACTATTCCGCAAATTCCTGCATTTTAAGTGCGGTTTTGTTCCAAATCAATTTTAAATGCTCCAAATCAATTTTAAACTCGTTCCTCTTTATGCGGGTTAATGTTAAACATGTATATGAGTGCATGCAAGGCATGATGCATGAAAATGAGGGTGTTACAAACCTACCTTCATTAAAATGAATCTCACCCTCGAGATTCGACGCGGAAGAGAAGTGATAGGGAAATTCCTTCTTGAGATCATCTCCAATTTCCACGTCGCTTCTTTTTTGTGTGGTGCTTCCATTGAACTTTACACCATCTAATAACCTTGTTCCTCGTGACCCTCTCTTTAGGTTCCAAGATTTTGATCAGTTGCTCGGCATAAGTCAAACCTTCCTCTAGCTCCAATTCATCCATTGGCATTTGTTCTTCCGGTACTCTTAAACACTTCTTGAGCTGGGAAACATGAAAGACATCATGGACGTCCGAAAGATGAGCTGGCATCTCCAACTTATACGCTACTTCTCCTCTTTTGTCCAAAATCTTGAATGGTCCAATATAACGAGGTGCGAGCTTGCCCCTTATGTTAAACCTCTTATGACCTCTCATTGGTGACACCTTGAGGTAAATAAAATCTCCTATTTCAAAGGCTAATTTCCTTCTCCTATTGTCCGCATAGCCTTTTTGCCTTGATTGGGCAGCCCTCAAGTTCTCACCAATTATTTGGACTTGCTTTTTGGCGTCTTGCAACACATCCGGACCAAATACTTGAGTTTCTCCTGCCTCATTCCATAATAATGGTGTCCTACACTTCCTCCCATAAAGCGCTTCATATGGTGACATTTTTAGGCTTGCTTGGTAACTATTGTTGTATGAAAATTCTGCATATGGCAAGCTTTTGTCCCAACTTTTCCCATGCTTTAAAGCACAAGATATTAACATGTCCTCCAAAATCTGATTGGTCCTCTCGGTTTGTCCATCCGTTTGAGGGTGATATGCTGAACTAAAATTCAACCTCGTCCCCAAAGCTTCATGCAACTTTTGCCAAAACCTGGAAGTAAATTGAGAACCTCTATCCGAGACTATCTTCTTCGGTACTCTGTGTCGACACACAATATGCTCCATGTATATTTCGGCCAATTGTGCAGCTGAATATTTGGTCTTCACAGGAACAAAATGAGCTGACTTGGTTAAACGATCAACAATTACACAAATTGAGTCATACCTAGACTGAGTACGTGGTAAACCAACTATGAAGTCCATTCCGATTTCTTCCCACTTCCATTTTGGAATATTTAATGGTTGCAATAGTCCAGCTGACCTTTGATGTTCCGCCTTGACTCGTTGGCACACATCACACAATGCTACGTATTCAGCTATGTCCTTTTTCATGCTATCCCACCAATAGCAAGTCTTCAAGTCTTTGTACATCTTCGTACAACCAGGGTGAATCGAGTACGGCGAGTCATGTGCCTCCTTTAATATTGTCTCCCAAATATGCTTCACATTAGGCACAACGATTCTCTTACCAAGCCATGGGGTACCATGTTCATCTTCATCAAATCTGAATTCTCTCCCCTCTTGGGTCGTTTCCTTGATTTCCTGAATTTCCTCATCCTTGGTCTGTGCCTCTCGAATTTCTCGATCCAAGGTTGGGTTTAACTCCATCATCTCCATCTCATTTACAAACCTGAGGTTCAACCTTTCAAACTCCTTACATAACTCGGATGGCAACTCTGAAACTGTGAGTTGATGACTTACTCCATTTCTACTCAAAGCATCGGCCACTACATTGGCTTTTCCCGGATGATAGTTGATCCCCAAATCATAATCTTTGATGAGCTCCAACCATCCTCGTTGCCTCAAATTCAGATCCGTTTGTGTGAAAATATACTTCAAACTCTTATGATCTGTATAAATTTCACACCTATGTCTAAGGATATAGTGTCTCCAAATCTTCAACGCATGTACCACGGCTGCAAGTTCCAAATCATGCGTTGGGTAATTCTGCTCATGTTTCTTCAATTGTCTTGATGCATAGGCGACCACTTGACCTACTTGCATGAGCACACATCCAAGTCCTTGTCTTGATGCGTCGTAATAAATATCAAAACTCTTGCTCACATCCGGCAGTACCAAAACTGGGGCTGTTGTTAACCTCTTTTTCAACTCCTCGGAACTATTTTGACAAGCTTGAGTCCATTGGAAAGCCATTCCCTTTATTAGCAACTCCATCATAGGCTTGGCTATCTTGGAAAAGTCCTTGATGAATCTACGGTAATATCCAGCCATCCCAAGAAAACTCCTTATTTCCTTTACATTTTGCGGTGGTTCCCACTTCAAAACGTCTATCACTTTTTCGGGGTCAACCGATACTCCTCCTCTTGAGATTATATGTCCCAAAAACGACACCTCTCCCAACCAAAACCGACACTTGTTGAACTTGGATATAATTGATGCTCCCTCGATTTCTGTAGCGTAAGCCTCAAGTGTTCCTCATGTTCCTTCTCATCCTTCGAGTAGATTAGAATATCATCAATGAACACCACGACGAACTTGTCCAAGTACTTCATGAAGACTTTATTCATGAGGTACATAAAGTAGGCAGGCGCATTTGTCAATCCAAAAGACATCACGGTGTACTGATAAGATCCATACCGTGTCCTAAAAGCTGTCTTGGGTATGTCCGAGGCTCTGATCATCATTTGAAAGTATCCCGACCTCAAATCTATCTTAGAGAAGACACAAGCACCCTTCATCTGATCAAACAAGTCTCCTATGCGTGGCAAGGTGTACTTGTTCTTGATTGTTACCTTGTTGAGAGCTCGGTAATCCACACACATCCTTTGGGTTCCATCCTTCTTGTCCACAAACAGCAAAGACGCTCCCCAAGGTGAAGAACTAGGGCGAATAAAACCTTTCTCTAGTTGCTCTTGAATTTGTTTCTTAAGCTCCGCTAATTCCAAAGGAGGCATCCTATACGGCCTCTTAGCTATAGGTGTAGTTCCAGGTATTAAATCAATAACAAACTCAATGTTTCGATCAGGCGGCATACCTGGCAACTCTTCTGGAAAAACATAAAAAAATTCACACACCACCAGAATGTCCTCAATTGCGGCACCGTCCATATGATTCAGCTCCAATTGCTTCGGTGCGGTTTGAGATGCTTCAAATTCTACGGTGATCCCTTCCTCAATGGTCAACTTCACTGTCTTCGTGGTGCACTCAATAACTCCATTGTGCTTCCTCAACCAGTCCAAACCAAGTATAATGTCCAATCCTTGAGAATCCAAAACAATGAGGTTGGTGGAGAAGTCTACCCCCCTTATTTTAAGGCTTACCTTTGGACATACTATATTTGTCCTCATCTCTCCTCCAGGAGACTTAACCAATAGAGTAAACTTCATATGAGAGATAGGCAAACTATACTTGGCAACATGTTTTGATGCAATGAATGAATGCGATGCTCCAGAATCAAATAACATAGTCGCGGGGTTGGAGTTGGCGAGAAACATACCAATGACCACGACATGCGCTTGTTGAGCATCCTCCGTAGAGACATGGTTCATGTTTCCACGAGCAAAATTCTGCTGTCCACGGTTCCCATCTGGTTGTCCTCCATTGGGTCTTGGGTTTTGCCTCGGTGCATTGCTTCCTTGACCAAGGCCTGACTTAGGACATTGATGCGCAAAGTGTCCAGCTTCTCCACAAGTATAACACTTCTTAACTCCACCAGAATTATTGGGACGAGCTTGGTTTTGAACACTTGCAGCAAGAAAATTTGCACGAAGCGCATAAGGCATTGGAGGCCTAGGTGCTTGCATAACAGGGCGCTGCTACACAAACTGAGTTGGGCGTGGTGCATAACCAGGGCGTTGAGCAGGAATAGAAGAGCTGTAATATGGCGCATTAGGTGGTGCAAGGCGAGGGCGCACATTACTTCCTTATTGTTGTCCTTGATATGGCACCTTCCTCTTATTGTCTTGCTCCATCTCACAAATCTTGTTCTCAACCACAATTTCTTTGTCCACAAGCTTCTGAAAATTTGCATAATCACAATTGAGTAGTTGCACTTGGATTTCATTCACTACAGGAAACTGATCCATAGACGACAGCCAGAAACCGTCGTCAATAAGGACGAAACCGTCGTCTATAAGTTATTGACGATGGTATATCCTTATAGACGACGGTTCCTGGCCGTCGACGACTAATAGTCGTCTATAAACTTATAGACGACGGTAACCGTCGTCTATAATCTTGTTGACGACGGCCAGAACAGGCCGTCGTCCGTGGTTGGCCAGTGCCACGTGGCAACCCGGGAGGCTTATTGACGACGGTGCATTATCACCGTCATCTAAAAGGGCCTGCCACGTGGCTCCCCTGCGGGACTTATAGACGACGGTCTGTTAACACCGTCGTCTATTGGGGTGTCCATAGACGACGGTCAGTTAAGACCGTCGTCTATAGATCCTGCCACGTGGCTCCCCTGCGGGTCTCATAGACGACGGCTTGGTTGTACCATCGTCTATTGCTTTATAGATGACGGTACTATATAGAAAACCGTCGTCTATAAAGAATAGACGATGGTACTATATAGAAAACCGTCGTCTATAAAGCTCTTGTAGACGACGGTTTGGTCATACCGTCGTCTACAAGCCTTATAGACGACGGTACTGTATAAAAACCGTCATCTATACGGTTAGCAATTTTTTTAAAAAAATAGAAAATGCTACCCGGCTCTATGGCCAGAACACAGAACATCACAAAACAGATATGTACACTCATCCACATCACAAAACACGCAGAACATAACAAATATCAAAGCCACTCATCCACATCAAACAAATTACACTATCGACACTACATATGACTACTACCCCGACCACTACCGGAGTGAGGAAGCTCCTCGTCGTGCCCTCCATGCGGTGCAACCTGCGGCGATGGTGTGCGAGCCCTCCATGCGGTGCAATCGTCAAAACACTTCGCATTCTAACATTTGATGCATGGGCACCGCACCTTAATGTTGTCTGACAACGAGAAAGCTCGTTCTATGAAAGCATTTGTCTTCGTAAACCACTCCTCTGAGTGATTCCCATCCTTTTTCCAACCAGTATACATCCAAGTGCGATCTTCAGCCATGTCTCACGGTATACCTTCAAAGCAGACAAATCATTATTAGTTTCATTGTTAGGTTATGTCACGGCCCTACAACCTAGGCAGATAGGTCCTAAACCCACCCAAGAGTGACCGAGCGGAGCGTGCTCATGACGAGACGCATGGTCTGGATCCGAATGAAATTTCGGCAGCATAACCCCGCTGTTCTCCACTGCACGCCCAAAAATGGTGCAGCAGAGAACAACAGGGTTATGCTACCGAAATATCGCCTAGATCCAGACCCGCATCTCGTCACAAGTCACGCCCCCTCGGTCACTCCCAGGCTGTCCAAAAAGGGACAATTCCGAACCAGCACGTCTCACATGCCATGGCATGTGAGACGTGCCGATCCGAAACAGGTATACATTGCTATAGGTTACGTTGCTCATTTTCAATTTGAAGTCATTTAAGAGAGAGGAAAGAAGTAGAGAAAGAGAGAGAGGAAAGTTAATCGCGGGTCCAGCTCCACCGTCCACGCAATCGCGGGTCGTTGACGTCCTGACAAATCCATTTGCTTCTGTGCCACCTTTATGAATAAGTTATCACTACAACAGTCTATACGACACGAACGCATTTATTGCGTGTCATGCCGTGTCGGGTCCGGCCAGGCCGGCCTGAAACCCTTTATTTACATATATTAATTAATCACTCAATAGCAGTAAATATTTATAAATAATAAGTACCAATTAATGAACAACATAATAAACTATGTAATAAACAATTATTTATGAACAACATTATAAACTACCTAACTAATGATCACTCGGGGCGTCGATCATGAGCCGCTCCACCTCGAGGAGCGCAAGGAGCTAACTAATGATCATTGTACGTTCCAAATTAAGGTGAGGAGAGAGCGAGATACAAAGAGAGAGGGGGTGAGGAGAGAGGCTGAGGGGGAGAGAGAGCTAGAGGGAGATGAAGAGAGAGGGGGAGAGAAAGAGGTAGAGGGAGATGAAGAGAGAGGGACAGAGCTAGAGGGAGGAAGGGAGATGGAACGAGATGAGGAGAGAGAGATGTGCTTGAGATGCTCTTTGACGGTGAGTCTGTGCTCGCGTAGTGGACAGAGATGGATCGGCGCCGGCGCCCCTCCATTCTTTTAACCTTGATGTGACGGAATTTCCGCCAAATAGTAGGAGAAAAAAAGGCCATGAAACCATCATGTGTAGGGGGTGATATTAACTTATCTAGCATCTAACAAAAACATCTAGCATCTAACAATAACATGTACCATCTAACTAGCACTTGAATATAGCATTTGAATCAATTAAATCAATGAATCTAGCATTTGAAAAAAGGCCATGAAACCATCATGTGTAGGGGGTGATATTAACTTATCTAGCATCTAACAAAAACATCTAGCATCTAACAATAACATGTACCATCTAACTAGCACTTGAATCTAGCATTTGAATCAACTAAATAAATAAATCTAGCATTTGAATCAACTAAATCACTGCACGGACGAGGGAGGGAGGGGAGGGAAGAGCGGCAGTGCTGCACAGTGGCCGGCGGTGGGGAGGAGCCGGCAAGGAGGGGGCGCGCGGTGGCAGTGGGGACGGGTCGGCGAGGAGGGGGCGGTGGCGGTGGGGAGGGGCCGGCGGGGGAGGGCGGTGGTGCGGCCGGCAGTGCCGCCGAGGCCGAGGCGGCCTCTAGAAGGAGGCGGCAGCGGCCAGGGCGGCGCGCGCGACGAGCTGGGGCGGCGGCGGGGAAGCGCATTGTGGTGCGGGGGCGGGCACGACGGCGACGACACGTGGCGGGGTCGGGGGCGGCGGCGCCGGCGCTGCGGGACGGGAGGCGTCGGGGCGGCGCACCCACGAGGGAGGGAGGGCGGCGGGGAGGGCGTACATGGGCCGAAGGTGGCGGCGGGGTCGACGACGGCGGCGGCGGGCTCGAAGGCGGCGGCGGGCTCCAAGGCTCACGACGAAAGAGAAAAGCGCGCGCGCGGGAATGAGCGAGTGAGAGGAAGCCGAAGGGCGCGGCGGCGGTTATTTAGCCTTAATAGACGACGGTTTTCGTCCACCGTCATCTACAAGGCCCTAGTTGACGACGGTTGACATAGGCCATCGTCAAGTATTTCCTTGTAGACGACGGTTCAGATGGGCCGTCGTCTACAACGTTATGAATGGGCCCGACCCTGGGCCGAAGCAGATGACGGCCCTTGTTGACGACGGTCGGCCGTCGTCAGATACCTAATAGACGACGGTCAGGTCAACCGTCGTCTACAAGGTAATACTTGACGACGGTGCTTTTTAGCCGTCGTCTAATACTTACTAGACGATGGCCCCGTCGTCTATTTATTTGGCCATCGTCTATTCACCTGTTTCCTGTAGTGATTGTTCAAGCCCCTCAGGAACAAGTATTGTTTCCGGCTGTCCCGACTGACATCCTCAGGCGCATATCTTAAGAGTTGAGTGAACTTATTGAGATATTCACTCATGCTTGATTTTACTTGCCTTAAGTTCTCAATTTCTTGCAATTTCAAAATCATAACACCTTCCGGCACATAATGGGAACGGAAACTCTCCTTGAATTCTGCCCAGGTAATTCTCTCTTGGTTCTCATGAGCATTGCATAGTGAATCCCACCAATCTGCAGCTACTCCAACTAGTTGATGAGAAGCGAAAAGCACCTTCTCCAGGTCACTGCATTGGATAATAGAAAGT
This sequence comes from Tuctoria greenei, assembly GCA_036927565.1. Taxonomy (NCBI): domain Eukaryota; kingdom Viridiplantae; phylum Streptophyta; class Magnoliopsida; order Poales; family Poaceae; genus Tuctoria; species Tuctoria greenei. The sequence continues at coordinate 67,434,037 of JAYESD010000004.1, read as the reverse complement.
TTCTTCTCCACAGACTTGAGCCAATCATCCGCATCCATAGGGTCAGCGGCTTGAGCAAAGGTTGGTGGCCTAGTCCTCATAAACTCTCCTAACCGATTATGAGGAGGCGGGGGTGGTGGTGGAGGCATGTGGGGCTGATTGTTGATATTGTCAGCCTGCAGCTGTCCCATAGTTTGTATCATGGTCTGCATGAGCTGGTTTTGCATGGCCAAAAGCTGCTCAATGTTGATAGCTCCATGAGCAGGTCATTGCCCATTGTTGTTCTGAGGTACTCCATGGTTCTCCTCCTCGTCATTGACATCCCTCTGGTTGCGAGTCCTCACCATCTGAAGAAAAGAAATAGGTAATAATTAGAAAACTGTTCCCATCTATATGCATCAAGGGATATGAAACTAAACAACTAACTAGCCTATGTGGACATGGCAATGCTAAAGCATCCCAAAATCCTCTATTAAGCACACAAGCAAAAAATATATATCCAATAGCACACCAAGCAAAAACACATCGTTTCCTGAGTGCTCCTATGTGTTCTAAAGTGTCCATTCTATCTAGGTTGCATCCTACGGTCAACCTATGGCTCTGATACCAATCTGTGACGCCCGGTTCCAAAAAAGAACCAAGCTAAAGCATATGTGTGCCCAGGATATTCAACAAACATACACAAGTGCATTCACAAAAGAGTATACAGAAAATTACCACAGAACAAGATTAATTAACCAAATTTTATTAAACAAACCATATTATCCTCGAATACAAGCTCTAGTGAATATTAATGACAAGTTCAACTAATGCAGCGGAAATACTCTAATTAAGCAAACTAAACAGCTAGGCAGCATAAGCAATAGGGTAGAGCGCAGCTCCAAACGACACCACAGGCAAGCTGACGGTAGACACGGCCTAGAACTCCACATTATCGCCATTAAACTCCCAATCCTGACTTGCAACTGTTGGGGGGGAATTGCAAGAGTGAGTACATGTCGTACTCAGCAAGTGTGGAAAGTATGACATCTGGTTGATTCAAATGACGACAATAATAATGGCTAGGTGCTGAAAAGTACATTAAAACATTTGAATAGCAATATATTATATGTATGTGAATCAAACCCATCATAAGCCATTTAGTAATCATAATACCAGTCCATAATTCACCATCCTCATCAATAATTCCAGATTTGACCATTTGCCAATAACCATATTCAATACCGGAAATTAATCCGTAACCATTACGAAACCATAACCATCCCAATACCGAGTTCCCTCTAATCATGGAAGTTGTCCAAGTGCTCATAATCGGGAGCACGGCTATCATGATAGTTTTATTAGACGCTGTAGAGTTTGTACCACTTTACCCACGTGTTCGTGATTTCATCACCTTTCGGTGACTAAGAACCTCCCTTATCTCCGTGACCCGTCGGTCACATTACACACTTCCGTCGGTGTGTGGTCAAAAGATCACAAAATAGTCTTTACAAAGGGATTACTAGCCTATTTAGACCTCACTCAGGTTTCATCGGTGGCGATGTCTCCTACAGAGCACATCTTCAACCAAGGGCCCCCTCTTGAGCCATTCGGATCCCAGGGTAGTCCCACCAATCATCAACAAACCCAATCCGACTACCCCTTCCCCGTGAATCCACAATGGTCCAAACAGCACTAGCAAGGCCCTAATTAATCAGCTATGCCGCACCCATATTTGTCCTCGTGGTGGCACTGTAGTCCTTGCATATTCTCCCATGAACTGGTCCTTAGATCTAAAGCAAGCAAACCACCATATGTCCAACCCATCCACATCCCGGGCTTGCTTAGATCACCATTACCATATCATATTTAACCAGTTCATGTTAACCATAATCTCATAAATGCATAATTAAATTGAGTGGTATAGTTGTTTTCCCATCCCAGTTGATTAAGCGAAGAAAAAGGTAAAAAACCCATCCCGACTCTCTACCATATATCCCAGGTGACAAGGGTGGTCAAACAACGCTAGTAAACTTCCTACCATATGATTCCCGTCAAATTGACACAAGCATGCAGTTTGCAAACAAAACATTTATTTGAAAACAGGATCAATATACTTCAAGGACACTTGCCTTGCTCTTGCTGTTGATTAGGATCAAAGGCTTCAAACTCTTGGTGCTGTAGATCCTCTGCGGCACTCTCTAGCGCAAATCCGTCTAATCCACACAATAAACATACAAGACAAGAAACCCAATCAAAGAGTGCACAAATATTACTCAATATGACATGACATGCATGATTAATGCAAATGCAAGGTAGAACTTGTTAATTGATTGCTTTCAATGATCACTAACTAGTTCTAATAGCTTTTAATAAGTTTATACAGGTTTGGAGTTGATTCAAATGAATTTTAGAATTAATTTGATGAGAATTAACCAAGAAAATCGGACTAGTCTGCAGAAGGCCGGACTAGTCCGCACTTCGCAGAACTAGCGAACTAGGGTTTTCTAGTTCGATGTAAACTTGGAGATTTGGGGTTGAATTCACGTAAGGAAAATATAATAGAAGGTATACCAGGTGTTTATAACTCCAATGAATCAAGAAACTTGGAAGTAGCACTTGCATCTTAGTGATCTAGGGTTGGTGATGAACTTGGAGATGAATTGGTGATGAGGAACAAAAACTTGGTGGAGATCTCGATCCTCCATCGTTTCCTCATCTTCTTATTGCTTGGGATCTTCTCCTCCCTCCTTGGTGGTGGCTCTCCATGAACTAGGGTTTGGGTGGGGTGGAAAAGTGGCAAATAGATGTCAAACCAAGGGGTGGGGTTGTTTATATAGAGGTGGAGGCAAGGGTTAGATGGATTTTGAGTTTGAGAGGAGTAGAGGACGGTTTAGAGTCCCACATGGGCTCTAAAAGAGTTAGGCACGACATCCCAAGGCCCACTTAACATGAAACCCAAGAAACAAGTCGTAAAACAAAAGATCAACTTGGAGTCGCGAAATATTGGACAATTCCGGAAAGGACCGGACTAGTCCGAAGTCGTCCAGAGAGAAAACCGGACAAGTCTGGCCAAAAATCGGACAAGTTCGACTTTAAACAGAGAGGAAATCAGACAAGTCCGCTAGAACACCGGACTAGTCCAGAAAAGTCCAGGGACATAGCAAATTTTCAAGTATTCTTGGAATATCGTACTAGTCCGCAAAATTCGGGTAAGGTAGAAAGTTTCCAGAGGCAAAATTCGGACTAGTCCGCAGCAAAAAACGGACAAGACCGTTTTTAGTCAGAGAGAAATCAGACTAGTTCTCAGTAAAATCGGACTAGTCCGCACTTTCCTGCATTTTAAGTGCAGTTTTGTTTCGAATCAATTTTAAATGCTCCAAATCAATTTTAAACTCGTTCCTCTTTATGTGGGTTAATGTTAAACATGTATATGAGTGCATGCAAGGCATGATGCATGAAAATGAGGGTGTTACAAAATGTTTAGAACCAAGCTCGTCCCAATAATTCTAGTGGAGTTAAGAAGTGCTATACTTGTGGAGAAGTTGGACACTTTGCGCATCAATGTCCTAAGTTAGGCCTTGTACAAGGAAGCAATGCGCCGAGGCAAAACCCAAGACACAATGGAGGACAACCGCAAGGAAGCCGTGGATAGTTGAATTTTGCTGGTGGCAACGTGAACCATGTCTCTATGGAGGATGCTCAACAAGCGGATGACGTGGTCATTGGTATGTATCTCGCAAACTCCAACCGTGCGACTATGTTATTTGATTTTGGAGCATCGCATTCATTCATTTCATCAACGTATATCGCCAAGTATAGCTTGCCTATCTCTCATATGAAGTTTACTCTATTGGTTAAGTCTCCTGGAGGAGAGATGAGGACAAATATAGAATGTCCAAAGGTAAGCCTTAGAATAAGGGGGGTAGACTTCTCCGCCAACCTCATTGTTCTGGATTCTCAAGGATTGGACATTATACTTGGTATGGACTGGTTGAGGAAGCACATTGGAGTTATTGAGTGTGCCACGAAGACGGTGAAGTTGACCAATGAGGAAGGGATCACCGTAGAGTTTGAAGCATCTCAAACCGCACCGAAGCAAGTGGAGCTGAATCACATGGATGGTGCTGCAATTGAGGAAATCCCGGTGGCGTGTGAATTTTTGCATGTTTTTCCGGACGAGCTGCCAGGTATGCCACTTGATCGAGACATTGAGTTCGTTATTGATTTAATACCTAGAACTGCACCTACAGCTAAGAGGCCCTATAGGATGCCTCCTATGGAACTAGCAGAGCTCAAGAAACAAATTCAAGAGCAACTAGAGAAGGGTTTCATTCGGCCCAGCTCTTCACCTTGGGGAGCGCCCGTTCTATTTGTGGACAAGAAGGATGGATCCCAAAGGATGTGCGTAGATTACCGAGCTCTCAACGAGGTAACAATCAAAAACAAGTATACCTTGACACGCATAGAAGACTTGTTTGATCAGATGAAGAGTGCTTGTGTCTTATCTAAGATTGATTTGAGGTCGGGATACTTTCAAATGAAGATTAGACCATCAGACATACCCAAGACAGCTTTTAGGATGCGGTATGGATCTTATGAGTACCCCGTGATGTCTTTTGAATTGACCAATGCACTTTCATACTTTATGTACCTCATGAATAAGGTCATCATAGAGTACTTGGATAAGTTTGTTGTGGTGTTCATTGATGACATTATGATCTACTCGAGGGATGAGAAGGAACATGAAGAACACTCGAGGCTTACGCTGCAGAAATTAAGGGAGCATCAATTGTATGCCAAGTTCAACAAGTGTCAGTTTTGGTTGAGAGAGGTGTCGTTTCTGGGTCATATCATCTAGGGAGGAGGCGTTTCGGTTAACCCTGGAACAGTGAGAGACGTGTTGAAGTGGGAATCACCGCAAAATGTAAAGGAAATAAGGAGTTTTCTTGGAATGGCTGGATATTACCGTCGATTCATCAAGGACTTTTCCAAGATAGCCGAGCCAATGACAGAATTGCTAATGAAGGGAAAGGCATTCCAATGGACTCAAGCTCGTCAAAACAATTTTGAGGAGTTGAAGAAGAGGTTGACAACAGCCCCAGTTTTGGTACTACCGGATGTAAGCAAGAGTTTTGACATATATTGCGACGCCTTGAGACAAGGACTTGGATGTGTGCTCATGCAAGAAGGTCAAGTGGTCGCCTGTGCATCAAGATAATTGAATAAACATGAGCAGAATTACCTAACACATGATTTAGATCTTGCAGCCGTGGTACATGCGTTAAAGATTTGGAGACACTATATCCTTGGACATAGGTGTGAAATTTATACGGATCATAAGAGTTTGAAGTATATTTTCACACAAACGGATCTGAATTTGAGGCAACGAAGATGGTTGGAGCTTATCAAAGATTATGATTTGCGAATCAATTATCATCCAGGGAAGGCTAATGTAGTGGCCGATGCTTTAAGTAGGAAAGGAGTAAGTAATCAACTCACAGTTCGAGAGTTGCCATCCGAGTTACGCAGGGAGTTTGAACGATTGAATCTCAAATTTGTGAATGATATGGGAATGATGGAACTAAATTCGACCTTGGATCAAGAAATTCGAGAGGGTCAAACAAAGGATGAGGAAATTCAGGAAATCAAGGAAAGGACCCAAGTGGGAAGAGAATTCAGGTTTGATGAGGATGAACATGGCACCCTATGGCTTGGAAAAAGGATTGTTGTGCCTAATGTAAAGCATATTTGGGAGACAATATTAAAAGAGGCACATGACTCACCATACTCAATTCATCCTGGTTGTACAAAGATGTACAAAGACTTGAAGATGTCTTATTGGTGGGCTAGCATGAAGAAGGACATAGCTGAATACGTAGCATTGTGTGATGTGTGCCAACGAGTCAAGGCGGAACATCAAAGGCTAGCTGGATTATTGCAGCCATTGAAGATTCCGGGATGGAAGTGGGAAGAGATCGGTACGGACTTCATAGTTGGCTTACCACGTACTCAGTCCGGTTACGACTCAATTTGGGTAATTGTGGATCGGTTAACTAAGTCAGCCCACTTTATTCCCGTCAAGACCACCTATAATGGAGAGAAATTGGCGGAAATGTATATGGGAAGAATAGAATGTTTGCATGGATTTCCGAAGAAGATAGTCTCAGATAGAGGTTCACAATTCACTTCCAGGTTTTGGCAAAAATTGCATGAAGCTTTGGGAACGAGGTTGAATTTTAGTTCAGCATATCACCCTCAAACGGATGGACAAACCGAGAAGACCAATCAGATTCTAGAGGACATGCTAAGAGCTTGTGCTTTAAAGCATGGGAAAAGTTAGGACAAGAGCTTGCCATATGCAGAATTTTCATACAACAATAGTTAGCAAGCAAGTTTGAAAATTTCACCATATGAAGTGCTTTATGGAAGGAAGTGTAGGACACCTTTATTCTTGAATGAAGCAGAAGAAACTCAAGTATTTGGTCTGGATGTGTTGCAAGAAGTCAAAAGGCAAGTCTAAATAATTCGTGAAAACTTGAGGGCTGCCCAATCAAGACAAAAGGTTATGCGGACAATAGGAGAAGGAAATTAGCCTTTGAAATGGGAGACTACGTTTACCTCAAAGTGTCACCAGTGATAGGTCATAAGAGGTTTAACCTAAGAGGCAAGCTAGCACCTCGCTACATTGGACCATTCAAGATTTTGGACAAAAGAGGAGAAGTAGCGTATAAGATGGAGATGCCAACTCATCTATCGGATGTCCATGATGTCTTTCATGTTTCCCAGCTCAAGAAGTGCTTGAGAGTACCGGGAGAACAAGTTCCAATGGAAGAATTGGAATTAGAGGAAAATTTGACTTATGCCGAGCAACCGGTCAAAATTTTGGAAACCAAGGAGAGAGTCACAAGGAACAAGGTTATTAGATGGTGTAAAGTCCAATAGAAGCACCACACAAAAAAGGAAGCAACAAGGGAGTTGGAGGATGATATCAAGAAGGAATTTCCCTATCTCTTCTCTTCCGCGTCGAATCTCGAGGGCGAGACTCATTTTAAGGGGGGTAGGTTTGTAACACCCTCATTTTCATGCATCATGCCCTACATACATTCATTTACATATTTAACATTAACCCACATAAAGAGGAACTAGTTTAAAAATGATTTGGAACAAAACCGCACTTAAAATGCTGAAAAGTGCAGACTAGTCCAATTTTTGTGAGGACAAGTCCGATTTCTCTCTGACTTCAAACGGACTTGTCCGATTTTGCTGCGGACTAGTCCGATTTTGCCCCTGGACATTTTCGGACTTGTCCGATTTTATGCGGACTAGTCCGATATTCCAAGAATCCTTGAAATTTGCTAAGTCTCTGGACTTGTCTGGACTAGTCCGGTGTTCTAGCGGACTTGTCTGTTTTCCTCACTGACTAAAGTCGGACTTATCCGATTTTTGGCCAGACTTGTCCAATTTCTTTCTGACTAACTTCGGATTAGTCCGGTCCTTGTCGGACTTGTCCGATATTTCATGACTTTGAATTGATCTTTTGTTTTGCGACTGGTTTCTTGGGTTTCATGTTAAGTGGGCCTAGGGACATCTTGCCTAACTCTTTTAGAGCCAACGTGGGACTCTGAACCGGCCTCTACTCATCTCAAACTCGAAATCCATCTAATCCTAGCCTCCACCTCTATATAAACAACCCCACCCTTTGGCATGACATCTATTTGCCACTTTTCCACCCACCCAAACCCTAGTTCGTGGAGAGCCACCATCATGGAGGAAGGAGGAGATCACAATCAAGAAGAATAAGAGGAGGCAACAAAAGAGGATCAAGATCTCCATCAAGTTTCGTTCTTCATCACCAAATCATCTCCAAGTTCATCATCAACCCTAGATCATCAAGATCACATGTTGCCTCCAAGTTTCTTGATTCATTGGAGTTCTAAACAACTAGTATACCTTCTATTTTCTTTTCCTTGCATGAATCCAACCCCGTTTTCCCAAATTCACATCGATCTAGAAAACCCTAGTTCGCTAGTTATGCGAAGTGCGGACTAGTCCGGCCTTCTGTAGACTAGTCCGATTTTGCTGACTAAGTTGTGTTGAATTAATTATAAAATCAGACCTAATCACATCCAAACCTGTATAAACTTGTTAAAAGCTATTGTAACTAGTTAGTGATCATTTAAAAGCAATCTATTAACAAGTTCTACCATGCATTTGCATCAATCATACATATCATGTCATATTGGGTAATATTTGTGCAATCTTTGATTGTGTTTCTTGTTTGTATGGTTATTGTGTGGATTACACGGATTTGCGCTAGAGAGTGCCGCGGAGGATCTCCAGTACCAAGAGTTTGATGTCTTTGATCCTAATCAACCGCAAGAGCAAGGCAAGTGTCCTTGAAGCATATTGATCCTGTTTTGAAATAAATGTTTTGTTTGCAAAACTGCATGCTTGTGTCAATTTGATGGGAAATCCTATGGTAAGAAGTTTACTAGTTTTTTGACCACCCTTGTCACCTGGAATATATGGTAGAGAGTCGGGAAGGGCTTTTTTACTTTTTGCTTCGCTTAAGTAATTGGGATGGAAGAACAACTACACTACTTAATTTAATTATGCACTAATGAGATTGTGGTTGACATGAACTTGTTAAATCTGATATGGTAATGGGTAGTCTAAGCAAGCCTGGTATGTGGATGGGTTGGATGTATGGTGGTCTTGCTTGCTTTAGATCTAAGGACGGGTTCATGGAGTGACAATCCAGGATTTACAGTGCCACAACGAGGCCAAGTATGGGTGCGGCGTAGCTGATTAATTAGGGTTTTGCCAGTGCTATTTGTACCATAAAGGATGCTCGCGGAAGGGGTAGTCGGATTGGGTTTGTTGATGATTGGTGGGACTACCCTGGGATCCGAATGGCTTAAGAGGAGGCCCTTGGTTGAAGATGTCCTCAGTTGGAGACATCGCCACCGGTGAAAACTCAGTGGGGTCTAAATAGGATAGTAATCCCTTTGTAAAGGCTATTTTGTGATCTCTTGGCCACACACCTAATGAAGTGTGAGACGGCATAATTGAGATTCTATAGTCATCAAAAGGTGATGAAATCACAATCATGTAGGTAAAGTGGTGCAACCTCTGCAGAGTGTGTCTAAAACTATCATGTTAGTTGTGCTCCCGGTTATGAGCAACCAGGACCCTCACATAATTAGAGGGAACTCGTTATTGGGATGGTATTTGGGATGGTATTATGGTTATGGTTGGTATTATGGTTATGGATGGTTATGAATTGAATTCTGGTATTGAATATGGATATTGATATATGATGATGGATACAGAATATGGACCGGTATTATGATAACTACATGGCTTATGATGGGTTTATTTCATATACATGTAATATATTGCTTTTTCAAGTGTTTTAATGTACTTTTCAACACTCAACCATTATTATATTCATCATTTGAATCAGCCACATGTCATACTTTCCACACTTGCTGAGTACGACGTGTACTCACTCTTGCAATCCCCGCCCCCCCCCCCCCCCCCCAACAGTTGCAGGTCAGGATTGTGAGTTTAATGGCGATAATGCGGAGTTCTAGGCCATTTCTACGATCATCTTTGCCCGTGGTGTTGCATGGAGCTGCGCTATACCCTATCGCTTATGCTGCCTAGTTGTTTAGTTTGCTTATTTAGTTTATTTTTGTTGCATTAGTTCAACTTATCATCAATATTCATTAGAACCTGTATTCAAGGATGATATGGTTGTGTAAAAAAAGTACTTAATTAATCTTGTTCTATGGTAATTTTCTGTATACTCTTTTGTGAATGCACTCGTGTATGTGTGTTGAACTTCCTAGGCACACATATGCGTTTACTTGGTTCATTTTTGGAACCGGGTGTCACAGTCGTCCACCATCTTCATAGAAATGTTGATAGCGGGCCCCCTAGGGGGTGCCGGATCTAGATGCTCTGCCATCATCCACCATCGTTGTAGAGTCGTCGATGGCAGGCCCTCTAGGAGGTGGCGGGGTTGGATGCTCCGGTGTTGTCCACCATCGCAGTAGAGTCGTTGAGAGCGGGCCCCTGGTATACAAGTTATTGCAAGGGGACCATGTCATCAACAAGTGCGAGGCACGGGAGTTTACCTACTTATATCCACTTGGTGCTATCGTTGGCGTTTTGGGACGTTGACGGCAGGCCCCTTGGGAGGTACCGGAGATGGGCGCTCTGGCGTAGTCCACCATCGTCGTTGGGACATGGACGGCAAGCACCTTGGGAGGTGCCGGAGCTGGGTGCTCCGGCGTCGCCCACTATCATCGTTGAGACGTCGACGGCTGGCCCCTTGGGAGGGTCTGGAGCTGGGCGCTCTGGCATCGTCCACCATCATTGTAGTGTCGTCGACAGCAGGCCCCTTTGGAGGGTTCAAAGCTGGACGCTCCTGCATCGTACACCATCATCATAGGGTCGTTGGCGGCAGGCCTCTGGTATACAGGCTATCAGAAGGGGACCATGTTAGCAACAAGTGCTAGGCATGAGAGTTTACTCACATATCCATGCTTGGTGTTGTCATTGGCGTTCTGAGACTTTGACGGCAGGTCCCTTGGGAGGTGCTGGAGTTGGACTCTCCAGCATCGTCCTCCATTGTCGTTGGGATGTCGATGGCAGGCCCCTTGGGAGGTGCTGGAGATGGGTGCTCCGGCGTCACCCACCATCGTCGTTGAGATGTTGGCGGCAGGCCCCTGGTATACAGGCTATCGCAATGGGACCATGTTAGCAACAAGTGCAAGGTAGGAGATTGTACTCACTTATCCGCGCTTGGTGCTGTCGTTGGTGTTCTGGGACGTCGACGGCAGGCCCCTTGGGAGGTGACGGAGCTGGACGCTCCAGCGTCGTCCACCATCATCATTGGGATGTCAACAGCAGGACCCTTGGGGAGGTGTCGGAGCTGGGTGCTCTGGCATCACCCACCATCATCGGAGAGTCATTGACGGCAGGCCCCTTGGGAGGTGCCGGAGATGGATGCTCCGGCTTCATCCACCATTGTCATTGAGATGTTGACGTCACGCCCATTGGGAGGTGCCGGAGCTGGGTGTTCCGGCGTCACCCACCATCATTGTTGAGACGTCGACAACAGGCCCCTTAGGAGGTGCCAGAGTTGGGTGCTCCGGCGTCGCCCACCATCGTTGGAGAGTCATCGACGGTAGGCCCCTTTGGAGGTGCTAGATATAGATGCTCTGGCGTCGCCAACCATCGTTGGAGAGTCATCGACTGCAGGCCCCTAGGGAGGGTCTTGAGCTGGACGCTCTGGCATCGTCCACCATCATCGTAGAGTCATTGGTGGTAGGCCTCTGGTATACAGGCTATCGCAAGGGGACCATGTTAGCAACAAGTGTGAGGCAGGAGAGTTTACTCACTTATCCGCACTTAGTGCTGTCGTTGGCATTCTGGGATGTCGACGGCAGGCCCCTCGGGAGGTGTCAGAGCTGGGCGCTCCGACGTCGTCCACCATCGTCGTTGGGATGTCGACGGAAAACCTCCTGGGGGGTGCAGGAGCTGGTGCTCCAGTGTCGCCCACCATCATCGTTGAGACGTCAACGGCAATCCCCTTGGGAGGGTCTGGAGCTGGGCACTCCGGTATCGTCCACTATCATCGTAGAGTCATCGACGACAGGCCCCTTGGGGGGTCCGGAGCTAGACGCTCTGGCATCATCCACCATCATCACAGAGTCATTGGCGGCAGGCCCCTGGTATACAGGCTATCACAAGGGGACCATGTTAGCAACATGTGCGAGGCAGGAGAGTTTAATCACTTATCCGCCTTTGGTGCTGTCGCTGGCATTCTGGGATGTAACGGCAGGCCCCTTGGGAGGGTGACAGGGTTGGACGCTCCGTTCATTTGTCCTGCATATAGGAAGAGGGGGGCCAGCCATGTTCATCGGTCATACATGTTCCCCTCCTTAGCTTTGCCGTGTCTTACAGTCCTGGACTAACGCACAGGGCATGGGTAATTCGATGCATCGATGCTTCGGTGTCTGGCTCCTGTCATCTTTAGGGCGTGAGCTCTCTGGTTCCAGTACTCAGCTGCAGCGCTGGGAGGCAAGGTGTGTTTGCTCAGGGTGCAGGACCAAGCTAAGCAATTTGCACCCCCTGGACCTCCTGTTCGGCACAGACCTTTCCTGGGGAACCTTTTGGCGCCATGGGTCCCTAATGATAAGAGCAGTTGGGAGAACCTTTCACACACTGTAGGTACCTCAAGTTGGCCCGCCTGTAGCTAGATTGTATGACTTCAGCTAAGACGAGTTACAGAGTATGCAACCGTGAATGTGAAGATAACACATGGAAAATGAGGTTATCATGGCATGATCATAAAATTAATGCGTAATTAAATGAACAAAGTTTTTAAGAAGCCTTTAAGTAAAATAGTGAATTTCTAATAGGAGTTTGTGGGGGGAGACAAGATTTTACAAAGGAGGGCAATGGCTTGCCTGCAGATAACGAGGGAGGCATGGTGCACGGGCTTATGGTTTGGAACCAAGCTAAGATGGCTGCGCACTCTGGACCTGACCTTCCTGGTGCTCGGTTGTCCTTTGTGCTGCTCCTAAGCCCTACAAATCTTTTACACTGTTCTACTAAGCCTAGTATTTACAATAGGGGCGCTCAAATCTCCATGGGTAGCTGCGATGGTTGGTGGTCATCCTTGCTGTCAACAGCTACTTAGACGGGTGATGGCCGAATTATCCCTATTTCCCGCCTTGACCGCCCGTCTTGCGAGTGGTCCGAGCAGAGCTGGCACTGGGCTTGGCAGCTTTGATGGAGGTGTCGGTGCTGCCGGAGGGCTAAAGCTGAGGCGCGGTGGGTGCTCTGCGCTGATGCAAGCTTGGCGGAGGTCGACTTGATTCAGCACTGCCCGGGACAGGTGATGGGTCTGCTGTGAGTGCTTGGAGCTGCTCCAAGGCTACAGCCATAGTGGGCTACAGCCATAAACTGGTAGAGAGCAGGCCTACCGATGATGGCGTTGAAGGGGAGGCTGACATCGATAGCGTCGAAGAGGATGCTCTCCGTCCTGTAGTCGTCAGGTGTCCCAAAGGTCACCCGCAGGTGGATGTTGCCGTACGGGTTGATGCTCCCAGGTCCCACCCCCAAGAATGGGCTCGAGGGGGGAAGCTTGGACACTGGGATCTGCAGTTGCTCCAATGCTACTCGGCTGAGGAGGTTGAGGCCGGCCCTGCCATCTATCATGACATAGTGGAACTTGACATTGGCTATGGTGGGGACGACTAGGATAGGTAGTACCCCTGCCCCGGCCATGTTCTTGGGGCAGTTGGAGGCGTTGAAGCTGATCGGCGTCTCCTTCCAGCGGCGGTGCTGCGCCGGAGTGGGTTCGGGGGCTATCAAAGCCACCGCACGGTGAAGGGTCTTGACCACGTTCCTGGACACGGGATCCTAAGACCCTCCGAAGATGACGTGGAGGGTCTTGCAACGCTCGTTGTCGCTGCTCGATGTAAGACCTATGTGTGCTGAATACATTGGCTTGTAGTGAATACACTTGCCTTTGATGATAAAAGTTTTAAATATCACCAAAACACCTTTTTATTACGGTCCGACTAATTTTGGTTAGCTCCGGTGAGTTTTGTCTTTAGCTTCGACATGCCTTTGATAGCTCCGGCATGTTTTTATTAAGCTCCGACTTACATTGTCTAGCTCCGATTTGTTTTGGTTGACTAGTTTGGACTAGTTTTGGTAAGCTCCGGCGCTAGGTCCTGCTAGTTTTGGTAAGCTCCAGCGCTAGGTCCTGCTAGTTCTGGTTAGCTCCGGCGCTAGGTCCTGCTAGTTTTGTAAGCTCCGGCGGGAGCTTGGTTATACTAGTTCTGGTCAGTTCAGGCGCTAGGTTCTACTAGCTTTCGTAAGCTCCAGCTCAAGGTCCGGTTTGCTCTAGCAACGTCCGGAACTTGACCGCAATGATTCTACTTTTCATTTGCAATGTTTTGTACTTGCTTTACATTGTTGGAAAGTTTGCTTAGTATTCTTTTACTAAGTTTTTGGTGCATTTTGGATTATATGGCTGATATCGTTTTGCTATACTTTGCAACATGCTTATGTGAGGTGCTCACGTAAGGTGTTGTGTTTGGAACTAACTTGAGTCAAGTCGAGGACTTGGGCTCGTATGGATTGGTTGTTTATTCATGTGCAGGTGTTGCTTGAGTTCAAGACATGGCTGGTGACGGGATCCATTGGACTAGTCTCAGGGAGGAGATGAGGTTCCAACAACCAAACTCAGGAGGAATTGTGGTTGAGCTGATCAGGAGGTTGCGCAACATGATTGAATCAAGAATAATGCATATGAAGATATCGTGGACGTCATTGGAAGATATTTGCACGTGTGCAAGGAGTGCATGGACGTGGCTACATGTTTCCGAGACGTGATGAAGAGATGTGGACATAAAGAGTTGGTCGGAAAGGTCCAACCGACTAGGTTATGGACTCAGGCTGCGGCTGAGTCGGGTTTGACTCAAATATGGAAAGATTTGAATTGGTTATGATAGGATTTCGTGTGGTTCACGAATTTGAATTCTTTAGGAATGTGGTATACGTTCCTAAGGTGTTTGGAAGTCTTAAGATTTCTTCTATCTGCGTATAGTAGAATCCTATGCTGTTATGGAAAGTTACGATTCGTGAACAGAGTAGGATTAGGTTCCTGATCTGAGTTGAGTTGGCTTTCGATCTGGTTATATAAACAAGAGAGCCCAGAGCTCGTGGTGGATGACTTTGGGGCTGTTCCTCTTGTGTTCTATTGAATAAAATTCATAGTTTGAAGTAACTTTTGTGACTTGTTTGTCAGACTTGTTCCAAACAAGTTTTACTCGTCGAGTTTCTGGACAGCACTACCTTCCGTTAGTGGTTTTATCATAACTCGAGTTTTACAGATCCAATTGACGTGATTATTTTTGGGTTGTCTTCACAACTTGATTTTATATCATCTGTCAAAATTTCATTGTCATTGGATTTGTGTTCTATGATCTACACGAGTTTCTTTGCAGCGTTCCAGAACTATTTTTTTCTCGGGTAGGACAGATTGACCATTGTTTGATCCTTCGATCATAACTTGGGTTTTTCTTGACGGATTTGAGTGGTTCTTTTTGTGTTATCTTCGTTACTTGATCCTCTATGATATCTATCACTTTTGTCACGGTGAAACACGTTTAGATTAGTCTCACACACGATTTCTTTAACAGATCGTTTTTCTGCCGAAAGGGTTTGTGGTTTAATTGTTTCCGCTGCGTAAGATTTTTAAATCTACCATTCACCCCCCCTCTGGTAGCTTTTCACGTGCTCTTGGATCATACAATTGGTATCAGAGCCACGGTGCTCTAATATTTGTGATTTATGTGTGTTTTTGACTAATCATCATGGAGAAGTACTCTGCCAAACCTTGTTTGTTCACTGGTATTGATTTTCAGGTTTAGAAGGCACGCTTGGAGGCCTTCATCCAGGCACAAGGCTTTGCAATATGGGAGAAGGTATACAAGCCTTATGAAGTGCCATCAAACGATCAAGTTACAGCTACAAATCTGAGAGATGTCGACAACAACAACAAGGCTCAGAACATGATCATAAAAGGATTAACACAAAGCGACTTTGACCGTGTTGCACACCTCCGATCTGCATACGATGTGTGGAAAGCACTTTGTGACTACCAAGAAGGATCTAACACGATCAAAGAGGTAAGGCAAGGCATGTTCAAGAAAGAATACATGCGCTTCGAGATGCAACCCCGTGAGTCTATTGATGACCTTTTTGCTCGCTTTAATAAGATTCTCAGCAACTTGCGTAGTGTCAATGTTAATTTTTCAGATGCTGAAAATGCTAGGCAATTGCTAAGTGCATTAGATATGTCAATTTGGGAGATGAAAGTCACATCTATTCGTGAATCTACTGTCATGAGTTCACTTACTTTAGATGTGCTATATTCCATGTTAAAAACTCATGAAGTTGACATAATCTCACGTAAGAACCCTAATAAGTCTATTGCATTTGTTTCACAACGTGATATGTCTAGCTCCGGCCAATCATCATCTTGCAATACTCTTGCTTTGTTGTTCTCACTAACCGTGGAGCAGATCGAAGAATTTCCAGAAGAGGAGTTGGCACTCATCTCTACTAGATTCTCAAAAGCATTGCAAAATGTGAGAACTAGAAGGAGAGGAAGCTCCGGACCTCAACGCTGTTTTGAATGTGGTAAAACAAGACACTTTCATACAGAATGCCCTAACCTTTCAGGTCCGACCACCCGGGAAGAAAAACGAAGCAAGGTTCAGACCTCCTCTGAAAATTTCAACAAGAAGAAGAAAGGTACCATACGACGCAAGATGATCAACAGTTTCATCACTGCGCTTCAAGAGTTTAGTTCAAGCGACATGGAAATTGGAAGTGATGAAGATGAAGATGATTTGGCAAACTTGTGCTTCATGGCGGGCAAGTCAAGATTAAGTATGGAGGAGGCAGAACACAACAACGACAATGAAGAGGTATGTCCTACTTGCGAAAAAATGTGTGATGCTATTTCTCGTGCCACTATTGTTGTTAAGAAAAAGGACAAAAAGCTTAGGGATAGTGCTACTAAAATTGAATCACTAGAATCTGAAATCAACCATTTAAAAACTTTGATTCCTAGTGATGATGCATGATCCTCATGTGATTTAATATATGAACAATTGTCCATATTAAGAAGTGCGCACACCTCCACACTTGATAAACATGAGTTAGAAATTGAAAAGAACAAAGAGCTTGCTGCACTTAATGATAAAAACTTGAAAGATGCTAGCTGTTCTACAATTGATTTGCATTGTTCTACTTGTGATGATCTTGATAAGAAACTACATGATGCTATGAATGAAATTTCTATATTGAACAATGATTTACGTTCTCATGAAGTTAAATTTTGTTCCAATTGCAAACTAAAAGGAAAAACTTCATGTGAAAATTGCCTTGATCCGTCCAATAAACTTGATGACATGCATAGGACATTAGATCGGTTTTGTAATGGGAATAAGAACCTAAACTTACTGCTAAATTCTTCCAAGACTTGCAATGATAAAACTGGTTTAGGTTTTGATTCTCATGCTCATTCTAAGGCACATCCACCTAAAATTGTAGAGTCATTAGGAAGTGGTTTGATTCAAACAGTTCCTAAACAAAAAGGAGTGGTTTTCAAATCTGCAGGAGTGTTGCCTCATTCAGTTTCAAATAAAAATATTGCTTGCTCATCTAGACATGAACACAAAGTTAAATTTCATTGTACCTTCTGTGGTAGAGATGGTCATGTCATAGATTTTTGTTATAGACTAGCTAAACAACAGAAAAGGGAAAGAATGGATGCTAGATCTCATAACTTTCATGCAAAATTTGTTGCACACATTGAACCGAATCTACAACCTGCTGTTTTGAGTCAAAAACATTCAAAGTTTACCTCCGGACCTTCTGTTTTTGCCTTCGGGGCTACTGATTTTTTTTCTACACAAGTAACACCTTATAGGTCAGTAGTTAAGAATAAAAAATCTCAAACTTTGACTCATAAACCTACTATTTTGTCTCAGCATTCGCGTGTTTTTCCTGCTGCACGTCGCGTGACTCAGTAATGGATTCCTAAATGCCTTTTGACTAACCCCAGTATTGAGTCATCGGCATATTGTGCTTTTATGTAGGTTACACGTTTGAGGAAGGAGAACATTTGGATTGTGGATTCAGGTTGCTCACGCCACATGACCGGTAACAAAGATTGGTTCTCCTCCCTCTCTTTTGTGTCACGTGTAGAAGATGTTACTTTTGCCGATAATTCTTCAACTCCTATAATTGCTAAGGGTTCGGTTAGAGTAAATGATCACTACACTTTGAAGGATGTGGCACTTGTCAAAAATTTGAAATACAACTTGCTTTCTGTTTCACAATTACTAGATGAAAATCTGGAAATTATTTTCAATAAAAACTGCTGCAAAGTTGTAAGTTCAAATAGTGAGCTTATTTTTAACATGTCTCGGTTTGGAAGAGTTTTCAAAGCTCATTTTGATATGTCTTCTTCTAAGCATAGGTGTCTAGTTGCTAATGATTCAAAGGACTTATATTTTTGGCATCGTAGACTTGGTCACGTAGGCTTTGATCACCTAACGCGTGTTAGTGCTCTTGATCGCATACGTGGGCTGCCTAAGCTTAAAGGGGACAAAGAAATTGTGTGCTCTTCTTGTAGACATGCTAAGATGGTTGCAGGTTCACATACTCCTCTCACAATGATCATGACAACTGAACCATGTCAACTTTTGCATCTTGACACCGTAGGACCGTCACGTGTTCAATCCTTCAGAGGTAAATGGTATGTTCTTGTTATTGTTGATGATTATTCTAGATACTCTTGGGTTTAATTTATGGCTTCTAAGAATTAATTTTTTAGTCACTTTAGAACTTTATTTCTTAGATTATCAATTGATCACCCAGGATCATTAAAAGCAATTAGAAGTGATAACAGAACTGAATTTAAAAATCAATCTTTTGATCACTTTTGTGCTGAAAATGGAATAGATCATCAACTTTCTTCACCATATGTACCTCAACAAAACGGTGTTGTAGAAAGAAAGAAAGAACCTTAGTTGAGATGGCTAGGACTATGCTTGATGAATATCAAACTCCTAGGAAATTTTAGGCTGATGCGTTAGCAACCGCTTGTTATGTCTCAAATCATGTTTTCTTGCATGCTAAGCTAGGTAAAACACCATATGAGCTCCGTTTTGGACATAGGCCTAGTGTTACATACTTTCGGGTCTTTGGTTGTAAATGCTTTGTTAAGAAACATGGTAATCTTGATAAATTTGGACCTAGATCCTTTGATGGCATGTTTCTTGGTTATCCATCTCATACTAGAGGCTACCGTGTGCTTTTACTTGACACTAACAAAATTGTGGAGACTTGTGAAGTGTCTTTCGATGAAGCTAGCCCAGGTACTAGCTCCGGTGTTGCAGGACCAGATCCGTATCCTAAGAGGGAGTTCTTTGAAACTTGGGAAGTCTATGTGTGAATCTGAAATTAAAATAAATTGAGCATAGTTTCCATACATATATGACTCTGTGATTCCTTTTACATGCTGTAAGTTTTTACTACATTACTCGTGTCATACATTTTGTAGTTTTTGCCATGTCTAGTAATTGGAATAATTACTTACACTAAAACTGGTCATGGTCGAACTTTCTTGCTGTTTTGAACTTGTTACATGTTCACAAGTGCTTTTAATCATAATGAATTAATCAAGTAATCAACTCACATGTTGAGTTTTTATGAACAAATATAAATTGAGAAAAGATCAAGAGAATATGCATGCATCGCACTTCTTCTTTTGAGATGGCTTGTCATTGCACTTAGATATGAACATGGAAGAAGTTGTGTATGACTAAAACCATGTCCTTAAGCTTCTGATTGTCAAATGACATAGGCTTGGCTTGGCTGGTTAGAATAAGGCAGATGCGCTTATAATATCTTACAAATATCATATGATCTAAATTTATGCTTTGAAAAATAATAAAATGCAGCAACTAGTGTCATGCCTTCAGGTTTTGAAATAGTTAAGTTTGTGAGATCATGACTTGATTAAATTGAAAATTACATTTGATCTCTAGCATGGCTTACACTACTTTATGTATTTCATTGATGTGATAATGTAAGGTACTTGATAGTATGACTTGGATGAGCTTTTTTTATATGTATATGTTATAATATGCTCATAACAACTAAAGTTGGAGAGATAATTTGTTTATATGCTCATGACTTGCTGAATACATTGTCAAAGGGGGAGAGATAAGCATGAAGAGAAAGAGAATATGTGCATAAGGAGAGATAATAAAGGGGGAGAGATAATATGGGATAATTTTTCTTCTCATTTTACTTTTGATTTACAAAGGGGGAGAAATTGCCTTCAAAACTTTTATGTAAATAAGCCAATGTTCGGATTTTAAATGGTGTGGCCAATGCATTCATCAAGGGGGAGATTGTAAGACCTATGTGTGCTGAATACATTGGCTTGTAGTGAATACACTTGGCTTTGATGATAAAAGTTTTAAATATCACCAAAACACCTTTTTATTAAGGTCCGACTAATTTTGGTTAGCTCCGGTGAGTTTTGTCTTTAGCTCCGACATGTCTTTGATAGCTCCGGCATGTTTTTACTAAGCTCCGACTTACATTGTCTAGCTCCGGTTTGTTTTGGTTGACTAGTTTGGACTAGTTTTGGTAAGCTCTGGCGCTAGGTCCTGCTAGTTTTGGTAAGCTCTGGCGCTAGGTCCTACTAGTTCTGGTTAGCTCCGGCGCTAGGTCCTGCTAGTTTTGTAAGTTTCGGCGGGAGCTTGGTTATACTAGTTCTGGTAAGTTCCGCCGCTAGGTTCTACTAGCTTTTGTAAGCTCCGGCTCAAGGTCCGGTTTGCTCTGGCAATGTCCGGAACTTGACTGTAGTGCTTCTGCTTTTCATTTGCAATGTTTTGTACATGCTTTACATTGTTGGAAAGTTTGCTTAGTATTCTTTTACTAAGTTTTTGGTGCATTTTGGATGATATGACTGATATCATTTTGCTATACTTTGCAACATGCTTATGTGAGGTGCTCACGTAAGGTGTTGTGTTTGGAACTAACTTGAGTCAAGTCGAGGACTTGGGCTCGTATGGATTGGTTGTTTATTTATGTGCAGGTGTTGCTTGAGTTCAAGACATGGCTGGTGACGGGATCCATTGGACTAGTCTCAGGGAGGAGATGAGGTTCCAACAACCAAATTCAGGAGGAATTGTGGTTGAGCTGATCAGGAGGTTGTGCAGCATGATTGAATCAAGAACAATGCATATGAAGGTATCATGGACATCATTGGAAGATGTTTGCACGTGTGCAAGGAGTGCATGGACATGGATACATGGTTCCGAGACGTGATGAAGAGATGTGGACATAAAGAGTTGGTCGTAAAGGTCCAACCGACAAGGTTATGGACTCAGGCTGTGGCTGAGTCGGGTTTGACTCAAATATGGAAATATTTGAGTTTGTTATTATAGGATTTCGTGTGGTTCACGAATTTTAATTGTTTAGGAATGTGGGATACATTACTAAGGTGTTTGGAAGTCTTAAGATTTCTTCTATCTGCGTATAGAAGAATCATAAGCAGTTATGGAAAGTTACGATTCGTGAACAGAGTATGATTAGGTTCCTGATCTGAGTTGACTCGGCTTTCGAGCTGGTTATATAAGCAAGGGAGCCCAGAGCTCGTGGTGGACGACTTTGGGGCTGTTCCTCTTGTGTTTTATTGAATAAAATTCGTAGTTTGAAGGAACTTTTGTGCCTTGTTCGTCAGACTTGTTCCAGACAAGTTTTACTCGTCGAGTTTCTGGACAGCACTACCTTTCGTCGGTGGTTTTATCATAACTCGAGTTTTACAGATCCAATTGACGTGATTCTTTTTTTGTTGTCTTCAAAACTTTATTTTCTATCATCTGTCAAAATTTCATGGTCATTGGATTTGTGGTCTATGGTCTACACGAGTTTCTTTGCAGCGTTCCAGAACTATTTTTTTCTCGGGTAGGGCAGATTGACCATTGTTTGGTCTTTCGATCATAACTTGAGTTTTTCTCGACGGATTTGAGTGATTATTTTTGTGTTGTCTTCGTGACTTGATTCTCTCTGATATCTATCACTTTTGTCACGGCGAAACACGTTTATATTAGTCTCACACACGATTTCTTTTACAGATCGTTTTTCTGACGAAAGGGTTTGGGGTTTAATTGTTTCCGCTGCATAAGATTTTTAAATCTACCATTCACCCCCCCTCTGGTAGATTTTCACGTGCTCTTCGATCCTACACTCGCGTCGGAGTCCTCATCTTGGTTGACCACTTTGACGGCCCGCTCTTGCTTTTGGTACTCCAGCTGCTCGTCATTGTCGACCTTGGTTTCGACCTTCTGCTTGCCCTCCCGTTGGCGGAAGGGGGCGCCGTTCGGGCGTTGTTGTGCCCTCTCTTGATAGCGTTTGGCGCACCTCTTTATCTCCCGACACTCACTCGCAGTGTGTTTGCAAGTCTCGTGCACTGGGCAAGGCTCGACGTCTTCGTCAGCGGCAGGTGGCTGAGATAGTGTTTCTCCGGGCCTGGTGTCTTGCCTCCTCCGGTTGCGGCTACTGCCGCGACGGGGGATCCATGAAGCGGCTTGTTCTGGTCGTCATCCAGGTTCTTGTTCTTATTGCCGCTACCGGGGGTAGCGGCTCCTTCTTCAGTCTGGCCAGCCCTGCCTGCTCCGTGGGTGGGCTGAGCGTGCCCCTCGCAGCCTTCTGCCACTCTGGCACACCGATCAGCGATGGAGAAGAGCTCGCAGACATCTTGCACATTGTGCGTGGCTAGTTTCTCGATCATCTTGCGGTCTCCCACTCCCTAGATAAATGCCACTATGACAGAGGCATTCGGTATGTTGGGAATGAAGTTGCGTACCTGGGAGAAATGTTGGATGAATGAATGCAGCGTCTCCTTGGGTTGTCGCACGGCATGGAGGTCAAGCTCAGCGCCGGGGTGCGTGTAGGAGCTGCCAAATTTCACCGTGAACTGCTGAAACGGCTCATCCCAAGACGTTATAGACCCCTCGGGAAGGTTCATCAGCCATGAGCGAGCTGACCCAGTCAGGGCGACTGGGAAGTAGTTCACCAGGATGGTCTCGTCCGCTCTCGCAGCAAGGAGCATCGTGGTGTAGATCTGCAGGAACTCTGTCGAATTGATGTTTCCGTTGAACCTCGCCAGGATATGTGGCCGGAACTTGTGCAGCCACATTGCAAAGCAGAGGTGCGGAGCCAACGCCGTGCAGCCTCCAACGGGCTTCGTCGGAGAAGCAGATGGGACAGCATACCCCAAGGGGGTTTGCTGCACGACGTGCGGCACTTGCTGGACTTGCTGTTGTGGCACCGATTGTGCCATGCGCTGTTGCAACGGTATTGGCTATGCCAAATACTGTTGCTGCACACCCTGCTGTACCGAGTATTACAGGGGAGCTTTCAAGCCAACGTGCTCCTGATCAGGTGGCGGAGGGTTTACCTGCAGCGCACCTTGAACGGAGGATGCCTCGTGAACAAGGCATTGAGAGCCTTATTGGGCATCAAGGTTGTGCCGCCTCTCTCTCACTGCCACTCGATGATGACACGACCGTCCATATGAGCTTGACGACGAACAAGCTCGGCCCTGAGGTCCTCCGTGGGGAGCCGGCCAACGCTCATAGGCTTGGAGGAGCGGGAGTTGGTGGTGTGACGATCGATGGACGGCGTGCGTGACAGCGACACAAGGCGCCTTCCCTTGTTGGGGGGGTTGATGGCTGCGACGGCGAAGTGGTCGATGTCTTGGACCCACTACTGAGCTGCCCCCTAAGAGGTGTTCAACGACGGTAGGTGGTGGAGGAGAGCTCTGGACGCCGCCAAAGCACTCTCCAGGCTCGCTGTTGGGGGAGCCGACTGAGCTGTGGCATGTCCCGGGATGCTATCTTGGACAGTCGTACCTGCACAGGGGCGAGACGGACGAGAGAGTGCCACTCGAGCAACGGATCTAGTCACCGGATGACGGCCTCGAAAACTTCCTTCTGTTGATGGCTCCTAAGATATGCTAACAAATCATCCCCGGCAACGGCGCCAGAAATGCTTGTTGATATTTCTTAACACTACAGATCATCTCCGATAAAGAGATGAGATCCGCAAGCGCACGGAAGATACCGTAGTAGCATTTCACCCATGAGTATTCCCAAGGGTATCATAATTATACAAAAGGAAGGCAATGGAGTAAAGTATATACTACTCTTATGGTCAAGCTATGGGATACTAATCCATTATCCGGACAGGGGTAAGTTGATAATAGGGGTAGTGTGACACACACCTAGGCAATCTATTCTAAAGGGTAAAATGGGTCCTAGAGGGAGATTGGATTGAGAGTTAGAGTTGCTCCTACAATGCTCCTAATACATATACATAGCCTAAGGTAGATACTAATGGTCATGTCAATGATGAATTGCTATGCAATTCTATTCAACACATCAGGCACGTGCTTACCCCTAGGAATACTAGGGTGACTCCCGCGAAGAGCCTGTGGCATAACCAAACGTGGAGGATTACAAAGGATAGATAGGACTGTCACCACCTACTGCCTACCTCTTCAATCCGTGGGTCTACGAGACATCCAACGCTACTTAAATACCCTAGCACCATGCTAGCATACTAAGCAAATACCTTAGGAGCCATGGCACAGGCCATCCTATGGCAATGACTAACCTAAGCACCATTGAAACAATGTTGAAGCATAGCATAAGTCATTCATATTAACATAATCATATCATAACTACGTAGACTGTAGTGGGGGTCTATAGTGTTTATGACCATAAGATGTGATACTGAGAGTGAAATCGGAAAGACTATACCTTCCACATACATGGATTACACAATCAAACAAGAAACGCTTTGTCTAAGTATACGTATAAAAGAAGACTAAAGATGATATCTTTATTGAGCACAAAGTCACAAATACAAGAAGGAATACATAAGCCATAACTTTCCCAATATGGAATTAAGAAGAGAGACTCCTTCTACTCCTTTCCCAATTTGGACTTGGGACTAGAGGCTCTCCTCTCTACATCCTAACTCTTCTAAGGACTATGGAAGATAGTGTATACAATAGAATGATGCCCAAGTGATGTGTGTTGAAGTGAGGGGCAGGGGGTCCTATTTATACTAGTGTTGAGGTCGGTTCCCTCCACCAAAAGCGCGTGAATCAGTCACCATTGACTCCTTCAAGCCAGAAGGAGCCAACACGCATTGTTTGACCGCGTTTGGCGCCACGAAGAGGTCGGCCGAATGAGGGGTTCGGCCGACCTGGTCAGCACTCCAAACGTGGAGTGCTTCCTCCAGGTGGCTGCCTGGTGGGCCCCCTTGATGTATATGGGTTATACACCGTTGGATCTCCTCTGATACTTTTGTTTGTGGGCCATTTCATCCATAGGATGCCACATGTCATCGCCTGATTGGCTGGGATGATATTTTATAGGATTGGTCCCTCTACATTTCCTCATTTCCTGCATAAAATGCTGCATACACATATTTCTCCAAGTCCAAGTTGAATTGGGTTAGATAGAAAGGTGATGTGTGCAAGAAATGACAAATCCTTCACATAATTGAGTTAAATTGACAGATGAAATTGATATATAACAGCCGTCAACAAACTCCCCCAAGCTTATCCTTTGCTTGCCCCGAGCAAAGTCAAGACTTTATGTTGATGATCAGGAGTTGCTACAATGTCTTATTTTCAAAAGTATCTAATGCACAACAAGATACTATACCTAGTATTGCAAGCATTTGGCTATGATACTCTACCCTTCTTCAGTTATCATGGGGCTTATGCTTTCTCATATTCACGAGGAGTTGAATGGTAGATAGCAAATGGGGCAAACATAGCCTAGAAATCAAGTTCCACTTAAATCTCGGAGAATTCAATTTAGATATTAAGTACCTCAATTTGATTCTCTCAGACACTCCTTTGTGGATAGTGAAAATATTTCCTCACCAAAGCATTGTGCCTCTACTATTCCTACTCATTGAATATGGCTTGTATGTGGAGTTTGGTAGGGAAAGTAAGTAGGCATATTTGCATCACATATATTGCTAAGTCAAAAGAGTAAGCCTCAGGAGAATTCAAATCAAAACTTTTTAATTCAAGACTAGTGCATGTGTGATGGAGTGTAAGTGGATGTGGATACTTGAGATAACTCCTTTTTGGTATAATCTCTCTTTCTTTTGCAGGGATGAAACATGGTTACTTTTCTTTTCTCTTCTTTTTTTTCTCATGCTTATGATGTAAGCATGCCATTTTTTTCCATTTTCTTTTTGTAGCCATGTCTTCTACTTTCTTTCTCTGCAATGAACATTGAAGAGAGTGCTAAACATGAATAACATGGAGTTTCTCTTTTTATCGTGGACTGGTGGATATGATGGAATTTTGCTTCCTTCTAGTGTAGAAGTATAGCATGTGCAAGTGAAGTCTTGAATTCAAAAAGAGTTGAATGATTTCTCACATAGATCTATACTAGTTTGACTAGGCTCAATGTGAAAGCAAATAGCATATGCATAAGGTTTTGTCTATGCATGAACATCAGATGGCTTTGGTAGGTATTTCCAATCAATTGAGGGAAACTTAAATCTTTTTAGAATTTCTCCAAAAATCTATGTTTTACTTTCAAACTAGGACTAGTAGCCCTATTACCAATTCTAGCCTTACAACAACCTAGAATTAGATTAATTTTTTGCTACCCGCAACTTCCAAATTAAGGTAAAAGTATTTCAAACCAATGAAAGCAATATTCAGAGAGTAGCAAGTTGTAAACTAGAGACTTAGGAAAATAAAACAGAGAAACTATACATCATTTCATCTATGTGAATTCTTAAATCATTCTTACCGCAAATCTTTATTTGATAAAAGCAAATCTAACCTATTTTTATATATTTTTTAAATGCAAGGTGGATGATGGATGGATGGAAAATAAATATGCAATGGATGATTTCAAATAAAAATGTAATGAGTGTGATACAAGTTACCTCAAGTGGGGGTCCTCCCCCAAGCTTATTCTTGATCAAGGTCTTTGATAGGGGTTGAAACCCTAACGATGAAGGTAGGGCATGAATTGGCCTATCCTTGTTGCAGCGTGGCTTTGACAATGGAGGGTTTAGTGTTGTGTCGCCTCCCACGGACACCATGAGTGTGGCTGAATAGAGTGTTTTTGATGTTGACCGTCCGCACATCAGGGTCTCCATGTGTTGGGTGTGATTTGTCAATTCTTGGCTAGGATAATAATAACCTTTAGATACAAAGGAATGACGTGCACTCAACATACATTGAGTATGTTTCGTCATTCTTTGGCTAAGGTGTATCATATCTTTTTGCCATAAGGGAGTGACATGTGCTCATCATGCATTGGGTATGATTAAGTGTTCCTTGGGTAAGGTACAACATACCTAGAACCACAAAGGAATGACATGCACTCAACATGGGTTGAGTGTGATCTGTTGTTCCTTGGCTAAGGCGTGTCATACCTTCAAGTCACATAGGAACAACTTGCACCCAATATAAATTGGGTGTGATCTTGTCATTCCTTGGTCGTTGTACATCATAACTCTTAGCCACGTAGGAATAACTTGTACCCAATTATGGTGGCAAATCCCTTGAGCTTGAATGAGTGCTTAAAATAGTTGAGAGCATAATGCTATCACCCATTCATGGAAGCTCATTGGTTGCTCATGGAGAGTTCCCATTTCAAATCTCTAGCCTCGTATAGTTATGATTGACCTTCGGGCATAATTTCTGATAGGTAGCAACCATCCTCATTTACTCCTTGGCCAAGGGATGTTGACATGGGATCCTCTAGGGATCCCAACAATCAGCTTCTTGAATGCCCGCATAGTAATATTACTCCTACAAACTTCCTCTCTTGAATGGAGAGGGATGTTTAGCCTCCGAGACTTGTACAAATGAACGTTCGGGTTACGTAACTAAACTTTCATTTGTACATACAGGGAAGAAAAAAATCAAAGATGCATTGGACCCAATGTCAAGTGTAGCTATGATCAATGTGTTATTCATTGATGAGAGTGGATCTTTATGGATAATTCATTTTTCATATTTTATAAAGCTCCTACTCATAGCAATGCATGTGATAGAAATACACTATATGGATCCCTACACCTTTTAAAGTTTCTAACCATCTTAGCTTTCAAGAGCAAATTTTTATCATTTAGACCATGACAAACAAGATTCTCAATTTTACCCTCCTAAACCTCACTAGGAATTTGAAATTTAGTGACTCCTCCTAAAAATGCAATTCAATTTCAGAGCAAGGATATCACTTATTCCTAGGAGTTTGAAATCTAGTGACACCATATTGCATGAAGCTCAATTAAAAATTATGGCTGTCACTATGCCCAAGTTCCTATATGCCAATTCACCAATTAAGTCATGCCCAACAGTTTTGTTTTCTAAATCTCGACAAAAATGACTAAGTTTACAAAACAATTCTTAAAGGATTCTAGGTACTTGTTTGAGATTTTTCCAAGTCAGGTGGGATTTTCTTTTTGAGATCCAAAAGTCAATACCCACGCTTACTCTTGTGAGGATGCTTGAGAATTGAATGATGAGGAAGTGTCAACCTTCCACACAAATGCAAGCAAATACATTCAATTCTATGGCAAACCAAACAATGAAGAATTCTAAACTCATACCTCATTTGAAGAGCATTTGGTGATGAAGGTCTTTGTGTGAGAAACTCACAACCTTGATTTTCGGCATAGGCTTGGTGGTTGATGTCAAATGCCAATTTGAGATTGGATTTGGCAATGGATTTGGTTCTGCTCCTCCATTGGGTCATCATCTTGAACATTTCTCTTCCTCAAAATCAAAATGAGTTGAAGGAGAGAAGTGCTCCCAAATCCTCCCAATGGTGTCTTGAGCTTGATGAAACCTTCCACTCCTGCCATACCACCTCTTCACAATTTTGACCTAGTTGCACTTTAATCAAGAACACACAAAACAACTCGAAAACTGGTTACGTCAGCCAAAAGCAAATTGAAACCAATTTTCAAATTGTCTTGCCCATCTTCAAATAACTTGTAAATGCAATGAAGGTCAAAAGCAAATCTTTTTGGTTTGAACTTGGAAGATAAATTCAAGTGGTCATGCACATAGTTCATATCCAATTAAATTTCTCCCCTAATTCAATTTTTTAGTTTTATGATGGTTGGAAATTTTACTTTCCAACATGCAAGTGTGGAATTTCAAACATGCAAATGCAAGGGTTGATGCAATTTGGAAAACAAATATGAGATTACTACCAATTAACCTATTGGCAAGGACTCACCGAATTTTCGAAGTCTCATGAGTAAGACTTACCTCCGTTCTATTCAGCACGATGATTTGTTGTCCAATCCCGAAGTTGTAGATGTGGACGATTTCTTCTGTTTTGACATGCCATGGCTATCATTTGGACATGTGGGCCACCTGGTGGCCCTAGCCTCCTCCCGTTGTATTGATATAGACATGTTGTTGTAGCGATGGGTTCTCCCTCTTGAATGTATTCCTTTATGAGCATGGTGAGGCTTTGTCCTTCTTAGGGGTGCCACTCTGACCATATTGATATTCCATTGAATCAACCCATACCTTGATCATGGGTCAAAGGCTTCCTTGGGCATGATGACATGTGGACTCCACAATCAAACAAGAAACTCTTCATCCACAATGTCACTTGCCCTAGGTTGAATGGGTTTGGTCGATGTGTGGGAATCCCAACAAGTGATGTGGGATATCTTGGACTTTGAATGCTCCTTAAGTTCTTGTCCTTGGCTATGATGTTCATGTGAATGTTGTCTTAATTTCTTCTTGGCCAAGATATTTCAAGGTAGGCAAGTTGAACTTAAATCCCTTGGAAAGCCATAGCCTCCTTGAATAAAAGGGTGATGTTAATTCCACCCTTGACCTCCATGTGAATGGTAGCCATTGAAGTTGTTGTTTAAAAAAAAGGTCCTCATGGGTCTTAGGGAAATAATTCCCACGCTTCCCATAATGACATGGATTTTCACAAATCATGTCAATATCCATGACTTGGATTATCCAAATAAATCTCCAACGACTTGGATATTCATGACACTTTAATGGGAGGTGTTGTTCCATAACTAGCATATCACCTTGTGAAGTGGTGTGCATGACAAGCTATGGGAACTCGAGCATTCTTCAATCCACCCCTTGAGTGAAGACCTTCCTTCTCATCCACGATGAATGAGAATATGACTCCTTCAGCTCCAGCATGAATGTGGCCATGGATTGGAGGAGCCAACCCATGACACGAGTGTTGGATGGAGAGCCAGCTATCCACCCCATGGTGGAGGCAAACCAAGAAGAACTTCTTGGAGCCTTCCCCAAGCTTGGGTATGGATGACTTTGGCTTCTACTGAAAGCTGAGATTCTCCCGCAAAAAGGCAATGGTGTTACCTAGCGGACATTTGTTGAGGTACACATTGAATCATCTTGCAGTTTAGCACTTGCATCCTCATTGGCCATCCCATACAATGGGCTGGCCAACACTACCCTGTTTTCACACAAAGTAGAAAACAAACAAGGGTAATCCTGTCTAATAACTATTAGTACCTATGGCCTAATCACAAGTGATAGCTATCCTTCACTTCCTTTGCCTTCCCCAGCTACGGCGCCAGAAATGCTTGTTGACGGCTCCTAAGATATACTAACAAATCATCCCCGGCAACGGCACCAGAAATGCTTGTTTGTATTTCTTAACACTATAGATCATTTCTGGTATAGAGATGAGATCCGCAAGCACACGGAAGATACCGTTGTAGGACTTCACCCATGAGTATTCCCAAGGGTATCGTATTTATGTCAAAGGAAGGCAATGGAGTAAACTATATACTACTCTTATGGTAAAGCTATGGGATACTAATCCATTATCCGGACAGGGGTAAGTTGATAATAGGGGTAGTGTGACACACACCTAGGCAATCTATTCCAAAGGGTAAAATGGATCCTAGAGGGAGATTGGATTGAGAGTTAGAGAGTTGCTCCTACAATGCTCCTAATACATATAAAGAGCCTAAGGTAGTTACTAATGGTCATGTCAATGATGAATTCATATGCAATGCTATTCAACACATCGGGCACGGGCTTACCCCTAGCAATACTAGGGCGACTCCCGCCAAGAGGCTGTGGCATAGCCGAACGTGGAGGATTACCAAGGACAGATAGGGTTGTCACCACCTACTGCCTACATCTTGAATCCGTGGGTCTACGAGACATCCAACGCTACATAAATACCCTAGCACCATGCTAGCATACTAAGCAAAGACCTTAGGAGCCATGGCACAAGCCATCCTAAGGCAATGACTAACCTAAACATTGTTGAACCAATGTTGAAGCATAGCATAAGTCATTGATATTAACATAATCATATCATAACTACATAGACTATAGTGGGGGTCTATTGTGTTTATGACCATAAGATGTGATCGTGAGAGTGAAATCATAAAGACTATACCTTCCACATACATGGATTCCACAATGAAACAACAAACGCTTTGTCCAAGTATACGTATAAAAGAATACTAAAGATAATATCTTTATTGACCACAAAGTCACAAATACAAGAAGGAATACATAAGCCATACCTTTCCCAATATGGGATTCGGAAGCGAGACTCCTTCTACTCCTTTCCCAATTTGGACTTGGGACTAGAGGCTCTCCTCTCTACACCCTATCTCCTCTAAGGACTATGGAAGATAGTGTATAGAATAGAATGATGCCCAAGTGGTGTGTGTTGAAGTGAGGGGTAGGGGGTCCTATTTATACTAGTGTTGAGGTTGGTTCCCGCCACCAAAAGCGCGCGAATCAATCACCATTGACTCCTTCAAGCCAGGAGGAGCCAACACACGTCGTTTGACCGCGTTTGGCGCCAAGAAGAGGTCAGTGGAACCAGGAGTTCGGCCGACCTGGTCAGCACTCCAAACGCGCAGTGCTTCCTACAGGTGGCTTCCAGGTGGGCCCCCTTGATGTATATGGGTGATACACCGTTGGATCTCCTCGGATACTTCAGTTTGTGGGCCATTTGATCCATGAGATGCCACGTGTCATCGCCTGATTGGCTAGGATGATATTTTATAGGATTGGTCCCTCTACATTTCCTCATTTCCTGCATAAAATGTTGCATACACATATTTCTCCATGTCCAAGTGGAATTGGGTTAGATAGAAAGGTGATGTGTGCAAGAAATGACAAATCCTTCACATAATTGAGTTAAATTGACGGATGAAATTGGTATATATCAGCCGTCAACACCTTCCACGGGCCTGATGAAAACCATGGTGGTGAAATCGCTACCACTTATTTGAGGGGAAAAGCTCCCTACCTGGCGTGCCAAATGTTGAAGGGTCAATGTGATACTTCCCCCAAATCTATTAAGCAGCAGACCGCAAAGGTTCTTGTTCGGCGGGGCTTAGGCCTCAAACTAGTGTTCTAGCAGAAGAGTATGAGACAGTTGTTTTTACGTTGTTCGGGCCGCAAGGAGCGTAAAACCCTACTCCATGGTGGATTGTATTTCTTGGTGAGTGTGTATGCATATGTGTGTGTATCGGGAATTCTTAGTCTTGTCCTTGTATCAGTGGCGGTCTGGGCCTTTTATAGACAAGGTCGGATGTCTTACAAGTGGGGTCCTGGGGCCCGACATGTGGTCCCGGGGTGATCTTATCCTCAAGATCTAAGGATTCTTATGTAATCTTGCTCTGACTGCGGACTTGAGGATTCACCATCTTGCTGCCTGTGTTGTCAGTAGACCGCGCGCTATTGATGACATTGGCAGGGGATGTCCTATCCAACTGTCTCTGGTGCCGTAAGCTACCCACTTGGCAGAGAGGGATAGGCCTGCGGCGTCTTCACTGCGATGTGATAGGTCATAATAGTACATGACATTAGGCGTGCGCCGCGCCATACGTCTGGGGAAGTCGTGCATCTTCAAGGCTTGATGGACACTAGGCGCACCACCCTCTTAACTCCCTTACTGGCCACTCAAGGCAAGTGGACTGACCATGCAGTCGCTGGGGAGCTCATCACCACGATGGATGTCGTGCCCGTCTTCGCGGGCCATGTGGTAGCTCGGGAGCTCACCTTCGAGGGGGAGGCTAGGTCTCTACCTCGTGGGCCATGTGGCATCTTGGGAGCTCACCTCCGTGGGGGAGGTCAGGTCTCTACCTCATGGGCCACGTGGCAGCTTGGGAGCTCACCTCCGTGAAGGAGGTCAGGTCTTGCCCAGTAGACCACGAGGCAGCTCAGGTGCTCACCTCCGCGAAGGAGATCGGATCTTGACATTGTGGGCCACGTGGCAGCTTTAGAGCTTACCACTGAGGGGGAAGGTCAGGTACCATCCTGCCGCATACGTGGCTGCATGGGAGCTTATCACTGAGGTGGAGCTGAGCTTCCCTATCAGGATGCCTTGTGGGCGCCCCGGACCCCCTATCCGGGGTAGGCGGGTCTAGGTTCCTTGAACACATGGCGCCCACAGACACTGTCTTTGCAGGGAGACGAGGTACCTAGGTACCTCTAGCTTGTGTGCGAGGGTACCTGGTAATGTCGGGTACCAACAGCCTCTGTCCACCCTTCAGTCGGTCGATGACCTGTTGTTGATGCGGCAACTGCTTGGCTAGTCAGCAGCGGAGTGTGTGTGGTTGATCCGCTGCGGATCTCCCACTCTCGAAGGCTTGTGTGTAGACGAGACTGTTCTATTTGTCGCCCACGTGTATGCGGGGCTTGGGATTCCTCTGTCGAGGTTCTTCCTCGTGGTGCTGGAGGAGTATGGGTTACAGCTTCACCATCTATCGCCGAACTCTATTGCTTGATCGCGGTGTTCATCTACTTCTGTGAGGCGTTCGTGGGTTGCAAGCCCACAGTGGAGATGTTCTAGTTTTTCTTCGTAATGAAGACCACGGGGAAGAGTGAGACGACCCACGTGGGTGCTCACTAGTTTCGGCACCGGGTCAAGACCTCCCGACTCTACATCCCTTCGCGTAAAGGGGGCAAGTGGAAGACTTGGAGGGAAGATTGGTTCATCGTGCCGGCAGAGGCCCATCCTGTGCTGAAGATGTCTTCTGCATGTCCAACTTCTAACCCCACCACTTGGGAAGCATACCAGGGGTTGCCGAAGGAGTATACACCGATATTGAGGAGGATCCAACTGCTGGCAAGAAAAGGCCTTACCTCCCTGATGGTGACGGCCAAATTCTTACGCCGTTGTACCGCCCCGCTACAGCATTGACGGTACGAGGCCTTGCACTACACTGGTACCGATGATCGGTGCCGGCTGGCTCTGGACGACCATACCCCAGAGATATTGGAGGGATTGCTGAAGATGGGGACTTGTGTTGACAGCTCTTAAGATATACTAACAAATCACCCCCAACAACAGCGCCAGAAATGCTTGTTGGTATTTCTTAACACCACAGATCATCTTCGGTAAAGAGATGAGATCCGCAAGCGCACAAAAGATACCATTGTAGTATTTCAACCATGAGTATTCCCAAGGGTATCGTATTTATCCCAATGAAAGCCAATGGAGTAAAGTATATACTACTCTTATGGTCAAGATATGGGATACTAATCAATTATCCGGACACGGGGTAAGTTGATAATAGGGGTAGTGTGACACACACCTAGGCAATCTATTCTAAAGGGTAAATGGGTCCTAGAGGGAGATTGGATTAAGAGTTAGAGTGTTGCTCCAACAATGCTCCTAATACATATACATAGCCTAAGGTAGATACTAATGGTCATGTCAATGATGAATTCCTATGCAATGCTATTCAACACATCGCGCATGGGCTTACCCCTAGCAATACTAGGGCGACTCCTGCCAAGAGCCTGTGGCATAGCCGAATATGGAGGATTAAAAAGGACAGATAGGGCTGTCACCACCTACTGCCTACCTCTTCAATCCGTGGGTCTACGAGACATCTAACGCTACTTAAATACCCTAGCACCATGCTAGCATACTAAGAAAATACATTAAGAGCTGCAACATAAGCCATCCTAAGGAAATGAACTAAATCATCATTGAACTAATGTTGATTGCATAGCATAGTTATTCATATTAACATAATCATATCATAACTACATAGACTATAGTGGGGGTCTATAGTGTTTATGACCATAAGATGTGATCATGAGAGTACAATCATAAAGACTATACCTTTCACTTACATGCACTCCACAATCAAACAAGAAACACTTTGTCCAAGTATACGTATAAAAGAAGACTAAAGATAATATCTTTATTGAGCACAAAGTCACAAATACAATGGGGAATACATGAGATATACCTTTCCCAATGTGGAATTGGGAAGAGAGAATCCTTCTACTCCTTTCCCAATTTGGACTTGGGACTAGAGGCTCTCCTCTCTACATCCTAACTCCTCTAAGGACTATTCAATGATTTCTCACATAGGTCTATACTAGTTTGACTAGGCTCAATGTGAAAGCAAATAGAATCTGCATAAGGTGTTGTCTATGTATGAATATCATATGGCTTTGGTAGGTATTTCCAATAAAATGAGGGAAACTTAAATCTTGATATAATTTCTCAGGAAATCTAAGTTCCACATTCAAAATAGGAATAGCAGCCCTATTACTAATTCAAATCTCCCGACAACCTAGAAGTAGATTAAGCTTTTGCTACCCACAATTTCTAAATCAAGGCAAAGTTAATTTTAGCCAATTTAAGCAATATTCGGAGAGTAGCAAGTTGTAAACTAGGAACTTAGAAAAAATAAAACAGAGCAGCTATTCATCATTTCATCTATGTGAATTCTAAATCATTTTTACCGCACATCTTTATTTGATAAGCAAAGCAAATCTAAGTTCCTATTTTTATGTTTTTTTAGATTCATGGTGGATGGTGGATGAATGGAAAGTAAATATGCAATGGATGATTTGAAATAAAAATGCAGTGGATGTGATACAAGTTACCTCAAGTGGGGGTCCTCCCCCAAGCTTATTCTTGATCAAGGTCCGTGAAAGGGGTTGAAACCCTAACGACGGAGGTAGGCCATGAGTTGGCCTATCCTTCTTGTGGCTTTGAAATTGGAGGGTTGAGTGTTGATTGTTGTGTTGCATCCCATGGACACCATGAGTGTGGTTGAATAGAGTGTTTTCGATGTTGATCGTCCGCACATCAGGGTCTCCATGTGTTGGGTGTGATTTGTTATTCCTTGGCTAGGATAATGATAACCTTTAGATCCAAAGGAATGACGTGCAGTCAACATACGTTGAGTATGTTTCGTCATTCTTATGCTAAGGTGTATCATATCTTTTGGCCATAAGGGAGTGACATGTGCCCAACAAGCATTGGGTATGATTAGTTGTTCCTTGGGTAAGGTACAACATACCTTCTAGCAACATAGGAACAACTTTTACCAATGATGGTGGAAAATCCCTTGAGCTTGAATGAGTGCTTAGAATAGTTGAGAGCATAATGCTCTAACCCATTCGTGGCAGCCCATTGGTTGCTCATGGAGGGTTCCCATTTCAAATCTCTAGCCTCGTATAGTTATGATTGACCTTCACGCATAATTTCCGATAGGTAGCAACCATCCTCATTTACTCCTTGGCCAAGAGATGTTGAAATGGGATCCTCTAGGGATCCCAACAATCAGCTTCTTGAATTCCTGCATAGTAATATTACTCTTGCAAACTTCCTCTCTTGAATAGAGAGGGATGGTTAGCTCCCGATACTAGTACAAATGAATGTTCGAGTTAGTTAACCGAACTTTGATTTGTACATACGGGGAAGAACAAAATCAAAGATGCATTGGTTCCAATGTCAAGTGTATCCATGATCAATGTGTTATTCATTGATAAGAGTGGAGCTTTATGGATAATTCATGTTGCATATTTTCTAAAGCTCCTACTCATAATAATGCATGTGATAGGAATATACTATATGGATCCCTACATCTTTTAAAGTTTCTAACCATCTTAGCTTTCAAGAGCAAATTTTATCATTTAGACCATGACAAACAAGATTCTCAATTTTATCTTCCTGAACTTCACTAGGAATTTAAAATTTAGTGACTCCTCAAAAAAAGCAATTCAATTTATAAGCAAGGATATCACTTATTCCTAGGAGTTTGAAATCTAGTGACACCATCTATGCACGAAGCTCAATTAAAAGTTATGGCTGTCACTATGCCCAAGTTTCTATATGCCAATTCACCAATTAAGCCATGCCCAAAACTTTTATTTTCTAAACCTAGACAAAAATGACTAAGTCTACAAAACAATGCTTAAAGGATTCTAGGTAGTTGTTTTAGATTTTTCCAAGTAAGGTGGGATTTCCTTTTGGAGATCAAAAAGTCAATACCCACACTTACTCTTGTGAGGATGCATGAGAATTAGATGATGAGGAAGTGTCAACCTTCCTCACAAATGCAAGCAAATTCATTCAATTCTATGGCAAACAAAACAATGAAAAATTTCTAAACTCATACCTCATTTGAAGAGCAGTTGGTGATGAAGGTCTTTGTGTGAGAAACTCACAACCTTGATTTTCGGCGTAGGCTTGATGGTTGATGTCAAATGCCAAGTTGAGATTGGATTTGCCAATGGATTTGGTTATGGCTCCTCCATTGGGTCATCATCTTAAACATTTCTCTTCCTCAAAATCAAAATGAGTTTGAAGGGGAGAAGTGTTCTGAAATCCTCCCAGTGGTGACTTGAGCTTGATGAAACCTTCCACTTTCTTGCCATACCACCTCTTCACAATTTTGACCTAGCTGCACTTTAATCAAGAACACACAAAACAACTCGAAAACTGGTTACGTTAGCCAAAAGCAAATTGAACCTAATTTTCAAATTGTCTTGCCCAGCTTGGAATAACTTGTAAATTCAATGAGGGTCAAAGCAAATCTTTATGGTTTGAACTAGGAAGATAAATTCAAGTTGTCATGCACGTAGTTCATATCCAATTAAATTTCTCTCCTAATTCAAATATTTAGTTTTATGATGGTTGGAAATTTTACTTTGCGACATGCAAGTGTGGAATTTCAATCATGCAAATGCAAGGGTTGATGCAATTTGGAAAACAATATGAGATAACTATCAATTAACCTATTGGCAAGGACTCACCAAATTTTTGAAGTCCGATGAGTAGGACTTAACCCCGTTCTGTTCAGCTTGATGATTTGTTGTCCAATCCCGGGATTGAAGATGTGGACAATTTCTTCTGTTTTGACATGCCAAACTCTTTGGCTGTCATTTGGACATGTGGGACACATGGTGGCCCTAGCCTCTCCCTGTTGTATTGATATAGACATGTTGTAGCGACAGGTTCTCCCTCTTGAATGTATTGCTTCATGAGCATAGTGCGGCTTTGTCCTTCTTAGGGGTGCCACTCTGACCATATTGATATTCCATTGAATCAACCCATACATTGATCATGGATCAAAGGATTCCTTGGGCATATGACATGTGGACTCCACAATCAAACAAGAAACGGTTCATCCACAATGTCACTTGCCCTAGGTTGAATGGGTTTGGTCGAAGTGTCAGAATCCCAACAAGTGATTTGGGATATCATGGACTTTGAATGCTCCTTAAGTCTTATCCTTGGCCAAGATCTTCATGTGAATGTTATCTTGATTTCTGCTTGGCCAAGATACTTCAAGGTAGGCTAGTTGAACTTAAATCCCTTGGAAAGCCATAGCCTCCTTGAATACAAGGGTGATGTTAATTCCACCTTTGACCTCCTTGTGAATGGTAGCCATTGGAGTTGTTGTTTGAAAAAGGTCATCATGGGTCTTAGGGAAATAATTCCCGCGCGTCCCATGATGACATGGATTTTCACAAATCATGTGAATATCCACGACTTGGATTATCCAAACAAATCTCCAACGACTTGGATATTCATGACACTTCAATTGGAGGTGTAGTTCCATAACTAGCATATCCACCTTGTGAAGTGGTGTGCATGACAAGCTATGGGAACTCGAGCATTGTTAAATCCACCCCTTGAGTGGAGACCTTCTTCTCATCCATGATGAATGAGAATAGGACTCCTTCAGCTCCAGCATGAATGTGGACATGGATTGGTGGAGCCAACCCAAGACACGAGTGTTGGATGAAGAGCCAAATATCCACCCCATGGTGGAGGCAAACCAAGAATAACTTCTTGGAGCCTTCCCCAAGCTTGGGTATGGATGACTTTGGCTCCTACTAAAAGCTGAAATTCTCCCGCAAAAGGCAATGGTGTTGCCTAGCGGTCATTTGTTGAGGTACGCCTTGAATCATCTTGCAGTTTAGCACTTGCGTCCTCATTGGCCATACCATACCATGGGTTGGCCAACACTATCCTGTTTTCACACAAAGGAGAAAACAAACAAGGGTAATCCTGTCTAATAACTATTAGTACCTATAGCTTAATAACAAGTGATAGCTAACCTTCACTTCCTTTGCCTTCCCCAGCAACAACGCCAGAAATGCTTGTTGCCGGCTCCTAAGATATACTAACAAATCATCCCTGGCAACGGCGCCAGAAATGCTTGTTGGTATTTCTTAACACCATGAGATTCGCAAAAGATACCGTTCTAGCATTTCACCCATGAGTATTACCAAGGGTATCATATTTATCCAAAAGGAAGGCAGTGGAGTAAAGTATATACTACTCTTATGGTCAAGCTATGGGATACTAATCAATTATCTGGACAGGGGTAAGTTGATAATAGGGGTAGTATGACACACACCTAGGCAATATATTTTAAAGGGTAAATGGGTCCTAGAGGGAGATTGAATTAAGAGTTATAGAGTTGCTCCTACATTGCTCCTAATACATATACATAGCCTAAGGTGGATACTAATGGTCATGTCAATGATGAATTCCTATGCAATGCTATTCAACACATCGGGCACGGGCTTACCCCTAGCAATACTAGGGTGACTCCCGCCAAGAGCCTGTGTCATAGCCAAACGTGGAGGATTACAAAGGACAGATAGGGCTGTCACCACCTACTGCCTACCTCTTCAATCCGTGGGTCTACGAGACATCCAACGCTACTTAAATACCCTAGAACCATGCTAGCATACTAAGCAAATACCTTAAGAGCTGCAGCACAAGCCATCCTAAGGCAATGAACTAAATCATCATTGAACCAATGTTGATTGCATAGCATAGTTATTCATAATAACATAATCATATCATAACTATATAGAGTATAGTGGGGGTCTATAGTGTTTATGACCACAATATGTGATCATGAGAGTACAATCATAAAGACTATACCTTCCACTTACATGGACTCCACAATCAAACAAGAAACGCATTGTCCAAGTATACGTATAAAAGAAGACTAAAGATAATATCTTTATTGAGAACAAAGTCACAAATACAAGGGGGAATACATGAGATATTCCTTTCCGAATGTGGAATTGGGAAGAGAGACTCCTTCTACTCCTTTCCTAATTTGGACTTGGGACTAGAGGCTCTCCTCTCTACATCCTAACTCCTCTAAGGACTATGGAAGATAGTGTATACAATAGAATGATGTCCAAGTGGTGTGTGTTGAAGTGCGGGGTATGGGGTCCTATTTATACTAGTGTTGAGGTCGAATCCCACCCCTAAAACCGCGCGAATCAGTCGTCATTGACTCCAGGGAGCCGGGAGGAGCCAACACGTGGAAGTTGACCGCGTTTGGCGCCAGGACCAGGTCGGCCGACCCCCTGGTTCGGCCGACCTGGTCAGGGCTCCAAACAGCCCGTACTTCTTCCAGGTGGCTGCCAGGTGGGTCCCATTTACTCATAATTGTGCTACACCATTGGATGGCCTCGGATACTTCTGTTTGTGGGCCATTTGATCCATGTGGTGCCACGTGTCATCGCCTGATTGGCTAGGATGATGTTTTATAGGATTGCTCCCCATACTTTTCCTCAATTCTTGTATAAATATCTGCATACACATATTTCTCCAAGTACAAGTGGAAATAGGTCAAGTAGAAAGTTGATGTGTGCAAGAAATGATCAATCCTTCACATAATTGAGTTATATTGACGGCTGAAATTGGTATATAACAGCCGTCAACAACTTGTGACACGGTTGACGACAAGCACGTCTCCATCTCCGCGGACTGCCAGCCGCTCTTCATGACCCCCTGCGTGAGGGACGAACTGCTGAGCTCGATGCCAGCGGTCAATGTGTTCGGTGTTACTCGCCTGCACCCCGAGGGGTGGTATGGAGTTTCAGCGGTTCTGGCGCGGTGCCGCACCATGTTTCAACAAAGGTCAGAGTATTCCTCTCACTTGTCGAAAAGGGCAGAGGCAGGGCTCCCAACATTCTCCGTCAGGCTGGGGGCGGCCAGCCAGTGCCAGTTCTGTCGCTAGGAAGACATTCCCATCATTTGTCCATGGATTCGACTATTCTTGCACCAAAGAAGCGGAAGTTGACACGGGGGGACGATACCCCAACTTCTCATTGTGATGGGTCCGGGTCAGCCGAAGCTCCCGTCGTAGACTTGGTTTCTGAATCCAGCGGTGGTTCTGGTTCCATAGGAGGCGCAGAGGGGTCTCTGCATGGGACCGTGCCACCTCGGGTTGATGAAGAGCCAGAGCCAAAGACGGCGGCACCGACCTTGTCAAATGGCCCCGACAACCTCGATCTATCGTTCGGGGTGGAGGGCTAGGGTTACTTGAGTGATCCGACCCGCCAGTGAGATGCAACTTCTTCCTCTGCTTTTTCCCTTCTTTCCTTTTTCTGTCCTAATAGAGTTTTATCTTGGCTTTTCAGGGCGTCGTAAGCCGACTTGGTGCCCTTGGTGCTTCCAGCGGTGGGATTGATAGCCCTGCCCTTCCAATAGCTGGAATGGGATCTGTCGTGCCACATTTTTTGCCCGAAGGTGCTTTGGCCTAAGGTGCCGTCGATGACTCTGCACCCTCGTCCGTCGGGGAAGGTGGGCTGGAGTGGCGTCAAGAATGGATGTGCCAGGCGAGGAGGTGCCCGGCGAGGCGGTGCCAGGAGACGAGGTGCCCGGTGAGGCGGTGCAAGATGAAGAGGTGCCCGGCGAGGGGGTTCCTGGTGTGGAGGTGCCCAGCTAGGAGGTGCCCAGCGAGAAGGTGCCCAATGTGGAGGTGCCTTGTGAGGATGTGACCAACGAGGAGGTGCCCGATGCGGAAGTTCCCAGCGAGAGGGGGGCTATATTGGCTACAGCTGCTTCCCTTGGTGGGGCTGACCCGCCTGTCACTGAAGCAGCGTCGGTGCTTGATGTTATTGGCGCACAAGCTGGCTACTTGCCGCTGGCGACCGGCGATGCCACTGCAGCGAGGGAGAGGACTTAAGCGTCGGGCAATGGGCGCGAGAGTTCCCGAAGCTCCAGCCGAGGCACCAACTGGTCCCCAGGCACTGGTGTCTGTCGTGACATCAGCGGAAGAGGCAGAGGGACAATTGTCTGTGGTGACGGTCACGCTAATCCTCTTGCTGATGCTATTGTCGCGGCCCAATCAATCTTGTGCCAAACACATGCTGCTTTCTCCTATGAGTGGGATCTACTTGTAGAGGAGCGGCGTTTGGTGAAGCTGGTCGACGCCAAGAATAAGCAGCTCAAGGTGGAGGCCCTGAAGGCCCATGCCGTTGCTGATGCCCGCCTAGAGGCTATGTGAGGATCAGCGGATGGCGTTGGTCCTCCATGTGACACCCGGTTTCGAAAATGAACCAAGTGAACACATATGTGTGCCCAGGATGTTCAACACACATACATGAGTACATCACAAAAGAGTATACAGAGAATTACCGCAGCACAAGATTAATTATCAAATTTTATTGTACATACCGTATTATCCTCAAATACAAGCTCTAATGAATATTAATGACAAGTTCAACTAATGTAGCGGAAATAACTAATTAAGCAAACTAAACAGCTAGGCAGCATAAGAAATAGGGTATATACACGCAGCTCCATGCAACACCACAGGCAAAGCTGACGGTAGACACGTCCTAGAACTCCACATTATCGCCATTAAACTCCCAATCCTGTTCTGCAACTGTTGGGGGGATTGCAAGAGTGAGTACATGTCATACTCAACAAGTGTGGAAAGTATGACATGTGGCTGATTCAAATGATGATTATAATAATGGCTAAGTGCTAAAA
Source organism: Tuctoria greenei (assembly GCA_036927565.1). NCBI lineage: Eukaryota > Viridiplantae > Streptophyta > Magnoliopsida > Poales > Poaceae > Tuctoria > Tuctoria greenei. The sequence goes on along the minus strand of JAYESD010000004.1, from coordinate 67,391,336 downwards.
AGTACATTAAAACATTTGAAAAGCAATATATGTTACATGTACATGAAATAAACCCATCATAAGCCATATAATTATCATAATGTTAGTCCACATTCCATATCCATCATCTTATACCAATATCCATATTCAATACCAGGATTCAATTCATAACCATCCATAACCATTACCAAACCATAACCATCCCAAAAATCGTACCAATACCGAGTTCCCTCTAATCATGTGTGGGTCCAGGTTGCTCATAACCGGGACCACGACTAACATGATAGTTTAGACACGCTCTGTAGAACTTGTACCGCTTTACCCACGTGTTTGTGATTTCATCACCTTTCGACGACTAGAACCTCTATTATGACGTCTCACACGTCCTTAGGTGTGTGGCCAAGAGATCACAAAATAGCCTTTACAAAGGGATTACTAGCCTATTTAGACCCCACTGAGGTTTCACCGGTGGCGATGTCTCCCACTGAGCACATCATCAACCAAGGGCCCCCTCTTGAGCCATTAGAATCATAGGGTAGTCCCACCAATCATCAACAAACCCAATCCGACTACCCCTTCCCTGAGAATCCTTAATGGTCCAAATAACTCTAGCAAATCCCTAATTAGTCATCTATGCCGCACCCATACTTGGCCTTGTGGTGGCACTGTAATCCTGGATGATCGCTCAACGAACTGGTCCATAGATCTAGAGCAAGCAACCACCATACATCCAACCCATCCACATACCAGGCTTCCTTAGATCACCCATTAACGTATCATATTTAACCAGTTCATGTTAACCATAATCTCATCCATGCATAATTAAATTGAGTGGTATAGTTGTTTTCCCATCCCAGTTGATTAAGCGAAGCAAAAAGGTAAAAATCCCTACCTGACTCTCTACCGTATATTCCAGGTGACAAGCGTGGTTAAAAAAAACTAGTAAACTTCCTACCGTAGGATTTCCCATCAAATTGACACAAGCATGCAGTTTGCAAACAAAACATTTATTTTAAAACAGGATCAATATGCTACAAGGACACTTGCCTTGCTCTTGCGGTTGATTAGGGTCAAAGCCTTCAAACTCTTGGTGCTGTAGATCCTCCGCGGCACTCTCTAGTACAAATCCGTCTAATCCACACAATAAACATACAAGACGACAAACACAATGAAAGAGTGCACAAATATTACTCAATATGACATGGCATGCATGATTAATACAAATGCAAGGTAGAACATGTTAATAGATTGCTTTTAATGATCACTAACTAGTTCTAATAGTTTTTAAAAAGTTTACACATGTTTGGAGTTGATTCAAATAAATTTTAGAATTAATTCGATGCAATTTAACCAGGAAAATCGGACTAGTCTGTAGAAGGTCGAACTAGTCCGCACGTCGAAGAACTAGCGAACTAGGGTTTTCTAGATCGATGTAAATTTGGAGATTAGGCGTTGAATTCTTGTAAGGAAAAGAGAATAGAAGGTATACCAGGTGTTTAGAACTCCAATGAATCAAGAAACTTGGAGGCAACACTTAGATCTTGATTATCTAGGGTTGATGAACTTGGAGATGAATTGGTGATGAAAACGAAACTTGATGGAGATCTTGATCCTCTTTTGTTTTCTCCTCTTCTTCTTCTTGCTTGAGATCTTCTCCTACCTCCTTAGTCGTGGATCTCCGCGATCTAGGGTTTGGGTTGGTGTAAAAGTGGCAAAAAGATGTCAAGCCAAGGGGTGGGGTTGTTTAAATAGAGGTGGAGGCTAGGGTTAGATGGATTTTGAGTTTGAGATGAGTAGAGGCCGGTTTAGAGTCCCACATGGGCTTTAAAAGAGTTAGGCACGACGTCCCTAGGCCCACTTAATGTGAAACCCGAGAAAAAAGTCGTAAAACAAAAGATCAATTCGGGGTCGCAAAATATCGGACAAGTCCGGAAAGGATCGTACTAGTTCGGACAAGTCTGGCCTAAAATCAGACAAGTCCGACTTTAGTCAGAGAAGAAAACGGACAAGTCCACTAGAACACTGGACTAGTCCAGGGACTTAGCAAATTTTCAAGGATTCTTGGACAACCGGACTAGTCCGCACAAAATCGGACAAGTCCAAAAGTTTCTAGAGGCAAAATCGGACTAGTCCGTAGAAAAAACGGACAAGTCCTTTTTAATCAGAGAGAAATCGGACTAGTCCTCAGTAAAATCAGACTAGTCTGCACTTTCCTGCATTTTAAGTACGGTTTTGCTCCAAATCAATTTTAAATGCTCCGAATCAATTTTAAACTCGTTCCTCTTTATGTGTGTTAATGTTAAACATGTATATGAATGTATGCAAGGCATGATGCATGAAAATGAGGGCATTACAAACCTACCCCCCCTTAAAATGTATCTCGCCCTCGAGATTCAACGCGGAAGAGAAGAGATAGGGAAATTCCTTCTTGAGATCATCCTCCAATTCCCACGTCGCTTCTTTCTCTGTGTGGTGCTTCCATTGAACTTTACACCATCTAATAACCTTGTTCCTTGTGACACTCTCCTTGGTTTCCAAGATCTTGACCGGTTGCTCGGCATACGTCAAATCTTCCTCTAGTTCCAATTCTTCCATCAGCACTTGTTCTTCCGGTACTCTCAAACACTTCTTAAGCAGGGAGACATGAAAGACATCATGAACATCTGAAAGATGAGTTGGCATCTCAAACTTATACGCTACTTCTCCTCTTTTGTCCAAAATTTTGAATGGTCCAATGTAACGAGGTGCTAGCTTCCCTCTTATGTTAAACCTCTTATGACCTCTCATTGGTGACACATCGAGGTAAACAAAATCTCCTATTTCAAAGGCTAATTTCAGTCTCCTATTGTCCGCATAGCCTTTTTGTCTTGATTAGGCAGCCCTCAAGTTTTTACGAATTATTTGGACTCGCTTTTCGGCTTCTTGCAACACATCCGTGGCAAATACTTGAGTTTCTCCTGCCTCATTCCAGAATAAAGGTGTCCTACACTTCCTTTCATAAAGCGCTTCATATGGTGACATTTTGAAGCTTGCTTGGCAACTATTGTTGTACAAAAATTCTGCATATGGTAAGCTTTGGTCCCAATTTTTCCCATGCTTTAAAGCACAAGCTCTTAACATGTCCTTTAAAATCTGGTTGGTTCTCTCGGTTTTCCATCCGTTTGAGGGTGATATGCCAAACTGAAATTCAACCTCGTTCCCAAAGCTTCATGCAACTTTTGCCAAAACCTGGAGGTGAATTGAGAACCCCTATTCGAGACTATCTTCTTTGGAACTCCATGCAAACATACTATATATTCTTCCCATGTATAGTTCTGCCAATTTCACTCCATTATAGGTGGTCTTGACGGGAATAAAGTGGGCTGACTTAGTTAACTGATCCACAATTACCCAAATCGAGTCATAACCGGACTAAGTATGTGGTAAACCAACTATGAAGTCCATACCAATCTCTTCCCACTTCCACTCTGGAATCTTTAATGGTTGCAATAGTCCAGCTGGCCTTTGATGTTCTGCCTTGACTTGTTGGCACACATCACACAATGCTACGTATTCAACTATGTCCTTCTTCATGCTATCCCACCAATAACACGTCTTCAAGTCTTTGTACATCTTTGTACAACCAGGATGAATTGAGTATGGTGAGTCATGTGCCTCTTTTAATATTGTCTCCCGAATATGCTTCACATTGGGCACGACAATCCTTTTTCCAAGCCATAGGGTACCATGTTCATCCTCATCAAATCTGAATTCTCTCCCTTCCTCGTTCCTTTCCTTGATTTCCTTGATCTCTTCATCTGTGGTTTGTGCGTCTCGAATTTCTTGCTCCAAGGTTGGATTTAACTCCATTATTCCCATCTCATTCACAAATCCGAGGTTCAACCGTTCGAACTCCTTACATAACTCGGATGGTAATTCTCGAACTGTGAGTTGATGACTTACTCCTTTTCTACTCAAAGCATCGGCCACTACATTGGCTTTTTCTAGATGATAGTTGATCCCCAAATCATAATCTTTGATGAGCTCCAACCATCTTCGTTGCCTCAAATTCAGATCCGTTTGTGTGAAAATATACTTAAGACTCTTGTGATCCGTATAAATTTCACACCTATGTCCAAGGATGTAGTGTCTCCAAATTTTCAATGCATGTATCATGGCTGCAGTTCCAAATCATGTGTTGGATAATTCTGCTCATGTTTCTTCAATTGTCTTGACGCCTAGGCGACCACTTGACCTTCTTGAATGAGCACACATCTAAGTCCATGTCTCGAGGCATCGCAATATATATCAAAACTCTTGCTCACATCCGGCAATACCAAAACTGAGGTTGTTGTCAACCTCTTCTTCAACTCCTCAAAACTGTTTTGACAAGCTTGAGTCCATTGGAAAGCCTTTCCCTTCATTAGCAACTCTGTCATAGGCTTGGCTATCATAGAAAAGTCCTTGATGAACCAACGGTAATATCCAGCCATCCGAAGAAAACTCCTTATTTCCTTGACATTTTGCGGTGGTTCCCACTTCAACATGTCTCTCACTTTTCCGGGGTCAACCGATACTCCTCCTCCTGAGATGATATGACCCAAAAAACGACACATCTTTCAACCAAAACTGACACTTGTTGAACTTGGCATACAATTGATGCTCCCTTAATTTCTGCAATGTAAGCCTCAAGTGTTCCTCATGTTCCTTCTCATCCTTCGAGTAGATCATAATGTCATCAATAAACACCACAACGAACTTATCCAAGTACTCCATGAAGACCTTATTCATGAGGTACATAAAATATGCAGGCGCATTTGTCAATCCAAAAGACATCACGGTGTACTCATAAGATCCATACCGCATCCTAAAAGTTGTCTTGGGTATGTCCGATGGTCTAATCTTCATTTGAAAATATCCTGACCTCAAATAAATCTTAGAGAAGATACAAGCACCCTTCATCCGATCAAACAAGTCCTCTATGCGTGGCAAGGTGTACTTGTTCTTGATTGTCACCTCATTGAGAGCTCGGTAATCCACACACATCCATGGCGTTCCATCCTTCTTGTCCACAAACAGCATGGGCGCTCCCAAAGGTGAAGAACTAGGGCGAATAAAACCTTTCTCTAGTTGCTCTTGAATTTGTTTCCTGAGCTCTGCTAATTCCATAGAAGGCATCCTATATGGCCTCTTAGCTATAGATGCAGTTCCAGGTATTAAATCAATAACAAACTCAATGTCTCGACCGGGTGGCATACCTGGCAACTCATCCGGAAAAACATCCAAAAATTCACACACCACCGGAATCTCCTCAATTGCGGCACCGTCCATATGATTCAGCTCCAATTGCTTTGGTGTTGTTTGAGATGCTTCGAATTCTACGGTGATCCCTTCCTCATTGGTCAACTTCACCGTCTTCATGGCACACTCAACTCCATTGTGCTTCCTCAACCATTCCATACCAAGTATAATGTCCAATCCTTTAGAATCCAAAACAATGAGGTTGGCGGAGAAGTCTACCCCCTTATTCTAAGGCTTACTTTTGGACATGCTATATTTGTCCTCATCTCTCCTCCAGGAGACTTAACCAATAGAGTAAACTTCATATGAGAGATAGGCAAACTATACTTGGCAACATACTTCGATGCAATGAATGAATGTGTTGCTCCAGAATCAAACAACATAGTCGTGGGGTTGGAGTTGGCGAGAAACATATCAATGACCACATCATCTGCTTGTTGAGCATCTTCCATAGAGACATGGTTCACATTGCCACGAGCAAAATTCTACTGTCCATGGTTCCCTTGTGGCTGTCCTCCATTGGGTCTTGGGTTTTGCCTCGGTGCATATCTTCCTTGACCAAGGCCCGACTTAGGACATTGATGCGCAAAGTGTCCAGCTTCTCCACAAGTATAGCACTTCTTAACTCCACCAGAATTGTTGGGGCGAGCTTGGTTCTGTACATTGGCACCAGGATAGTTGGCACGAGGTGCATAAGACATTCGAGTCCTAGGTGCTTGCATGACAGGGCGCTGCTGCGCAAACTGAGTTGGGTGCGGTGCAAATCCAGGGCGTTGAGCAGGAATAGAAGAGCTGTAATATGGCGCATTAGGTGGTTCAAGGCGAGGGCGCACATTACTTTCTTGTTGCCTTCCTTGATATGGCACCTTTCTCTTATTGTCTTGCTCCATATCACGAATCTTGTTCCCAACCACAATTTCTTTGTCCACGAGCTTCTAAAAATTGGCATAATCGCAGTTGAGCAATTGCACTTGGATCTCATTGTTCAAGCCTCTCATGAACAAGTATTGCTTCCGGCTGTCCCGACTAACATCCTCAAGCGCATACCTTGAGAGTTGAGTGAACTTATTGAGATATTCACTCACACTTGATCTTCCTTGCCTTAAGTTATCAAATTCTTGCCTCTTCAAGATTATAACACCCTCGGGCACATAATGAGAACAAAAACTCTCCTTGAATTCGGCCCAAGTAATCCTCTCTTGGTTCTCATTAGCATTGCATAGTGAATCCCACCAATCGGCAGCCGCTCCAACTAGTTGATGAGAAGCAAATAAGACCTTCTCCTGGTCACTGCATTGGACAATAGCAAGCTTCCTCTCCACGGACTTGAGCCAATCATCCCCATCCATAGGGTCAGCGGCTTGAGCAAAGTTTGGCGGCCTAGTCCTCATAAACTCTCCCAACCGGTTATGAGTAGGTGGGGGTGACGGTGGAGGCATGTGGGGTTGATTGTTGATGTTACCGGCCTGCAGCTGTCCCATAGTCTGTATCATGGTCTGCCTGAGCTGGTTTTGCGTAGCCAAAAGCTGCTCGATACTCATAGCTCCATGAGCAGGTCCTTGTCCATTGTTGTTCTGAGGTGCTCCATTGTTCTCCTCCTCATCATTGCCATCCCTCTGGTTGCGAGTCCTCACCATCTGGAGAAAAGCAATAGGTAAGAATTAGAAAATGTCCCCAACTATATGCATCAAGGGATATGAAACTAGACAACTAGCTACACTAGCCTAGGTGGACATGGCAATGCTAAAGCATCCCAAAATCCTTTATTAAGCACACAAGAAACCAATATATAGCAAACAGCACACCAAGCAAAAACACATCGGTTCCTGAGTGCTCCTATGTGCTCTAAAGTGTCCATTCTATCTAGGTTGCGTCCTACTGTCAACCTGTGGCTCTAATACCAACCTGTTACACCCGGTTCCGAAAATGAACCAAGTGAACGCATATATGTGCCCAGGATGTTCAACACACATACACGAGTGCATCACAAAAGAGTATACAGAAAATTACCACAGCACAAGATTAATTATCAAACTTTATTGCACAAACCATATTATCCTCAAATACAAGCTCTAATGAATATTGATGACAAGTTCAACTAATGCAGTGGAAATAACTAACTAAGCAAACTAAACACCTAGGCAGCATAAGCGATCGGGTATATACGCGCAGCTCCATGCAACACCACAGGCAAAGCTGATGGTAGACACGACATAGAACTCCGCATTATCGCCATTAAACTCCCAATCCTAACCTGCAACTGTTGGGGGGGATTGCAAGAGTGAGTACACATCGTACTTAGCAAGTGTGGAAAGTATGACATGTGGCTGATTCAAATGATGATTATAATAATGGCTAATTGCTGAAAAGTACATTAAAACATTTGTAAAGCAATATATGTTACATTACATGAAATAAACCCATCATAAAACCATATAATTATCATAATTCCAGTCCATATTCCATATCCATCATCTTATACCAATATCCATATTCAATACCAAGATTCAATTCATAACCATCCATAACCATTACCAAACCATAACCATCCCAAAAACCATACCAATACCGAGTTCCCTCTAATCATGTGAGGGTTCAGGTTCCTCATAACTAGGAGCACGACTATCATGATAGTTTAGACACACTCTGCAGAGGTTGTACCGCTTTACCCACGTGTTTGTGATTTCATCACCTTTTGATGACTAGAACCTCTATTATGCAACATCCTTAGGTGTGTGGCCAAGAGATCACAAAATAGCCTTTACAAAGGGATTCCTAGCCTATTTAGACCCCACTAAAATTTCACTGATGGCGATGTCTCCCACTGAGCACATCTTCAACCAAGGGCCCCCTCTTGAACCATTCGGATCCCAGGGTAGTCCCACCAATCATCAACAGACCCAATCCGACTACCCCTTCCTCGAGGATCCTTAATGGTCGAAATAACTCTAGCAAAGCCCTAATTAGTTAGCTACGCCGCACCCATTCTTGGTCTCGTGGTGGCACTGTAATCCTGGATGATCGCTCCACAAATCGGTCCTTAGATCTAGGGCAAGCAAAACCACCATACATCGAACCCATCCACATACCAGGCTTGCTTAGATCACCCATTAACGTATCATATTTAACCAGTTCATTTTAACCATAATCTCATCCATGCATAATTAAATTGAGTGCTATAGTTGTTTTCCCATCCCAGTTTATTAAGCAAAGCAAAAAGGTAAAAAGCCCTTCCCGACTCTCTACCGTATATTCCATGTTACAAGGGTGGTTAAGCAGAACTAGTAAACTTCCTACCATAGGATTTCCCATCAAATTGACACAAGCATGCAGTTTGCAAACAAAACATTTATTTCAAAACAGGATCAATATGATTCAAGGACACTTGCCTTGTTCTTGCAGTTGATTAGGCTCAAAGCCTTGAAACTCTTGGTGTTGTAGATCCTCCACGGCACTCTCTAGCGCAAATCTATCTAATCCACACAAAAAACATACAAGAGAAGAAACACAATCAAAGAGTGCACAAATATTACTCAATATGACATGGCATGCATGATTAATGCAAATTCAAGGTAGAACTTGTTAATAGATTGCTTTTAATGATCACTAACTTGTTCAAATAGTTTTTAACAAGTTTACACAGGTTTGGAGTTGATTCAAATCAATTTTAGAATTAATTCGATTCAATTTAACCTGGAAAATCAGACTAGTCTATAGAAGGTCGGACTAGTCCGCACTTCACAGAACTAGCGAACTAGGGTTTTCTAGATCGATGTAAATTTGGACATTAGGGGTTGAATTCTCGTATGGAAAAGAGAATAGAAGGTATACCAGGTTTTTGGAACTCCAATGAATCAATAAACTTGGAGGCAACACTTGGATCTTGATTATCTAGGGTTTATGATCATGGAGATGAATTGGTGATGAAGAACGAAACTTGATGGAGATCTTGATCCTCTTTTGTTTCCTCCTCTTCTTATTATTGCTTGAGACCTTCTCCTCTCTCCTTGGTGGTGGCTATCCACGAACTAGGGTTTGGGTGGGGTGGAAAAGTGGCAAATAGATTTCAAGCCAAGGGGTGGGGTTGTTTAAATAGAGGTGGAGGCTAGGGTTAGATGGATTTCGAGTTTGAGATGAGTAGAGGCCGGTTTAGAGTCCCACATGGGCTCTAAAAGAGTTACGCACGACGTCCCTAGGCCCACTTAACGTGAAACCCAAGAAACAAGTCATAAAACAAAAGATCAATTCAGGGACGCGAAATATCGGACAAGTTTAGAAAGGACTGGACTAGTCCAATGTTGTCGAGAGAGAAAATCAGAAAAGTCTGGCCTAAAATTGGACAAGTCCCACTTTAGTCAGAGAGGAAAATGGACAAGTCCGCTGGAACACCGGACTAGTCCGGACGAGTGCGCTGGAACACCAGACTAGTCCGGACAAGTCCAGGGACTTAGCAAATTTTCAAGGATTCTTGGACTATCGGACTAGTCCGCACAAAATCGGACAAGTCCGAAAGTTTCCAAAGGCAAAATCGGACTAGTCCGCAGCAAAAACGGACAAGTCCGTTTTTAGTCAGAGAGAAATCAGACAAGTCCTCAGTAAATATGACTAGTCCGCACTTTCTTGTATTTTAAGTGCGGTTTTGCTCCAAATGATTTTTAAATGCCCCGAATCAATTTTAAACTCGTTCCTCTTTATGTGGGTTAATGTTAAACATGTATATGAATGTATGCAAGGAATGATGCATGAAAATGAGGGTGTTACACTCCAAGAAGATGTCATCGCTAACACGGGACTTGGCGGCGAAGGAGGAGGAGGTCTCCCAAGGCCTGGAGGAGAAGCGCCAGACTTTGCAGGATTTGGACCTCGCTATCAAGCGTCGCGAGGACGATCTAGAGCGTCATCCTTGGGAGCTCAATAACCGGGAGGAGACTGTGCGAAGAGAGGCAGAGAGCCTCTAGGCCTCCCGTGCGGCTGAGGCCCAAGGGGTCAAAGACTTCCTGGCCCGTGCTGGGGTGGTGCTAGAACCCCTAGGCCTTGGTCCTGTGCCGCGTGGGGAGCCATCTCAAGGGGTGGCTCAGTTGCTTCCTGCCTTGGACTCCCTCTGTTTGTCTCTAGGGTTGGTGAACACCATACTTGCAAGGTGGCTGGAGGCCGAAGGAAAGGAGTTGGCTGTGCTGGTGGCATGCCACATCATGGTATGATTCCGAAGCTAGTACCCGATGATCCCGCTCGAGCCGGTGGAGAAAGGTCCCCTTGATGAGTGGGAGGATGAGGCTAGGGCTGAAGTCCAAGACCATGCCAACGAGGTCGCTTGTTTTTTCCAGCGGAGTTGAGGCCGGCAGCACCTAGGCGCAATGCTTTTGTATCCAGGGATGACCCCCTTGTGTAAAGAAATGTTTATGAATTTGGATTCATGTTGTTTTGCTTGTTGGCTTGTCGCGTGCTTTCAAATTGTTGCCCCAGTTCATTCCCTTGGGTAAGGTCTTGAAGAGCCTTTTTTGATGCCATTAGACTTTTAGGGACCAACACTTGCACAATTGATGCGCCCAGTTTATCGATAGATGACGTCCTACCTATGGAACCCCCCTCAGAGGCCCCTTGGCAAGCGTGGCCAGATTGTTGGGTATGCCTACCATTTGAACGCAGGATGTCTTCGACTGGCCCCCATCGTAGTGGGGGAGCATGAATGTTGTCATTGCCGACGGCTGGAGATGGCTGTTGTGGTGCCGCCCTCTGTCGCTTGTGAAGTCGTCGACATCGACGGCAGGCCCCCTGGGAAGTGCCAGAGCTGGGTGCTCTGGTGACGCCCAACATCATCGTAAAGTCATGGAATGCGGGCACCTGGTGCAAAGGATACCATAGGCAAACTTTGTTAGCAGAAAAAGCAGGGCAGGATAGTGCACTCACTTGTTCGCGCTTGTTGCTGTCGCTAACGTGTTGGGACATCAACGACAGGCCCCCTAGGAGGTGTCGGAGCTGTATGCTCCGGCGTCGCCCACTATCTTCCTAGGTATGTTAGTGGCAGGCCCCTTGGGAGGTGTCGAAGCTGGATGCTCGGGAGTTGCCCAACATCTTCGTAGGTACATCAACGGCAGGCCCCTTGGGAGGTGTCAGAGTTGGATGCTCCAGCATCGCCCACTATCTTCGTAGGTACGTCGACGGCAGGCACCCTGGGAGGTGCCAGAGCTGTATGCTCTGGCGTCGCCCACCATCTTTGTAGCTACGTAGACGGCAGGTCTCCTGGGAGGTGCTAAAGCTGGATGCTCTGGTGTCGTCCACCATCATCATTGAGACATTAACGGCAGGCCCCTTAGGGGGGTGCTGGAGCTGGATGCTCCAGAGTCTTCCACCATCACCATAGAGTCGTCGACGGTAGGCCCTTGGTGTACTGGCTATCGCGAGAGAACAATGTTAGCAACAAGTGCGGGGCGGGAGAGTTTACTCACTTATCTGCGCATGGTGCTGACATTGACATTCTGGAACATCGACGGCAGGCCCCTTACAAGGTGCAGGAGCTGGATGCTCTGGAGTCGCCCACCATCTTTGTAGAAACATCGACGACAGTCCCCTTGGGAGGTGCCGAGCTGGATGCTCTGGCATCTTCCACCATCGTCGTTGAGACGTCGACGGCAAGTCCCTTGGGGGGTGCCGGAGCTGGATACTCTGGCGTCGTCCACCATCATTGTGAAGTCGTCGATGGTAGGCCCCTGGTGTACAGGCTATTGAGAGAGAACCCTGTTAGCAACAAGTGCGGGGCGGGAGAGTTTACTCACTTATCCGCGCTTGGTGCTGATGTTGACGTTTTTGGACGTTGACGGCAGGCCCCTTGTGAGGTGCCGGAGCTGGATGCTCCAGCGTCGCCCACCATCTTTGTAGAAATGTCAACGGTAGGCCCCTTGGGAGGTGTCAGAGCTGGATGCTCTGACGTCGTTCACCATCGTTGTTGAGACGTCGAAGGCAGGCCCCTTGGGGGGTGACGGAGCTGGATGCTCCGGCGTCGTCCACCATCGTTGTAGAGTCGTCGACGGCAGGCCCCTAGTGTACAGACTATCGCGAGAGAACCCTGTTAGCAACAAGTGTAGGGCGGGAGAGTTTACTTGAATGTAGCCTGGAGGGGGGTGAATAGGCTTTTTGAATTTTTCGTTGGAACATAAAACACTTAGCAACCTGATCAAATACAGATAAATCGGACTAGTCCGGTAGTGTGCGGACTAGACGGTGTATGCGGACTAAATTGATCATGTTTGATCAGTGATTTCGATCAAAGTACTCTATGCAGCGGAAATTGAGTTACAAATAGAGTGTATTGCTTCAATAAAATTAGATGTGGCACAGGTTAACTTTAGATTCAAAGTTTTAATGCAAATTGAACTAGATTAAGCAAACCTTAGATCACTATGAATAGATAGAACAAAAGAACAAAGGACACAGTGATTTTTATCCCGTGGTTCAATTCCACAGATGAAATCTACATCCACGTTGAGGAGCCCATGAAAGGAACGGGTCTTTACCAACCCTACCCTAGTCGAGTCGCCACGGAGGCCGATTCTCTTCCACTAATCACAAAGGGGTAAGATAACCATGTTCAAGGGGCCTTCTCTCGAGTTGAGGGCTCCCCAAGATTTACCATTCAAAACACCACCAAAACACATTCGAAAAGTATGCAACGAAACAGCGAGAGTGTGTGAGAGATTCAAACCCAAGAGCTCAAGACGTGAAGAACATGTCTCTCCTTTGATCTAAGGTTAATCCTAAAACATTTGATCTTTTTTGCATTGGATTGAGTGGAGAGACGTATTTTCTGGGCTCTTGGAAGGTGTGATGATCAAGGGTTCGAGAGAATTTGATTAGCGGCCGTGCACCAATATTTATACTAGGGTTTTCCGAAGGTTACCATTAGGGTTTACAAAGTTTGGACTAGTCTGTGTTGGACTCCAGACTAGTCCGTTGTGCGGCGTATGGGAAACGCTAAGTGTCCTGAATTATCGGACTTGTCCGCCAAATGTCGGACTAGTTCATTTTGTCTATGCAAATGTTCAGACTAGTCCGGCACATATCAGACTATTACGGTCGTGGTGAATCCCTTAGTTAATTGAGGACAAGTCGGCACTTGGGGGGACTTGTCCGATTTTAGCCAGAGAGGTTATCGGACTAGTCCGATGTCGTGAAATTTTGAGCGGCTAAGGACAAGTCTGTGGAATATCGGACTTCACAAATTTAATCAGAAGGATTATTGGACTAGTCCGGTGCGGACAAGTCCGCACAGGGAGTACTTGTCTGATCCTGGACGGAGAGGTTATCGGACTAGTCCGGTGAACATCGGACTAGTCCGGATCTGTGTAAACTTGTGCAGTGAGAGTGATTTATTTTGCTTGAGCTCTTGGGGTGTGTTTCACCAAGACACTCCAAACACAAAAAGTATTCTTTTCATCTTCTTCGGCTCTTTTCCACTTGATTCTTCATTGTCCTTTCTTTTTGCGCTTACTTCATAATTTCATTGAAACATGCGCACATCTCAACAATTTGGTTAGGATCTCATTTTTTTATAAATCAACCAAAACCAACAAGGGATGCCTAGATGCACTTTCATTACTCACTTATCCGCGCTTGGTGCTGACATTGATGTTTTTGGACGTCGATGGCAGACCCCTTGCGAGGTGCCGGAGCTGGATGCTCCGCCGTTGCCCACCATCTTCGTAGAAACATCGACGGCAGGCCCCTTCGGAGGTGCCGGAGCTGAATGCTCCGGCATCGTTTGTATGTCCTGCACACATGAAAGGGGTGCATATTGTTTTGCTCGTTGGTGATGTTTTCCTACTCTTAAGTATTGTCATGTCTTACAGTCCTGGGCTGCTACGCGGGATTCGGGTAATTCCGTGCATTGGCACTCGGGGTCCGACTTCCTTCTTATTCGTGGTGTGAGTGTCCTGGCCCCCGGTACGTAGCCGCAGCATTGGGAGGTAAAGTGCACATGCTTAGGGTATAGGACCAAGCTAAGCATGTTGCGCGCTCTGGACCTCCAGCTCAGCGTTGGCCTTTCGAGGGAAACCATTTGGCACCATAGGACCCCAAGCAAGAGGGCAACTGTGAGGTTCCAAGACACCTTGCAGGTAGCTCAAATACGTCTACCTGCAGCAGGGTTGCATAACTCTACTAGGGGCGATATAGAAAAAATTTCACCTAGTATATGAAGACAATATACGAAAGATGAGGCTAGCTTCATTGATCACAAAATTAGCAGGTAAATTTAAGTGAACATAAGAGAAGGCACATGGTAATACAGTGAATTCTTCTCATTGGTGTTCTAAGGTGTGGATTGGCTTTACAATAAGGAAACGACCCACTCCAGTTAGCTAGGGAGGCAGAGTGTTCATTCTTAGGATACGGGACCAAGCAAAACGGCTGAACATTCTAGACCTTCCCCCAGAGCTTGGTTGTCCTAAGTGTCGTTCCCTGGCACCATGACACCCTACACTATCCTACAGTTTATGCCTAAGGATAGAACTTACGGAGGTGCTCTATGTTCCAACGGTTTGGGAGGGGCTCTCCATCTTCTGTGGCTAGGCGGACACACCCGGGCCGGGATACTTGCGTTACTTAGAAGGGGCCCTCCCAGCTGGGGGAGAGTTTGTGTGACCCTTCTCGAGAAAGTATGCGCCGAAGCACCAGGTCACCTGCCTGGAGCTCTCTACTCAACATTAACCGCTCCGGGTAGTCCCTCAGTTCCTGTAAGTAGCGTGCATTTCGGATGGTTGCCTGCCACCTTGCTTCGTCGACAAAGTGGACATCTTCTGGTCCGAGCTGGTCCCGTGAGGCTTCATTGAACGCTCGGACTTGTAGTGAGCCTATTGCGATCTCCGGGGGGAGGACGGCCTCGGCCACGTACACAAGGAAGAAAGTTGTTTCTCCAGTGGCACAGCTGGGTGATGTTCAGCTTGCCCAAAGTGCGCAGGGGAGCTCATCGACCCACTAGGCACCATTCTTGTCCAGGTTGTTATACGTGTGCGTCTTGAAGCCCCTGAGGATCTCAGCATTGGCCCTTTCAACTTGGTCGTTGCTCATTGGATGAGCCATGGATGCATAACAAACTTGGGCGCCAAGGCCTTCGCAGTAGTCCTGGAAAGCTGCACTGCTGAACATGGTCCTGTTGTCGGTGATGATCCTGTTCGGGGCCCCGAACCCGCAAACGATCAACTTGATGAACTTGACTACAGACTACTTGTTGATGTTGATCACCGGTGCTGCCTCAGGCCACTTGGTGCACTTGTCTACAACGATGTAGAGGAACTGGTATCCTCCGACTACCCTAGGGAAGGGTCCCAGAATATCCAGCCCCCAGACCACGAAAGTCCAGGAGGACGGGATCACCTGTAGCGACTGTGCTGAAGTGTTGATTTGCTTGGCATGGAACTGGCACACCTTGCATTTCTTGACCAGCTTGACGGCGTCTTGTAGTGCTGTTGGCCAGTAGAAGCCATGCCAGAAGGCTTTGCCAACCAGCGTGTGTGATGTTGTGTGATTCCCGCACTCTCCTTCGTGGATCTCTGTGAGCAAGTCGCAGCCTTCCTCCCAAGTTATAAACCGTAGCAGCACGACGTTGGCACCACACCGGCAAAGGTCACCTTCTACTAGCGTGTAGTCCTTTGCCATCCTCACGATCCTCTCAGCGGATATTGGGTCCTCCGGGAGGATGTTGTCCTTCAGATAGTACCAGATCTCCGTGGTCCACGCATAAGGACTCTCCTGAGCTTCTGGATCTTGGGTGCCAGGTAATATGGTGTCCTCGGTGACGCACAAGATCCTTTGGGGTGGGGGGCATGGTTGCATGGCCACCACGACCACCAACTCTGTGGTGTTGGGCTCACCTTCTTTGTTAGGCCCCGCAGGCCTTATAGTTGGCCGCACCAACCTCCTGCCGAAGACCCCTTCAAGTATCATGGCTTCTGTGGACCGCCATGGTTGACAAGGCATCGGCGATGGAATTGTCGGCGCGTGGCACATGGCAGAGGTCCAAGTCCTCAAAGCTAGCTTCCAACTTCTTGACGTGTAGAAGGTATGCCGCGAGTTGTGGATCATTGTAGCAGCACTCTCGCCGGACCTTGTAACACCCTAATGTTCATGCATCATGCCCTACATATACTCATATACATGTTTAACATTAACCCACATAAAGAGGAATGAGTTTAAAATTGATTTGGAGCATTTAAAATTGATTTGGAACAAAACCGCACTTAAAATGCAGGAAAGTGCGGACTAGTCTGATTTTGCTGAGGACTAGTCCGATTTCTCTTTGGCTAAAAATGGACTTCTCCGTTTTTGCTGCGGACTAGTCCGATTTTTGGCACTGGAAACTTTTGGACTTGTCCGATTTTGTGCGGACTAGTCCGATATTCCAAGAATCCTTGAAAATTTGCTAAGTCCTTGGACTTTTCCGGACTAGTCCGGTGTTCCAGCGGACTTGTCCGATTTCCTCTCTGTTTAAAGTCGTACTTGTCCGATGTTTGGCCAGACTTGTCCGATTTTCTCTCTGGACGACTTCGGACTAGTCCGGTCCTTTTCGGACTTGTCCGATATTACGTGACTCCGAATTGATCTTTTGTTTTACGACTTGTTTCTTGGGTTTCACGTTAAGTGGGCCTAGGGACGTCGTGCCTAACTCTTTTAGAGCCCATGTGGGACTCTAAACTGACCTCTACTCATCCCAAAACTCGAAATCCATCTAACCCTAGCCTCCACCTCTATTTAAACAGCCCCACCCCTTGGATTGACATCTATTTGCCACTTTTCCATCCACCCAAACCCTAGTTCGTGGGGACCCACCATCAAGGAGGGAGGAGAAGATCCCATGCAAGAAGAAGAAGAGGAGGAAACGAAAGAGGATCAAGATCTCCACCAAGTTTTGTTCTTCACCACCAATTCATCCCCAAGTTCATCACCAACCCTAGATCATCAAGATCCAAGTGTTACCTCCAAGTTTCTTGATTCATTGGAGTTCTAAACACCTGGTATACCTTCTATTATCTTTTCCTTACGAGAAAGCAACCCCTAATCTTTGAACTTACGTCGATCTAGAAAACCCTAATCCGTTGACCTCGCAGAATGCGGACTTGTCCGGTCCCTAGTGGACTAGTCCGATCTTCCTGGTTAAATTGCATCAAAATAATTCTAAAATTTGATTAATCAAATACAAACATCTATAAACTTGTTAAAAACTATTAGAACTAGTTAGTGATCATTAAAAGCAACCCATTAACAAGTTCTACCTTGCATTTGCATAAATCATGCATGTCATGACATATTGAGTAATATTTGTGCACTCTTTGATTGTGTTTCTTGTCTTGTATGTTTATTGTGTGGATTAGACGGATTTGCGCTAGAGAGTGCCGCGGAGGATCTACAGCACCAAGAGTTTGAAGGCTTTGACCCTAATCAACAGCAAGAGCAAGGCAAGTGTCCTTGAAGCATATTGACCCTATTATAAAATAAATGTTTTGTTTGCAAAACTGCATGTTTGTGTCAAATTGATGGGAATACTATGGTAGGAAGTTTAATAGATTTGCTAAACCACCCTTGTCGCCTGGAATACATGGTAGAGAGTCGGGAAGGGTTTTTACCTTTTGCTTCGCTTAATCAACTGGGATGGGAAACAACTATACCACTCAATTTAATTATGCATTAATGATATCCTGGTTAATGTGAACTGGTCAATACGGTATGGTAATGGGTGATCTAAGCAAGCCTGGTATGTGGATGGGTTGGATGTTATGGTGGTTTGCTTGCTTTAGATCTAAGGACCGGTTCATGCGAAAATAAGCCAGGATTACAGTGCCACCATGAGGCCAAGTATGGGTGCGGCGTAGCTGATTAATTAGGGCTCTGCCAGTGCTATTTGGACCATTAAGGATGCTCGGGGAAGGGGTAGTCAGATTGGGTTTGTTGATGATTGGTGGGACTACCCTAGGATCCGAAGAGCTCAAGAGGGGGCCGTTGGTTGAAGATGTGCTCAGTTGGAGGCATCGCCATCGGTGAAACCTCAGTGGGGTCTAAATAGGCTAGTAATCCCTTTGTAAAAGCTGTTTTGTGAACTCTTGGCAACACACCTATGGAAGTGTGAGACGGCATAATAGAGGTTCTTAGTCACTAAAAGGTGATGAAATCACAAACACGTGGGTAAAGTGGTACAAACTCTGCAAAGTTAAATAAAACTATCATGATAGCCGTGCTCCCAGTTATGAGCACCTGGACAATTTCCATGATTAGAGGGTACTCAGTATTGGGATGGTATTTGGGATGGTTATGGTTGGTATTATGGTTATGGATTTATTTCTGGTATTGAATATGGTTTTTGGCTATGGTGAAATCTGGAATTATTGATGATGGTAGTGAATTCGGATTGGTATTATGATATTACTTATGATTACGATGGGTTTATTTCACATACATGTAATATATTGCTTTTCAAATGTTTTAATGTACTTTTCAGCACTTTCCCATTATTATTGTCGACATTTGAATAAGCCACATGTCATACTTTACACACTTGCTGAGTACGACATGTACTCACTCTTGCAATCCCCCCCCCAATAGTTGCAGGTGGTAATGCGGAGTTCTAGGCCGTGTCTACCATCAGCTTTGCCTGTGGTGTTGATTGGAGCTACACTATACCCTTTTGCTTATGCTGTCTAGCTGTTTAGTTTGCTTAGTTGCTTAATTAGTTTATTTCCGCTGCATTAGTTGAACTTGTATTAAATATTCATTAGAGCTTGTATTCGAGGATAATCTGGTTTGTGTAATAAAATTTTGTTAATTAATCTTGTTCTGTGGTAATTTTCTGTATACTCTTTTGTGATTGCACTCGTGTATGTGTGATGAACATCCTGGGCACACATATGCATTAGCTTGGTTCATTTTTTTCGAATCGGGCGTCACAAATTGGTATCAGAGCCACAGGTTGACCATAGGATGCAGCCTAGATAGAATGGACACTTTAGAGCACATAGGGGCACTCAGGAATCGATGTGTTTTGGTTGGTGTGTTGTTTGCTATATATTGTTCGCTTGTGTGCTTAATAGAGGATTTTGGGATGCCTTAGCATTGCCATGTCCACCTAGGCTAGTATAGCTAGTTGGTTAGCTTCATATCCTTTGATGCATATAGTTGAGGACGTTTTCTAATTCTTACCTATTGCTTTTCTTCTGATGGTGAGGACTCGCAACCAGAGGGATAGCAATGATGAGGAGGAGAACAAAGGAGTACCTCAGAACAACAATGGGCAAGGACCTGCTCATGGAGCTATCAACATTGAGCAGCTTTTGGCTATGCAAAACCAGCTCATGCAGACCATGATACAGACTATGGGACAGCCGCAGGCTAGCAACATCAACACTCAGCCCCACATGCCTCCACCGCCACCCCCGCCTCCTCATAACTGATTGGGAGAGTTTATGAGGACTAGGCCGCCGACCTTTGCTCAAGCTGCCGACCCTATGGATGCGGATGATTGGCTCAAGTCCGTGGAGAAGAAGCTAGCTATTGTCCAATGCAGTGACCGGGAGAAGGTCTGGTTTGCTTCTCATCAACTAGTTGGAGCTGCTGCGGGTTGGTGGGATGCTTATTGCAATGCTCATGAGAACCAAGAGAGAATTACTTGGGCCGAATTCAAGGAGAATTTTCGTTCTCATTATGTGCCCGAGGGTGTTATGATCTTGAAGAGGCAAGAATTTGAGAATTTAAGGCAAGGAAGATCAAGCGTGAGTGAATATCTCAATAAATTCGCTCTTCTCAAGGTATGCACCTGAGGATGTTAGTTGGGACAGCCGGAAGCAATACTTGTTCATGAGGGGCTTGAACAATGAGATCCAAGTGCAACTACTCAACTGCAATTATGCCAATTTTTAGAAGCTTGTGGACAAAGCAATTGTGGTTGAGAACAAGATCTGTGAGATGGAGCAAGAAATCAAGAGGAAGGCGCCATATCAAGGACAACAACAAGGAAGTAATGTGCACCCTCGCCTTGCACCACCCAATGCGCCCTATTACAGCTCCTCTATTCCTGCTCAGCGCCCTGGTTATGCACCCCGCCCAACTCAGTTTGTTCAGCAGCGCCCAGTTATGCAAGCACCTAGGCCTCCAATGCCTTATGCACCTTGCGCTAATTTTCCTAGTGCCAATGTTCAAAACCAAGCTCATACCAATAATTCTGTTGGAGTGAAGAAGTGTTATACTTGTGGAGAAGTTGGACACTTTGCGCATCAATGTGCTAAGTCAGGCCTTGGTCAAGGAAGCAATGCACCGAGGCAAAACCCAAGACCCAATGGAGGACAACCACAAGGGAACCGCGAACAGCAGAATTTTTCTCGTGGCAACGTGAACCATGTCTCTACGGAGGATGCTCAGCAAGCGAATGACGTGGTCATTGGTATGTTTCTCGCCAACTCCAACCCCGTGACTATGTTATTTGATTCTGGAGCATCACATTCATTCATTGCATCGAAGTATGTTGCCAAGTATAGTTTGCCTATCTCTCATATAAAGTTTACTCTATTGGTTAAGTCTCCTGGAGAAGAGATGAGGACAAATATAGTATGTCCAAAAGTAAGCCTTAGAATAAGGGGGGGGGGGTAGATTTCTCCGCCAACCTCATTGTTTTGGATTCTCAAGGATTGGACATTATACTTGGTATGGACTGGTTGAGGAAGCACAATGGAGTTATTGAGTGTGCCATGAAGACAGTGAAGTTGACCAACGAAGAAGGGATCACCGTAGAATTTGAAGCATCTCAAACCACACTAAAGCAATTGGAGTTGAATCATATGGACGGTGTCGCAATTGAGGAGATTCCGGTGGTGTGTGAATTTTTGGATGTTTTTCCGGATGAGTTGCCCGGTATGCCACCCGATTGAGACATTGAGTTTGTTATTGATTTAATACTTGGAACTGCACCTATAGCTAAGAGGCTGTATAGGATGCCTCCTATGTTATTAGCGGAGCTCGAGAAGCGGATTCAAGAGCAATTAGAGAAGGGTTTCATTCGCCCAAGCTCTTCTTCTTGGGGGGCACCCGTTCTATTTGTGAACAATAAGGATGGATCCCAAAGGATGTGCGTGGATTACCGAGCTCTCAACGAGGTAACAATCAAGAACAAGTACACCTTGCCATGCATAGAATACTTGTTTGATCAGATGAAGGGTGCTTGTGTCTTCTCTAAGATTGACTTGAGGTCGGGATATTTTCAAATTAAGATTAGATCATCGGACATACCCAAGACAGCTTTTAGGACACGGTATGGATCTTATGAGTACACCGTGATGTCTTTGGGATTGACAAATGCACCTGCCTACTTTATGTACCTCATGAATAAGGTCTTCATGGAGTACTTGGACAAGTTCGTCATTGTGTTTATTGATGATATTATGATCTACTCGAAGGATGAGAAAGAACATGAGGAACACTTGAGGCTTACGTTGCAGAAATTGAGGGAGCATCGATTGTATGCCAAGTTCAACAAGTGTTAGTTTTGGTTGAGAGAGGTATCGTTTTTGGGTCATATAATTTCAGGAGGAGGAGTATCGGTTGACCCCGGAAAAGTGAGAGACTTGTTGAAGTGGGAACCGCCACAAAATGTCAAGGAAATAAGGAGTTTTCTTGGGATGGCTGGATATTACCGTAGATTCATCAAGGACTTTTCCAAGATAGCCAAGCCTATGACGGAGTTGCTAATGAAGGGAAAGGCGTTCCAATGGACTGAAGCTTGTCAGAATAGTTTTGAGGAGTTAAAGAAGAGGTTGACAACAGCCCCAGTTTTGGTATTGCCGGATGTGAGCAAGAGTTTTGAAATTTATTGCGACGCATCAAGACAAGGAATTGGATGTGTATTGATGAAAGAAGGTCAAGTGGTCGCCTATGCATCAAGACAATTGAAGAAACATGAGCAGAATTACCCAACACATGATTTAGAACTTGCAGCCATGGTACATGCATTGAAAATTTGGAGACACTATATCCTTGGACATAGATGTGAAATTTATACGGATCATAAGAGTTTGAAGTATATTTTCACACAAATGGATCTGAACTTGAGGCAACGAAGATGGTTGGATATCATCAAAGATTATGATTTGGGGGTCAACTATCATCCAGGAAAGGCCAATGTAGTGGCCGATGCTTTGAGTAGAAAGGGAGTAAGTCACCAACTCACAGTTCGAGAGTTACCATCCGAGTTATGCAAGGAGTTTGAACGGTTGAACCTCGGGTTTGTAAATGAGATGGAGATGATGGATTTAAACCCAACCTTGGAGCAAGAAATTCGAGAGGCACAAACCGCACATGAGGAGATCAAGGAAAGCAAGGAAAGGATCGAGGAAGGTAGAGAATTCAGATTTGATGAAGACGAACATGGTACCTTATGGCTTGGAAAGAGGATCGTTGTGCCTAATGTAAAGCATATTCGGGAGACAATATTAAAGGAGGCACATGACTCGCCTTACTCAATTCACCCTGGTTGTACAATGATGTACAAAGACTTGAAGACTTGCTATCGGTGGGATAGCATGAAAAAGGACATAGCTGAATACATAGCATTGTGTGATGTGCGCCAACGAGTCAAGGCGGAACATAGAAGGCCAGCCGGATTGTTGCAACCGTTGAAGATTCCGGAATGGAAGTGGGAAGAAATTGGAATGGACTTCATAGTTGGGTTACCACGTACTCAGTCCGGATATGACTCAATTTGGGTAATTGTAGATCGCTTAACCAAGACAGCTCATTTTGTCCCTGTGAAGACCAGATATACAGCTGCACAATTGGCCGAAATATACGTGGAGCATATTGTGTGTCAACATGGAGTCCCTAAGAAGATAGTCTCGGATAGAGGTTCTCAATTTACCTCCAGATTTTGGCAAAAATTGCATGAAGCTTTGGGAACGAGGTTGAATTTTAGTTCAGCATATCATCCTCAAACGGATGGACAAACCGAGAGGACCAATCAGATTTTGGAGGACATGTTAAGAGCTTGTGCTTTGAAGCATGGGAACAGTTGGGACAAAAGCTTGCCATACGCAGAATTTTCATACAACAATAGTTACCAAGCAAGCATGAAAATGTCACCGTATGAAGCGCTTTATGGGAGGAAGTGTAGGATACCTTTATTCTGGAATGAGGCAGGAGAAACTCAAGTATTTGGTCCGGATGTCTTGCAGGAAGCCGAAAAGCAAGTCCTAATAATTCGTGAAAACTTGAGGGCTGCCCAATCAAGACAAAAAGGCTATGCGGACAATAGGGGAAGGAAACTAGCCTTTGAAGTGGGAGATTTTGTTTACCTCAAGGTGTCACCAATGAGGGGTCATAAGAGGTTTAACATAAGAGGAAAGCTAGCACCTCGTTATAATGGACCATTCAAGATTTTGGACAAAAGAGGAGAAGTAGCGTATAAGTTGGAGATGCCAGCTCATCTTTCAGACGTACATGATGTCTTTCATGTTTCCCAGCTCAAGAAGATCTTGAGAGTACCGGAAGAACAAGTGCCAATGGAAGGATTGGAGCTAGAGGAAGATTTGACATATGCCGAGCAACCGATCAAAATCTTGGAAACCAAGGAGAGAGTCACAAGGAACAAGGTTATTAGATGGTGTAAAGTTGAATGGAAGCACCACACAGAAAAAAAATCGACGTGGTAATTGGAGAATGATCTCAAGAAGGAATTTCCCTATCTCTTCTCTTCCGCGTCGAATCTCAAGGGCGAGATTCATTTTAAGGGGGGTAGGTTTGTAACACCCTAATCTTCATGCATCATGCCCTACATACACTCATATACATGTTTAACATTAACCCACATAAAGAGGAATAAGTTTAAAATTGTTTTGGAGCATTTAAAATTGATTTGGAACAAAACCACACTTAAAATGCAGGAAAGTGCGGACTAGTCTGATTTTGCTGAGGACTAGTCCGATTTCTCTCTGGCTAAAAATAGACTTGTCCGGTTTTGCTGCGGACTAGTCCGATTTTTGGCATTGGAAACTTTCGGACTTGTCCGATTTTGTATGGACTAGTCCAATATTCCAAGAATACATGAAAATTTGCTAAGTCCTTGGACTTTTCCATATTTCCTCTCTGTTTAAAGTCGGACTTGTCCGATGTTTGGCCAGACTTGTCCGATTTTCTCTCTGGACAACTTCGGACTAGTCCGGTCCTTTTTGGACTTGTCCGATATTACGTGACTCCGAATTGATCTTTTGTTTTATGACTTGTTTCTTGGGTTTCACGTTAAGTGGGCCTAGGACGTCGTGCCTAACTCTTTTAGAGCCCTTGTGGGACTCTAAACCGGCCTCTACTCATCCAAAAACTCGAAATCCATCTAACCCTGGCCTCCACCTCTATATAAACAGCCCCACCCCTTGGATTGACATCTATTTGCCACTTTTCCACCCACCCAAACCCTAGTTCGTGGGGAGCCACCATCAAGGAGGGAGGAGAAGATCCCAAGCAAGAAGAAGAAGAGGGGGAAACGAAAGAGGATCAAGATCTCCACCAAGTTTCGTTCTTCACCACCAATTAATCCCCAAGTTCATCACCAACCCTAGATCATCAAGATCCAAGTGTTACCTCCAAGTTTCTTGATTCATTGGAGTTCTAAACACCTGGTATACCTTCTATTATCTTTTCCTTACGAGAAAGCAACCCCTAATCTCTGAACTTACGTCGGTCTAGAAAACCCTAATCCGCTGATCTCGCAGAATGCGGACTTGTCCGGTCCCTAGCGGACTAGTCCGATCTTCCTGGTTAAATTGCATCAAATTAATTCTAAAATTTGATCTAATCAGATCCAAACCTGTATAAACTTGTTAAAAACTATTAGAACTAGTTAGTGATCATTAAAAGCAACCCATTAACAAGTTCTACCTTGCATTTGCATAAATCATGCATGTCATGACATATTGAGTAATATTTGTGTACTCTTTGATTGTGTTTCTTGTCTTGTATGTTTATTGTGTGGATTAGACGGATTTGCGCTAGAGAGTGCCGCGGAGGATCTACAGCACCAAGAGTTTGAAGGCTTTGACCCTAATCAACAGCAAGAGCAAGGCAAGTGTCCTTGAAGCATATTGACCCTGTTTTAAAATAAATGTTTTGTTTGCAAAACTGCATGCTTGTGTCAAATTGATGGGAATCCTATGGTAGGAAGTTTACTAGATTTGCTAAACCACCCTTGTCGCCTGGAATACATGGTAGAGAGTCGGGAAGGGTTTTTACCTTTTGCTTCGCTTAATCAACTGGGATGGGAAACAACTATACCACTCAATTTAATTATGCATTAATGATATTCTGGTTAATGTGAACTGGTCAATACGGTATGGTAATGGGTGATCTAAGAAAGCCTGGTATGTGGATGGGTTGGATGTTATGGTGGTTTGCTTGCTTTAGATCTAAGGACCAGTTCATGCGAGAATAAGCCAGGATTACAGTGCCACCATGAGGCCAAATATCGGTGCGGTGTAGCTGATTAATTAGGGCATTGCCAGTGCTATTTGGACCATTAAGGATGCTCGGGAAAGGGGTAGTCGGATTGGGCTTGTTGATGATTGGTGGGACTACCCTGGGATCCGAATGGCTCAAGAGGGGGCCCTTGGTTGAAGGTGTGCTCAGTTGGAGGCATCGCCATCGGTGAAACCTCAGTGGGGTCTAAATAGGCTAGTAATCCCTTTGCAAAAGCTATTTTGTGAACTCTTAGCCACACACCTACGAAAGTGTGAGATGGCATAATAGAGGTTCTTAGTCACTGAAAGGTGATGAAATCACAAACACGTGGGTAAAGTGGTACAAACTCTGCAGAGTTAAATAAAACTATCATGATAGACGTGCTCCCGGTTATGAGCACCTGGACAACTTCCATGATTATAGGGTACTCGGTATTGGGATGGTATTTGAGATGGTTATGGTTGATATTATGGTTATGGATTTATTTTTGGTATTGAATATGGATTTTGGCAATGGTGAAATCTGGAATTATTGATGATGGTAGTGAATTCAGACTGGTATTATGATATTATTTATGATTACGATGGGTTTATTTCACATACATGTAATATATTGCTTTTCAAATGTTTTAATGTACTTTTTAGCACTTTGCCATTATTATTGTCGACATTTGAATAAGCCACATGTCATACTTTCCACACTTGCTGAGTACGACATGTACTCACTCTCGCAATTCCCCCCCCCCCCCAACAGTTGCAGGTCAGGATTGGGAGTTTAATGGTGATAATGCGGAGTTCTAGGCCGTGTCTACCGTCAGCTTTGCCTGTGGTGTTGATTGGAGCTGCGCTATACCCTATTGCTTATGCTGCCTAGCTGCTTAGTTTGCTTAGTTGCTTAATTAGTTTATTTCCGCTGCATTAGTTGAACTTGTCATAAATATTCATTAGAGCTTGTATTCGAGGATAATCTGGTTTGTGTAATAAAATTTGGTTAATTTATCTTGTTCTATGGTAATTTTCTGTATACTCTTTTGTTATTGCACTCGTGTATGTGTGATGAACATCCTGGGCACACATATGCGTTAGCTTGGTTCATTTTTTCGGAACCGGGCGTCATAGACCTGCTTGATGATCAGCTGGGAGTCTCCCTTGACCAACATCTACTGGACATCGAGACTATGCGCAGCTATGAGTCCGAAGATGAGGGACTTGTACTCCGCCATGTTGTTGGTTGCCTTGAAGTTGAGGCGCACTGCGTACTTGGATTGCTCTCCTGTTGGAGAGGTGAACAGTACACCAGCTCCTGCTCCTTGCTTCCACCAGAATCCGTCGAATAAGAGTGTCCAGTGCGGCCCGGTAAGCACCAGTGCACTAGGCTCCGGCTCGTTGATTTCCTGGCCCCCTGGATTTCTTGGTGAAGGAGTCCACTCAACAACGAAGTCTGCCAGATCTTGGCTCTTGATTGAATGTCACCGTATGAAGTACAGCTCAAACTCCCCTAATTCAGTGGCCTATTTGGCAATTTTGCCCGTTGCGTTGGGGCTGCGCAGCACCGCTCCCAGTGGGAACGAAGTCACCACCGAAACTCTATGTGCCTGAAAGTAATGGCGGAGCTTCCTCGACGCAATTAATTTCGCATAGAGCAGCTTGTGCACCTCAAGGTACCTTGTTTTTGCTTCATTTAGGACTTCACTTATGAAGTAGACCGGTCGTTGGATGGTCTGGGATCTCCTTAGAGAAAACAGCGTATCCTCCTCCATGTGTTCCAGGCCTGGTGACTCCATGTCCCCAGGGCACGGCGCGTCTTTTGGGGGCTGGGACCCAAAGCATCCTTGATCTCTAGGGCCCTCTAAAGGGACCCGGTCGTCCTCTGGGGGCTGGGACCTAGAGGCTCCTTGCTCTCTGGGGCCCCATATGGGGACCCAGACCTCCTCTGGGGTTGGGACCCAGAGGCTTCTTGTCCTTTGGGGCCCCCTAGGGGGACTCGGATCTCCTCTGGAGGCTGGGACCCAGAGGCTTCTTGTCCTCCAGGGCCCCCTAGGGGGACCCGAATCTCCTTTGGGGGCTGGGACCCACAAGCTTCTTGCTCTTCGAGGCCCCCTAGGGGGACCCGGAACTCCTCTGGGGGTTGGGACCTAGAGGCTTCGAGTCCTCCGGGGCCCCCTAGGGGGACCCGGAACTCCTCTAGGTGCTGGGACTGCGAGGCTTCTTGTCCTCTGGGCCCCCCTAGGGGGACCCGGACCTCCTCTAGGTGATGGGACCTAGAGGCTCCTTGCTCTCCGCGGCCCCCTAGGGGGACCCGGACCTCCTCTGGGGGCTGGAACCCAAAGGATTCTTCATTTTCGGAGCTCCCTGCAAGCTCCAAGCCTTGGGGCTCAGAATCAGCGACAGGGCCCCTCCCGTCCATTGAGGTTGTTGGGGACCGGCCCCATCTGCCACAAAAACCATGCCCAGCACCTCTGTTGTGGCAGCGATGTAGAGGTATAGGGGCTCCTTGGACTCTAGTTCCACCATTATTGGCAGCGTCGTTAGCTGCTGCTTCATCCCACGAAACGCCTTCTCCGCTTCCTCGGTCCAGACGAACGGTCCGGACTGGCGTAGGAGCTTGAAGAACGGAAGGGCCCACTCAGCCAGCCTAGAGATAAATCGGGTGAGCGCTGCCAAGCACCCTGCAAGCTTTTGTACGTCCTTGATGCGGGCTCGAGGTCGCATAAGTTCCACCACCTTGATCTTTTCTGGGTTGGCCTCAATCCCTTGGTGTGAGACCAAGAAACCAAGGAGCTTCCCACCTTTGACCCCGAACATGCACTTGTCGGGATTGAGCTTCATGCATGTGGTTCGCAGTCTATCAAAGACTAGGGTGAGGTTTTCTAGCAATAACGTATGGGTCTGGATCTTAACTACAATGTCATCGTCATATACCTCTATCAGGTCCCGAATGAGGTCTCCAAATGTTTTATGCATGGCGCGAACAAAGGTGGGGAGGGCATTCTTATGATCATAAGGCATGGAGACATAGCAGTAAAGGCCATCTACGATTATAAATACGGTATGTTCTTCGTCCTCTCTAGACATTGGGATTTGGTGAAACCCTGAGTAGGCATCTAGAAAGCACAGCATATCGCATCCCGAGGTTGAATCTACGATTTGATCGATTTTACGGAGAGGGAAAGGATCTTTAGGACATGCCTTATTGAGGTTGGTGTAGTCGATGCACACCCGAAGCTTACCACCGGCTATGGGGACAACAACTGGATTGGCCAGCCATCTGGGATGGTGGACCTCTCGTATGAAGCCAACATCAAGGAGCTTCTTGATCTCTTCACAGACGAAGTTCTACCGCTCGATGGACTGCTACGGGGCCTCTGTTGTTGTGGCCGTGCGTCGGGGTAGATCTTCAGACGGTGCTCGATCACTTTCCTGGGGATGTCTGGCATCTGCGATGGTCGCCAGGCAAAGACGTCGATGTTAGCTTGCAGGAAAATAGTGAGCGCTGATTCCTGCTCGCTGTCCAGACTCCCTGCGATACGGGTGGTCTGAGCCGCATCAGAGCCATCTAGATTGTCGTGATGGGTATGTCATCGTCATCGGAGGACTGCACTCGTGGTGCAGTAGCGTGGCTGTGCACACGTGGGTCTGGCGAAGGCTTACTCGACCCAACATCGCTCAGGACAGGTGCTGGGGTCGTTGCCAGCACTTGGAGCTCCTCCAAAACCGTCACCACAGTAGCACAATCTCCGTAGATCTTGAGGACACCGGAAGATGTCGGCACCTTGAGGACGAGGTAGCTCTAATGGGCTACAGCCATAAACCGGTATATGGCTGGCCTGCCGATAATGGCGTGGTAGGGAAGGCTAACCTCCGCGACGTCAAATAGGATATTCTCTGTCTTGAAGTTCTCAGGTGTCCTGAGGGTCACCCGGAGGTGGATGCAACCGTACGGGATAACCCTCTCTAATCCTACCTCCGAGAATGATCTTGATGGGGCAAGCTCGGGGATGTTTCGCTTGCCGAAGGCCGCACGGCTGAAGAGGTTGAGGCCAATTCCACCATCTACCAGGAAGTGGTAGAACATTACATTGGCGATGGTGGGGGCGACGAGGAGGGGCAGCTGCCCAACTCCCGCCATGTTCTCGAGGTAGTCGGAGGCGTCAAAGTTGATCGACGTCTCCATACATTTGTGATGCGGCGCCGGGGCATGCGTAGAGGTTGTCGAAGCCATCACCCGGCGCGGGGTCTTGACTGCATTCCTGGATGCAGGATCCCAAGATCATCCACATATGACATGGAGTGCTTTGTGACGCTTGTGGTCACTGTTGAGGTCGAAGTTCACAGCCTGGTGGACCATTTCCACGGCACGTACCGGCCTTTGGAACTCCATCTCCACGTCTTTGTCGACACGCTGGTCGACCTCTTGCGGCTCGATCTTGCCGCTACTCAAAGGCTTGATGAACACCATGATTGGAGAAAGCACTACCACTTTTTTGAGGGAAAAAGCCCCTACCTGGCGCGCCAAATGTTGAAGTGTTAGAGCAACACTTCCCCTTGATCTGCTAAGGAGCAGCCCGCGGATGTTCTTGTTCAGCGGGGCTTAGGCCTCAATAAATTGTTCTAGCGGATGGATGTATGAGACAAAGGTTTTTACGTGGGTCGTGCCGCAAGGATCATAACACCCTACTCCGCGGTGGATGGTATTGCTAGTATGTGTTTGTGTGTGTGTGTGTGTGTTGTTTGATGTGGGATCCTTTGTAACGGTGGCGGTCCGGGCCTTTTATAGACAAGGTCGGATGCCTTACAAGTGGGGTCTTGGGGCCTGACAGGTGGTCCCAGGGAGACCTTATCCTAAAGATCTATGGTTTCTTCTGTAAGCTTGCTCTGACTGTGGCCTTCAAGACTCGCCATCTTGCCTCCTCTCTTGTCAGTAGCCCACACGCCATTGCTGTCAGTGGTGGAAGGTGTCCCGTCGGCCTGTCTTGTTGCTGCAAGCTACCCACTTGGCCAAGTGAGGTAGGCCTACGACGCCTTCACTGTGATGCGATTGGTCGTAGTGGTCTCTTACCGTTGTCGTGCTCCGCATTGGGTGTCGGAGGTGGGTGCGCGTTTCAATGTTCAACTTGAGAAGCGCGCACAATCCCTAGACACCCGTATCTTGCCGTCCGAGGCGAGCCGCGGGACACGCGGCAGCCCCGGGTCTAGTCTCCACTGGGGAGGTCGGACCTGATCCTCTGTGATGCGTGGCAGCTCTGGGGCTCATCAAGGGACATGGCAGCTCCAGGCCCTTTCCCTTGGGGGTGCTGGTTCTTGCGCTCCGTGCCACGTGGCTGTACTGGGGGCGCTCCCGCAAGGTTGGGTGAGGTCCCGTCCCTACACGTGGCATCTCAGGAGTCCGTCACACCAGAGGGGCCAAGTCCTATCTTCAAGGCTTACATACCAGCGCCGCAGCTCGATCTTGAGGGAGGCAAAGGCCTTGGCGCCTATAGGACACATTGCGGCTCTGGACATCCTTCGGTGTCTTGATCCTGTGTGCGAGGGTACCACATCTGCAGGGTACCGACAATATGGCTCATCTATCTTTCTTTACTTTTTTGACTTTGTGCTTTATAATAATAGTATTATTAGTCACTATTTACTTATATACTTGGGAAAAGCGTTCCTTGTTTGGTCTTGGAGTCCATGTATGTGCTAGGTGTAGATGTTGTTATGATCTAGACATACTGCCGTTATCATGTTATCATAAACATCATACACCACCACTATAGTCTAATTCGGTAAAAATATGATTATTGTTGATATGAATATGTTAGTGCTTGGATATAACATTGGTTCAATGATGTTTAGGTTAGTCATTGCCTTAGGATGAATATTACGTTGCAACTCTTAAGGTATTTACTTAGCATGCAAGCGTGGTGCTTGGATAGATAAGTAGCGTTGGATGCTTGTTAGTCCAGAGGTTGTAGAGGTAGGCGGTAGGTGGTGATAGCCCTATCCGTCTGTTGTAATCCTCTACGTTCGACTACAATGTGGGCTCGTGGCGGGAGTCGCTTGGAAGACCAGGGTAAGCCTGTGCCCGATATGTTGGACCACTAAGCCCTAGTATTAACCATTAGCATCGTTGTGTGTACTTTATTAGGCTATGTATTTGAGTAATTAGAGCATAGTAGGAGTAGCTCCATCTCGTAGTCTAACCCCCGCTAGAACAACCTTACCCTTAGAGTAGATTGCTTAGGTGTGTGTCACACTACCCTTGTATCATCTTACCCCTGTTCTGATAAACACTTAGTACCCGATACCTTGATCATAAGAATAGTGTTTACTTTACTCAATTTCCTTCCTTTGGGGTAAATACGATACCCTTGGGAATACTCTTGGCTGAAATGCTACACGATAGTTTTGGTGCTCTTGCGGACCTCGTCTCTTTCAAGAGATGATTTGTGATGTAAGAAACATCAACACGGACCAAGAGTCTTTGTGTGAGTTTGGACATGTCCTTTTATGGATGGACTAGTCCGAAGTGAGTGGGTATGTGCCTCCCCGGGACCAAGTCCTGGAGGTCTGGACTAGTCCGCTATGGCAGACTTGTCTGTTTTTTACACAGACTAGAAAGTATTGTGTGACTTCAGACTAGTCCGTAGTGAGGAAAAGAGTTAGCTTCTAGGACTATGTACCAGAAGGCTAGACTAGTCTACCATAGAGGTTGGACTAGTCTTAGTTTGGCTGAAATAGAAGGTTTTGTTAGACTTTGGACTAGTTTGTGTGTGGACGGACTAGTCCGTTTTGAGTGGGAGTTTGGATGCAGGGACTAAGTTCTGGCAGGGTGGACTAGTCTGCCTGGACCGGACTTGCCCGTTCTCACCGGGAACAAAAGGTTCTGAGTTAGATCGGATTAGTCCAATGTTGGACGGACTAGACCGTGGTGTTGTGACTGTTTGAATTCAAAAGGTGGTGGGGACATAAGTTGTTGAGCTTGTGACATCAGTTGTCCATCCTAGGCCGGACTAGTTTGGGGTGTTGGTGTGAACTAGTCAGGACTTTAGTGGTTGACAACAGTCAAGTGTTGGAACCTTATAAAAAGGGGTCCCTTGGATCCTTTTGAACTCCCTGAACTCTAGCGCTGCCATAGCCTTCCATGAGCCATTCTAAGCCTTCCCCTCCACATCTTTGAGCCCTAAGAGCGATTCTTAAGGGTTTGAGAAAACATAGAAGGAGTTTAACCAATCTTGAGCTCTTGGTCGACTCTCTCGCATTTGAGTTGATGACTTGCATTTGTTATTGTTGTTTTTCAATGCCTAGATGTGCTAGGTTGTTGTGGGAGCCTCAGGTTCTGAGAAGCCCCAAGATTGTTGTATCCACCCTTCGTGTTTAGTGGAGAAACAATTCGGCCATTATAGTGGCTTGGTGAGGGTAGGGTTGAAAGAGACCCGGTCCTTCGTGGACTCCTCAACAGAGACGTAGATTCCTCTATGGAATCGAACCTCGTGATAAAATCATGTTTCTCTTCTCTACTTTACATTCACTCACTGTTAGATCACTTGCTAGGGCTTGTATCATTCATATCTTGCAACTTGTGTTCATCATAGTAAGCTTGCAATCCAAATTGTTCCACTTACTTGCACTTGTCTAGGTTGCTAGATAGTTTATTTAACTTCTACATTAAGTCTATCAAAGAAAACCCCATAAAAATCCAACCTTTTGCTTGTTGCAACTGCATGACCGGACTAGTCCGCCCGTGATCGGACTAGTTTGCCCTTTAAGTTCTTATTTCGTTTAGTTATGTTTTCAGGTTTTATTAGCCTATTCACCCCCTCTCTAGGAAACTTTCAATTGGTATCAGAGCTAAATTTTTTAAAATCTTAATTGCTTGGAGAGAAAATGGGGGGAAACGACCAAAAAGTTCGGCCACTCCAAGACATCACCAAGACCGGCGAGACTGACCCGAAGGGATCAAGGATCAAACCTTCCCAAGACCGATGCAAGTCAGCGAACAAAGGCAACACCTACTCTTTAGATGTGTCGAGTGAAGAAGAATAAGTGAATCGACTTGCGGACCTACTCCAAAAGACCAAGGACGAAGTAAAGAGGAGGAAGAGACTTGCAAGAGAAAAGAAGATCAAGGGCAGTCAAGAGGACTACACACAATATCCTTTTAATCTCGAGCATTTAAATTCTCATTCTAACTACTTGTCTATTCCTTTGGGCAAGACACCCACTTTGATGGTACTAACTATACAATGTGGAAGCATAACATGAAATTGCATCTTATTTCTCTCAAACCCACCCTTTGGCACATCGTTTGCACAGGTGTAGATATCCTCGTGGATGATGAAGAGCTCACCACCAAGCAAGACCAAAAAATCCACCGAACGCTCAAGCGGTAGCCGTGCTCAACTCATGACTTTGATGTATCTCAAATCAAGAACACCAATCATGCATCTTCCATTCACGAAAATGATACACATGCTAAAAATATTGAGAATTCTACTTATGCTAATGATGCTAAGAATGCCAAAAATGCTAGCTCAACTATATTTCATGACCTTGATGCATTATATGTACATATGAGAAGTAAATATGACTATGTTTATGCAAAATATGTTGGGCCACCCTACAAGAGCCCAAAATATTGTGTGTCGGGTGCCCGAATACCTTGTCACTAACCTCAAAGGACCCAACCGCTCTTGGATACCTAAAAAAAAAGTCTAAACTTGTTTCCCAAGCATACTTCTCTAATGGTTCGAAGTGGGTGCTAGGTAGTGGTTGCACCAATCACATGACCAGAGTGAGAAAGATGTTTGTATGAAATGAATTGAATGAGGATCTAAGTCAATGTATCTACTTTGTCAATAATAGCCAAGGAAAGGTACTAGGTATGGATCAAATAGCCATTTCTCCTGAGCATACAATTTCTCATATAATGCATGTTGAATCCTTATATTATAACCTTTTATCCATATCTCAACTATGGGAGAAAGGTTATAATTGCATGTTTACTAACGAGTGTGTGACAGTCTCTAAAAGAAGTGATAACTCTATTGCCTTGAAGGGTGTGTTAAAGGGCAAGCTTTATCTTGTGGATTTCAGCACGAATAAAACCCAACTTGACGTATGCTTCATGGCAAAGACCCACATGGGATGGTTGTGGCATCATAGGCTAGCCCATGTTGGTATGATAAATCTACAAAAACTTCTAAAGGGGATCACGTTCATGGACTTAAGAATGTTATTTTTGACAAAGATAGGCCTTATAACTTGTGTCAAGTCGGGAAGCAAGTCGGAGCCGCTCATCCCACCAAGAATGTGATGACAACAACAAGTCCATTGGAGATGCTTCACATGGACCTCTTCGGTCTTACTGCTTACATAGGCATTGGCGGTAACAAATATGGTTTTGTTATTGTAGATGACTTTTCCCGCTCCACTTGACAGTTTTCCTTGCATGACAAAGGTGAAACTCAAGGGGTCCTCAAGAGATTTTTGAGGAGACCTCCAAATGAGTGCTCTTGAAGGGTCAAGAAGATAAGAACCAACAACAACACGAATTCAAGAACACTCAAGTGGAGGAGTACATGGACGAGTAGGGCACCAAGCATGAGTTATCGACCCCCTACTTCCTCGAACAAAATAGGGTGTCCGAAAGGAAGAATTGCACTCTCATAGAGATGTCAAGAACCATGCTTGATAAGTACAAGACCTCCGACCGGTTTTGGTTGGATACGGTGAACACTGCTTGCCATGCTAGAAAAAGACTCCACCTCCACCGTCTATTGAAGAAAACTTTGTATGAGCTTCTCACCGGTACAAACAAAACATCTGATACTTTCAAGTTTTCGGTAGTGAGTGCTATTTACCTAACAAGAAGCATAGGACATTGAAGTTCGCATTGAAATCCGATGAAGGTTTCTTACATGGATATTGTCAAAGTGTTAGAGCGACACTTCACCCGGATATGCTAAGGAGCAGCCTGTGGAGGTTCTTGTTCGGTGGGGCTTAGGCCTCAATGAAGTGTTCTAGCGGATGGATGTATGAGACAGTGGTTTTTACATGTTTCGTCCACAAGGAGCGTAACACCCTACTACACGGTGGATGGTATTGCTAGTATGTGTGTGTGTGATGTTCGATGTGGGGATCCTTGCAACGGTGGCGGTCTGTGCCTCTTATAGACAAGGTCGGACGCCTTACAAGTGGGGTCTCGGGGCCTAACAGGTTGTCCCGGGGCGATCTTATCCTAAAGATCTAAGGCTTCGTCTGTAATCTTGCTCTAACCATGGTCTTCAGGACTCTCCGTCTTGCTGCCTGCATCATCAATAGCCCACGCGCCGTTGCTGACGGTGGCAGAAGGTGTCCCGTCAGCCTGTCCTGTTGCCGCAAGCTACCCACATGGCCAAGTGGGGTAGGCATGCGACGCCTTCACTGTGACTCGATTGGTCGTAGCAAACTATGACTGTTGGCATGCTCCATGTTGGCTGCCGGAGGTGGGTGCGCATCTTCAATGTTTGACTTGAGCAGGGCGCACCATCCCTAGACACCCGTATCTTTCCGTTCGAGGCGAGCCGCAGGACACGTTGTAGCCCTAGGACTGGTCTCCGCAATCTTATCCTCTGTGATGTGTGGCAGCTCCGGGGCTCGTCAGGATATGTGGCAGCGCCGGGCCCTTTGTCTTGAGGGGTGCTGGTCCTTGCACTATATACCATGTGGTGGTGTCGGGGGTGCTCCCCAAGATTGGGTGAGGTCTCGTCCCAATACTTGGCATCTCGACAGTCCGTCACACTGGAGGGGCCAAGTCCCATATTCTAGGCTTACATGGCAGTGCCGCAGCTCAATCTTGAGGGAGGCAAAGGCCCTGATGCCTATAGGACACGTGGTGGCTCCAGACGTGCCTCAGTGTCCTCATACTGTGTGCGAGGGTACCCCATCTACAGGGTACCAACAGTGGCCCCTGGGTCCACCTTGGGGCGTGGTGAAGAGCCCAAAGGTGGAGCCCTTTCCATGCCTTCCCACACTCTGCTTTGAATTCTGTCTTGGACAGCCGAAGCGGTGGGCGCTTCTGCCAATTGTCGCCACGTGTTCTCTTCTGGTTGAGAGACAACGACGACGGGATCTTTGCTTTCTTTAATATCTCTGTCTTATGTCTAGCCTTAAACCGTGATGGTTCCCGATGCAGCTATAGCACTTTTGTTCGCTCCGCCATTATGGGAGTCACCTCAGCGACTTCCCCAGGCGTCTGATCGACTGGGCCAGCACGTCAGTGCAGGGACGTAGGGACCATTGTCATGGGTGTCGGGTGTTGAGCGGTGCGGTCTGAACCTTTGCTTGGAGTACCCAGGCGTCGCAGTGTTGATCAAAAAGGAAACCTTTGTGAGAGAAATGGTTCCTTCCTTACTCAATGCCTACAGCCTTAGTTTTTGCCTTCTTCCTCGAGCGCCTGATCCTTCTTCACTCCTTTCGCCAAAGCTCTCACCTAAGCTTGCTCCAATGGCTACCATGTTGCCTCCTTCGCGCTTTCGACCGGCCAGAGATCTGGTGTTGATGAGGCGGCTCCTTGGTTGGGCGTCTTCAGAGTGTGGATGGATGATCTGTTGCAGATCTCCCGATCTTCGGGATCTTTGTGAGGACGAGACTGTCCTCTTCGTCGCCTACGCCACTGCTGGGTTTGCACTCCTGTTGTCAAGGTTCTTCCATGCAGTTTTGGGGGAGTATAGATTGCAGCTTCACCACCTTTCGTCGAACTCCATTTCCTTGGTGGTTGTGTTCGTCCACCTATGTGAGGCATTCGTGGGCTGCCCGCCCATGGTCGAGCTGTTCCGGCATTTCTTCTTAATGAAGAAAAATGGAAGGAGCTCGACGACTCAAGTGGGGGCCTACCACTTCCGCCATTGGGGCAATACCTCTAGGGGTTACATCGCCCCATTCAAAGGGGGCAAGTGGAGTGACTGGAGGGGAGAGTGGGCAATTAAAGGACAGACTCGCATCCCTCACTGAAGATGTCATCCGGTGGTCCAGGCTCCTACCCTACCACCTGGGAGGCATCCCACGGGTTGCCAAAGGAATACAAGGCTGCCCTAAGGAGGATCTGCTTCTTGGCTAGCAAGGGCTTGACCTCCATGATGGTGTTGGCAGACTTCTTGCTCCGCCATACCGCCCCTCTTCAGCAGTGTCTCTACAGGGCCTGGGTCTTCAACGGCGAATATGACGAATGCCGACTGGTTCCGTACACCCCGACTCCCAAGATGTTGGAGGAGATGCTGAAAACAGTGACCTCCGATGTTGTTGACGATGAGCACATCTCCATTCTGGATAACTGCCAGCCGCTCCATATGACCACCGACGTGAGGACTGAACTGTGGAGCTCAATGTTGAAGGTCAACATGTTTGGCCTCGCTCGTCTGCATCCCAAAGATACGGTTGGATGCCCAACTGTCATGAAGCGGTGTCGTGACGATGCACATCCAGGATCGGGGTCTTCCTCGTGTCCTTCGGCAAGGGCAGAGGCAGAGCACTCAGCTACTTCTGACAGGGCAGGGGTTAGCTAGCCGGCACTAGCACCAGAGCCAATAAAGCATTCCCGCATGTTGGTCGCGAGCTCTGCTACTTCTATGTCGAAGAATTGGAAGTTATTTCGGGGGAATGGTACTCCCATCTCCCTTCACCAGGGAGCCAGCGGGGCTGATGCTTCTGTCATAGACTTAGCCTCCGATTCCAGCAGTGGCCCTGGGACTGGAGGAGGTGCCGAGGGGCCTGCGCAGACTACCACGCCGGCGAGGTGTGACACCCGGTTCCTAAAATTATCCAAGTGAACACATATGTGTGCCTAGAACGTTCAACTCACATACACGAGTGCATCAAAAAAGGATATACAAAAAATTACCACAGAACAAAATTAATTAAGTACTTTTATTACACAATTCATAATATCCTCCAATACAAGGTCTAATGATTATTAATGACAAGTTTGAACTAATGCAGTGGAAATAAACTAAATTGAGCAAACTAAGCAACTAAGCAGCATAAGCAAATAGGGTATAACGTAGCTCCAACACTCCACAGGCAAAGCTGACGGTAGACACGGCCTAGAACTCCGCATTATCATTGTTAAACTCCCAATCCTGACCTGCAACTGTTGGTGGGGGATTGCAAGAGTGAGTTCATGTCGTACTCAACAAGTGTAGAAAGTATGACATGTAGTTGATACAAATGACGAACGTAATAAAGGCTAAGTACTAAAAATACATTAAAACATTTGAAAAGCAACTTAATATATGTATGTGAAACAATCCCATCATAATCCATATAATCATGATAATACCAGTCCATATTTCATTACTATCATCCATATACCAGATTTCTCATTACCAATAACCATAATCAATATCAGAATTTAATTCATAACCATCCATAACCATATCATTAACCATAACCATTACCAACCATAACCATAACCAACCAACCATCCATTCCAAATTCCAATTTCCCTCTAATCATGTAGGTGATCCAGACGCTCATAACCGGGAGCACAGCTATCATGATAGTTTTATTAGACTCTGTAGAGTTTGTACCACTTTACCCACGTGTTTTTGATTTCATCACCCGTCGACGACTAAAGAAACCTCCCTCATGCCAACTACACTTCCTTGGGCATATGGCCAAGAGATCACAAAACAGCCTTTACAAAGGGACTACTAGCCTATTTAGACCCCACTAAGGTTTCATCGATGGCGATGCCTCCAACTGAGCACACCTTCAACCAAGGACCCCTCTTGAGTCATTCAGATCCCAGGGTAGTCCCACCAATCATCAAAAAACCCAATCCGACTACCCCTTCCCCGAGCATCCTTAATGGTCCAAATAGCACTGGCAAAGCCCTAATTAATCAGCTATGCCGCACCGATACTTGGCCTCGTTGTGGCACTGTAGTCCTTGCATATTCTCGTATGAACCCATCCTTAGATCTAAACCAAGCAAACCACCGTAACATCCAACCCATCCACATACCAGGCTTGCTTAGATCACCCATATTATATTAACCAGTTCATGTTTACCAATTCTCATAAATGAATAATTAAGTTAAGTGTTATAGTTGTCTTTCCATCCCAATTAATTAAGCGAAGCAAAAAGGTAAAAAGCCCTTCCCGACTCTCTACCACGTACTCCAGGTGACAAGGGCGGTCAAACAATGCTAGTAAACTTCCTATCATAGGATTCCTATGAAATTGACACAAGCATGTAGTTTTGGAAACAAAACATCTACTTTAAACACTGGATCAATATGGTCAAGGACACTTGCCTTGCTCTTGGCATTGGTTCGGGTCAAAGCCTTCAAACTCTTGGTGCCGAAGACCCTCCCCGGCACTCTCTAACGCAAATCCGTCTACCCCGCACAATAATCATACAAGACAAGAATTACAATCAATAGACGCACATATATTACTCAATATGACATGACATGCATGATTAATGCAAATGCAAAGTGGAACTTGTTAATGAGTTGTTTTTAATGATCACTAACTAGTTCTAATAGCTTTTAACAAGTTTATACAGGTTTGGAGTTGACTCAAAACAATTTAGATTTAATTCAACAGGAATTAGATTGCAAAATCAGATAAGTCCGCAGAAGGTCAGACTAGTCCGCTCTGCGCAGGAACAACAGATTAGGGTTTTCTAGATCGACGTGAATTTAGAGATTTGGGGTCGAATTCACGTAAGGGAAAGAGAATAGAAGGTATACCAGGTTTTTAGGACTCCAAAGAATCAAGGATCTTGGAGGCAACACTTGGATCTTGATGATCTAGGGTTGATGAAGAACTTGATGGTGGATTGTTGATGAAGAACACAAAGTTGATGGAGATCTTAATCCTCTTTTGTTTCCTCCTCTTCTTCTTCTTGATCTAGATCTCCTTCTCCCACCTTTGTGGTGGCTATTCACGAGCTAGGGTTTGGGTGAGGTGGAAAAGTGGAAAATAGATTTCAAGCGAAGGGGTGAAGTTGTTTATATAGAGGTGGAGGTTTGGGTTAGATGGATTTTGAGTTTGAGATGAGTAGGGGTCGGTTTAGAGTTAGGAACGATGTCCCTAGGCAAGTAAAACCCAAGAAACAAGTCGGGAAACAAAAGATCGACTCTGAGTCGCGATTTATCGGACAAGTCCAAAAAGGGCCGGACTAGTCTGAAGTTGGACAGAGAGATATCAGACAAGTCCGGACTGGATATCGAACAAGTTTGAACTTATCCAGAGGGGAAAAAAAGACAAGTCTGGCAAAAAATCAGACAAGTCCGACTTTAGTCAGAGGGAAAAACAGACAAGTCTGCTGGAACTCCGAACTAGTCCAGAAAAGTTCAGAGACATAGCAATATTTTCAAGGAATTGGAACATCGGACTAGTCCGCATAGGACCGAACAAGTCCAAAAGTGTCCAGAGAGAAAAAAACAGACTAGTTAGCAGCAAAATGAACAAGTCTGTTTGAAGACAGAGAGAAATCGGACTAGTCCGCACTTCCTAGAATTCTTAAGTGCGGTTTTGTTTCTAATTCGTTTTAAACATGTTCCCTTTTGTATGGATTAATGCTAGAAATATATTACAATGTATGCAATGCATGATGCATGAAAACGAGGGTGCTACAAACCTACCCCCCTTAAAATGAATCTTGCCCTCAGGATTCGATGCGGAAGAGAAAAGATAGGGAAATTCCTTCTTGAGATCATCCTCCAGCTCCCATGTTAATTGCTTCTGATTCTGTATGATGCTTCCATTGAACTTTACACCATCTAATAATCTTGTTCCTTGTGACTCTCTCCTTGATTTCCAAGATTTTGACTGGTTGCTCAGCATAAGTCAAATCTGCCTCTAATTCAAATTCTTCCATTGGCACTTGTTTTTCCGGTACACTCAAGCACTTCTTGAGATGGGAAACATAAAAGACATCATGAACTTCCGCTAAGTGAGCTGACATCTCCAACTTATAT
Organism: Tuctoria greenei; assembly: GCA_036927565.1. Lineage (NCBI taxonomy): Eukaryota > Viridiplantae > Streptophyta > Magnoliopsida > Poales > Poaceae > Tuctoria > Tuctoria greenei. The sequence goes on along the minus strand of JAYESD010000004.1, from coordinate 67,349,654 downwards.
GCTACTTCTCCTCTTTTGTCCAAAATCTTGAATGGCCCAATGTATCGAGGTGCTAGCTTGCCTCTTATGTTAAACCTCTTATGACCTCTCATTGGTGACACCTTGAGGTAAACGAAGTCACCCACTTCAAAGGCTAGTTTCTATCTCCTATTATCCACGTAGCCTTTTTGCCTTGATTGAGCAGCGCTCAAGTTCTCGTGGATAACCTGAACTTATTTTTCAGCTTCTAGCAACGCATCCGGACCAAATACTTGGGTTTCTCCTGTCTCATTCAAGAATAAAGGTGTCCTACACTTTCTTCCATAAAGTGCTTCATAGGTGACATTTTCAAGCTTGCTTGGTAACTATTGTTTTAAGAAAACTCTGCATATGGCAAGCTCTTGTCCCAACTTTTCCCATGCTTTAAAGCACAAGCTCTTAACATATCGTATAAAATCTTATTGGTCCTTTCAGTTTGTCCATCCATTTGAGGGTGATATGCTGAACTAAAATTTAACCTTGTTCCCAATGCTTCATGCAATTTCTACCAAAACCTGGAGGTAAATTGAGAACCCCTATCTGACACTATCCTCTATGGAACTGCATGCAAGCATACTACTCTTCCCATATACAGTTCTGCCAATTTCTCTCCATTAAAGGCGGTCTTGACCGGAATAAAGTGAGCTGATTTTGTCAACCGATCCACAATTACCCAAATTGAGTCGTAACAAAACTGTGTACGCAGTAAACCAACTATGAAGTCCATACCAATTTCTTCCCACTTCCACTTTGGAATCTTCAATGGTTGCAGTAATCAAGCTGGCCTTTGATGTTCTGCCTTCACCCGTTGGCACACATCACACAATGCTATGTATTCAGCTATTTCCTTTTTCATGCTAGCCCACCAATAACAAGTCTTCAAGTCTTTGTACATCTTGTTACAACTGGGGTGAATCGAGTATGTCGAGTCATGTGCCTCCTTTAGTATTGTCTCCCGAATATGCTTCACATTAGGCACGACAATCCTCTTACCAAACCATAGGGTACCATGTTCATCCTCATCAAACCTGAATTATCTTCCCTCCTGGGTCCTCTCCTTGATTTCTTGGATTTCCTCATCCTTCATTTGGCCCTCTCGAATTTCTTGCTCCAAGGTCGGATTTAACTCCATTATCCCCATCTCATTCACAAATCCAAGGTTCAACTGTTCAAACTCCTAACATAACTCAGATGGTAATTCTCGAACCATGAGTTGGTGACTTATTCCTTTCCGACTCAAAGCATCGACCACTACATTGGCTTCTCCCGGGTGATAATTGATTCCCAAAACATAATCCTTGATGAGCTACAACCATCTTCGTTGCCTAAAATTCAGATCCATTTTTGCGAAAATATACTTAAGACTCTTGTGATCTGTATAAATTTCACACCTATGTCCAAGGATGTAGTGTCACCAAATCTTCAATGCATGTACCAGGGCTGAGAGTTCCAAATCATGCTTTGGGTAATTCTGCTCATGTTTCTTCAATTGTCTCGATGCGTAGGCAACCACTTGACCTTCTTGCATGAGCACACATCCATGTCCTTGTCTTGATGCATCACAAGAAATATCGAAACTCTTGCTTACATCTGGCAAAACCAAAACTGGGGCTGTTGTCAACCTTTTCTTCAACTCCTCAAAAATCTCTTGACAAGCTTGGTTCCATTGGAAAGCTTTTCCCTTCATCAGCAATTCTGTCATTGGCTTGGCTATCTTGGAGAAATCCTTGATGAACCAACGGTAATATCCAGCCATCCCAAGAAAACTTTGGATCTCCTTTACACTTTGCGAGGGCTCCCATTTTAACACGTCCCTCACTTTTCTGGGATCAAGCGAAACTCCTCCTGAAATGATATGACCCAAAAATGACACTTCCCTTAACCAAAACTGACGCTTGTTGAACTTGGCGTACAATTGATGCTCCCATAATTTCTGCAACGTAAGCCTCAAGTGTCCTTCATGCTCCTTCTCATTCTTCGAGTAGATCATAATGTCATCAATAAACACCACAAAAATCTTGTCCAAGTGCTCCATGAAGACCTTATTCATGAGTTACATAAAGTATGCAGGCGCATTTGTCAATCCAAAGGACATCACGATGTACTCATAAGATTCGTACCGTGTCCTAAAAGTTGTCTTAGGTATGCCCGATGGTCTAATCTTCATTGGAAAGTATCCTGACCTCAAATCAATTTTAGAGAAGACGCATGCACCCTTCATCTAATCAAACAAGTCTTCTATGCGTGGCAAGGTGTACTTGTTCTTCATGGTCACCTTTTTGAGAGCTCGGTAATCCACACACATCCTTTGTGACCCATCCTTCTTATCCACGAAAAGAATTGGCGCTCCCCAGGGCAAAGAAATCGGGCGAATAAAACCCTTCTCTAGTTGCTCTTGAATTTGCTTCTTGAACTCTGCTAATTCCTTAGGAGGCATCTTATATGTCCTCTAAGCTACCGGTGCAGTTCCAGGCATTAAATCAATAACAAACTCAATGTCTCAATTAGGTGGCGTACCTTACAACTCATCCAGGAACACGTCCAAAAATTGACACACCACCGGGATCTCCTCAATTATGGCACCGTCCATGCAATTCATCACCAATTGCTTCGGTGCGTGTTGAGATGCTTCAAACTCTACTGTGATCCCTTCCTCATCGGTCATCTTAACCGTCTTTGTGGCACACTCGATAACTCCATTGTGCTTCCTCAACAAGTCCATACCAAGTATAATGTCCAGTCCTTGAGAATCCAAAACAATGAGGTTGGCGAAGAAACCTACCCCCCTTATTCTAAGGCTTACTTTTGGACACACTATATTTGTCCTCATCTCTCCTCCAGGAGACTTAACCAATAGAGTAAACTTCATATGAGAGATAGGCTAACTATACTTGGCAACATATTTTGATGTAATGAATGAATGCGATGCTCCAGAATAAAATAACATAGTTGTCGGGTTGGTGTTTGCGAGAAACATACCAATCACCACGTCATCCGCTTGTTGAGCATCCTCCATAGAGACATAGTTCACGTTGCCACGAGCAAAATTCTGCTATCCACGGTTTCCTTGCGGTTGTCCTCCATTGGGTCTCGGGTTTTGCCTCGGCGCATTGCTTCCTTGACAAAGGCCTGACTTAGGACATTGATGTGCAAAGTGTCCCGCTTCTCCACAAGTATAGCACTTCTTAACTCCACCAGAATTATTGGGACGAGCTTGGTTCTGCACATTGGCACCAGGAAAATTGGCACGAGGTGCATAAGGCATTGGAGGCCTAGTTGCTTGCATAACAGGGCACTGCTGCACAAACTTAGTTGGGCGCGGTGCATAACCAGGGCGCTGTACAGGAGCAGAGGGGTTGAAATATGGCGTAGTTGGTGGCGCAAAGTGAGGGTGCACATTACTTCCTTGCTGCTGTCCTTGATATGGCACCTTCCTCTTGTTGTCTTGCTCCATCTCACGAACCTTGTTCTCAACCACAATTGCTTTGTCCACAAGCTTCAGGAAGTTAGCATAATCACAATTGAGCAATTGCACTTGGATCTCATTGTTAAGGCCCCTCATAAACAGATACTGCTTCCGGTTGTCCCGCCTCACATCCTTAGGTGCATACCTTGAAAGTTGAGAGAATTTGTTGAGATATTCGCCCACACTCAATCTTCCTTGCCTCAAGTTCTCAAATTCTTGCCTCTTCAAGATCATATCTCCTTCCAGCACATAATGAGAACGGAAGCTCTCCTTGAATTCGGGCCAAGAAATCCTCTCTTGGTTCTCATGAGCATTGCAATAAGCATCCCACCAATCTGAAGCTGCTCCAAAATCTTGGTGAGATGCAAATAGCACCATCTCCCAGTCACTGCATTGGACTATAGCTAGCTTCTTCTCCATAGACTTGAGCCAATCGTCAGCATCCATAGGGTCAACGGCCTGAGCGAAGGTCAGTGGCCTAGTCCTCATGAACTCCCCCAACCGGTTATGAGGAGGTGGGGGTGGTGGTAGAGGCATGTTGGACTGATTGTTGATGTTACCAGCCTACAATTGTCCCGTAGTATGTATCATGGTCTACATGAGCTGGTTTTGCATAGCCAAAAGCTGCTCAATATTGATAGCTCCCTGAGTAGGTCTTGTCCATTGTTATATTGAGATGCTCCATTGTTCTCCTCCTCATCATTGCCATCCCTCTGGTCGCGAGTCCTCACCATCTGAAGAAAATCAAGAGATAAGAATTTAGAAGACGTCCCCAACTATATGCATCAAGAGATATGAAAGTAAGCAACTAACTACACTAGCCTATGTGGACATGGCAATGCTAAAGCATCCCAAAATCCTCTATTAAGCACACAAGCAAACAATATATAGCAAACAGCACACTAAACAAAAACACATCGATTCCTGAGTGTTCCTATGTGCTCTAAAGTGTCCATTCTATCTAGGTTGCGTCCTACGGTCAACCTGTGGCTCTGATACCAATTTGTGACACCCGGTTCCGAAAATGAACCAAGTGAACACAAATGTGTGCCCAGGACGTTCAACACACCTACACGAGTGCATCACAAAAGGATATACAGAAAATTACCACAGAACAAAATTAATTAAGTAATTTTATTACAAAATTCATAATATCCTTGAATACAAGCTCTAATGAATATTAGTGACAAGTTTGAACTAACGCAGCCGGAATAAACTAAACTGAGCAAACTAAGCAACTAAGCAGCATAAGAAAATAGGGTATAACGCAGCTCCAACACTCCACAGGCAAAGCTGATGGTAGACACGGCCTAGAACTCCGCATTATCATCGTTAAACTCCCAATCCTAACCTGCAACTGTTGGTGGGGGATTGCTAGAGTGAGTACATGTCATACTCAGCAAGTATGGAAAGTATGACATGTAGTTGATACAAATGACGAATGTAATAAAGGTTAAGTACTAAAAAGTACATTAAAACATTTATAAAGCAACTTAATATATGTATGTGAAACAATCCCATCATAAATCATACAATCATCATAGTTCATCTTTCATTACCATCATCCATATACCAGATTTCTCATTACCAATAACATAATCAATATCAGAGTTTATTTCATAACCATCCATAACCATATCATTAACCATAACCATTACCAACCATAACCATAGCCAACCATAAGCAAAACCAACCAACCATCCATTCAAAATCCCAATTTCCCTCTAATCATGTAGGTCATCCAGGCGCTCATAACCGGGAGCACGACTATCATGATAGTTTTATTAGACTATGCAGAGTTTGTACCACTTTACCCACGTGTTTGTGATTTAATCACCCATCGACGACTAAAAAAACCTACCTCATGCCAACTACACTTCCTTAGGTGTATTGTGAAGAGATCACAAAATAGCCTTTACAAAAGGACTACTAGCCTATTTAGACCCCCTTGAGGTTTCACCGGTGGCGATGCCTCCAACTGAGCACACCTTCAACCAAGGGCTCCCTCTCGAGCCATTCAGATCCAAGGGTAGTCCCACCAATCATCAACAAACCCAATCCGACTACCCCTTCCCCGAGCATCCTTAATGGTCCAAATAGCACTGGCAAAGACCTAATTAATCAGCTACACCGCACTCATACTTGTCCTTGTGGTGGCATTGTAGTCCTGGCATATTCTCGCATGATCCAATCCTTAGATCTAAAGTAAGAAAACCACCGTAACATCCAACCCATCCACATACTAGACTTGCATAGACACCCATTACCATATCATATTAACCAGTTCATGTTTACCAATTCTCATAAATGCATAATTAAGTTATATGGTATAGTTGTCTTTCCATCATAATTAATTAAGCGAAGCAAAAAGGTAAAAAAACCTTCCTAACTCTCAACCATGTACTCCAGGTGACAATGGTGTTCAAACAATGCTAGTAAACTTCCTATCATAGGTTTCCCATCAAATTGACACAAGCATGCAGTTTTGAAAACAAAACATTTACTTTAAACACTGGATCAATATGGATCAAGGACACTTGCCTTGCTCTTGGGATTGGTTTGGGTCAAAGCCTTCAAACTCTTGGTGTTGAAGATCCTCCGTGGCTCTCTCTAGTGCAAATCCGTCTACTCCGCACAATAATCATACAAGACAAGAATTACAATCAATAGACGCACATATATTAGTCAATATGACATGATGTGCATGAGTAATGCAAATGCATGGTGCAATTTGTTAATGAGTTGCTTTTAATGATCACTAACTAGTTCTAATAGCTTTTAACAAGTTTATACAGTTTTGGAGTTGATTCAAAACAATTTAGATTTAATTCAACAGGAATTAGATTGCAAAATCGGACAAGCCCGCAGGAGGCCGGACTAGTCTGCTCTGCGCAGGAACGGCAGATTAGGGTTTTCTAGATCAACGTGAATTTGGAGATTTGGTTTTGAATTCACGTAAGGAAAATAAAATAGAAGGTATACCAGGTGTTTAGGACTCCAAAAAAACAAGGATCTTGGAGGCAACAATTGGATCTTGACGATCTAGGGTTGATGAAGAACTTGATGGTGGATTGTTGACAAAGAACACGAAGTTGATGGAGATCTTGATCCTCTTTCCTTTCCTCCTCTTCTTCTTCTTGCTCTAGATCTCCTTTTCCCTCCTTGGTGGCGGCTATTCATGAGCTAGGGTTTGGGTGAGGTGGAAAAGTGGTAAACAAATATCAAGCCAAGGGGTGGGGTTGTTTATATAGAGGTGGACGCTAGGATTAGATGAATTTCGAGTTTGAGATGAGTAGGGGTCTGTTTATAGTCCCACATGGGATCTAAAAGAGTTAAGCACGACGTCCCTAGGCCCACTTAATGAAAACCCAAAAAACAAGTTGTGAAACAAAATATCAACTCGGAGTCTCGATTTATTGGACAGGTCCAAGAAGGGCTGGACTAGTCTGAAGTTGGACAAGGAGATATCGGACAAGTCCGGACTGGATATCGGACAAGTCCAAAGTTATCCAAAGGGGAAAACAGAGAAGTCTTGCAAAAATTAGGGCATGTCCGACTTTAGTCAGAAGGAAAAACGGACAAGTCCACTGGAACTCCGGACTAGTCCAGACAAGTTCAAGGACTTAGCAAAATTTTCAAGGAATTGTAACACCGGACTGGTCCGCATAGGACCGGACAAGTCCAAAAGTGTCCAGAGAGAGAAAATAGACTAGTCTGCAGCAAAACGGGCAAGTCTGTTTGAAGACAGAGAGAAATCGGACTAGTTCGCATCAAAACCAAACTAGTTCGCACTTTCCAAAATTCTTAAGTGTGGTTTTGTTTCTAATTAATTTTAAACTTGTTCCCTTTTATGTGGATTAGTGCTAGACATATATTAGAATGTATGCAATGCATGATGCATGAAAATGAGGGTGTTACATGCGGGTTGACCGGGAGTTGGTACCAGAGACAGCGGCGCCGGCCTTGTCGTCAGATCCTGGCAACCTTGATCTATCGCGCGGGTGGGAGGCCAGGATCATTGGAGTGGCCCGACTCGCTGGTAAGTCGCAGCTTCTCCCCTCTATTATTTCTCTTCTTTTCTTTTTCGTTCTTGACGAAGCTTTATCACTGTTTCTCAGGGCTTTGTCAGCCAATTTGGTGCCCTTGGTGCTTCCAGGGGTGGGCTTGATAGCCCCTGCCCATCCTGGAGCTGGAACGGGGTCTGTCGCGCCGCATCCTACGCCCGAAAGTGAGTCGGCCTTATGTGTAGTTGATGACTTTGCACCCCCATCCAATGAGGCGGGTGTGGCAGAAGTGGCGCCAAGCGTGGAAGTGCCAAGCGAGGGGGTGCCTGGCGAGAAGGCGCCAGGCGAGGAGGTGCCCGGCGAGGAGGGGCCTACCTTGGTTGTTGACGGCTCATAAGGTATACTAACAAATCAACCCTTGCAATAGTACCAGAAATGCTTGTTGGTATTTCTTACGCACCATTAACTAAACATCTCCAACTGACGTGTTAGAAATGCTTGTTAACTGTTCTATTGGACCACAGAGTGAATTCTGCAAGCGCACGGAGATATCTATGTAGCATTTCCCCTTAGGAGTATTCCCAAGGGTGTCATTTATTTGATACCAAAGGAAGGCGGGGTAGAGATATAACAATCATTCATTAAATGAAAAGGGTAGAAAGATATAGGTAAGGATCTAGTAAGGATGGATAAAATAATATTAGAGGTAGTGTGACACACACAAAAGCTTTCAAGTCTAAGGGGGATAGAAGGATCCTAGAGGTTAGTTAAGGTTGAGAGTTATGGAGGTACTCCTACTATGCTCTATTGTACATATACATAGTCTAAACTAATTATTCATAAGTTGGATCAATAGTGAATACTTATGCTATGTGGTTCAACACATCGGGCATGGGCTTACCCCTAGCAATACTAGGGCGACTCTCGCCAAGAGCCTGTGGCATAGCCGAACATGGAGGATTACAAAGGACAGATAGGGCTGTCACCACCTACTGCCTACCTCTTCAATCCGTGGGTCTACGAGACATCCAATCCTACTTAGCTATCCTAGCACCATGCTAGCATGTTGAGTAATTACCTTAAGAGCCTAGGAACAATCCATCCTAAGGCAATGAATTGAATCATCATTGAACCAATGTTGATACATAACATAATTATCCATACTAACCTAGTTATGTTATAATTAACTAAACTATAGTGGGGGTCTATAGGTTCTATGATAATGAGATATGTTCATGATGAAACAGTCATAGAAGCTATACCTTCAACATACATGGACTCCACAATCAAACAAGAAACGCTTTGCCCAAATATATGTATAAGTAGAGACTAAAGATACTATCTTTATTATGCATAAAGTCACAAATACAAGAAAGAATACATGAGCCATACCTTTCCCCAATGTAGGATTGGGAAGAGAGAGACTCCTTACTCCTTTCCCAATTTGGACTTGGGTCCAGAGACTCTCCTCTCTACAACCTAACTCCTCTAAGACTATGGATGATAGTGTATACACTAGAGATGAAGCTCAAGTGGTGTGTGTTGAAGTGAGGGGTAGGGGGTCCTATTTATACTAGTGTTGAGGTTGGTTCCTGCCACCAAAAGCGCGCAAATCAGTCACCATTGACTCCAGTGAGTCGGGAGGAGCCAACACGTGGAGTTTGACCGAGTTTGGCGCCAGGAAGAGGTCGGCCGAACCTCTGGTTCGGCCGACCTGGTCAAGGCACCAATTCTCGTGTGCTTTCTCCAGGTGGCTGCCAGGTGGGTCCCCTTGATGTATATGGGTGCAACATCGTTGGATCTACTCGTATACTTCTGTTTGTGGGCCATATGATCCATGGGATGACACATGTCGTCGCCTGATTGGCTGGGATGATATTTTATAGGATTAGTCCCTCTACATTTCCTCATTTTCTGCATAAAATGTTGCATACACATATTTCTCCAAGTCCAAGTGGAATTGGGTTAGATAGAAGGTGATGTGTGCAAGAAATGACAAATCCTTCACATAATCGAGTTAAATTGACAGATGGAATTGGTGTATAACAGCCTTCAACAAACTCCCCCAAGCTTATCCTTTGCTTGTCCCGAGCAAAGTCAAGACTTTAGGTTGATGATCAGGAGTTGCTACAATGTTTTATTTTTTAGAAGAATCTAATGCACAACAAGATACTCTACCTAGTATTGCAGAAATTGGTTATGATAATGTACCCTTCTTGAGTTATCACGGGGCTTATGCTTTCTCATATTCTTGAGCAATTGAAAGGTAGAATAGCAAATGGGGCAAACATAGCCTAGAAGTCAAGTTCCACTTAAATCTCAAAGAATTCAATTTAGATATTAAGTACCTCAATTTGATTCTCTCAGTCACTCCTTTGTGGATAGAAATATTTCCTCACCAAAGCATTGTGCCTCTACTATTCCAACTCATTGAATATGGCTTGTATGTGGAGCTCGGTAAGGAAAGTAAGTAGGCATATTTGCATCACATATATTGCTAAGTCAAAAGAGTAAGCCTTAGGAGAATTCAATTCAAAACTTTTTGATTCAAGACTAGTGCATGTGTGATCGAGTGGAAGTGGATACTTGAGATAACTCCTTTTTGGTATAATCTCTCTTTCTTTTGCAGGGATGAAACATGGCTACTTTTTTTCTTTTTTTCTCTCATGCTTATGATGTAAGCATGCTTTTTTTTCATTATGTAGCCATGTCTTCTACTCCATTTCTTTGTAATGAATTTTGAAGAGAGTGCTAAACATGAATAACATGGAGTTTCTCTTTTTATTTTGGTATGGTGAATATGATGGACGCTTTGCTTACTTCTAGTGTAGAAGTATAGCACGTGCAAGTGAAGTCTTGAATTCAAAGAGAGTTGAATGATTTCTAACATAGGTCTATACTAGTTTGACTAGGCTCAACGTGAAAGCAAATAGCATATGCATAAGGTGTTGTCTATGTTTGAACATCATATGGCTTTGGTAGGTATTTCAAATCAATTGAGGGAAACTTAAATCTCTTTAGAATTTCTTCGGAAATCTAAGTTTTACTTTCAAACCAGGACTAGCAGCCCTATTACCAATTCTAACCTTACAACACCCTAGAATTAGATTAAGCTTTTGCTACCCACGACTTCCAAATTAAGGTAAAAGTACTTCAAACCAATGAAAGCAATATTCGGAGAGTACCAAATTGTAAACTAGAGACTTAGGAAAATAAAACAGAGCAACTATTCATCATTTCATCTATGTGAATTCTTAAATCATTCTTACCGCACATCTTTATTTGATGAAAGCAAATCTAACCTATATATTATTAATTATTTTATGTTTTTTGAATGCAAGGTGGATGATAGATGGATGAAAAATAAATATGCAAGGAATGTGATACATGTTACCTCAAGTGGGGGTCCTCACCCAAGCTTGTTCTTCAACTACCTCCGTGATAAGGGTTGAACCCTTGATGACGGAAGTATGCTGCAAGATCGGCTTGTTGTTGTTGTAGCGCCGTGTTGAAGTTGGTGAATTGAGCATCCATGTGTTGTTGCCAATCCTGGGTACCTTGAACATGCTCCTAGAGTGTGTTGTAGATGTCACCCGTTCTCACTTAAAGTTCTCCCATACGTCTAGGGAGGTCCGTCATTCCCTGGCTATAGTCATGAGGACTTCTAGCCGAAAAGGAACGACGTCCTCTCATGGACGTTGGGGGCAAGCTGCTAGAGCTTGAAGAGGATAAGGGTGGATCCCTTTGCCATTCCTTCCAAGATGGTCCCCCAGTCTCATACGTCGGAGGTTGAGTCCATCCGGGTGCATAACCCGTTGGGTTCTCTTCCTCTAGGTATTCATGGACCGGAGAGATTATTGGTGGCATGCCTGTGGCTGCAGCCCTCGCACGATTCCTTGTTACCCTGCCAGAGACACTACTTCTTATTGCTTCCTCAAGGGGAAGAAGGTCAATGGTTAGTCTCCGGCATTTGTACAAATGAAAATGCGGGTTAGGTAACCGGATTTCATTGACAAAGCCGGGATAGAAAAATATCAAGGACCCATCTTGATCATGCTTAAGGGTATGTCCTTGCACTAAATAGTCTTCATCAATTAATTCTCTTTCAGTTTGAATATATTCAAATGAAGAGTATTTAAGTGCTCCTACCCTTTCAGCAATGAGTAATTAATGAAGTGCATTCAATTAGTCCTGATTTTGAAATTTAATCTAACCATTGTGTCCTCATGGTTTTGACTGGAGCAACTTTTATCTTTTTAGTCATGGCAAACAAAATTTTCAATTCATCATCTTGCACAACCCTAACATCTCCCCTAGGGAACATAGTCATAGCCACCCATTTATGCATGAAGTGTATGGTAGGGTTTTTGATGTGGCTATTCCTAGGAGCCCTACATGTTACCTCACTAGTTAGCTCCTGCCAAAAACTTTGTTTGTTAAACTTAGGCAGATTGTCTAAATCTAGCAAACACCGTTGAAGGAAGCCTAGGATGCTACCTAATTCTTTCCATAGGATGTTGTATTCTTTTTGAAATAATCTAAAAGAAATACCATCAAATCCTATTCTTAGCGTGCAAAGGAATTGGATAGTGAGAATGTGTGAACCTTTCTCCTCTATGTGAGCAAAGTCATCAAATCCAATTGCATGCCAAATGGAAAGAAATTCAGACTCCATACCTATTTTGGAGATCAAATGTGGATCGTAAGCCTTGGCGTGGTGGAACTCACGATATTGTAGAAGCCTGCGTGCTTGATCTTCAACTTCGCTTCGTATGTTGAGGTCGTTGTCATGAAGAAGTTGGTGTGGGTTGCCTCTTTCTTCCATAGGAGTGTCCTCACACACACTTCTCCTCCTTGGGCTTGTACCCATAGAAGAGAGGCGTGCACTAGAACCTTCACCATGGATTGAGCTTGCAGCCCCCTTCCTCTTTTTAAACAACCTCTTCATGTCTTTTTGAGTTCAACAAGCAAGAACAAAACAAGGCGAGAAAAATCCGAAAAGAAGCGATGGTTGGAAAACAAAACTCTCGACGAATTTTCTCCTCTTGAAAGCTTGAGTGTAAAATGCAAATGCAAACAAAAGAAAATCTTTTTGGGGATGGATTTGAGCAAGAGCGTTACAATGAAAAGCAAGAAAAACAAGGTGAGCTAGAGAGTGACTTGGAGAGGTGTAAAATGATGTGGTGTGTGAAGAGAAGTGCTCTTCACGGCCACTATTTATAGGGTGCACCTTCCAACGGTCACTTAGGGTTTAAAATGTAGCCGTTGCAGGAAGGGAGCCAATTTGGCTCCACTCCCTATTCGGTCGACCAGGGGGTTTGGCCGACCTGACAGGTGGCCGCCCCCTGGTTCCAGTTTTGGCAAGTGGCTCCCCAACGGCTATAAAGTTAGCACTTTGGTGAAATGCCATATGTGCAGCTCAGAAAAATTGTTTTTAAAAAAAAACCTTTTTCAAATCCAACAAAAATTTTCTTTTGAAAAGAAAGAAAGAAAAATGATAGTTGAGAATATAAAATTCTCAACTTGCTCGGAAAAACAAATATGCAATGGGAAAAATCCAAATGGGGTGAAAAAAAGAAAGAAAGAAAAATAAAGTGGGATAACTACCAATTTAACCTATTGGCGTAGGTCTCACCACCGTCCGATGAGATGGACATTCCTCCGTCTTTATTTCACAACCGGGCCTGGAGGGATGGGCTTGGAGGGCTTGTCTTGCTTCTTCTGCCATTCCTTCTTTGGCGGCTTGGTAGACTTGGGCCTTCGGGAAGGTCCAAATGATTTCTTCGCCTTTGGATATCGGCGTGGTCGAAAGGACGGATTCTCCTCGTAGATTAGCCTTCTCATGAATGCAATGAGTGAGTCCAGCTTTGGAGGTGTGACTTCGACCTCTCTAATGTGTTTATCATTCGGCCCATACTTGATTCGAATCATGGAGCATTGTTCTAGTCTAGGACGAAAGTTGAACTTTTCCTCCTTGCCATTGATATGGAAGTGGATTTCTCTAGCTCCCACATCTATGCGAGCTTTTGCAGTGCTTAGGAATGGACGCCCTAGAATGAGTGGTGTATCCTTCTCAGTGTCCATGTCTAGCACCACAAAATCCACGGGTATGAAGCAGTTCCGGATCTTCACCGGGGCGTCTTCAGCAATACCCGCTGGATAACGGATTGAAGAGTCAGCCAGTTGTAGCTGCATTGGTGTTGGAGTAAGCTCTGTGAAGTTGAGCTGGTTGAACACAACCTTGGGCATCACACTAACACTTGCTCCCAGATCACAAAGTGCCTTGTCAAAGTGGTGAGCCCCAATTGAGCATGAAATGGTAGGACATCCAGGGTCCATCTGCCAGTTGCTCTCTCGTATGGAAATCATGTTGACATTTTCCGTCAGAGGTTCTGGCTGGCCTAGCATCTTGCCATTTTCCATCAGAGGAATAGCAGTTGCCAACTGAGCTAACTGAGTCTAGAGAATCTTCTTGAAGCTCAGTTTATTCTTGAAGTCTGAGGATAGTCCTTCCATCTTTGCATTGATATTCTCTAGGGTCTTGTCATTAGCTGACAGCTTCTTGGATAGGGTCTCGTTGATCTTGAGCTGGCTAATGGCAAGTTCTCTCAAGTTGGGCTGATTTCCAGGGTTGCCATTGTTGTTGTACCCTCCTTGAAAGAATGGGCGTTGTTGACCCCACCCTTGACCTCCTGGATGATAGCCATTGTTGTTGTTGAAATTTCCGTTGTTTGTGAGGTATAAGGCATCCTCACGAGTTTCTGGGCAATCATTGCCCATATGACCCATGTCGCCACAGACTTCACACATGATTTGAGAGTCTAGGGCATAGGCATTGCCAGACACTTCACCACTGGCTTGTCCATCAATTTTCTTCATTAGGAGGTCCAATTTTGCAGCGATCATGTCCACCTCCTTCAAGGTGTGCATGCCTCGCTGTCAGGTATGGAGACGCTCATCATTTCATACCATGTTGGACACCATCTTCTCAATAAGATCTTTAGCTTTTGACACCGTCAATGAGAAGAAGGCTCCTCCAGCAGCAGCATCCAAATGGTCACGAGCTGATGGGATCAACTCATTATAGAAATTCTGAATAAGGAGCCAGTCATCCATCCCATGGTGGGGACAGGCTAGGATGTACTCCTCAAGCCTTTCCCATGCCTCTGGAATAGATTCCTTGAGCTCTTGCGGAAAGCTGGAAATCCTTCCACGTAGGGCATTGGTTTTGCCCAATAGGAAAAATTTGGCGAGGAATGCCGTAGAACACTTCTCCCTAGTGTCTACAGCACTTCAGTTTGCGTAGAACTACTATTTCGATCTCCCAAGGAGAGAGAATGGGAATAGTCTTAGACGGACCGCATCCAGAGACACGTCCTTGATCTTAAAAGTGCTACAGATCTTGAGGAATTATTGCAGGTGAGCATTTGCATCCTCGTTAGCCTTCCCACAGAATGGGTTGCCTTGCACCATAGTGATAAGGCCAGTTTTGATCTCGAAGTTCACATCTCCCGTGTTAACAGTGGGCCCAATAGCCACATTGTTAGCAAGGGGAGCTGAGAACTAACGAACGGTCTTCTGAGCCATTGGCGTTTGGATTGTTGGTGCAGAAATGTTGGTTTGCCTTGCTGCTTGAATCTTTTGAGGAGTAACGACACGGGGTCGGTCTCTCAGAAGAGATTTTGGATCTTCAACAAAGTTTACTGGCAGGCGAAAACCAGACATACGCTACCCTGTTTTCACATTTAAAATGCGAAAACAAAGAATGGTTATCCTACTAAAATACTACCCAGGGTTCTATCCTACTCACTCAGTCATGTTATATATCTATTTGCCTTCCCCGGCAACGGCGCCAGAAATGCTTGTTGACGGCTCCTAAGGTATACTAACAAATCATCCTTGGCAATAGTACCAGAAATGCTTGTTGGTATTTCTTACGCACCATTAACTAAACATCTCCAACTGATGTGTTAGAAATGCTTATTAACGGTTCTATTGGATCACAGAGTGAATTCCGCAAGCACACGAAGAAATCATTGTAGCATTTCCCCTTAAGAGTATTCCCAAGGGTGTCATTTATTTGATCCCAAAGGAAGGCGGGGTAGAGATATAACAATCATTCATCAAATGAAAAGGGTAGAAAGATATAGGTAAGGATCTAGTAAGGATGGATAAAATAATATTGGAGGTAGTGTGACACACACAAAAGCTTTCAAGTCTAAGGGGGATAGAAGGATCCTAGAGGTTAGTTAAGGTTGAGAGTTGTGGAGGTACTCCTATTATGCTCTGTTGTACATATACATAGTCTAAACTAATTATTCATAAGCTAGATCAATAGTGGATACTTATGCTATGTGGTTCAACACATCGGGCACGGGCTTACCCCTAGCAATACTAGGGCGACTCCTGCCAAGAGCCTGTGCCATAGCCGAACGTGGAGGATTACAAAGGACAGATAGGACTGTCACCACCTACTGCCTACATCTTCAATCCGTGGGTCTATGAGACATCCAATGCTACTTAGCTATCCTAGCACCATGCTAGCATATTAAGTAATTACCTTAAGAACCTAGGCACAATCCACCCTAAGGCAATGAATTGAATCATCATTGAACTAATGTTGATACATAACATAATTATCCATACTAACCTAGTTATGTTATAATTAACTAAACTATAGTGGGGGTCTATTGGTTCTATGATAATGAGATATGTTCATGACGAAACAGTCATAGAAGCTATACCTTCCACATACATGGACTCCACAATCAAACAAGAAACGCTTTGCCCAAGTATATGTATAAGTAGAGACTAAATATACTATCTTTATTATGCATAAAGTCACAATTACAAGAAAGAATACATGAGCCATACCTTTCCCAATGTAGGATTGGGAAGAGAGAGACTCCTTACTCCTTTCCCAATTTGGACTTGGGACTAGAGACTCTCCTCTCTACAACCTAACTCCTCTAAGACTATGGATGATAGTGTATACAGTAGAGATGAAGCTCAAGTGGTGTGTGTTGAAGTGAGGGGTAGGGGGTCCTATTTATACTAGCGTTGAGGTTGGTTCCCGCCACCAAAAGCACGTGAATCAATCACCATTGACTCCAGGGAGCCGGGAGGAGCCAACACGTGGAGTTTGACCGAGTTTGGCGCCAGAAAGAGGTCGGCCGAACCCCTGGTTTGGCTGACCTGGTCAAGGCACCAATTATCGTGTGCTTTCTCCAAGTGGCTGTCAGGTTGGTCCCCTTGATGTATATGGGTGCAACACCGTTGGATCTCCTTGGATACTTCTGTCTATGGGCCATTTGATCCATTGGTTGCCACGTGTCATCGCCTGATTGGCTGGGATGATATTTTATAGGATTGGTCCCTCTACGTTTTCTCATTTTCTGCATAAAATGTTGCATACACATATTTCACCATGTCCATGTGGATTTTGGTTAGATAGAATGGTGATGTGTGCAAGAAATGACAAATCCTTCACATAATCGAGTTAAATTGATGGATGGAATTGGTGTATAACAGCCGTCAACATTGGTCGAGGCTGCCTCCCTTGGTGGGGCTGAGCCGCTGGATTGTGAAGCGGCGCCGGCGCCTGATGTTACTGGCGCGCAACATGGCGACTCGCCAACGGTGAACGGTGATGTCTTTGCAGCGGGGGAGGGGGCATCAGGGCCGCGCAGCGGCACAGCGGTTCTTGGTTCTCCAACCGAAGAGCCATATGGTCCCCGGGAGCTGGTGTCTGTCGTGGCGTTGCCAGGAGGGACAGAGGGGCAGTCGTCGGTGGCGACGGTTGAGCCAATCCCTCTTATCGACACTTTTGCCGCGACCCAATCAATCTTGCGCCAGATGCAGGCTGCTTTTCCCCGAGATTGGTATTATCTTGCGGAGGAATGGCACTTGGTGATGTTGGTCGATGCCAAGAATAAGGATCTTGAGGTGAAGGCCTTGAAGGCCCATGCTACCGTCGAAGCCCGTCTGAAGTTGTGCGAGGATCAGCGGTTGAAGTTGGTCCATCGAAAAGTTACCATAGCTAACGCAGAACGGGAGTTGGCGGCGAAGGAGGAGGAGGTCTCCCAGAGCTTGGAAGAGAAGTGTCGGGCTTTGCATGACTTGGAGCTCACCATCAAGCGCTGGGAGGACAATCTGGAGCGTTATGCTCGGCAGCTCGCCGACCAAGAAGAGACTGTGTGGAGAGAGAAGGAGGGCCTCCAGGCCTCCCGTACAGCCGAGGCCCAAGGGGTCCAGGACTTTCTGGTCCATGCTGGGGTGGTGCTGGAACCCCTTTGCCTTGGACCCCTTTGCCTTGGTCCCACTTCCTGCCACCTCAGGCCCCCTGTGAGGTGCCACAGATGTATGCTCTGGTGTCGCCCACCATCTTCGTAGGTACGTCGGCAACAGGCTCGTTGGGAGGTGTCGAAGCTGGATGCTTTGGCGTCTCCCACCATCTTCGTAGGTACATCGGCCGCAGGGCCCTTGGCAGGTGCCGGAGCGGGATGCTCCAGCGTCGCCCACTATCATCGTAGGTACGTCGACGACAGGCCCCCTAGGAGGTGTCAGAGCTGTATGCTCCGGCGTCGCCCACCATCTTCATAGGTACGTCGACTACAGGTCCCCTGGGAGGTGCCAGAGCTGGATGCTCCAGCGTCGTCCACCATCGTTGTTGAGACATCGACGACCGGCCCATTGGGGGTGCCAGAGCTGGATGCTCCAACGTCGTCCACCATCACCATAGAGTCTTCAACAACAGGCCCTTGGTGTACAGGCTATCGCGAGAGAACCCTGTTAGCAACAAGTGCGAGGCGGGATAGTTTACTCACTTATCCGCGCTTGGTGCTTCCGTTGACGTTCTGGGATGTCTACAACAGGCCCCTTGCGAGGTGCCAGAGATGGATGCTCTGTCGTCGCCCACCATCTTCATAGAAACGTCGACGGTAGCCCCCTTGGGAGGTGCAGGAGCTAGATGCTCTAGCGTCATCCACCATCGTTGTTGAGACATCGACGGCAGGCCCCTTGGGGGGTGCCGGAGCTGGATGCTCTGGCGTTGTCCACCATCGGTGTAGAGTCGTCGATGGGAGGCCCCTGTTGTACAAGCTATCGTGAGAGAACCCTGTTAGCAACAAGTGCGGGGCGAGAGAGTTTACTTGCTTATATGCGCTTGGTGTCGATGTTGACGTTCTGGGACGTCGACGGCAGGCCCCTTGTGTGACTCCCGGTTCTGAAAAAGGAACCAAGCTAACGCATATGTGTGCCCAGGACGTTCAACACACATAAACGGGTGCAATCACAAAAGAGTATATAGAAAATTACCTTAGAACAAGATTAAATAACCAAATTTTTATTACACAAACAATAATATCCTCGAATACAAGCTCTAATAAATATTAATGACAAGTTCAACTAATGCAGTGGAAATAAACTAAATAAGCAAACTAAACAGCTAGGCAGCATAAGCAATAGGGTATAGCGCAGCTCCATGCAACACCACAGGCAAAGCTGACGGTAGACACGGTCTAGAACTTCGCATTATCACCATTAAACTTTCAATCCTGACCTGCAACTGTTGGGGGGGGGATTGCAAGAGTGAGTACATGTCGTATTCAGCAAGTGTGGAAAGTATGACATGTGGCTTATTCAAATGATGAATATAATAATGGTTGAGTGCTGAAAAGTACATTAAAATATTTGAAAAAGGAATATATTATATGAACGTGAAGTAAACCCATCATAATCATAAGTAATATCATAATACCAGTCTGAATTCATTACCATCATCAATAATTCCAGATTTCACCATTTGCCAATAACCATATTCAATACCAAAAATTAATCCATAACCAACCATAACCATTACCAGACCATAACCATAACCATAACCAATACCAAATACCATCCCAATACCAAGTTTTCTCTAATCATGTGAGGGTCCAGGTTGCTCATAACCAGGAGCATGGCTATCATGATAGTTTTATACACACTCTGCAGAGGTTGTACCACTTTACCCACGTGTTTGTGATTTCATCACCTTTCGATGACTATAGAATCTCAATTATGCCGTCTCACACTTCCTTAGGTGTGTGGCCAAGAGATCACAAAGTAGCCTTTAGAAAGGGATTACTAGCTTATTTAGACCCCACTGAGGTTTCACCGGTGGTGATGTCTCCAACTGAGCACATCTTCAACCAAGGGCCCCCTCTTGAGCCATTCAGATCCCATGGTAGTCCAACCAATCATCAACAAACCCAATCCGACTACCCCTTCCCCGAGCATCCATAATGGTCCAAATAGCATTAGCAAAGCCCTAATTAAGCTACGCTGCACCAATACTTGGCCTCGTGGTGGCACTGTAAATCCTGGATGGTCGCTCCACGAACCCGTCCTTAGATCTAAAGCAAGCAAAACCACCATAACATCCAACCCATCCACATATCAGGCTTGCTTAGATCACCCAATACCATATCAGATTTAACCAGTTCATGTCAACCATAATCTCATTAATGCATAATTAAGTTGAGTGGTATAGTTGTTTTCCCATCCCAGTTGATTAAGCAAAGCAAAAGGTAAAAAGCCCTTCTCGACTCTCTACCATATATTCCAGGTGACAAGGGTGGTCAACAAAACTAGTAAACTTCATACCATAGGATTCCCATCAAATTGACACAAGCAAGCAATTTTCAAACAAAACATTTATTTCAAAATAGGATCAATATGCTTCAGGGACACTTGCCTTTCTCTTGCAGTTGATTAGGGTCAAAGTCTTCAAACTCTTGGTGTTGTAGATCCTCCGCGGCACTCTCTAGCGCAAATCCGTCTAATCCATGCAATAAACATACAAACAAGAAACACAATCAAAGAGTGCACAAATATTACTCAATATGACATGGCATGCATGATTGATGCAAATGCAAGGTAGAACTTGTTAATAAATTGCTTTTAATGGTCACTAACTAGTTCTAATAGTTTTTAACAAGTTTATACAGGTTTGGAGTTGATTAGATCAAATTTTGGAATTAATTTAACACAATTTAGTCAGCAAAATCAGACTAGTCTGCGGAAGGGCGGACTAGTCCACACTTCGCAAAACTAGCGAACTAGGGTTTTCTAGATCGACTTGAATTTGGAGATTAGGGGTTGATTTGATGTATGGAAAAGAGAATAGAAGGTATACCAGGTGTTTAGGACTCCATTGAATCAAGAAACTTGGAGACAACACTTGGATCTTGGTGACTAGGGTTGATGATGAACTTGGAGATGAATTGGTGATGAAGAATGAAACGTGATGGAGATCTTGATCCTCCTCATTTCCTCCCCTTATTCTTCTTGCTTGGGATCTCCTCCTCCCTCCTTAATGGTGGCTCTCCACGAACTAGCGTTTGGGTGGGGTGGAAAAGTGGCAAATAGATGTCAAGCCAAGGGGTGGGTCTGTTTAAATGGAGGTGGAGGCTAGGGTTAGATGGATTTCGAGTTTGAAAGGAGTAGAGGCCGGTTTAGAGTCCCACATGGGCTATAAAAGAGTTAGGCACGACGTTCGTAGGCCCACTTAACGTGAAACCCAAGAAACAAGTTGTAAAACAAAAGATCAACTCGGAGTCACAAAATATAGGACAAGTCCAAAAAGGACTGGACTAGTCCAAAAATGTCCAGAGAGAAAATCAGACAAGTCTGGCCTAAAATTGGACAAGTCTGACTTTAGTCAGAGAGGAAAACGGACAAGTCCACTGGAACACCAGACTAGTCCGGAAAAATCCAGGGACTTAACAAATTTTAAAGGATTCTTGGAATATCGGACTAGTCCGCACAAAATCGGACAAGTTCGAAAGTTTCCAGAGGCGAAATCGGACTATTCCGCAGCAAAAACGGACAAGTCCGTTTTTAGTCAGAGAGAAATCGGACTAGTCCTCACTAAAATTGGACTAGTCTGCACTTTTCAGCATTTTAAGTGCGGTTTTGTTCCAAATCCATTTTAAATGTTCCAAATCAATTTTAAACTCGTTCCTCTTGATGTGGGTTAATGTTAAACATGTATATGAATGTATGTAGGGCATGATGCATGAAAATGAGGGTGTTACAAACCTACCCCCGTTAAAATGAATCTCGCCCTCGAGATTCGACGCGGAAGAGAAGATATAGGGGAATTCCTTCTTGAGGTCATCCTCCAATTCCCATGTTGCTTCTTTTTCTGTGTGGTGCTTCCATTGAACTTTACACCATCGAATCACCTTGTTCCTTGTTACTCTCTCCTTGGTTTCCAAGATTTTGACCGGTTGCTCGGCATAAGTCAAATCTTCCTCTAGTTCCAATCCTTCTATTGGCGCTTGTTCTTCCGGTATTCTCAAGCACTTTTTGATCTGGGAGACATCAAAGACATCATGAACATCTGAAAGATGAGTTGGCATCTCCAACATATATGCTACTTCTCCTCTTTTGTCCACAATCTTGAATGGTACAATGTAACGAGGTGCTAGCTTGCCTCATATGTTAAACCTCTTATGACCTCTCATCGGTGACACCTTGAGGTAAGCAAAATCTCCCACTTCAAAGGTTAATTTCCTTCTCCTACTGTCCGCATAGCCTTTTTGTCTTGATTGGGCAGCCCTCAAGTTTTCACGAATTATTTGGACTTGCTTTTCGGCTTCTTGCAACACATCCAGACCAAATACTTGAGTTTCTCTTGCCTCATTCCAGAATAAAGGTGTCCTACACTTCCTTCCATAAAGTGCTTCATATGGTGACATTTTCAAACTTGCTTGGTAACTATTGTTGTATGAAAATTCTGCATATGACAAGCTTTTGTCCCAACCTTTCCCATGCTTCAAAGCACAAGCTCATAATATGTCCTCTAAAATCTTATTGGTCCTCTCGGTTTGTCCATCCGTTTGAGGATGATTTGCTGAACTAAAATTCAACCTCGTTCCCAAAGCTTCATTCAATTTTTGCCAAAACCTGGAAGTGAATTGTGAACCTCTACCCGAGACTATCTTCTTTGGAACTCCATGCAAACATACTTCTCTTCCAATGTACAGTTCCGCCGATTTCTCTCCATTATAGGTGGTCTTGACGGGAATAAAGTGAGCTGACTTAGTTAACCGATCCAGAATTACCCAAATTGAGTCATAACCATTCTAAGAACGCGGTAAACCAACTATGAAGTCCATAACGATCTCTTCTCACTTCCACTCTGGAATCTTCAATGGTTGCAATAATCCGGCTGGCCTTTGATGTTCCGCCTTGGCTCGTTGACACACATCACACAATGCTACATATTCAGCTATGTCCTTTTTCATGCTATCCCACCAATAACAAGTCTTCAAGTCTTTGTACATCTTCGCACAACAAGGATGAATTGTGTATGGTGATTCATGTGCCGATTTTAATATCGTCTCTCGAATGTTCTTTACATTAGGCACGACAATCCTTTTTCCCAGCCATAAGGTACAATGTTCATCCTCATCGAATATGAATTCTCTCCCTTCTTCGGTCCTTTCCTTGATTTCTTTGATCTCTTCATCCGTGGCTTGTGCTTCTCGAATTTCTTGCTCCAGGGTTGGATTTAACTCCATCATCCCCATCTCATTTATGAATCTGAGATTCAACCGTTCAAACTCCCTGCATAACTCGGACGACAATTCTCGAACCGTGAGTTCATTACTTACTCCTTTCTGGCTCAAGGCATCGACCACTACATTGGCTTTTCCCGGATGATAGTTGATCCCGAAATCATAATCTTTGATGAGCTCCAACCATCTTCGTTGCCTCAAGTTCAGATCCGTTTGTGTGAAAATATACTTCAAACTCTTATGATCCGTATAAATTTCACACCTATGTCCAACGATGTAGTGTCTACAAATTTTCAATGCATGTACCACGACTGTATGTTCTAAATCATGTGTTGGGTAATTCTGCTCATGTTTCTTTAGTTGTCTTGATGCATAGGCGACCACTTGACCTTCTTGCATGAGCACACATCCAAGTCCTTGTCTTGATGCGTTGCAATAAATATCGAAACTCTTGCTTAAATCCGGCAATATCAAAATTGGGGATGTTGTCAACCTCTTCTTTAACTCCTCAAAACTATCTAGCCATTCCAAGAAAACTACTTATTTCCTTTACGTTTTGCTGTGGTTCCCACTTCAACACGTCTCTCACATTTTCGGGGTCAACCGATACTCCTCCTCCTGAGATTATATGACCCAAAAATGACACCTCTCTCAACCAAAACTGACACTTGTTGAACTTGGCATACAATTTATGCACCCTCAATTTCTGCAACGTGAGCCTCAAGTGTTCCTCATGTTCCTTCTCATCCTTTGAGTAGATCATAATGTCATCAATAAACACCACAACGAACTTATCCAAGTACTCCATGAAGACCTTATTCATGAGGTACATAAACTACGCAGGTGCATTCGTCAATCCAAAAGACATCACGGTGTACTCATAAGATCCATACCGTGTCCCAAAAGCTGTCTTGGGTATGTTCGATGGTCTAATCTTCATTTGAATGTATCCCGACCTCAAATCAATCTTAGAGAAGACACAAGCACCCTTCATCTGATCAAACAAGTCTTCTATGCGTGGCAAGGTGTACTTGTTCTTGATTGTAACCTCGTTGAGAGCTCGGTAATCCACACACATCATTTGGGTTCCATCCTTCTTGTCCACAAACAGCACGGGCGCTCCCCAAGGTGAAGAGCTTGGGAGAATAAAACCTTTCTCTAGTTTCTCTTGAATTTGTTTCTTGAGCTCCGCTAATTCCATAGGAGGCATCCTATATGGCCTATTAGCTATAGGTCCAGTTCCAGGTATTAAATCAATAACAAACTCAATGTCTCGATCAGGTGGCATACCTAGCAACTCGTCCAGAAAAACATCCAAAAATTTACACACCGTCGGAATCTCCTCAATTGTGGCACAGTCCATATGATTCAGCTCCAATTGCTTCGGTGTGGTTTGAGATGCTTCGAATTCTACGGTGATCCCTTCCTCATTGGTCAACTTCACCTATTTCGTGGAACACTCAATAACTCCATGGTGTTTCCTCAACCAGTCCATACCAAGTATAATGTCCAATCTTTGAGACCCCAAAATAATGAGGTTGGCAGAGAAGTCTACCCCCCTTATTCTAAGGCTTACTTTTGGACATACTATATTTGTCCTCATCTCTTCTCCAGGAGACTTAAACATTAGAGTAAACTTCATATGAGAAATAGGCAAACTATACTTAGCAACATACTTCGATGCAATGAATGAATGCGATGCTCGAGAATCAAATAACATAGTCGCGGGGTGGGAGTTGGCGAGAAACATACCAATGACCACGTCATCCGCTTGTTGAGAATCCTCCGTAGAGACATGGTTCACATTGCCACGAGCAAAATTCTACTATCCATGGTTCCCCTGCGGCTGACCTCAACTGGGTCTTGGGATTTGCCTCGGCGCATTGCTTCCTTGACCAATGCCTGACTTAGGACATTGACGCGCAAAGTGTCCAGCTTCTCCACAAGTATAGCACTTCTTAACTCCACTAGAATTATTGGGACGAGCTTGGTTTTGAACATTTCCACCAGGAAAATTAGCACGAGGCGCATAAGGCATTGGAGGCCTAGGTGCTTGCATAACAGGGCGCTGCTGCACAAACCGAGCTGGGCGCGGTGCATAACCAGGGCGCTGCATAGGAGTAGAAGAGCTGTAATATGGCGCATTAGGAGGCACAAAGCAAGGGCACACATTACTTCCTTGTTGCTGTCCTTGATATAGCGCCTTCCTCTTGTTGACTAGCTCCATCTCACGAATCATGTTCTCAACCACGATTGCCTTGTCCACAAGCTTCTGAAAATTTGCATAGTCACAATTGAGCAATTGCACTTGGATCTCATTGTTCAAACCCCTCATGAACATGTATTGTTTCCAGCTGTCCCGGCTCACATCCTCAGTCGCATACCTTGAGAGTTGAGTGAACTTATTGAGATATTCACTCACGCTTGATCTTCCTTGCCTCAAGTTCTCAAATTCCTGCCTCCTCAAAATCATAACACCTTCCCACACATAATGAGAATGAAAGCTCTTATTGAATTCGGCCCAAGTGATCCTCTCCTGATTCTCATGAGCATTGCAATATGAATCCCACCAATCCGCAACTGCTCCAACTAGTTGATGAGAAGCAAATAGAACCTTCTCCCAGTCACTGCATTGGACAATAGCAAGTTTCTTCTCCACGGACTTGAGCCAATCATCAGCATCCATAGGGTCGGCAGCTTGAGCAAAGTTTAGCGGCCTAGTCCTCATAGACTCTGCCAACCGGTTGTGAGGAGGCGGGGGTGGCGGTTGAGGCATGTGGGGATGATTGTTGATGTTGTCAGCCCGCAGCTGTCCCATAGTTTGTATCATGGTCTGCATGAGCTGGTTTTGCATAGCCAAAAGCAGCTCGATACTCATAGCTCCATGAGCAGGTCCTTGTCCATTGTTGTTATGAGGTGCTCCATGGTTCTCCTCCTCATCATTAGCATCCCTCTGGTTGCGTGTCCTCACCATCTGAAGAAAAGCAATAGGTAAGAATTAGAAAACGTCCCCATCTACATGCATCAAGGGATATGAAACTAGACAATTAACTAGCCTACGTGGACATGGCAATGCTAAAGCATCCCAAAATCCTCTATTAAGCACACAAGCAAGCAATATATAGCAAACAGCACACCAAGCAAAAACACATCGATTCTTGAGTGCTCCTATGTGCTCTAAAGTGTCCATTCTATCTAGGCTGCATCCTACAGTCAACCTGTGGCTCTGATACCAATCTGTGATGCCCGGTTCCGAAAAATGAACCAAGCTAACGCATGTGTGCCCAGGACGTTCAACACACATACACGGGTGCAATCACAAAAGAGTATATATAAAATTAGCACAAAACAAGATTAATTAACCAAATTTTATTACACAAACCATAATATCCTCAAATACAAGCTCTAATGAATATTAATGACAAGTTCAACTAATGCAGCGGAAATAAACTAAATAAGCAAACTAAACAGCTAGGCAGCATAAGCAATAGGGTATAGTGCAGCTCCATGCAACACCACAGGCAAAGCTGACTGTAGACACGGCCTAGAACTCTGCATTATCACCATTAAACTCTCAATCCTGACTTGCAACTGTTGTGGGGGGGATTGCAAGTGTGAGTATGTCGTACTCAGCAAGTGTGGAAAGTATGACATGTGGCTGATTCAAATGACGAATATAATAATGGTTGAGTGCTTAAAAGTACATTAAAACATTTGAAAAAAGCAATATATTATGTGTACGTGAAGTAAACCAATCATAATCATAAGTAATATCAAAATACTAGTCTGAATTCATTACCATCATCAATAATTCTAGATTTCACCATTTGCCAATAACCATATTCAATACTAGAAATTAATCCATAACCAACCATAACCCTTACCAGACCATAACCATAACCAATACCAAATACCATCCCAATACCAAGTTTTCTCTAATCATGTGAGGGTCCAGGTTGCTCATAACCGGGAGCACGGCTATCATGATAGTTTTGTACACACTCTGCAGAGGTTGTACCGCTTTACCCAAGTGTTTGTGATTTCATCACCTTTTGATGACTATAGAATCTCAATTATGCCATCTCACACTTCCTTAGGTGTGTGGCCAAGAGATCACAAAGTAGCCTTTAGAAAGGGATTACTAGCCTATTTAAACCACACTGAGTTTTCACTGGTGGCGATGTCTCCAACTAAGCACATCTTCAACCAAGGGCCCCCTCTTGAGCCATTCGGATCCCAGGGTAGTCCCACCAATCATCAACAAACCCAATCCGACTACCCCTTCCCCGAGCATCCTTAATGGTCCAAATAGCATTGGCAAAGCCCTAATTAATCAGCTACACCGCACCCATACTTGGCCTCGTGGTGGCACTGTAAATCCTGGAAGGTCGCTCCACGAACCGGTCCTTAGATCTAAAGCAAGCAAAACCACCATAACATCCAACCCATCCACATATCAGGCTTGCTTATATCACCCAATACCATATCAGATTTAACCAGTTCATGTCAACCATAATCTCATTAATGCATAATTAAATTGAGTGGTATAGTTCTTTTCCCATCCCAGTTGATTAAGCAAAGCAAAAGGTAAAAAGCCCTTCCTGACTCTCTACCATATATTCCAGGTGACAAGGGTGGTCAACAAAACTAGTAAACTTCCTACCATAGGATTCCCATCAAATTGACACAAGCATGCAATTTTCAAACAAAACATTTTTTTCAAAACAGGATCAATATGCTTTAAGGACACTTTCCTTGCTCTTGCGGTTGATTAGGGTCAAAGTCTTCAAACTCTTGGTGCTGTAGATCCTCCGCGGCACTCTCTAGCGCAAATCCGTCTAATCCACACAATAAACATACAAACAAGAAACACAATCAAAGAGTGCACAAATATTACTCAATATGACATGGCATGCATGATTGATGCAAATGCAAGGTAGAACTTGTTAATAGATTGCTTTTAATGATCATTAACTAGTTCTAATAGTTTTTAACAAGTTTATACAGGTTTGGAGTTGATTAGATCAAATTTTAGAATTAATTTAACACAATTTAGACAGCAAAATCGGACTAGTATGCAGAAGGCTGTACTAGTCCACACTTCGCAGAACTAGCGAACAAGGGTTTTCTAGATCGACTTGAATTTGGAGATTAGGGGTTGAATTCACGTAAGGAAAAGAGAATAGAAGGTATACCAGGTGTTTAGGACTCCAATGAATCAAGAAACTTGGAGACAACACTTGGATCTTGGTGACCTAGGGTTGATGATGAACTTGGAGATGAATTGGTGATGAAGAACGAAACTTGATGGATATATTGATCCTCCTTGTTTCCTCCCCTTCTTATTCTTGCTTGGGATCTCCTCCTCCCTCCTTGATGGTGGCTCAACACGAACGAGGGTTTGGGTGGGGTGGAAAAGTGGCAAATAGATGTCAAGCCAAGGGGTGGGGCTGTTTATATAGAGGTGGAAGCTAGGGTTAGATGGATTTCGAGTTTGAGAGGAGTAGAGGCCGGTTTAGAGTCCCACATGGGCTCTAAAAGAGTTAGGCACAACGTCCGTAGGCCCACTTAACGTGAAACCCAAGAAACAAGTCGTAAAACAAAAGATCAACTCGGAGTCACGAAATATCGGACAAGTCCAAAACGGACCGGACTAGTCTGAAAATGTCCAGAGAGAAAATCAGACAAGTCTGGCCTAAAATCGGACAAGTCTGACTTTAGTCAGAGAGGAAAACGGACAAGTCCGCTGGAACACCGGACTAGTCCGAAAAATCCAGGGAAATAACAAATTTTCAAGGATTCTTGACATATCGGACTAGTCCGCACAAAATCGGACAAGTTCGAAAGTTTCCAGAGGCAAAATCGGACTAGTACGTAGCAAAAACGGACATGTCTGTTCTTAGTTAGAGAGAAATCGGACTAATCCTCACTAAAATCGGACTAGTCCGCACTTTTCAGCATTTTAAGTGCGGTTTTGTTCCAAATCAATTTTAAATGTTCCAAGTCAATTTTAAACTCGTTCCTCTTGATGTTGGTTAATGTTAGACATGTATATGAATGTATGTAGGGCATGATGCATGAAAATGAGGGTGTTACACCTTGCGAGGTGTCGGAGCTGGATGCTTCGGCATCGCCACCATCTTTGTAGAAACGTCCACAGTAGGCGCCTTGGGAGGTGCCGGATCTGGATGCTCCAGCGTCGTTCACCATCGTTGTTAAGACATCGATGGCAGGCCCCCTGGGGGGTGCCGGAGCTGGATGCTCTAGCTATAGTCCACAATCGTTGTAGAGTTGTTGACAACAGGCCCCTGGTGTACAGGCTATCGCGAGAAAACCCTGTTAGCAACAAGTGCGGAGCAGGAGAGTTTACTCACTTATCCTCGCTTGGTGTTGACGTTGATGTTCTGGGACGTCGACGGCAGGTCCCTTGCAACGTGCTGGAGCTGGATGCTCCGCCATCGCCCACCATCTTCGTAGAAACTTTGACGGCAGGCCCCTTCGGAGGTGCCAGAGCTGGATGCTCTGGCATCGCAACCTGCTTTGTATGTGCTGCACACATAACAGGGGTGCATTTTGTTTTGATCACTCGTGATATTTTCCTACTCTTAAATATTGTCATGTTTTACAGTCCTGGGCTGGTACGCGGGATTTGGGTAATTCTGTACATTGGCGCTCGGGGTCCAACTTCCTTCTTATTTGGGATGTGAGCGTCTTGGCCCCGGTACTTAGCCGTAGCATTGGGAGGCAATGTGCACACGCTTAGGGTACAAGACCAAGCTAAGCATGATGGGCGCTCTGGACCTCTAGCTTAGCATTGGCATTTCGCGGGGAACCATTTGGCACCACAGGACCCCAAGTAAGAGGGCAGTCGTGAGGTTCCAAGGCACCTTGCAGGTACCTCAAATACGTCCACCTGCAGCAGGGTTGCATAACTCTACTAGGGCCGATGTAGAAAAAAATTCACCTAGTATATGAAGACGATATACGAAAGATGAGGCTAGCTTGATTGATCACAAAATTAGCAGGTAATTTTAAGTGAACATAAGAGAAAGCACATGGTAAGACAGAAAATTCTTCTCATTGGTGTTCTTAGGAGTGGATTGTCTTTACAATAAGGCAACTACCCACTCCAGTTGGCTAGGGAGGTAGAGTGTTCATTCTTAGAATACAGGACCAAGCTAAATGGTTGAACACTCTGGACCTCCCCCCCACCCCCAGAGCTGTGGGGACTGGAATCTCGACCTCCAAGGATCTCATTCGGTGGTGTCGTGCGATGCGACATCCAACAGTATACAAGAAAAGAATGAGAACAAATTACAATACCAAGTCTTTATTTATAAACAAAGCGGAAGTTTTACAATACTAAACGAAAAGGAAAGAGAACTATACATCATAGCTATGCTCTCGGCACTAGCTATGCAAAAGCAAAGTCATCCATGACCTGGATACTTTGCACTAGAAACACCGAACTTAAGGTGGCGTGCAGGGTTCCCACTCAGCTGTAAACCCTGGAGGGGGTGCATCCTCGTCTTCGAACCCATCATCAGTCGCATAATCTGCAAAAACTTGTTAACTGCAAAACGTGAGCTTAAGGCTCAGCAAGACTAACCCATCTCACTAGACATATGCAGATGTGAATACTAAACATAGGTAAGGAATAGCATAAAGGACACGCCTACAAGTGGATCCTTATGGTCATGTTTTAAGTGGCACATGACATTCTTAAGGCACGTCACATCATCGACTCCACAATCAAACAAGAAACACTTTGCCGATGATATGACCTGCGCAAAACACATAATGCTATTACAGGTAAAGTATGGGGAAACTGTAATTTTTTTAATTTTGCTATCTCTAAGCCATACAAGGTTGCAAAACAATTATAATTCAATACATCGTATTCTCCTGACTTCTTCAGTATTTACTATGTCACGACATAGTGAACAAGTAGTACACTATTACCGCGAGGGACGGTGATTGCAATCAGGACATACCCAGTCAACACGACACATACACACTTTCAAAAGCACCAGCGAGTACTTACAGCAGTACCTACATAGCACCTCAGTACTATTCGTATATGGCCACCTTTCACCAAACACTCGAATGTCGAATCGTTCGATCCATCACGAGCAGGAGGTCACTACATGGAGCATACTCTGACGTGCCCACCAGCTGATTTACACCTCGCTGCCCTCAACCTAGGCCTATGAAACGGAACGACATGCCTCGACAAACCAATATCAAGCTACGTCAGTTTGCTGGAGCCCATTTCTCCAGTATGTCATCGGTACAATTCAAGCTTGTCTAGCGGGGCCACACACGAATCGGTCCTCAATCAACACAAGCAGGGCTACGCACGCGAGACCATGTGTCACTGCACCCTACCCGCTGCTCGGTCTCAATTTCATATTCATAAGCCATTTCTTCATTTAATCCATTCGTGTGACAAAATCCTATCTCGCGAATAGATTTCTGCTACTCGACTTCTACCGGATCCTTATGAATATAAGCATGGCAGTTACTATAGGAGTCTATGAGCTATTCTAACCACTGCATGGGTGATTTGGTCATGCAAGTGGATGTCAAACATCTTAAACGTAATGCACAAACATCTGAAGACGTAAGGTGAATGAAAACTACAATGACACTATAAGGAACTTAAATGCAAACCGAGGCTTGCCTGAATGCGAGTCTGATTCTATGTTAGTTTCTGGCAGCTGGACTTCCAAAGCTTTCGGTTGCTCCTCGACTTCAGTCACTACACGTTATGCACATACTACATATGAGTGACTTTGAAAATAATCAATATGCTTAAGGTCATAAGCTAATATCTTATGATCAAATAAGATAATGATCTTAATTGGCCTTGGGACTTCTATGGTAGATACTAGTGACCATAGTGAAGACTCTTCCAAAGAACAGGAGATGATCAAGGAAGTTTGTTGTTCCTAAAAATTATGGAAGTAATAACCTTCTCTAATTTTTGGTTGAAATCTTGGAGATCTATCATGGCTACAAGTGGGTTTACCATGTAGAGAGGGTCTCACTAGTTCTAGGAAAATTTGTTTCACAATTTTCTAAGCTTCCTACAGGGAGAATCTGATTTTACAAGTTTGGGGAAATTTCTGAAATTGATTTTGAATTTTTCTCAATTAATAACTACATAGAGATTTGGAACACTGATCAACCCAGTAATTGGAGTCCAATGAACTTGAAATTCTTACTGGAGATCAAGTGTATTAATAATAGTGTTCTGACAGAAATTGGGAATTATACCAATTAAAAGAATAGGAGTAATTAATTTCCCAAGAAGTAACTTCAAAGGAATTAATTATAAAAATTTTTGTAGTTTCATGTCCAATAACTTGCATTACTGCAAAGTAGAGATTGAGATGAGTCTACCAGAATTTATTTGGAAATTTTTGAGCAATTATACTAGGAGTTATGGATTTCCCAAGTTTGGGCAAAATCTGGAATAAAATTTCAATTGGAAATTATTTGAATAAAGGGTTGGGCCCACGGATTTGAAATGGGCCAATCGGGTTGAAGCCGCACAGGGGCCATAGAATCAACCTGCGTAGCCGCACTGGATTCGTGTCCACAGCTGATCCGCACGCTCGTACGTGTTACTGACATGTGGGGCCCGCGGTCTTCATCTTCCACGCGACGCACCGCTCGGCCGCGGTGGTGCTGCGCTGGCGAGCTCACCGCAACGGCTGTGTCGACCTCCACTCGCCTCGGCACTGACCGCCAAACCATAAAATCGACCGCACAACACTATGGTGAGGTCCAATCGCGGCGGCGACAGCCGGAGATGGCGGTGTGACGACGGCGGCGGAGCTAGGGTTTCGGCTATTGTCGGAATCACATGGGGATGACAAAAGGCTCACGAAAAAGCTAGAAACATTCCTGGGAGCATGAGGATGATGATTTTGATGTTAGGAAGGGGTGACATTGCCGGCAAGGTTGACTTCGTCGATGGACCGACGGGGTTCTATTGTTGGTGGGGAAAACTTGAATACCCCAAGATTCATTCGATGGCATCTACTGATTTTTGGCAGGGGGTGCACTAGGAGGTACTGAATATAATCCTTAACTGGATTGAAGAATTATTACATGTAGAAACGGAATTAAACCGAGAAGTGAGCTAGTTCAGTGGCAACGGCCGAAATAAAGACTGGAGGCTCAAATAAATATATGGAACTTGATTCTGAAATTGGATTTTGAATTTGGTCAAGTTTCATTTGAATTTCAAATTTGAATTTGAATTTGGATGAAATTAAATGGGTCCACTGAGTTAAATAGCAATTGGGCTTCAAAAATTTTGAGACTTTGTGGATAAGTCAAGCAAGTTATGCTGACCATGATGGTGTGTTAAAATCATGATGTTCAACTAAGTGGAACTGAATTCAAAATTTGAACTCTAGATATGGCTTGAATTTTCTAAGCGTCTCAAATAAAATAGCAAATGGAATTCAGAAATCTTTAAACTTGGCGGGAAGTCTATTTGGAATATTATGAGGCTATGGAAAAATCAATGGCCTCAGATTTGAATATTTTGGCAGGGCCTAAATGTACAGTGCTATATTCAAATTAATTTGAATATATCAGTACTGTATAGTAATTGGCCATAGAAATTTTTATTCAATAGCTTCCAAAATTTGTAGAAAGGTCACTTAAATTATTCTAAGGTCATTGATGAAGTTCATTCCTTCTGTTACTAATATTTTAGTATGAGTAAAAGAAATATTATTGATGATATCAGGTTCATGTGTACAACCATAATTGATCTTTACTGTGGTTGACAACCAATTGGTACTGAACTTGATGATAAGGAAAATTGGGATTTACAAGAGCTTGGTTCTCCTAAGTGGAGCTCCCTGGCACCATGACACCCTACACTGTCCTACAATTTATGCTTAAGGATAGAACATACAGAGGTGCTCTATGTTCCAAGTGTAGGGGAGGGGCTCTCCTTCTTCTGTGGCCAAGCGGAGACACCCGGGGCAAGATACTTGCATTACTCCGAAGGGGCCCCCCAGCTGGGGGAGAGTTTGTGCGACCCTTCTCGAGAAAGTATGTGCCGCAGCACCAGATCACTTGACTGGAGCTCTCTACTTCGCACGAACCGCTCCTAGTAGTGCCTCAGCGCCTATCAGTAGCGTGCGTTTTGGCTGGTGGCCCACCTTGCTTCGTCGACAAGGTCGACATCTTCTCGTCGGAGCTGGTCCTATGAGGCTTCATCAAATGCTCGGACTCGTAGTGAGCCTACTGCGATCTCTGGGGGGAGGACGTCCTCGGCCCTGTACACCAGGAAGAAAGGTGTTTCTCTAGTGGCGCGGTTGGGTGATGTCCGGCTTGCCCAAAGTGCGCAGGGGAGCTCATCGACCCACCTGGCACCATGCTTGTCCAAGTTGTTATACGTGTGCATCTTGAGGACCCTGAGGATCTCAGCGTTGGCCCTTTCTACTTGGGTGTTGCTCTTTGGATGAGCCACGGACGAATTTCAAACTTGGACGCCGAGGTCTTCGCAGTAGTCCTAGAAAGCTGCATTGGTGAACTGGGTCTCGTTGACGGTGATGATCCTGTTCGGGACCCCGAACCTGCAGACGAACGATTTGATGAACTTGACTGCGGACTACTTGTTGATGTTGATCACTGATGCTGCCTCAGGCCACTTGGTGCACGTGTCTATAGCGACGTAGAGGAACATGTACCCTCTGACTGCCCTGGGGAAGGGTCCTAGGATATCCAGCCCCAAACCGCAAAAGGCCAGGAGGGCGGGATCATCTGTAGCGAC
This sequence comes from Tuctoria greenei, assembly GCA_036927565.1. Classification (NCBI taxonomy): domain Eukaryota; kingdom Viridiplantae; phylum Streptophyta; class Magnoliopsida; order Poales; family Poaceae; genus Tuctoria; species Tuctoria greenei. The sequence continues at coordinate 67,314,800 of JAYESD010000004.1, read as the reverse complement.
TGCGCTGGAGTGTGAATTTGATTGGCGTGGAACTGGCAGCCTTGAATTTCTTGACCAGCTTGACGGCGTCTTGTAGTGCCGTTGGCCAGTAGATGCCATGATGAAAGGCTTTGCCAACTAGCGTGTGGGAGGCTGCGTGATTCCCGCACTCTCCTTCGTGGATCTCTACGAGCAAGTCGCAGCCTTTTGCCCGAGTTATGCACCGTAGCAGCACGCTGTTGGCGACACGCCGGCAGAGGTCACCTTCTACTCCTCTCAGCGGATACTGGGTCTTCCAGGAGGATGTTGTCCTTCAAATAGTCCCGGATCTTCGTGATCCACGCATCAAGACTCTCCCGAGCTTTTGGAACTTGGGCGCCCGGAAATATGGGGTCCTCGATGACACACAAGATCCTTAGGGGGGGGGGGGTGGGGCGATGGTTGTAGGGCCGCCGCAGTTACCAATTTTGTGGTGCTGGGCTCGCCTTCTTCGTTAGGCCCCGTCGGCTTTGCAGTTGGCCGCGCCAACCACCTGCCGAAGACCCCTTCAGGGATCGGGGCTCCTGTGGATGCCATGGTTGACAAGGCGTTCACAATGGAGTTGTCGGTGCATGGCACATGATAGAGGTACAAGGCCTCGAAGCTAGCTTCCAACTTCTTGACATGTAGTAGGTACACCGCGAGTTGTGGGTTGTTGTAGCAGCACTCTCCCTGGACCTGCTTGATGATTAGCTGGGAGTCTTCCTTGACTAGCGTCTGCTGGATATCAAGACTATGCGCTGCTGTGAGTCCGAAGATGAGGGCCTCGTATTCAGCAATGTTGTTGGTCGCCTTGAAGTCGAGGTGCACCGCGTACTTGGACTGCTCCCCTGTTGGAGAGGTGAGTAGTACACCAGCTCCAGCTCCTTGCTTCCGCGAGGATCCATCGAAGAAGAGTGTCCAGTGGGGCCCTGTAAGCACCGGTGCTCTGGGCTCCGGCTCGCTGATTTCCCAACCCCCTGGATTGCTTGGTGAAAGAGTCCACCCAGCGACAAAGTTTGCTAGACCTTGGCTCTTGATTGCATGTCATGGTATGAAGTCAAGATCGAACTCCGGTAATTCGGCAGCCCATTTGGCGATATTGCCTTTTGTGTTAGGGCTGCGTAGCACCGCCCCCAGTGGGAACAAAGTCACCACTGAGACTCTGTGTGCCTGAAAGTAATGGTGGAGCTTCCTCGATGTAATTAGTACTGCATAGAGCACCTTGTGCACCTCAAGGTATCTTGTTTTTGCTTCATGTAGGACTTCGTTGATGAAGTAGACCGATCATCTGATGGTCCAGGATCTCCTTGGAGAAAACGGCATATCCTCTTCCATCTGCTCCGAGCCTGGTGACTCCACGTCTCCAGGACGTGACACGTCCTTTGGGGACTGGGACCCAAAGGATCCTTGATCTCCAGGGCCCTGTAGGGGGACCCGGTCGTCCTCTGGGGGCTGGGACCCGGAGGCTCCTTGTTCTCCAGGGCCCTATAGGGAGATCCGGACCTCCTCTACAGCTGGGACCCAGAGGCATGTTGTCCTTCGAGGGCCCCCTAGGGGGCCCCGGACCTCCTCTGGGGGCTGGGACCAAGAGGCTTCTTGCTTACTGGGGCCCCCTAGGGGGACTCGAACCTCCTCTAGGGGTTGGGACCCAGAGGCTTCTTGGTCTTCAGGGCCCCCTAGGGGGACCCGGACCTCCTCTGGGGGCTGGGACCTAGAGGCTTCTTCGTTGTCGTGGATCCCCACAAGGTCCAAGCCCTAGGGCTTAGAATCAGTGGCAGGGACCCCTCCTGATCGTTGAAGCTGTTTGGGACCGGCCCGCTCCACAACCAAAACCATGCTCACCACCTCTATTGTGGTAGCAATGTAGAGGTACAGGGGCTCCTTGTGCTCCGGTGCCACCATTATTGGCAGTGTCGTCAGCTGCTTCTTCAGCTCGCAGAATGCCTTCTCCACTTCCCCGATCCAAGCGAATGGTCCGGACTGGCACAAGAGCTTGAAGAATGGAAGGGACTGCTTAGCCAGCCTAGAGATAACCGGCTGAGTGCTGCCAAGCACCCTGCAAGCTTCTTTATGTCCTTCATGCAAGCTGGAGGTCGCATTAGTTCCACTGCCTTGATCTTTTCTGGGTTGGCCTTCAATTCCTCGGTGTTAGACCAAGAAACCGAGGAGCTTCCCAGCTTTGACCCCGTACATGCACTTCTCAGGATTGAGCTTCATGCATGTTGTTCGTAGTCTATCAAAGACTAGGGCGAGGTATTCTAGCAATGATGTACGGGTCTGGATCTTAACTACAATGTCATCGACATATACCTCTACCAGGCCCCGAATGAGGTCCCCAAATGTTTTATGCATTTCGCGAACAAAGGTGGGGGCATTTTTAAGACAATAAGGCATGGAGACATAGCAGTAAAGGCCATCTGCGGTTTTAAATGTGGTATGTTCTTCATCCTATCTAGACATTAGAATCTGGTGAAACCCTAAGTAGGCATCTAGAAAGCATAGCATATCACATCCCGAGGTTGAATCTACAATTTGATCGATTCTAGGGAGAGGGAAAGGATCTTTAGGACATGCCTTATTGAGGTTGGTGTAGTCGATGCACATCCGAAGCCTTGGGGACAACAACAGGATTGGCCAGCCATATGGGATGATGGACCTCCCGTATGAAGTCGGCAACGAGGAGCTTCTTGATTTCTTAGCGGATGAAGTTCTGTCGCTCGATGGATTGCTTACGGGGCCTCTGTTGTTGTGGCCGTGCGTCGAGGTAGATCTTCACGCGGTGCTCGATCACTTCCCTGGGGATGCCTGGCATCTACGATGGCTGCCGGGCGAAGACGTCGATGTTAGCTCGCAGGAAAGCAGTGAGCACCGATTCCTGCCTACTGTCCAGATTTTCCATGATACGGTTGGTCTGAGCGGCATCAGAGCCAATCTGGATTATCTTGATGGGTACGCCGTCATCGGAGGAGGGCTGTACCCGTGGTGCAGCGGCGTGGTTGCTCGCGTGTGGTTCTGGCGAAGGCTTACTCGACCAAGCATTGCTCAGTACAGGTGTTGGGGCCGTTGCCAGCGCTCGGAGCTTCTCCAAAACAATCACCATAGCAGCACGATCTCCGAAGATCTTGTGGACTCCGGACGATGTCAGCATCTTGAGTACGAGGAAGCCATAATGGGCTACAGCCTTAAACCGGTACAAGGCTGGCCTGCCGATAATGGCATAGCAGGGGAGGCTAACCTCCGCGACCTCGAATAGGATATTCTCCATACTGAAGTTCTCGGGTGTCCCTAGGGTCACCTGGAGGTGGATGCAGCCGTACGGGGTAACACTCTTTAGTCCTACCGCCAAGAATGGTCTAGACGGTGCGAGCTCAAACACGGGGATCTTCAGTTTGTCGAAGGCCGCACGGCTGATGAGGTTGAGGTCGGCTCCACCATCAACCAGGATGCGGTAGAACATTACATTGGCGATGGTGGGGGAGACAAGGAGGGGCAGTTGTTCGGCTCCCGCCATGTTCATGGGGCAGTCAAAGGCGTCGAAGCTGATCGGCGTCTCCATACATTTGTGATGCAGCGCCGGGGCATGCATAGAGGTTGTCAAATCCATTGCTCGGCTCAGGGTCTTGACCGCATTGCTGGATGCGGGTTCCCAAGAACCTCCACAGATGATGTGGAGTGCTTTGCGATGCTCCTGGCCACTGTTGAGGTCGAAGTTCATAGCCTGTTTGACCGTTTCCACGACACGTTTTGTCCTTTGGACTTCCATCTCTACGTCTTTGTCGACTCGCTGGTCGACCTCTTGTGGCTCGATCTTGTCGCTACTCGGAGGCTTGATGAACACCATGATTTGTGAAAGCGCTACCACTTTTTTGAGGGAAAAGGCCCCTTTGTGGCGTGCCAAATGTCGAAGTGTTAGAGCAACACTTCCCTCGGATCTACTAAGGAGCAGCCTGCGGAGGTTCTTGTTTGGCGGGGCTTAGGCCTCAATCAAGTGTTCTAGCGGATGGATGTATGAGACAGTAGTTTTTACGTGGTTCGGGCTGCAAGGAGCATAACACCCTACTCCACGGTGTATGGTATTGCTAGTATGTGTGTGTGTGTGATGTTCGATGTGGGGATCCTTGTAATGGTGGCGGTCCGTGCCTTATATAGACAAGGTCGGACGCCTTACAAATGGGGTCCCGGGGCCTGACAGGTGGTCCCGAGGCGATCTTATCCTAAAGATCTAAGGCTTCATGTGTAAGCTTGCTCTGACTATGGTCTTCAAGACTCGCCGTCTTGTCGCTTGCATCGTTAGTAGCCCATGCGCCATTGCTGACTGTGGCAGAAGGTGTCCCATCGGCATGTCTTGTTTCCGCAAGTTACCCACTTGGCCAAGTTTGGTAGGCCTGCGACACCTTCACTGTGACGCGATTGGTCATAGCGGTCTCTCACTGTTGGTGTGCTCCGTGTTGGGCGCCGGAGGTGGGTGCGCATCTTCAATGTTCAACTTGAGAAGGGCGCACCATCCCTGGACACCCGTATCTTGCCATCCGAGGCGAGCCGCAGGACACACAGCAGCCCCGGGGCTGGTCTCCTCTGGGGAGGTGAGACTTGATCCTCTGTGATGCGTGGCAGCTCCGGGGCTCGTCAGAGAACGTGGTAGCTTTGGGCCCTTTCCCTTAAGGGGTGCTGGTCCTTGCATTCCGAACCACGTGGTTGTGCCAGGGGTACTCCCACAAGGTTGGGTGAGGTCCGATCCCTACACGTGGCATCTCGGGAGCCCGTCACACCGGAGGGGCTAAGTCCCATCTTCAAGGCTTACGTGGCAGCACCGTAGCTCAATCTTGAGGGAGGCAAAGGCCCTAGCACCTATAGGACACGTGGCAGCTCCGGACGTGCCTCGGTGTCTTCATCGTGTGTGCAAGGGTACCCCAGCTGCAGGGTACCGATAGATATGACTCAAGGACCTACGCCTATTGTGTCTTCAAAAAAACCTTCGGTTGTGTTGAAATTGCACGTGACGTGGTGTTTTATGAGATTAATGGCCCCAAGTGGAGCAAGTTGATAAATGTGTGCTAGATGAAGAAGTGGCAACCTCCATGGCACTAAGAAGGATGGAACTTGGTGACATACGACCACAAGAACATCAAGTCCCAAGTGACCCAACTTTATCGCAAATGGTGACTCCTACCCAAGATCAAGGCAAAGACTCCCAAGATCGAGACCACCATGCTCAAGACAATGAAGATCAAGGTGGTGGAAATGATCAAGGCTGGGGGGGGGGGGGGGTAAAGAAGAAGGAGAAGATGAAGTTGACTCAATACCACATGTGCCACAATCAAGAGTCCACCAAAGAGTTCAACAAGACCACCCCGTTGACAATATTCTTGGATATATCTCCATGAGCGTAATGACTCGATCTCGTATGCTAATTTTTATGCTCACTATTCTTTTGTGTGTTATTTGGAGCCATTTAAGATTGAAGGTGCCCTCTAAGACGCATATTGGATGATGGCCATGCAAGAGGAGCTCAACAACTTCAATAGGAACCAAGTGTGGGAGCTATTCAAAAGACAAAACACCTATGTAGTTGGTACCAAGTGGGTCTTCTGCAAAAAACCAAGACAAACACAACGTGATAACAAGAATAAAACAAGCCTTGTAGCCAAGGGGTACTCACAATTCGAAGGTATGGATTTCAAAGAAACTTCTGCTCCCGTAGCTAGGCTCGAATCAATTTGCATTTTATTAGCCTATGCTACTCACTATGATTTCAAGTTGTGTCAAATGGATGTGAAAAGAGCCTTCCTCAACGGTCCATTCAAGGAGGAGGTGTATGTCGAGCAACCACTTGGTTCGAAGACAAATAGTATCCTAACCATGTATTTATGTTACATAAAGCTCTCTATAGCCCCAAACAACTCCTAGAGCTTGGTATGGATGCCTTAGAGATTTTCTCATTAAGAATGGTTTTAAGATAGGAAAAGTTGACCACACTCTCTTCACTAAGAATATTGATGATGATTTATTTGTGTCCAAATATATGTCGATGACGTTATATTTGGTTCTACTAACAAGTCTTTTGTGAAGAGTTTAGTAAGATTATGAAGGAGAGGTTCGAGATGTCCATGATGGGTGAGTTGAAATTCTTTCTAGGATTCTATGTCATGGAACTAAAGGAAGGCACCTTCATAAGTCAAACCAAGTATACCCGAGACATACTCAAGAAGTTTGACATGAAGAAGGCCAAACCCAACAAGATGCCAATGGCGACAAACAGGCACCTCGACCTCAACAATGATGAACCTAGCGTGGATCAAAAGGTATATCGATCCATGATAGGATCTTCGCATTACCTTTGTGCATCTAGGCCCGATAATATGTTTAGTGTATGTATGTGTGCAAGATTTCAAGGCACCCCTATGGAGTGTCATTTAACTGCCGTTAAGAGAATCTTGTTATTGAGTTCATACACCAAATCTTGGGCCATGGTATGTAAAAGGGTCAAAATTTAATATCATTGGATACTCCGATGTGGATTATGCCAGATGTAAGGTTGGTAGAAAGAGTACCCTCGAGACGTGCCAATTATTGGGTAGGTATCTAGTGTCATGGTCATCCAAGAAACCGAACTCAATTTCCTTATCCACAGCCGAAGCAGAGTATGTTGCAGCCAGAAGTTGTTGTGCACAACATCTTTGAATGCGAAAAATTCTAAGGAATTATAGCCTCAATATGAACCATATTTCACTCCGTTGTTACCCAGCATACCGGGTACCCTCGCGCACAAGCTAGGGCCGCCTAGGTACCCCGCCTTACAGCAGAGGCAGGGTCCAAGGGCACCATGCCTTCAGAAGACGCGGACCCATCTGCCTTAGATGCGGGGTCCGGGTTACCCGCAAGAGACCCCGAAGGAGAAGTTCAGCTCCCCCTTGGAGACGAGCTCCCAAGAGGCCACGTGTCCATTAGGTAAGGATCCCTATCCCCGGTGAGACAGGGCTCCGGTGCTGCCATGAGGTCCAAGGCATCAGACATGACACCTCTCGTATAGGCAGGCTCCAGCGCTACTCAGGAGTGGGCTCTGGGGCTTTGACGTGGTCCGTAAGACGGGGCCCGACCTCCTCCGCGGAGGTGAGCTCTCGAGCTACCGCATGGTCCGTAAGATGGGACCTGACCTCCTCCATAGAGATGAGCTCCTGAGCTATCACGTAGTCCAGTCACTTGCCCTGGATGAACGGTTGCAGGAGTTAAGAGGGCGGTGCGCCTTGTGCACACCTAATGTTAGGTACCGCTACGACAAATCACATCGCAGTGAAGATGCAGCAGGCCTATCCCACTTCGCCAAGTGGGTAGCTTACAGTGACAGAGACAGTTGGACATGACATCTCCTGCCATTTTCAGCAACGGTGCATGGGCTACTGACGACTCAGGCGACAAGATGGCGAGCCTTCAAAGCCATGGTCAGAACAAGCTTATGCGACAAGCCTTAGATATTTAGGATAAGATCGCCCAGGGACCACCTATCGGGCCCTAGAGCCCACTTGTAGGGCGTCCAACCTTGTCTATAAAAGGACCGGACCACCATCGTTACAAAGGACCCAACATTGAGTCTCGGATACACACACACGCATTCACACACTAGCAATACAATCCACTGTGGAGTAGGGTGTTATGCTCCTTGCGGCACGAACCACGTAAAAACCACCGTCTCATACACTCTCATACCCGCGTACACTTGATTGAGGCCTAAGCCCCGCCGAACAAGAACCTCTGCGGGCTGCTTCTTACCAGATTTGGAGGAAGTGTTGCATAAACACTTCGAAATTTGGTGTGCTAGGTAGGGGATTTTTCCCTAAAATATTTGGTAGCGCTTTCACCACCATGGTGTTCATCAGGCCCGTGGAAGGAGGTCTACATGGCAGCCGTTCGATGACCAGATCCGTCACTCGAGCGGTGCTCTCTGGTCCATCACTGTAACACCCTCATTTTCGTGCATCATGCCCTACATCCATCATTAAATATGTCTAACATTAATCCACATAAAAAGGAACAAGTTTAAAATGAATTGATAGCAAAATTGCACATAAGAATTCTAGGAAGTGCGGACTAGTTCGATTTTGATGCGTACTAGTCCGATTTCTTTCTGACTTCAAACGGACTTGTCCGTTTTGCTGCGGACTAGTCAGTATTTTCTCTCTAGACACTTTCGGACTTGTCCGATCTTGTGCGGACTAGTCTGGTATCCCAGATTATTTGGAAATTTTGCTAACTCCCTGGACATGTCCGAACTTGTCCGGTGTTCCAGTGGACTTGTCCGTTTTTCCCTCTAACTAAAGTCGGACTTGTCCGATTTTTGGTCAGACTTGTCTGTTTTTCACCTCTGGATAAGTTCGGACTTGTCCGATGTCCAGTCCGGACTTATTCGATTTCTCTCTGACCAACATCGGACTAGTCCGACCGTTTCTGGACTTGTCCGATAAATCGTGAATCCGAGTTGATCTTTTGTTTCACGAATTGTTTCTTGGGTTTTAAGTTAAGTGGGCCTAGGGACGTCATGCCTATCTCTTTTAGAGCCCATGTGGGACTCTAAACTGACCCCTACTCATCTCAAACTCGAAATCCATCTAACCCTAGCCTCCACCTCTATATAAACAACCCCACCCCTTGGCTTGACATCTATTTGCCACTTTTCCACTGCACCCAAACCCTAGCTCGTGATTAGCCGCCATTGAGGAGGGGGAATGAGTTCTAGAGCAAGAAGAAGAAGAGAAAATGATAGAGCGTCATGATCTCCATCAACTTCGTGTTCTTCGTCAACAATTCACCATCAAGTTCTTCATCAAACCTACATCGTTAAGATCCAAGTGTTACCTCCAAGATCCTTGATTCATTGGAGTTATTAACACCTGGTATACCTTCTATTCTCTTATCCTTACGTGAATTCAACCCCAAATCTCCAAATTCACGTCGATCTAGAAAACCCTAATCTGTTGTTCTTGCATAGTGCGGACTAGTCCGGCCTCCTGCGGACTTGTCCGATTTTTGCGATCAATTTCATGTTGAATTAATTCCAAGTTAGATCGAATCAACCCCAAACTTGTGTAGACATGTTAATAACCATTGTAATTGATAAATAAACTTTAAAAGCAACTTATTAAATAGTTTTGCTTTGCAATTGCATTAATCATGCATGGCATGTCATATTGAGTAATATATGTGCACTTTTTTATTTTGTTTCTTGTTTTGTATGTTCATTGTGCGGATTACACGGATTTGTGCTAGAGAGCGTTGCGGAGGATCTACAGCACTAAGAGTTTGAAGGCTTTGACCTGAACCAATCCCAAGAGCAAAGCAAGTGTCCTTGAAGCATATTGATCCTGTTTTGAAAAAAAATGTTTTGTTTGCAAAACTGCATGCTTGTGTCAATTTGATGGGAATCCGATGATAGGATGTTTACTATATTTGTTTAACCACCCTTGTGGTGAGGACATCACTCCTATGGATATACACAACACTCCAATTAACATACAAGATGCAATCAATAGAATTCGCACACAACAATTAATTTCAGAGGTGAGCTCGTTCTTATATGTTTCCTTATATATTTTTGAGGATAGATTGCTACCTAATAATTTAATTGTGATCAGGATACAAGGAGTGATTCAAGGAGTAATTGGAGGAAGGTTTAGGGGCGTGGAGAACCAGATGATACATTCAAAGAAGATGGAAACTGACCCCAACTCAAAATTGTGTCCAACTCGGAGTCCAGGAGCAGTACGCACTAAAATTGACGCCTAGAACGCATACAAACTCTGTTTTGGACGTTCTACATATGCACGGAAAGGGGAGAGGATAACCTTTACAATGGTGCTGGTTCCATGTCAAAATTCCTTAAACGTTGACAGGAATCGTCAAAACAAAATCAAGTTCAGAATCTGTCAGGGTGTTGCGCCACTGTATTGGGCCATTGGACCCTGTATCAAGTCTAAGTCTATTATTTTCGTATCTTAGGGTTAGGTCACGGCCCCAACACCCCCTTGTACGTCCTACCACCTATATATACTCCATAGTAGCCTCCATGCACAATTGGGTTTTGCTTAGATCAATAATATCGCCGTTCTACGGTTTGTGAAACCACAACTTTGCAATTTCAGATCGTGTCTTCTATGTTCTTGCTTGTGTTATCGGTTGCACTTGCAGGGATTAGCCTTCTTAGTGAGGTCATTCGTGTGAAGCACGTTTGATAACCAACAGAGCGGTGGTGGAGTGATTGTAGGGGCTGTTCGTGTTCTACTCGAGAGCCTCGCATCATCAACGTCGAGATCTCTCCATCAATTGACTTATGAATTACCTTTCGGAAGATCGGGCCTAAACTCCTTATCAATTGGTATCAGATTTCCAGGTTGCCCGTTAGGTAATTCATCTATCCATTACATTAGTTTTGTTTTTCAGACCGAGAGTCCACAAAAAACTTGCAGTTTAGTAGATCTGTTCATTACTTTGTCCAAACCACCATTGAGCCTTTGCAACTTTCATTTTCAGTTTGGTTTTGTTGAGTTTGTGTCCGTTGTTGTTTTGTTGAATTTGTGTCCGTTGTTGAGTTATATTGCAGGTTTAGAAAGTGTTTTTGGTCTTGGTTTGAGTTTCGCATTGTGTTGATTCAACCTTTTCAATCACGTCATCAGGTCCATATTAGATTCATCTCTCTTCAGTTCAGTCTTTTCATCATATCTCGCTCATACAAACTTGGAATTTGAAGTTATTGTACTTTCTCAAAATCTTAAGAAGTTCTATACAACTTTCTTATTCATAGTTTCTTCCAGGAAATGGAGTTATCATGGTCAAAAGTGCATTAGATCTGAATCTGTTCTCGACCTAGAATTTCTGAACAGTCTGCATTTCAGGGGCAATATCTCCTACTGTTCTTGTCCAAAGTAGTTCTTCCAAATACTGAAATTAAAGAGGAGAGGTATATACAGTCTTTCTGTTGTATGTTTTTCTATTTGGAGCCTCTAGGTATGCCTATTTGTCCTTGGACGATTGAGCAAAAAATTTGTGACAGACACACGAGATATCTATGATTGCTTTTTATTGTGTTCTTCTCTTGCAGCACATTCTGAAAAAAAAGGCAAGTGCAAACCAAGATACAAAAGCCGCACAAAAAAAAGAGAAAAAAACAACAAAAAAATAGAAGTGCTTGCATTCTTTGTGTCATCTAGTTTTGTCTCATGTCTTGCTAGCTTGAACTACTAGGAACACATTTAGTCCAGCAACTTTGATAAGTACTTTGGACCATTATTCAACTTTACTATCTGATTTTCATTGTTGCTAATCCTTGCTACATATAAAGTTCCATCTAAGATACACTTTACTCTTGAGCAGAATCGATACACCTTTGCAATCATCCCACACTTCATTGGTTTCATCATACCGGCCACCGTTTGCCACCTGCAGTGTCGGTAAGAACACTTGTAAGAGCGTGGTAAGAAGCTTGAGAGCGTGTGATTCCACTTCCAATTTGCCATTATACTTTGTAGTTGATAGGGATAATATTTTTTTTGTTGTCTTCTTTTTGCTACTAACAATGTCAGGTAAAAGCAAGACTCATGCATTATATGCTGAGATGATTGACAGGATTAAGACAAAGATGGAGTTGCTCACTAAAAATCAAACATCAACCAAGGTTGCACATGACGTTCAGACCACCTTTACAACTCCTTCAACAATAAGTAATTACATTCTCCCATTTTTCCTTCTTTTGATGGTCTTGGTTATGATGAATATATTACTTGGGAAATAGAGTTAGATACAATTTTTGGACAATGTCATATGTGTGAGAGAAGAAAGATTAGAAAGGTTGCGAGTGCATTAGTATATTGGGCATTAACTTGGTGGAACAACTTATGTGATTTAGAAAAACCACGAACATGGAAAGATATGAAAATTATTATGCAAGAAACTTTTGTCAATATATCTAATTGCAAAGATAAAATAAATGAACTTGAGAAGAATTTTCTTGTTGTACCTCCTCTTGTGCCTAACCTTTTGTTGGAACATGAACAAATAAATGTAGAAAATTCAAAAGAGAATGAGGTGTTCAACATCTCTTGTGAAAATTCAGATCTTTTAATTCCTATTTCACCGACAGTTACTGCTGAATATGAGAATAAAGGTAATGAACCTCGCACTACACTCATCAACATTGAGAAGTTTTCGAATGTTTCAAATGTTTCCCTCAATCATTCTATTGGAGACCATCAATTTGAGGAGCCTTTTCTAAAAAACTCATTTACCACTAGTTGATTTTCCTACTGATCCTTACGACAAAAATACATTTTGTGCTGATAATTATATTGTGCCCGTGCTAGAACAAGTGAATGAATTTGATACTTTATCACCCACTTTTGTTTAAATTAAGCATTTCATTCTAGTTACATGTGAAAGAGATGAGCTGAAATTTCTCTAAATACTTTGGGTTATAGTGAATTTGGAAATCTTTGTGATCTAGACACTCTAGAGAGAAGAATATTTTTGAAAACTGAATTATCTTTGTTGACAAGAAGTAATTTTTGTACAATAGGAAAATATGAACATAGTGGTGAATTATGGTGCATAAAGTTTACATATGCTCAAATGAGAAATCCCATTTTGTGCTGCAACAACATGGTAAAATGAATGGATGCACTAACACTAATAACTATTTGTCAAGTTTTTCTAGCATTTTTTTCTTGCAGCAGGGACAACATATAATAGAGGAGCATTGTTCGCTGCGGTTGTGCAATATGGACAACGCTCATTCTACCCCCAAAGCAAGCCTCTGCTCAGGACATACGAGCAAGCCGAGGACGACTTGTCATAAAGAAGGGGGGAATGATGAGATCATGCACATTATCATTGCACAAATTAACATGGCACAATGTTTATTTGTTTGGGATTCTGGATCAAGTGAATGGTCATGCTTATTTGATGGAGAATATGGAGATGGTGCACTATATCGTCCACCACCTTGGCCTCCTCCTTTAATGCACACAAGAGGATTTGATGGCGTTGCACATATGGACCCACACATGAGAGAAGATGAACTTGAGTCGAGGACGACTCCAATTCAAGAAGGGGAGGATGATGAGGACATCACCCCTATGGATATACACAACACACCATTGAACATACAAGATGCAATCAATAGAATTCGCACACAACAATTAGTTTCATAGGTAAGCTCGTTCTTATATGTTTCCTTATATATTTTTGAAAATAGATTGCTACCTAATAATTTAATTGTGATCAGGATACATGGAGTGATTCAAGGAGTAATTGGTGGAAGTTTAGGGGTGTGGAGGACCAGAGGATACGTTCAAAGAAGATGGAAGCCGACCCCAACTCAAAATCGTGTCCAACTCGGAGTCCAGGAGCAGTACGCACTAAAATGGACCCCCAGAACGCATACGAACTCCATTTTGGATGCTCTACATATGGACGGAAAGGGGAGAGGATATCCTTTCCAATGACACTGGTCCCATGTCAAAGTTCTTTCAGAGTCGACGGGAATTGTCAAAACAAAATTGAGTTCAGAATCTGTCAGGGTGCTGTGCCACTGTATTGGGCCATTGGGCCTTGTATCAAGTCTAAGTCCATTATTTTCGTATCTTAGGGTTAGATCACGACCCCAACACCCCCTTGGACGTCCTCCCACCTATATATACTCCATAGTAGCCTCTATGAACATTGGGTTTTGCTTAGATCAATAATATCGCCGTTCCACAGTTTGTGAAACCCCAACTTCGCGATTTCGGATCGTGTCTTCTACGTTCTTGCTTGTGTTCTTGGTTGCACTTGCAGGGATTAGCCCTCTTGGTGATTTCAATCGTAGGAAGCACGGTTGATAACCAACGGAGCGGTGGTGTAGTGATTGCAGGGGCTGTTCGTGTGATACTCGAGAGACTCGGATCATCAACGTCAAGATCTCTCCATCAATCGACTGATGAATTACCTTTCGGAAGGTCGGGACTCATATTTCTTATCACCTTGTCACCTAGAATTCATTGTAGAGAGTCGGGATGGGCTTTTTTTGTTTTTGCTTCGCTTAATTATTTGGGATGGGAACACAGCTATACCACTTAACTTAATTATACATTTACGAGATTATGATTAACATGAACTGGTTAATATGATGTGGTAATAGGTGATCTATGAAAGCCTGGTATGTTGATGGGTTGGATGTTATGGTGGTTTGCTTGCTTTAGATCTAAGGACCAGTTCATACAAGAATAAGCCAGGACTATAGTGCCACCATGAGGCCAAGTATGGATGCGGCGTAGCTGATTAATTAGGGCTATGCTAGTGCTGTTTGGACCATTAAGGATGCTCGGGGAAGGGGTAGTCAGATTGGGTTTGTTGATGATTGGTGGGACTACCTTGGAATCCGAATGGCTCAAGAGGGGGCCTTTGGTTGAAGATGTGCTCTGTAGGAGACATCGCCACCGGTGAAACCTCTGTGGGGTCTAAATAGGCTAGTAATCCATCTGCAAAGGCTATTTTGTGATCTCTTGGCCATACACCAAAGGATGTGTAATGCCATGAGGGAGGTTCTTTAGTCGCTGACATTTGATGAAATCACAAACACATGGGTAAAGTGGTACAAACTCTACAAAGTCTAATAAATTATAATGATAGATGTGATCCCGGTTATGTGTGCCTGGATGACCTACATGATTAGAGGGAACTTGGTATTGGGATTGTTATGGTTTGGTAATATGGTTATGACTGGTTATGGATTAATTATGGTATTGAATATGGTTATTGGTAATGAGAAATCTGGAATTTGGTTGATGGTCATGAATATGGACTGGTATTATGATGATTACATGGTTTATGATGGATTTACTTCACATATATAATATATTGCTTTTCAAATGTTTTAATGTACTTTTCAGCACTTAGCCATTATTATATTTGTTATTTGAATGAGCTACATGTCATACTTTCCACACTTGTTGAGTACGACATGTACTCACTCTTGCAATACCCCCACCAACAGTTGCAGGTCAGATTCGGGAGTTTAACGATGATAATGCGGAGTTCTAGGCCGTGTCTACCGTCAGCTTTGCCTGTGGAGTGTTGGAGTTGCGCTATCCCTTTGCTTAGTTTGCTTAGTTGCTTATTAGTTTATTTCCGCTGCATTAGTTCAAACTTGTCATTAATATTCATTAGAGCTTGTATTCGAGGATTATTCTAAATTGTGTAATAAAGTGGTTAATAAATCTTGTTTTGTGGTAAGTTTCTGTATATCCTTTTTTGAATGCACTCGTGTATGTGTGTTGAACATCCTCGGCACACATATGCGTTCACTTGGTTCATTTTCGGAACCGGGTGCCACAAATTGGTATCAGAGCCACTGGTTGACCATTGGATGGAATGGACACTTTAGAGCACATAGGAGCACTTAGGAAATGATGTGCTCTTGTTTAGTGTAATTTTCTCTATATATTGTTTGCTTGTGTGCTTAATAAAGGATTTTGGGATGCTTTAGCATTGCCATGCCCACGTAGGCTAGTGTAGGTAGTTGTTTAGTTTCACATCATTTGATGCATATAGTTGGGGACGTCTTCTAAATTCTTATCTCTTGTTTTTGCTTCAGATGGTGAGGATCCACAATCATATGGATGACAATGATGAGGATGAGAACAATGGAGCAACTCAGAACAATAATGGACAAGGACCTGCTACTGGAGCTATCAACATTGAGCAGCTTTTGGCAATGCAAAACCAGCTCATGCAAGCCATGATACAAACTATGGGACAGCTGCAGGCTGGTAACATCAACAGTCAGCCCCACATGCCTCCACCGCCACCCCCACCTCCTCATAGCCGGTTGGGAGAGTTTATGAGGACTAGGCCGCCAACCATTGCTCAAGCCGCTGACCCTATCGACACTGATGATTGGCTCAAGTATGTGGAGAAGAAGCTAGCTATTGTCCAATGCAGTGACTAGGAGAAGGTCCTATTTGCTTCTCATCAACTTGTTGGAGCATCTGCTGATTGGTGGGATTCTTTATGCAATGCCCATGAGAACCAAGAGAGAATCATATGGGTGGAATTCAAGGAGAGCTTCCATTCTCATTATGTGCTGGAAGGTGTTATGATTTTGAAGAGGCAAGAATTTGAGAACTTAAGGCAAGGAAGATCAAGCGTGAGTGAATATCTCAATTCACTCAACTCTCAAGGTATGCCCCTTAAGATGTTAGTCGGGACAACCGGAAGCAATACTTATTCATGAGGGGCTTAAACAATGAGATCCAAGTGCAATTGCTGAATTGTGACTATGCCAACTTCTAGAAGCTTGTGGACAAAGAAAATGTTTCGGAAAACAAGGTCTATGAGATGGAGCAGGACAACAAAAGGAAGGCGCCATATCAAGGACAGCAATAAGGAAGTAATGTGTGCCCTCGCTTTGTGCCACCAAATGTGCCTTATTACAGATCTTCTGCTCCGGTTCATCACCCTAGATATGCATTGCGCCCAACTCAGTTTGTGCAACGGCGCCCTGTTATGCAAGCACCTAGGCCTCCAATTCCTTTTGCACCTCGTGCTAATTTTCCTGGTGCAAATGTTCAGAACCAAGATCGCCCCAATAATTCTGGTGCAGCAAAGAAGTGATATACTTGTGGAAAAGCTGGATACTTTGCGCTTCAATGTCCTAAGTTAGGCCTTGGTCAAGGTAGCAATGTGTCGAGGCAAAACCCAAGACCCAATGGAGGACAGCCGCAAGGAAACCGTTGACAGCAGAATTTTGCTTGTGGCAACGTGAACCATGTCTCTACGGGGGACGCACAACAAGCAGATGATGTGGTGATTGGTATGTTTCTCACAAACTCCAACCCGACGACTATGTTATTTGATTCTGGAGCATCACATTCATTCATTGCATCAAAATATGTTGCCAAGTATAGTTTGCCTATCTCTCACATGAAGTTTACTCTATTGGTTAAGTCTCCTAGAGGAGAGATGAGGACAAATATAGTATGTGCAAAATTAAGCCTTAGAATAAGGGGGGTAGACTTCTTTGCCAACCTCATTGTTTTGGATTCTCAAGGATTGGACATTATACTTGGTACGGACTGCTTGAGGAAGCACAATGGAGTCATTGAATGTGCCACGAAGATGGTGAAGTTGACTAATGAGGAAGGGATCATCGTAGAATTTGAAGCATCTCAGCACACACCGAAGCAATTGGAGCTGAATAATATGGACGGTGCCACAATTGAGGAGATTCCAGTGGTGTTCGAATTTTTGGTCATGTTCCCGAATGAGTTGCCAGGTATGCCACCTGATCGAGACATTGAGTTTGTTATTGATTTAATACCTGGAACTGCACCTTTAGTTAAGAGGTCATATAGGATGCCTCCTAAGGAATTATCAGAGCTCAAGAAGCAGATTCAAGAACAACTAGAGAAGGCTTTTATTCCCCCCCCCCCAGCTCTTCACCTTGGGGAGTGCCAGTTCTATTTTTGGACAAGAAGGATCGATCCCAAAGGATGTGTGTAGATTACTGAGCTCTCAATGAGGTAACCATCAAGAACAAGTACACCTTGCCCCGTATAGAAGACTTGTTTGATCAGATGAAGGGTGCTTGTGTCTTCTCCAAGATTGATTTGAGGTCGGGATACTTTCAAATGAAGATTAGACCATTGGACATACCCAAGACAACTTTTAGGACACGATATGGATCTTATGAGTACAACGTGATGTCCTTTGGATTGAATGCTCCTGCGTATTTTATGTACCTCATGAATAAGGTCTTCATTGAGTACTTGGATAAGTTTATAGTGGTGTTCATTGATGACATTACGATCTACTTGAAGGATGAGAATGAGCATGACGAACACTTGACACTTACATTGCGGAAATTAAGGGAACACCAATTGTATGCCAAGTTCAACAAGTTCCAGTTTTGGTTAAGGGAGGTGTCATTTTTGGGTCACATCATCTTAGGAGGTGGAGTATTGGTTGACCCCGGAAAAGTGAGGGGCGTGTTAAAGTGGGAACCACCACAGAATGTATAGGAGATCCGGAGTTTTCTTGGAATGGCTAGATAATATCGTCGATTCATCAAGGACTTTTCCAAGATAGCCAAGCCAATGACGGAGTTGCTAATGAAGGGGAAGGCTTTCCAATGGACTCAAGAATGTCACGAAAGTTTTGAGGAGCTAAAGAAAAGATTAACAACAACCCAATTTTGGTTTTGTCAGATGTGAGTAAAAGTTTCGACATATATTGTGATGCATAGAGACAAGGACTTGGATGTGTATTGATGCAAGAAGGCCAAGTGGTTGCATATGCATCGAGGCAACTGAAGAAACATGAGCAGAATTATCCAACGCATGATTTGGAACTCGAAGACGTGGCACAAGCATTGATGATTTGGAGACACTATATCCTTGGTCATAGATGTGAAATTTATACGGATCATAAGAGTCTCAAGTACATTTTCACACAAACGGATCTGAACTTGATGCAACGAAGATGGTTGGAACTCATCAAGGATAATGATTTGGGAATTAATTATCATTCAGGAAAAGTCAATGTAGTGGCCGATTCCTTGAGTAGAAAAGGGGTAAGTCATCAACTCACAGTTTGAGGATTGTCATCCGATTTATGTAAGGAGTTTGAACGGTTGAACCTCGGATTTATAAATGAGATGGGGATGATGGAGCTAAATCCAACTTTGGAACACAAAATTCGAGAGGGTCAAACAAATGATGAGGAAATTGAGGAAATCAAGGAAAGGACCCATGATGGGAGAGAATTCAGATTTGATAAGGACGAACATGGTACCTTATGGCTTGGTAAGAAGATTGTCGTGCCTAATGTGAAGCATATTCGGGAGACAATATTAACGGAGGCACATGACTCACCGTATTCAATTGACCCGAGTTGTACCAAGATGTAGAAAGACTTGAAGACTTGTTATTGGTGGGCTAGTATGAAAAAGGACATAGCTGAGTATGTAGCATTTGTGACGTGTGCCAACGATTCAAGGCGGAACACCGAAGGCCACCTGGATTATTGCAGCCATTGAAGATCTCGGAATGGAAGTGGGAAGAGATCGGTATGGACTTTATAGTTGGATTGCCACGTACACAGTCCGATTATGACTCAATATGGGGAATTGTGGATTGGTTGACCAAATCAGCTCATTTTGTTCCTGTCAAGACCACCTATACTACCGTGAAGCTGGCAGAGCTATACATGGAGCATATTGTGTGACGACATGGAGTTCCAAAGAAGGTAGTATCAGATAGAGGTTCTCAATTTACCTCCATGTTCTAGCAGAAATTGCATAAAGCATTGGGAACAAGGTTAAATTTTAGTTCAGCATATCACCCTCAAACAGATGAACAAACTGAGAGGACCAATAAGATTTTAGAGGATATGTTAAGAGCTTGTGCTTCGAAGCATGGGAAAAGTTGGGACAAGAGCTTGCCATAAGCAGAATTTTTGTACAACAATAGCTACCAAGCAAGTTTGAAAATGTCACCATAAGAAACACTATATGGAAGGAAGTGTAGGACACCTTTATTCTAGAATGAGACAGGAGAAACTCAAGTATTCGGTCCGGATGTACTGCTAGAAGCTGAAAAACAAGTTCATATTATTCGGGACAATTTCAGAGCTGCTCAATCAAGAAAAAAAGGCTATGCGCGAAATAGGAGAAGGAAACTAGCCTTTGAAGTGGGAGACTTCGTTTACCTCAAGGTGTCACCAATGAGAGGTCATAAGAGGTTTAACATAAGAGGCAAGTTAGCACCTCGCTATATTGGACCATTCAAGATTTTCGACAAGAGAGGTGAAGTAGCATATAGGTTGGAGATGGCATCTCATCTTTTAGATGTCCATGATGTGTTTCATGTTTCCCAGCTCAAGAAGTGTTTAAGGGTGCCGAAAGAACAAGTGCCAATGAAGGAATTGGAACTAGAGGAAGATTTAACTTATGCCGAGCAACTGGTCAAAAACTAGGAAACCAAGGAGAGGGTCACAAGCAACAAGGTTCTTCGATGGTGCAAGGTTTAATGGAAGCATCATACCGAATCATAGGCAACTTGGGAGCTGGAGGATGATCTCAAGAAGGAATTTCCCTATCTCTTCTCTTCCGTGTCAAATCTCGAGGGAGAGATTCATTTTAAGGGAGTAAGTTTGTAACACCCTCGTTTTCGTTCATCATTCCCTGCATCCATCATTAAATATGTCTAACATTAATCCACATAAAAAGGAACAAGTTTAAAATGAATTTATAGCAAAACCGCACATAAGAATTTTGGGAAGTGCCGACTAGTCCGATTTTGGTGCGGGCTAGTCCGATTTCTCTCTGAGTTCAAACAGACTTGTCCATTTTGCTGCGGACTAGTCTGTATTTTCTCTCTGAACACTTTTGGACTTGTGTGATCCTGTGCAGACTAGTCCAGAATCCCAAATTCCTTGGAAATTTGCTAAGACCATGGACTTGTTCGGACTTGTCCATTTTTCCCTCTGACTAAAGTCGGACTTGTCTGATTTTTTGTCAGACTTGACTTTTTTCTCCTCTGGATAAGTTCGGACTTGTCTGATGTCCAGTCTAGAATTTTCCAATTTCTCTATGATCAACTTCGGACCAGTCCAGCCCTTTCTAGACTTGTCCGATAAATCGCGACTCTGAGCTGATCTTTTATTTCACGACTTGTTTCTCGGGTTTTACGTTAAGTGGGCCTAGGGACGTCATGCATGACACTTTTAGAGCCCATGTGGGACTCTAAACCGACCCCTACTCATCTCAAACTCGAAATCCATCTAACCCTAGCCTCCACCTCTATATAAACAACCCCACCTCATGGCTTGACATCTATTTGCCACTTTTCCATTCCACACAAACCCTATCTCATGATTAGACTCCATCAAAGAGAGAGAAGGAGATCTAGAACAAGAAGAAGAAGAGGAGGAAACGAAAGAGGGTCAAGATCTCCATCAACTTCGCATTCTTCATCAACAATTCACTATCAAGTTCTTCATCAACCCTATATCGTCAAGATCCAAGTGTTGCCTCCAAGATCCTTGATTCATTATTGTAGTTCTAAACACATGGTATACCTTCTTATTCTCTTTTCCTTACGTGAATTCAAACCTAAATCTCCAAATTCACGTCGATCTAGAAAACCTAAATCTGTTGTTCCTGTGCAGTGCGGACTAGTCCGGCCTCCTGCGGACTTGTCCAATTTTTGTGATCTATTTCCTATTGAATTAATTCCATGTTAGATCGAATCAACCCCAAACCTGTGTAGACATGTTAATAACCATTGTAATTGATTAATAAACATTAAAAGCAACTTATTAATTAGTTTTGCTTTGCAATTGCATTAATCATGCATGGCATGTCATATTGAGTAATATATGTGCACTTTTTGATTGTGTTTCTTGTCTTGTATGTTCATTGTGCGGATTAGACGGATTTGTACTAGAGAGCGATGCGGAGGATCTATAGCACCAAGAGTTTGAAGGCTTTACCCGAACAATTCCCAAGATCAAGGCAAGTGTCCTTGAACCATATTGATCCTATTTTGAAAAAACTGTTTTGTTTGCAAAAGTGCATGCTTGTGTTAACTTGACGGCAATCCTATGATAGGAAGTTTACTAGATTTGTTTAACCACCCTAGTCACCTGGAATTCATGGTAGAGAGTCGGGATGGGCTTTTTACCTTTTTGCTTCGCTTAATTAATTGGGATGGGAACACAACTATACCACTTAACTTAAATATGCATTTACAAGATTATGATTAACATGAACTGGTTAATATGATGTGGTAATGGGTGATCTAAGCAAGCCTGGTATGTGGATGGGTTGGATGTTATGGTGGTTTGCTTGGTTTAGATCTAAGGACCGGTTCATGCGAGAATAAGCCAGGACTACAGTGCCACCACGAGGCCAAGTATGGGTGCAGCATAGCTGATTATTTAGGGTTTTGCTAGTGCTATTTGGACCACTAAGGATGCTCGGGGAAGGGGTAGTCGAATTGGGTTTGTTGATGATTGGTGGGACTACCCTGGAATCCAAATGGCTCAAGAGGGGGCCCTTGGTTGAATATGTGCTCTGTAGGAGACATCGCCACTGGTAAAACCTCAGTGGGGTCTAAATAGGCTAGTAATCCCTTTGTAAAGGCTATTTTGTGATCTCTTGGCCATACATCAATGGAAGTGTAATTGGCATGAGGGAGGGCTAGGGTTTGTTGGATTTCGAGTTTGGGGTGGGTGGAGGCCGTTGTGGGGTCCCACATGGGCTCCAAAAAGAGTTATACACGACGTCCTTAGGCCCACCTAAGGTGAAACCCAAAAACATGTCATGGAACAAAAGATCAACTCAGAATCGTGATCACCGAACAAGTCCGCAAGAGGACGGACTAGTCCAAAGTTAGTCAGAGAGGTATTAGACAAGTCCGGACCAGACATCGGACAAGTCCGAACTTAGTTAGATAGGAAAACAGACAAGTCTGGCCAAAACTGGACAAGTCCGATTTTAATCAAAGGGGAAAATGGACAAGTCCGCTAGATGTCAGACAAGTTTGGGCAAGTCTAGGGACTTGGCGAAATTTCAAGGAACTGGGATATTGGACTAATCCGCAATGGACCAGACAAGTCCTAAAGTTGTACAGAGACGAAACTGTACTAGTGTGGTTTTTCCTTAAATTCATTTTAAACTCACTCCTTTTCATGTGGGTTGCCTTGATGAGCTCCAACCATCGGCGTTGCCTCATATTCAGATTCTTTTGCATGAATATATACTTGAGACTCTTGTGATCCGTATAAATCTCACATCAGTGACCAAAGACATAATGTCTCCATATCTTCAAGGCGTTCACCACGGCTGCGAGTTCGAGGTTGTGCGTAGGATAATTAAGCTCATGTTTCTTTAGTTGCCTCGACGCATAAGCTACCACTTGGCCTTCTTGCATGAGCACACATCCTAATCCTTGTCTTGACGCATCACAATATATATCAAAACTCTTGCTCACGTCCGGCAATACTAACACCGGTGCGGTTGTCAACCATTTCTTTAACTCCTCAAAGCTATCCTGACAAGCTTGAGTCCATCGGAATGCCTTCCCTTTCATAAGTAATTCGGTCATAGGCTTAGCTATTTTGGAGAAATCCTTGACGAATCGGTGGTAATATCCAGCCATTCCAAGGAAACTCCGAATTTCCTTGACATTCTGTGGCGGTTCCCACTTAAGCACATCTCTCACTTTCCCTGGGTCAACTGATACTCCTCCTCCGGAAATAATATGGCCTAAGAAGGAGACTTCCTGTAACCAGAATTGACATTTACTGAACTTGGCATAGAATTGGTGTTCCCGTAGCTTCTGCAATGTAAGCTTCAAGTGTTCCTCATGTTCTTCCTCGCTTCTAGAGTATATCATAATGTCATCGATGAACACTACGACAAACTTATCAAGATATTCAATGAAGACCTTATTCATGAGATACATAATGTACGCAGGCGCGTTCGTCAATCCAAATGACATGGCGGTGTACTCATAGGACCCATACCATGTCCAAAATGCTGTCTTGGGTATATCCGATGGTCTAATCTTCATTGGGAAGTATCATGACCACAAGTCGATCTTGGAGAAAATACAAGCACCCTTCATTTGGTTGAACAAATCCTCTATACGGGGCATTGAGTACTTGTTCTTAATTGTCACTTCATTAAGAGACCTATAGTCCACACACATCCTCTGGGTTCCATCCTTCTTATCTACGAAGAGCACTAGTGCTCCCCACGGGAATGAGCTTGTGCGTATAAAACCCTTCTATAGCTGCTCTTGAATTTGCTTCTTGAGCTCTGCTAATTCCATAGGAGGCATCCTATACGGCCTCTTAGATATAGGTGCAGTTCCGGGTATCAACACAATAGCGAATTCTATGTCTCGATCAGGTGGCATACCTGGCAACTCATCTGGAAACACATCTGGGTACTCGCGGATGATCAGAATGCTTTCCAATGTCACACCTTCCACGTGATTCAGCATCGTTTTCTCTCTTGCAGGTTGGGCTGCCTAAACTTCGATTCGTGTACCGTGTTCACTTGTCAACTGCACAATCCTCTCGGCACATTGAATGACTCCATTATACTTGCTCAGCCAATCCATTCCAAGTATTATGTCTATTCCTTGGGAGTCCAAGACTATGAGGTTTGCGAGAAAGTGTACCCCCCTTATTTTAATGCTTACTTTCGAACATACTATATTTGTCCTCATATCTCCACCAGGAGAACTTACTAGCATAGTTTGCTTCATATGAGATATAGGCAAATTGTACTTGGCAACATACTTTGACGAGATGAATGAATGAGATGCTCCCGAATCAAATAAAACAGTTGCAGGGTTGGAGTTGGCGAGGAACATACCAATTATGACATCATTAGCTTGTTGGGCTTCCTCAGTAGAGACATGATTCACATTGCCGCGTGCAAAATTCTGATGTCCACGGTTGCCTTGTTGTGCTCCTCCATTTGGTCACGGGTAATTTGGCCTTGGTGCATTGTTCATCGGTCCATAGTTTCTTCTGGGGCATTGACTTGCAAAGTGCCCGGCCTCTCCACACACATAGCATGTCTTACCGCCCGTAGCATTAGCAAAGCTTGGGCACAACTGATTTTGAGCATTTGCTGCCATGTTAGGGCGTGGTGCAGGTGGCACACGATAGCGAGATGCTTGCATGGTGGGGCGTTGCTGCAGTGGCTGATTTGGGCGCGGTGGATAAGCAGGGCAGTATGCAGGAGCAGATGGGTTGTAGTATGGTGCAGTTGGTGGTGCATAGCGGGGGCGAACATTGCTTTCTTGCAGCGGTCCATGATGTGGCATCTTCATCTTGTTGTCCTGCTCCATCTCACGAATATTGTTATCAACCACAATAGCCTTGTCAACCAGCTTTTGGAAGTTTGGATAGTCGGTATTGAGAAACTGGACCTGTATTTCATTGTTGAGACCCCTCATAAACAGATATTGCTTCCTACTATCAGTGTTGATGTCTTCTGGAACATATATTGATAGTTGAGTGAATTTATTGAGATACTCACTCACGCTCATCCTTCCTTGCCTGAGGTTTTCAAACTCTTGTCTTCTCAGTATCATAACTCCCTCAGGTACATAGTGGGAACAGAAACTCTGCTTAAAATCAGCCCAAGTGATTGCCTCCTGATTATCATGAGCGTTGCAAAGAGCTTCCCACCAGCCAGCAGCTGCTCCAACTAGTTGATGTGATGCAAAGAGAACCTTCTCTCTATCAGTGCACTGGACAATATCAAGTTTCTTCTCAACGGACTTCAGCCAATCATCAGGTTCCATTGGGTTTGTGGCTTGTGCAAAGGTAGGTGGCCTCGTCCTCATGAACTCTCCCAAACGGTTGTGGTGTGGCGGGGGTGGTGGTGGTGGCGGTATACGAGGCTGATTATTGTTGCCACCTTGCAGCTGTCCCATTGTCTATATCATGGTGTGCATGAGCTGGTTCTGCATAGCTAACAGCTGTTCAATATTGATAGCTCCATGAGCATGTCCCCGGTTGTTCTGAGGTACTTCATTGCACTCCCCCTCATCGTTGGCATCCCTTTGGTTGCGACTTCTCACCATCTGTTGGCGAAGGAAAGGTGGAGACAGAAGAATTTAGAATTTGGGAAGAAACGCCCCAACTATATGCATCAAGATATGTGACACTAAACAATCCTTTATTAATATAGACCTATATGAAGATGTGGACAAGTGCCGAAGCATCCCACAACTCTCTACTATATGCGGATGTGGACATTCGCCGAAGCGTCCCACAACACGCAACTAAGCACACAAGCACTCAAGCAAGCACCAATCAAAATTCAGCACCCCACACTATTTAAAACTAGTACGATTCTAAGTGTTCTTATTACAAAATACTCGTAGGGGACTTAATTTCCTAATTGTGAGGCGTTGAGGGCATCCTTGGCTGCGTGGATGTGATGGGGTTGCGCCATGGTGATGTAGGAGACCAGATTCTCTTGGGTGACCACGGCTCTCCTCTTGCTTCACATTCCTTCATCTCCAAGTTGGCTTCCAAACGAGCTAGCTCCTTGTGAAGGTAGTGGATCTCCCCGTGTGCGGTTGCATAGCGATTGCTCATGTCCAATAATGTCTTTTGAGACCTATCCATTGCTGTAAGATTGTCTGAAGCTTCTTGTGGTCCAATTATCCTCCCTGTACCACTCTCCCGCTTAGGGTGCAGCTCAAACGTGGTGTTCTCAAGCTCAAAGCGGCGAGTATGGCACAAACTTGTGAGTGCCACCCATGCAGTATCATCCATAGCATCCTTCTGAGTAGACCTCTAGGTAGGAGCATAATGCCGTGAGACCACTTTGTTGAGGTAGAAGATGAGAACCTCAGCATGCCATTCGTCGTGTCTAGGACGAGAGACCCTCTTCACGAAGTAGTTAGCACACATGCAACAGGGATAAAGGAAATCCGTCAGTTCCCGTGATGCATGTCATCCATCGGTTCCAGTAGTCCAAATCTCCTCAACTTGGGTAAACTGGGGGATGTCGTGTCCATACTCATTCGCACCGGGTTGTGATCCCCCTCCATTTTCACCTCCGTTTTCCTCCACATCTGAAGCTGGCACGTAGTACTCCTCATTAGGATCCTCATCCATGTTCTCCTCAAATGGCTCATACTCCTCCGGATCCTCCTCCATAGTATTCGACTGGTTAGCTTCCTCCTCCTCGGGCTGGATGTTCCCCTCCTCTTGCTTCTGCTCGTCAAGCTCAATGTGGTTAAGTCCACTTCCAAGGGGCGGCGGACACGTGCTCTTGCGGGCTGCACTCCTAGTGATCGGTATCTATAGAAAACGAGAATACATTAGAGGAAAGAATAATGGAATATAAATCTGAAAATTACAACAGCTAAAATAACGGAAAAGAGCGGTGCAGCTCTCCCAAATGAACGAAAAAAGAGAGGGAGAAAATGCAGCAGCCAAAACAATAATTTTACCCACACATAGCAGCGGCAAAACACACACTTTACGCAAAAAATTCAAGTGGCAAAAACAGCAGCGAACAACATAAGACACTGCTGAAAGTTGCATTGGAAACGCAGCGGCAATCGATACTTTTTGCAGCTGAAAATAAAGAAACAAAAACAGCAGCAAGAAATTTCGAAAATAGCAATTTAGAGAAGTGTTCCTAAGTGCTCTAGAGTGTCGATTCGACCTAGGCTTGCGTCCTACGGTCAACGCGGCTCTGATACCAATTTGTGACACCCGGTTTCGAATACGAACCAAGCGTAACACATATTTGTGCCCAGGAAGTTCATCACACATATACGGTTGCATCAAAAACGATATACGGAATTTAACGACATCTCAACTATTAAATAAGTACTTTATTACAATAATACAATAGTTCACAAATGACAAAACTCTAATTAATGCAGTGAAAAATGAAGTAAGCAGCACGACTCCATTCCACAGGCAATTGACGGCGGTAC
This sequence comes from Tuctoria greenei, assembly GCA_036927565.1. Lineage (NCBI taxonomy): Eukaryota > Viridiplantae > Streptophyta > Magnoliopsida > Poales > Poaceae > Tuctoria > Tuctoria greenei. Next base: position 67,287,291 of record JAYESD010000004.1, on the reverse strand, counting down.
ACAACCTAGTACTCGGTGTGATCCTCAGGGTAATCCCAATTATCTCCAGTAGCTGTTGGGGGAGGGGGTTGCAAGGGTGAGTACTCAGCAAGTGTAGAAATAGATGACATGTGGCTAAACAAATGATTGGAATAAAATGGCTAATTGCAGAAAAGTACATTTCATAAACACGTAAAAGCATCCTATCATGTATATGGGAGTTTATTTCCCTTCATGACCCGAGTAATTATCATACCATAAATCCAACAATTCTATTTACCATCGCAATCCATTTAATACCAGCCAACAATTAATTTAATAGCATATGCCATATCTATATTCTCTCATGCACCGACTATACTCAAGTGACAACACAAAACCATATCAACCATCCCAAAATTCTAAGTCCAATTCTAATCATGTAGGTCATCCAGGTGCTCTTAACCAGGAGCACGGCTATCGTGATAGTTTTTTAACACTCTTCAGAGGTTGTACCACTTTAACCACATGTTCGTGATTTTGTCACCTTTCGATGACTAAGAACCTCTATTTTGCCCTGTCACACTTCCATTGGTGTGCGGCAAAGAGATCACAAAATACCTTTTCAAAAGAGACTACTAATATGTACGACACCACTAAGGTTTCACCGGCAGGCTTAAATCTCCATTCTCCCACCCACGAGCCCCCTCGTGTGCCATGCGGATCCTAGGGTAGCCCTCCTCGACTCCCATTCCCCGCGCCATCCAATGGTCCATACAATACTAGTAGCGCTCCTAATTATTCAGCTACGCCGCACCCATACTTGGCCTTGTGGTTGCACTGTTGTCTTGGCATATTCTCGCATGAACCAGTCCTTAGATCTAAGGCAAGAAAAACCACCGTATCATCCAACCCGTTCCACAAAACCATGCTTTTCTTAGATCTCCTAAATTCCATGTTGCTAAATTAATCATCATTTTATTACTGTCCCAAGTTCTCATATTAAAAGTTGTCAAACACATTATTTAAGTTACCCATAACCCATGTAGCGATGCGGTGCAAAGTGAAAAATACCAATACCCGTCTCATCATGTATATCCCGGCGACAAGGGGTGGCAAACAACGCTAGTAAACTCCTACGTATGTGTTTCCCATCATATTGACACGAGCATGCAAGTTCACAAACAAAACATTTAATAGAATTGGATCAATATGATCAAGGACACTTGCCTTGCTCCAACGGATGTGGTTGCTCAAGCGTTTCAAAGTATTGGTTTTGGAAATCCTCGTATGCGGCCTCTTGAGCACGTCCCTCTAGCGTGGTTACACATACAAGAAAATACATACAATTCAATATGATGCACACAAATTAATCAACATGCAATGACATGCATGCATGCAAAGTTCAATAATTATTTAACTACGGTTGTTTATTAATTAGATGCAACAAGTTCATACGTGTTCATATGAGTTTACGGGGGTTTTAGCGAGAATTAGTGCTGCTAAAAATAAATAGGTGGTGCAACTACGATCAAACTACGTCTATTAGATTCAATACATTTGCTAAAATTCGCATCGGAAAACGTATCCTACCGTAGATGCGATGGCTTCGAAGATCACGGGATGGGGACGACGCGTAACTGAAGTAGATGGCGCAAGGCCCTCTGGCGGCACGACGACGGCGACGCGATGAACTCCGGCAGATGATGGCACCCTCCTCTTCTCTTCCCTTTTTCTCTCTTCTTCCCCTGGCGGCGCAGCCTCTGGTGCCTCTCTTTTTTTCTTCTACCAAGCTAGGGCTTTTTCCTTGGCGGCGGTGTTGTTTCTGGCGGCGTTGGAAAAAGAATACGAACCCTACGGTCCTATTTATAGCCGGCGGCAGGGAGTACCGACTCGATACCGGGGCTAGCGGCTCGGTCGTGCGGCGGGGTCGCGCTGGGCGCGCGCGTCCGACCCGGCCACAGGGCCAGCGCGGGTGGCGACTCGGCCAGGCGCGGGGCGCGGCTGGCGCGTGGGCCCTGGCGCGCACGGGTGCTGGTGGCGCAGGGCGCCGGTTGGGGCTCGTGTGGGAGGTGCGGTGCAGGGGCGCGCGGGGCCAGGCGCGCAGGGCGCGCCGGTTGGGCTGGCTCGGCCTGGCTGGAGGGGCGGGTGTTGACCTTTTTTTTTATTTTTTTTCTTTTTTTTTCTTTTTTTTCTTTTACATATACTATTACTATATACATTATTTATTTATATTATTTTATTATTATTATTATTTTTTGTTTAGGTTTCACAAATATATATATATATATATATTATTTTTATATTTGTCCCCTAGTACATGTTTTATATTTCTATTTTCTTTTTCTTCTTCTGCTACACATATTTGTATATGTATGTTTTATATTTTATTACCTTTCTTTTATTCTTTTAGTGTTTAATGCATGAACATGTATGCAATGCATGATGTAAAAATTTCGGGTGTTACAACGCTAGAGCAGACAGCTCCAACACCTCCCAAGGGGCCTGCTGTCGACGTCTCTACAATGATGGTGGGCGACGCTGGAGCAGCCAGCTCCGGCACCTCTCAAGAGGCCTGCCGTCGACGATGGTGGGCGACACTGAAGCAATCCACTCCAACTCCCCTGCTCTGTTGAGGGCCCGTCGAAGACATCCTGCGATCAAGTCATAGATGTGCCCAACCAACTAACCACATCTAACAAGGGGCCTCTAAGGGGGTTCCATAGGAAGGAAGTCAACTAACAACACTTCGGCCATATCAATTGTGCAATCGTTGGTCCTCAAAAAATAAACGAGCTGAGAAAGGATCTGCAAACCCTTACGCAGCTAAGGACTCAGAACAACAAGGTAGAAGTGCAAAGACAAGCCAAGAAGTCAAACACAAATTCATATTCATTGAGGAATATTTACAAAGAGGCGAACCCTGGATACAAAGACAGGCTACCGGCCTCAGTCCCTTGCGAACTGCGCGACGACATGTTTGGCGACATTCTTGACCTCTATCGCTGTCCTCTCCTTCCGCTCATCAACGGGACCTTCAAAAACTGGCTCAAGTGGCAGATCAGGGTACCAGCTCTGGTAGCACACTAGGACATCGGATGCCACTATCTCCGCAACCACCCAACCCTCGGCTTCCAGACGCTGAGCCAACTAATGCTACTGCAGATCCATCTCCCGAGCATGACGCTCCGTCGTGGGCTCTTGGGCTTGGACGTCGAGATCATGCTGGAGAAGTTCCTTATGCTCAGCTAAGTGCTACGCCCGATCCCGCGCCAAGTCCCTCTCCCGAAGCTCAATATCTTCAAGGCGGGACTGCAACCTCTTCAAATCTGCCTCAGCCCGAGCCCTCACCTCCTAGGCTGCCACCTCTTGCTCAGCAACAGCAGCCTCCCGCTCAGCAACAGCAGCTTCGCGGTGATCCGAGGCCTCTCGACCCTCCTCAAGAGCAAGCAGGCGGGCGTCAGCCGTGTCATTGGACACCTTGGTGTCGGCTAGGATCTTTTGGGACATTACATCTATGACCTTTACCAAGCGGTGCCTTAGCACCAGCTCCTTGCACTCCATCTGGTACTTCACCTTCGCCTCAGCGATCCTGAACCTCAAAAAGGTCCTCCCAGGCTTGGAGGCGCTCGCCCTCAGCACGTAGCTTCTCCCATTCCGCAGCGAGAGCCCCCTGTGCCCAGCGGAGGTCTGATTGCACCAGGAGTATGCTGGACTGCGTCGAGTCCATGATGTCGGAGAGGCGCTCTGGCTGCACCGAGGTTATGGAAGGCCGCCCGGTGATCATCTCGGGGACCTCTTCCTCCCGAAGTAGTCAAGCCGAGGCCACTAGCACTGGAGACCTTGTCCCCGGAGACTGAGCAGGAGTGGCAGTGCAACCCAAAGCAGCAGTGTCACCATCGCCCAAGGAGCCGCCCGCCAGATCGGCAGCAGTGGGGTCCAAGCCCTCAACCCACTGAGCTAGCTCCGACATTACCTGTGGCGCGACGGTCAAAGGTGACTCTTACACAACAGCCATAGATGCCGCTAGAGATGCTTCACTTCCTGCGCGGGGTATGAATGCTGGAGCAGCGCTCTCCTAAGCAGGCTTGGCTGTCTGCTCCGTCAGTACAGCTGTAGCCTTCTGGGCCGACTTCGAAGCGCTCTGAGGCACTACCCCCGGCGGTAAGGGTGTCACAACAGCTGACGTGGCCCTGTAAATCAAAACCAAGGCCTGAACTATCAACAAAAGGCAAGATAATGGAGCAAGCATTGGTAAGAATGTCTCACTGATGTCCCAGAAAGCTCCAGCGGGCCTCCACCATTGGTGGCCCTGAAGTCGCGAGCCCTAACGATGGCGTCGCAGGCGAGGTCGCCCCGGTCGGGCCTCCACCGAAACCACAAGCGACGCTTCCACCCTGCGCTGGCGTATCTCCACGGACTCCAACAGAGCCACTCCCGGAGCCTCCATAAAAGTTGTCGCCGATGTTGGCCTGAGGCCTCTTGGCCTAAGGCTCCATAGGCGTAGCGGTCCCATAGCCCCCTGTGGCACCTTGGACTGCACCAGCGGCGGGGATGATGAACAATGCACCAAAAACAGATATTGGGAGAGCCATCGCTTGACGAACTAAGCCTCCCCCCGAAGAGCCACCGACACCCAATGCTGAGGAGGGGCGCGTCGGAGGACGTTGACTTGGAGCAAAGGCCACCTATGGCGATGCCCTCGGCGGAGATCGAGGGCGCTTCTCCCTCACAACCTCGACCACCAGCAACTTCCCCTTCCATGTGTCAGGGACCGGTGCGTTCCCCTAGCCTGCATTAGGGACCAGTGCCTTGCCCTTCCCTCCAACAGAGGGTGTGTCCTCGACCCTTGAAGCTTCAGAGCCTAGAGCAGGTGCGGACTCCTGTGGTGGGTCGACAGTGGCCAGCCCACGGCTCTCGTCACCTACCTTTTACGGTGCAAGACCGAGCGCGTCCAGGTTTGGCAGCTCCTTCAGAATCTTCGTCCAAAGATCGCAATCCGTTCAAATCAGTGTGCAAGACCTAGGGAAGATAAAGACGTTGTGTGAAAGCAGGTCGTTGCACGCCTTGGACATTGCTTCGAGCACCTCTTGCGGGGTTGTCTTTGTGTCGCATCCTTGCACCAGCCGAGTGCCGTCCTGTGGCCCGAAGTAAAGCCATGCAGGATAGCAATGGTGCTAGAGGGGAGCCAGGCATCGATGAACGAAGTTTGCCATCACCGTCAGCTTTGACAGGCCATGGTCTGCCAAGAATTGGATCCTCTCTATCACCAGGGTGTAGGCCTGCTCCAACTCTGGGCGCTTCTCACAGGTCTCCCTCCTAAGTATCTCCCATCTCGTGGGCATGACCATGCGATCGTGGGCGTCGACTTGTATGATCAATCAGTCCCTCCTCCAATCGACCCACATCGCTAAGGAGAGCGAGGTGATGTACTTGAAGGGGCTGTTGGCCCAATCCAGGAAGCAGTAGCCGTCAAGGAAGTTTGCTTTGTTCTTCTTCCTGGTCCGCCTCAGCACGAAGAACTGCCGGAACACCAGCACAGACGGGAACACCCCAATGAACATCTCGCAGAAGTGCGAGAACACCACCGCCACCACCAGAGAGTTTGGTGACAGGTGGTGAAGCTAGAGCCCGAGGACCTCCAGGAGTGTCACTAGGAAGGAGGAAACGGGAGGAATGAACCCATAGTACGCATACGCCTGGAAGAAGACGATCTCTTTCTCCCCCAACTTTAGAGGCAGGGTGCTCGGGCGGATCAGATCCCATCACGCCTTGTCCTCCCAGCCGAATAGGTTCCTCAGAGGCTCTATGTCAACTATGCGAGAAGGAGGCAAGGCTAAGTCCATTGGGGCAAGAGTCGAGAACCACGAAGGTCGGAAGAGAGTGGGTGCACAAGGAGGAAGACGAAGGCTCGAATGTTGGGGAGTGCGTAAAGAAGAACCACCATAACACCTAAAGGTTTCTTTTAACTCCCCGTTGGGCGTTCGAGCGCACCGAGTAGATTGTTTGAGGTTGAAACCCACTGCTCAACCCATAGCGCCCCTAACAGCGGGGCCCAGGCCCACTGTCAAATATATCGACCTGAAGGGGCATCGACCTGAGAAGGAAACCCGACGGTTCCGGTGACACCCGGTTCCAAAAATGAACCAATTGAACGCATATGTGTGCCCAGGATGTCCAACACACATACACGAGTGCATTCAGAAAAAGAGTATATAGAAATTACCGCATAACAAGATTAATTAACCAAATTTTATTACAAATTCAGAATATTCTCGAGTACAAACTCTAATGATTATTAATGACAAGTTCAACCAATGTAGCGGAAATAAACATAAATAAGCAAACTAAACGGCTAGGCAGCATAAGCGATAGGGTAGCGCAACTCCAAAACTCCACAGGCAATGCTGACGATAGACACGGCCTAGAACTCCACATTATCGCTATTAAACTCCCAATCCTGACCTGCAACTGTTGGGGGGATTGCAAGAGTAAGTACATGTCATACTCAGCAAGTGTGGAAAGTATGACATGTGGCTGATTCAAATGATGACAATAATAATGGCTGAGTGCTGAGAAGTACATTAAAACATTTGAAAAGCAATATATTATATGTATGTGAAGTAAACCCATCATAATAATATGTAATATCATAATACCAGTTTGAATTCACTACCATCATCAATAATTCCAGATTTCACCATTTGCCAATAACCATATTCAATACCAGAAATTAATCCATAACCAGCCATAACCATTACCAAACCATAACCATCCCAAGCACCATCCCAATACCAAGTTCCCTCTAATCATGGAAGTTGTCCAGGTGGTCATAACCGGGAGTACGGCTATCATGATAGTTTTATTAGACTCTGTAGAGTTTGTACCACTTTACCCACGTGTTTGTGATTTCATCACCCATTGGCGACTAAAGAACCTCCCTTATGCCAATTAAACTTCCTTTGGTGCATGGCCAAGAGATCACAAAATAGCCTATACAAAGGGATTACTAGCCTATTTAGACCCCACTGAGGTTTCACCGGTGGCGATGTCTCCCACAGAGCACATCTTCAACCAAGGGCCCCCTCTTGAGCAATTCGGATCCCGGGGTGGTCCCACCAATCATCAACAAACCCAATCCGACTACCCCTTTCCCGAGCATCCTTAATTGTCCAAATAGCACAAGCAAATCCCTAATTAATCAGCTACGCCGCACCCATACTTGGACTCGTGGTGTCACTGTAGTCCTGGCTTATGCTTGCATGAACCGGCACTTAGATCTAAAGCAAGCAAACCACCATAACATCCAACCCAATCCACCAGCCACGCTTTCTTAGATCACCCATCTTTTTAACCAGTTCATGATAATCAATATATCATTAACGCATAATTAAATAATATAGTGATTTCCCATCCCAATTGATTAAGCGAAGCAAGAAGGTAAAAATCCCATCTCGGCCCTCTACCATGAACTCCAGGTGACAAGGGTGGTTGAACAAAACTAGTAAACTTCCTATCATAGGATTCCCATCAATTTGACACAAGCATGCAGTTTTGCAAACAAAACATTTATTTTAGAAACAAGATCAATATGCTTCAAGGACACTTGCCTTGCTCTTGGGATTGGTTTGGGTCAAAGCCTTCAATCTCTTAGTGTTGTAGATCCTCCGTGGCACTCTCTAGCACAAATTCATCTAATCCACACAATAAACATACAATACAAGAAAAACAATCAAAGAGTGCACAAATATTACTCAATATGACATGACATGCATGATTGATGCAAATGCAAGGTAGAACTTGTTAATAGATTGCTTTTAATGATCACTAACTAGTTCTAATAGATTTTAACAAGTTTATATGTGTTTGGATGTGCTTAGATCTAATTTTAGAATTAATTCAACAAAATTTAGTCAGCAAAATCGGACTAGTCTGTAGAAGGCCGGACTAGTCCGCACTTCGCAGAACTAGCGAACTAGGGTTTTCTAGATCGACGTAAATTTGGAGATTAGAAGTTGAATTTACGTAAGGAAAAGAGAATAGAAGGTATAACAGGTGTTTAGAAGTCCAATGTATCAAGAAACTTGGAGGTAACACTTGGATCTTGATGATCTAGGGTTGGGGATGAACTGGGAGATGAATTGGTGATGAAGAATGAAACTTGATGGAGATCTTAATCCTCTTTTGTTTCCTCCTATTCTTATTCTTGCTTGGGATCTCCTCCTCCCTCCTTGGTGGTGGCTCTCCACGAAATAGGGTTTGGGTGGGGTGGAAAAGTGGCAAATAGATGTCAAGCTAAGGGGTGGGGTTGTTTATATAGAGGTGGAGGCTAGGGTTAGATGGATTTCGAGTTTGAGATGAGTAAAGGCCGGTTTAGGGTCCCTCATGGGCTCTAAAAGAGTTAGGCACGACGTCCCTAGGCCCACTTAACGTGAAACCCAATAAACAAGTCGTGAAACAAAAGATCAACTCGGAGTCGCGAAATAACAGGCAAGTCTGAAAAGGACCGGACTAGTCCAAAGTTAGTCAGAAGGAAATCAGACAAGTCTGGCCAAGAATCGGACAAGTCCGACTTTAGTCAGAGAGGTAAACGGACAAGTCCGCTAGAACACCGGACTAGTCCGAAAAAGTCCAAGGACTTAGCAAATTTTCAAGGATTCTTGGAATATCATACTAGTCCGCATAAAATCGGACAAGTCTGAAAGTGTCCAGAGGCAAAATCGGACTAGTCAGCAGCAAAATCGGACAAGTCCGTTTTAGTCCTCACTAAAATCGGACTAGTCCGCACGTTTCAGCATTTTAAGTGCGGTTTTGTCCCAAATCAATTTTAAACATATTCCTCTTTATGTGGGTTAATGTTAAACATGTATATGAATGTATGTAGGAAAGGATGCATGAAAATGAGGGTGTTACAAACCTACCCCCCTTAAAATGAATCTCGCCCTCGAGATTCGACACGGAAGAGAAGAGATAGGGAAATTCCTTCTTGATATCATCCTCCAATTCCCATGTCGCTTCTTTTTCTGTGTGGTGCTTCCATTGAACTTTACACCATCTAATAACCTTGTTCCTTGTGACTCTCTCCTTGGTTTCCAAAATTTTGATCGGTTGTTCGGCATAAGTCAAATCTGCCTCTAATTCCAATTCTTCCATCGGCACTTGTTCTTTCGGTACTCTTAAGCACTTCTTGAGCTGGGAAACATGAAACACATCATGGACATCTAAAAGATGAGCTGGCATCTCCAACTTGTATGCTACTTCTCCTCTTTTGCCCAAAATCTTTAATGGCCCAATGTATCGAGGTTAAAACTCTTATGACCTCTCATTGATGATACCTTGAGGTAAACGAAGTCTCCCACTTCAAAGGCTAATTTCCTTCTCCTATTGACTGCATAGCCTTTTTGTCTTGATTGGGCAGCCCTCAAATTTTCACGAACAACCTGGACTTGTTTTTCAACTTCTTGAAACACATCCGGACCAAATCTTGAGTTTCTCCTACCTCATTCCAGAATAATGGTGTCCTACTCTTCCTTCCATAAAGTGCTTCATATGGTGACATTTTCAAGCTTGCTTGGTAACTATTGTTGTATGAAAATTCTGCATATGGCAAGCTCTTGTCCCAACCTTTCCCATGCTTCAAAGCACAAGCTCTTAACATGTCCTCTAAAATCTTATTGGTCCTCTCGGTTTGTCCATCCGTTTGTGGGGACCGGAATCCCGACATCCAAGGATCTCATTGGGTGGTGTCGCGCGATGCGACACCCAACAGTATACAAGAACAGCACGAGAATAAAACACAAGATGAAGTCTTTTATTTATCTTACCACAGAAGTTTTACAATACTAGCGGAAGGAAAGAAATATATATATCATAGCTATGCTCTCAGCACTAGCTATGCAAAAGCAAAGTCACCCATGTCCTGGATGCTTCGCACTAGCAACACGCAAGTCACGGTGGCGTGCAGGGTTCCCACTCGGCTATACACCCTGGAGGGAGTGCAGCCTCATCGTCAAACCCTTCATCAATTGTATAACCTGCAAAAACTTGTTAACTGCAAACGTGAGCATAAGGCTCAGCAAGACTAACCCGTGTCACTAGACATATGCAAGGGGGACACTAAACATAGGTAAGGTGAAGCAAAAATGACTCGCCTACAATTGGATCCTTATAATCAAGTTTTAAGTAGCAAATGACATTCTCCAAGCACGGCACATCATGGGTTCCACAATCAAACAAGAAACGCTTTGCTGATGATATGACATGCCCAGAGCACATAATGCTATTACAGCTAAAGTATGGGGAAACTGTAAACTTTAATGTGACTTTCTCTAAATCATATAAGGTTGCAAAACAATTATAATTCAGTACAATTTATTTCTCTTACTTCTTCAGTATTTACTACATCACGGTGCAGTGAACAAGTGCTACTCTATTACCACGAGGGACGGTGATTGCAATCAGGACACACCCGGACAACACAACACATACGTCGTTCGAAAGTGTCAGCGAGTACACCTGTACCTACATAACACTTCAGTACTAGGCGTATATGGCCACCTTTCACAAGAAACCCGAATGTCGAGCCCGTCTCATCTTCGCAAATAGAAGGTCTCCGCACGGAACACCTCATGTGTCCGCCGACCGATTTACACCTTACTGTCCTCAACCCACCCCTATCGATGGTGAGTTAATGGGCCTCGACACCCTAGTTATCGAGTTACATCAGTTTACTGGATTCCATATGTCCATTATGTTGCCGGTACAATTCAAGCTTGTCCGAAGGGGCCGCATACAGACGGGCCTTAATCGACACAGGCAGGGCTATGCGACCGAGACTCAGTTCTCGCCGCTTCCTATCCATCCCCTGCCCGGTCTCAGTTTATTATATTAAGCCATTAACCAATCCTGTGAGATATGTCCTACCTTTCTCGCGAGTAGATTCCAACTACTCGACTTCTACCGGATTCCCTATACATTAGCAAGGCAGTTACTATAGGTCAAATTGTAACTCGTTCCAACCAATCCCTGGGATTTTTGGTCATGCAAGTGGAGTATCAATCATCCTAAACGTAATGCACATTTCATATGCTAATCATCATAGTGATAAAGTAAAATTTTATAAACGACTTAAATGCAAACCGGGGCTTGCCTATTTGCAGGTCAGAGTCGGGGTTAATCTCTGGAAGGTGCTCTTCCAAGGCTTCTGGTTCTTCATCGATTTCGGTCACTATACGATATGCATATAACATGTATATAAATGACTTTGAAAATAATTATTACTAATACCATAATTTAATCCATGGTGATCATTATATGATAGGGACCTTAATTGGCTTTGGAACTTTGATGGTAGATACTAGGGAATATGATCAAAGCTCTTGCAAAGAACAGGAGATGATCAAAGTACATTGTTGTCTCTAAAATTATGGCAAGTATTAAATTTCCAAGAATTTTAAAGAAGAAACTGTAGCTTTAACATAGCTGCCAGTTGATAATCATGATAGAGAAAGTTGTCCCGGTTCTAGCAAAATTTGTTTCATAATTTTTTAAGCTTTGGTGAAGGAGTTATTGAATTTCTAATTTGGCAAGAATTTCTGGAATTATTTATATTTGAATTTTTAGCTTTTAAATAAATATTCAGTTTGTAACAGAATTAGGACTACGATATTAGGGCAATTAAATCCAAGATTTTTACAGGACCTAGTAAATGACAAAAGGAAGGTTCAGTCCAAATTTGGGACACAATAAAGCAACTGAACATCTGTAAAAATTCAATAACTGAAAAAAGTAATTGAACTATATAGAGCGTTAAACAGGTGCAATGGCTCCCAAACTTTTTTCTGGTAGTCAAGAATAGGACAATGCACTTTATGTGAATTTTGGGGATTTCCCAGTGGCAAGTTCATCTGGAAAAATTGCATTTGTTTTTGGGAATATTGTTTTATACAGAATTTAACTCTGAGTTGCACAGAACCTAATTGGTACTGATAGAAACTAGAGTTCAATGGCTTTCGAACAAAATTTGTTTGAATATTTTTGGAGCATCCTACAGAAAGTTATGGATTTTCTAAGTTGGAGCCAAATCTGGAATTAATTTCTAATTTGAATTAAACTGTGGGTCCCACTATTTTAAAATGGACCAATGGCATTTAAGCCACAGGGGGACCACAGAGATACAGCGCGTAGCCACAACAGATCCCGGGGCCACACCTGATCCGACGGGTTAAATGGCGCTGACACGCGGGGCCCACCGCTTCGTCTTCCTCCTCCCGACGCGGGCAGCGCGTGGGGCTCCTGCGGCAGTGTTCTCCGGCGAGCCTCGCCGGATCTGCGTTCCCGGCCACCGCAGCATCTAAATTTTGGCACCCAACCTTAATTTCACGCGCTGAGCACGATGGTAGATTCGGGGAGGCTTGCCAACAATCGGAAACAATGGCGCATCGGCGGCGGCGACAGCTAGGGTTCCGGCCATGTCGGAACCTTCGCTCCATGGCTAAACTCTTCTAAAAATGCTGGGGAAGACTCCTGGAACCACTAGGAAGGTTTTGGGAAGGTGAGATGGTCGTGCAACGGTCGACAAAACCATCATCGACGGTGACCGAAGCAACTTCTTAACGGTGGAGGGGAAAACTCGTAATTCTCGAGCTACGGTTGATTATTTTTTGTGATTCCAGTTCGAGAGAGTGTGCAAAGAAGTGTATAAACTATTTTCTAACAATTGTGGAGAGTGATCAAGTGTGGAACTCGAATTGAAAGAATAACCGAGCAAGTTCATAAGTTTTGGCCGAAAGTAAAACTTAGCTAACTTGCTCGATACTCATGTAAACAAGGAGCGGTTTTCACCGACGTGTAGAGCGTGTCTCGGCGTACCAGTTTGCTATAGGAGTCAAAGCGCGAAACTGCGTATAGCGGCCCAGCATCATGGAGCAGAGACGGCGTGTGGTGAACACGATGGCGAGCTTCGGTGTCGCTTCGAAATACCGTCTAAAACCGCAACGAACGGTCGACAGAAGTGAACCAGAGGGTAGACGAGAGAGTGTGGAACAACCTTGCCGTTGAGAGCTTGGCGTGAGAGGCCTTTGGCTGGCCGGCAATGGGCGCGCGGCGTCAAGCGGCACGGGGTGATTGCGGCAGCGACGAAACGGAGCAGCGCGGTGAAAAGTGAACGGGTGAGGGACTTCGGCCGATGGGGGTGGTTTTATAGCCTCCACCGTGGTAGATAAGGACGCAGGGGGGGGTAGCTGGAGGCGACCGACGGCCGATAGCACGCTGGCGGCAAGCAGCGTCGCGGTGTCGCCCGGGGAGAGTAAACAGGGGCGGTGAATCGGTTTCACTGTCTGACCTGTGGGCCCCACCTCTCTCCCTTATCCCCTCCTCTAAATTCCAGCTAAAACATTGTCCAAAAATTCCCAATTTACAGATAGGCTAAGAAAAATATGGGGAATTCAATTCTGCAATCAGATTTCAATTTGGACATAGTTTGCATCAAATGCAAATTCAAATTTGAATTCAAATATGGGTATAAATCTTATTGAATTAAATAGTAACTGAGGTCCAAAATCTCCAAACTTTGAAACCAAGTTCCCTAAACCAGACAAGGTCTTAGGAAAAACTAGAGATTGATTTGGGCAAAGTTTAGTGTAAAGCTAAATTTGATGTCGACGTGAAAAGAATCCTTTGTACGTGTCCAAACAAATGGAAGATGTACTTCAAAAATCGTGAAAATTTTCTGAGAAGCTAGTTAGATATTTAAGAGTCCAAGGAAAAAATTGGAGCCTTGGATTTGAATCTTTTTGGCATGGCCTAATATGCATAGGAACATAATCAAATTACATTTGTTTTGATTTTTATATTGCTGCCATATAATTTGCCCTAGCCATTGCAATCAATAACTTCCCAACTTTGTAGAAAGGTTTATATAAAATGTTCTAGGGTTAGGTGAAGTCCAGTCCTCATGTTTATAAGATTACAACATGAGTAGAAAGAAAACTTTTTAGTGAGGTCAAGTTTATGTGCACAATTATGTTGGCCCCCATTATGTTTGAGAAACCACTTGTAGTTGAACATCACATAAAAGGAAAAAGTGGGATTTTACATTCCTCCCCCCCTAAAATAATCTCGTCCCGAGATTACAAAAGAAGGGCAAAAGATAAAGATCTACTGAACATGTGCCGCTAACAAGTCCGGATAGTTCGTTTTAAGCTATTCCTCACTTTCCCTAGTGGCTTCTTCAGCACTGAGGTTGCTCCACAAGACTTTGTAGAAACGCAAAGTGCGCCTTCTTGTGGTGCGAGTTTTCTCATCAATGATTTGGATTGGATGTTCGGAATACATAAGATCTGGTTGGAGAGTTTCCAAATCCTCAATACGTATATTCGTTGGGGCTTTGAGACATTTCCGCAGCTGAGAAATGTGAAACACATTGTGGACCCCTGCCAGCGACGGCGGTAACTCCAATTGATATGCCACAGGTCCGCATCTTTTGATTATTGCGAAGGGCCCAATAAAACGTGGAGCTAGCTTCCCTCTTACTCCGAATCGATGAATTCCTTTCATCGGGGATACTCGGAGATAAACTTGATCCCCAACCTCGAAGTGAAGAGGTCGACATCGTTTGTCCGCATAGCTCTTCTGACGAGACTGAGCGGCTTTGAGATTGGCTTGAATAAGACGTACTTGCTCTTCGGCTTCATTTATCAGGTCGATGCCATATACCACTCGTTCACCAGATTCGCACCAGTTCAAGGGTGTGCGACACTTCCGGCCATAAAGAGCTTCATATGGCGCCATCTAGATGCTAGCCTGGTAACTGTTGTTGTATGAAAATTCAGCCAATAGTAGATGATCATCCCAATTCCTACCATGGTGGATGGCACAAGCACGAAGCATATCCTCAAGCACTTGGTTTACTCGTTCGGTTTGTCCATCAGTCTGAGGATGATAAGTCGAGTTTCGAATCAGTTTGGTATCCAATGCATCGTGGAGATGCTCCCAAAAGCGAGCAACAAAAATAGATCCACGATCTGAAATGATAGTATGGGGTACTCCATGTAGACACAATATTCTGGAGATATAAAGTTTTGCATACCGCTTTACATCATACTTGACACTGACCGGTATGAAATGAGCTGATTTGGTCAATCGGTCAACAATCACCCAAATTGAGTTGCGCCTATGGAGAGTGGGAGGCAACCCAACAATGAAATCCATGCTGATATCCTCCCATTTCCAAGTCGGTATGCTTAAAGGTTGAGGTTGTCCAGCTGCCTTCATATGGTCAGCCTTGACTCGTTGACACGTATCACATTCGGATACGTATTTTGCTACTTCTCTCTTCATCCGAGTCCACCAGAACTTCTTTCTCAAATCTTGGTACATTTTGTTACTTCCCGGATGAATGGAATACTTGGATAAATGAGTTTCATCTAGTATCTTGTTCTGAAGTTCCATGTTTCGGGGTACCACTATGCGGTTCTTAAACCAGAGGGTACCTTCATCGTCACATCGGAAACATTTCATCTCCCCCTTCTCCATTCTTTGTCGAATGTGAGACATCCCTTTGTCCTCCTTCTGAGCTGCCATAATATCCTCCCTAATAGTGGGAATGAGGGCTAGGTTGTAAAGTGCCCCATATGGAACCAAGTAGAGACTCGGTTCTTCTCCTCCCATTGAGGTAATGGAAAGATTGTTGACATGGGACTTGCGGCTCTGAGCATGTCCTGGGATGGTAGTGGATTTCAATCTCATAATCCTTGATTAATTCCAACCATCTACGTTGTCGCATATTCAAGTCTTTTTGTGTGAAGATGTACTTCAAACTCTTGTGATCGGTGTAGAGATGTACTAGATTACCCAGTAGATAATGTCTCCACATCTTCAATGCTAGTACCATAGCAGCGAGTTCTAGATCATGAGTCGGATAGTGCTGCTCATGATTCCGAAGCTGACGTGAACCATAAGCGATCAATCGTCTGTCTTGCATCAACACATAACCCAAACCAATTCCTGATGCATCACAATATATGTCAAAAGATTTGGTTGTGTCCGGTTGAGCTAATACTGGTGCCGTTGTGAGGTGTTTTACCAATGCCTGAAAACCTCCCTCACATGCCTAAGTCCATACATACCTAATCCCCCTGTTCAGAAGTTCTATCATTGGTTTAGCTATCTTGGACAAACTGGGAATGAACCTCCGGTGATACCCAGCCAAACCTAGGAAACTTCGAACTTCATGTACAGATTTTGGAGACTCCCATTTGAGTACTTGCTTTATCTTGCTTGGATCAACTGCAATCCCTTCTGCTGATATGATGTGCCCTAAAAATGGCACTTGGCTGATCCAAAATTCAAACTTGCTGAACTTAGCATATAGCTGGTGGTCCCGTAATCGTTGAGGCACGATACACAAGTGTTGAGCATGTTCTTCTTCGGATTTTGAATACACAAGGATGTCGTCAATGAAGACCACGACAAACTTGTCGAATTCCGGCATGAACACCAAGTTCATGAGATACATGAAATGAGCCGGTGCGTTGGTCAATCCGAAGGACATAACAAGGTATTCATACAATCCATACCTCATCGAGAATGCTGTCTTTGGTATGTCTTCTGGTCGGATTCTAATCTGATGATAACCAGAACGAAGATCCATCTTCAAAAATACTTTAGCACCCACTAGTTGGTCGAAAAGAATATCAATGCGTGGTAGTGGATACTTGTTCTTGATAGTGACAGCATTGAGTGGACGATAGTCCACACACAGTCTCAAGGTCTTATCTTTCTTCTCTACGAACAATGCAGGACAACCCCAAGGTGATGAACTTGGACGGATGAAACCCTTGTCCTCAAGTTCTGTTAACTGCTCCTTATGTTCTGCAAGTTCCTTGGGTGCCATCTTGTAGGGTGGTCTTGAGATTGGCACTATTCCCGGTACAAGTTCAATCTTGAACTCTATATCTCTTTCTGGGGGCATACCAGGAAGATCTTCGGGAAACACATCCTTTAGTTCCATAACCTCGATATTGTGAGTAGATGAATTCACTAGAATGGCTCTCTCAAGATTGAGGACTTGAGAGGGATGAAGTGGAGAATTTAGATATATTTTTCGTGGAACGAGATCTAGAATAGCACCATGGTATTGTAACCATGCCATTCCCAAGATGACATCTAACTTCTGAATCTCTAATATCAGAAGTTAAGTAAGATATATGGTTCCATCTAGGTTAAGTGGTATCCCAGGAACCAACTCATTTGTTATTGTTTTCCCTGCCGGAGTGCTAATCACATACGGAGGTTTTGTGGAGATTATAGGCATTTGAATTTTAATGACAAAAGACTTGCCAATGACATTGTGTGAAGCTCCGGAGTCAAAGAGCATGACTACGGGATGCTCAAAGATAGAGAACGTACCCGTGAGTACGGGTGCGCCTTCTGGAACGTCCTCAATGGCGAGGTGGTGGACGTTGCCAAGTCTGGGAACTGGCTTCTTGGTCTGGTTGCGGGGTTGGTTCGAGCCTTGGTATGATGACTGTCCTTCGCTCTGCCTACTCTGCCGGCAGTCCTTGGCGAAATGCCCCGTGCGTCCACACGTGAAACACGTGTATAGGGTTTGGCCGGTACGAATGGGAGGACGGAATCCCGATGCATGTGGTGGAGGTGGAAGTGCACATGGGATCATCCCCTGCTGTTGTTGCGGTCGGAAACCGGTGTTGCCGAACTGGCGACCACTGAACATTGGTGGTCGTGATGGCGGTTGCCACCTCTGGCCGGATGGTGATCGATACACCATTCGGTACTTCTGAGAAGCACCACCTCCGCTGCCCTGCAGAGCACTCCGCTTTTTATTTCCTAAGGACAGCTCTCGAGTAGCATCCTCTTGCATGATCGCGGCGTTGAGAATCGTTGAAGCTGCCGCGGTTGAACAAGACAAGCTTGTCCTTCATCTTGGGGTTCAACCCCCGGTAGAATCACTCTCGCTTCCTGTCTTCCGTGTTCACTTGGTCCTGTGCATACTGGGCCAAGTGGTTGAAGGTCTTGGAGTACAAGTAAGCGCTCCTTCCACCCTGCTTCAGCTCCAATAACTCTTGAAGCTTCCTCCTCATAATCCCGGGAGGGATATGGTAGGCGCGGAATGCCTCCCGGAATTCTGCCCAGCTCACGACATAGCCTTCGGGGCGTGCGGTGAGGTAGTTTGCCCACCACGCACCAGCAGAACCCTATAGTTGTTGAGCTACAAATAGAGCCTTCTGTTGTTCGGTTATCTCGAGTAAACCAAACTTCCCTTCAATGGTGCGGAGCCAGTTGTCCGCCTCCAATGGTTCGTCGGACTCTCTGAAGACCAGTGGATGTGTCGATGCAAAATCCGAGTATGAACTCGGATATGACTGACGTGGCCCATCAGCATGTTGCCCCCCTTGACGGGACGAGTGCTGTACAAGGGTCCGCAAAAACTCGGTTTGCTCGTCGCGCGAGCCGAGTACTGCTGCGAGAACCTCCACGAGACTTCTGGGAAGTGTAGGTGGAGGTGGCTACGTCTGGGGCGTATTCTGCCCCGGGGGTGGTGTGTCATCCCCCTGCCCTCCACTTGAGCCTCCCACTTCTGAAGCTGTACGTGTATGCACCATGCTTCCATACAACGATTTACACCATAAGTCTCATTGCCTCAAGTTCATCCTTCCATATAAATAGTAATGCAGTAGACCACGATAGATAATATACAACAACAACATATATTGATAAAGTATAAGCTTTATACAAGATATATTATCTCTGACCAAGTTTACAGTAGTAAACTCCAAAATGATGGACTCCCACTATGGAAATACATCTCTACTATACTTGGTACCCATGAGATGTCGTACATATCTTGTCATTGTAGACATAAACACCACTACTCTTAATATGACACAAACATGGTCACAAAAGAAAAACACGAGCAACTATTAAACTATATGTTGCCCCGTGTCGGCAGAAGTACTGCCACATCCCACTTCAATACGTCCTACTCGACGTATTCAAGTTCCTCGGGATCTTTTTCTTCTTCTGTAAGACCTATATGTGCTGAATACATTGGCTTGTAGTGAATACAATTGGCTTTGATGATAAAAGTTTTGAATTTCACCAAAACACCTTTTTATCAAGGTCCGACTCTAGCTCTAAGCTACTGCAAGGTCCGACGGTAGGTCCGGCTTGGTTTGGGTAGCTCTGGCTACGTTAGATGCTAGGTCCGACTTCTTGGTAAGGTCTGACTAGATTTGGTAAGCTCCGGTAAGCTTTATCATTAGCTCCGACATGTCTTTGTTAGCTCCGGCATATATTTGATAGCTCCGGAATGCTTTTGCTAAGCTCCGACGTACTTTGTCTAGCTCTGGTTTTGGGTTGACTAGTTTTGACTAGTTTTTGGTAAGCTCCGGCGCTAGGTCCTGCTAGTTTTGTAAGCTCCGGCGGGATCTTGGTTGTACTAGTTTTGGTAAGCTCCAGCGCTAGGTTCTACTAGCTTTTGTTAGCTCTGGCTCAAGTTCCGGGTTGCTTTGGCAAGGTCCAGAACTTGACCGTAGTGCTTCTGCTTTTCACTTGCAATGTTTCGTACTTGCTTTACATTGTTGGAAAGATTGCTTAGTATTCATTTTCTAAGTTTTTGGTGCGTTTTGGTTGATAGGGATAATATTGTGTTACCGTGGTTTTGCAACATGCTTATGTGAGGTGCTCACGTAAGGTGTTGTGTTCGGAACTGACATGAGTCAAGTCGAGGACTTGGGCTCGTATGGATTGGTTGTTTATTCATGTGCAGGTGTTGCTTGAGTTCAAGACATGGCTGGTGACGGGATCCATTGGACTAGTCTCAGGGAGGAGATGAGGTTCCAACAACCAAATTCAGGAGGAATTGTGGTTGAACTGATCGGGAGGTTGCGCAGCATGATTGAATCAAGAACAATGCATATGAAGGTATCATGGACGTCATTGGAAGATGTTTGCACGTTTTCAAGTAGTGCATGGACGTGGCTACATGGTTCCGAGACGTGATGAAGAGATGTGGACGTAAAGAGTTGGTCGGAAAGGTCCAACCGACTAGGTTATGGACTCAGGCTGCGACTGAGTCGGGTTTGACTCAAATATGGAAATATTTGAGTTGGTTATGATAGGATTTCGTGTGGGTCACGAATTTGAGTTGTTTAGGAATGTGGGATACTTTCCTAAGGGGTTTGGAAGTCTTAAGGTTGCTTCTATCTGCGTATAGAAGAATCTTGAGCAGTTATGGAAAGTTACGATTCGTGATCTGAGTAGGATTGGAGTCCTAGTTGGTATTGGGTTGGCCTAAGGGCTGGTTATATAAGCAAGGGAGCCCAGAGCTCGTTGGACACGACTTGGGGGCTGTTCCTCTTGTGTTCTATTGAATAAAATTCGTAGTTTCAAGGAACTTTCGTGCCTTGTTCGTCCGACTTGTTCCAAACAAGTTTTACTCGTCGAGTTTCTGGACAGCACTACCTTTCGTTGGTGGTTTTATCATAACTCGAGTTTTAGAGATCCAATTGACGTGATTCCTTTTGGGTTGTATTCAGAACTTGATTGTCTATCATCTGTAAAAATTTCACGGTCATTGGATTTGTGGTCTATGATCTACACGAGTTTCTTTGCAGCGTACCAGAACTGTTTTTTCTCGGGTAGGGCAGATTGACCATTGTCTATGATCTACATGAGTTTTTCTAGACGGATTTGAGTGATTCTTTTTGTGTTATTTTCGTGACTTGATTCTCTCTGATATCTATCACTTTTGTCACGGTGAAACACGTTTAGATTAGTCTCACACACGATTTCTTTAACATATCGTTTTTCTGCCGAAAGGGTTTGGGGTTTAATTGTTTCCGCTGCGTAAGATTTTTAAATCTACCATTCACCCCCCTCTGGTAGCTTTTCGCGTGCTCTTCGATCCTACAATTGGTATCAAAGCCACGGTGCTCTAATCTTTGTGATTTGCACGTGTTTTTGACTAATCATCATGGAGAAGTACTATGCCAAACCTTGTGTGTTCGCTGGTATTGATTTTCAGGTTAGGAAGGCACGCATGGAGGCTTTCATCCAGGCACAAGGCTTTGCAATATGGGAAAAGGTATTCAAGCCTTACGAAGTGCCATCAAACGATCAATTTACAGCTACAAATCTGAGAGATGTCGACAACAACAACAAGGCTCGGAACTTGATCATACAAGGATTAACACAAAGCGACTTCGACCGTGTTGCACACCTCCGATCTGCATACGATGTGTGGAAAGCACTTTGTGACTACCACGAAGGATCCAACACGATCAAGGAGGTAAGGCAAGACATGTTCAAGAAAGAATACATGCGCTTCGAGATGCAACCCGGTGAGTCAATTGATGATCTCTTTGCTCGCTTTAATAAAATTCTCAGCAACTTGCGAAGCGTCAATGTTAATTTTTCAGATGCTAAAAATGCTAGGCAATTGTTAAGTGCATTAGACATGTCAATTTGGGAGATGAAAGTTACATCTATTCGTGAATCTACTGTCATGAGTACACTTACATTAGATGTGCTATATTCCAAGCTAAAAACTCATGAAATTGATATAATATCACGTAAGAACCCCAACTATCTATTGCTTTTGTTTCTCAACGTGATATGCCTAGCTCCGGCCAATCTTCATCTTGTAGTACACTTGCTTTGTTGTCCTCTCTAACCCTTGAACAGATTGAGGAGTTTCCAGAGGAGGAGCTAGCACTTCTTTCTACGAGGTTCTCAAAAGCATTGCAAAATGTGAGAACTAGAAGGAGAGGAAGCTCCGAACCTCAACGATGCTTCGAATGTGGTAACACGGGACATTTTCGTTCAGATTTCCCTAACCTTTCAGGTCCTACTTCCCGGAATGAAAAGAAAACAAGAACGAAGCACTCCTCTGCAAAAGATACAAAGAAAAAGAAGGGTATCATTGGACGCAAGATGATTAACAGCTTCATCACCGCACTACAAGAACTTAGTTCAAGTGATGTAGACTTTGAAAGTGATGAAGATGATGACAATCTGGCCAATTTATGCTTCATGGCGGGCAAAACAAGATCAAGATCAAGTCAGGAGGATGCAGAACACTACAGTGAAGACGACGAGGTATGTTCTACCTGCAATGAAATGTGTGATGCTATTTCTCGTGCAACTATTATTGTCAAGAAAAAGGACAAAAAGCTTAGGGATAATGCTGCTAAAATTGAATCACTAGAATCTGAAATTAACCATTTAAAAACTTTGATTCCTAGTGATGATGCATGTCCCTCATGTGACTTAATCTATGAACAATTGTCCGCATTAAGAAGTGCACACTCCTCCACTCTAGATAGGCTTGATGAAGAAATTGAAAAGAACATAGAGCTTGCTGCACTTAATGATAAAAACTTGAAAGATGCTAGCTGTTCTACAATTGATTTGCATTGTTCTACTTGTGATGATCTTGATAAGAAACTACAGGATGCTATGAATGAAATTTCTATATTGAACAATGCTTTACGTTCTCATGAAGTTAAATTTTGTTCAAATTGCAAACTAAAAGGAAAAACTTCATGTGAAAATTGCCTTGATCTGTCCAATAAACTTGATGACATGCATAGGACATTAGATTGGTTTTGTAATGGGAATAAGAACCTCAACTTACTGCTGAATTCTTCCAAGTCATGCAATGATAAAACTGGTTTAGGTTTTGTTTCTCATGCTCATGCTAAGGACATCCACCTAAAATTGTAAAGTCATTAGGAAGTGGTTTGATTCAAACAGTTCCTAAACAAAAAGGAGTGGTTTTCAAATCTGCAGGAGTGTTGCCTCATTCGGTTTCAAATAAAAATATTACTTGCTCATCTAGACATGAACACAAAGTTAAATTCTATTGTACCTTCTGTGGTAAAGATGGTCATGTCATAGATTTTTGTTATAGACTAGCTAAACAACAGAAAAGGGAAAGAATGGTTGCTAGATCTCATAACTTTCATGCAAAATTTGCTGCACACATTGAACCGAATGTACAACTTGCTGTTTTGAGTCAAAAACATTAAAAGTTTACCTCCGGAACTTCTGTTTTTGCCTCCGGAGCTACTGATTTTTGTGCTACACAAGTAACACCTTATAGGTCAGTAGTCAAGAATAAAAAATCTCAAACTTTGACTCATAAACCTGCTGTTTTGTCTTAGCTTTCGCGTGTTTTTCCTGCTGCACGTCTCGTGACTCAGTACTGGATTCCTAAATGTCTTTTGACTAACCCCAGTATTGAGTCATCGACGTATTGTGCTTTTATATAGGTTACACGTTTGAGGAAGGAGAACGTTTGGATTGTGGATTCAGGTTGTTCACGCCACATGACCGGTAACAAAGATTGGTTCTCCTCCCTCGCTTCTGTGTCACGTGTAGAGAATGTTACTTTTGCCGATAATTCTTCAACTCCTATAATTGCTAAGGGTTCGGTTAGAGTAAATGATCACTACACTTTGAAAGATGTGGCACTTGTCAAAAATTTGAAATACAACTTGCTTTCTGTTGCACAATTGCTTGATGAAAATCTAGAAATTATTTTCAATAAAAATTGTTGCAAAGTTGTAGGTTCAAATTGTGAGCTTATTTTTAACATGTCTCGGTTTGGAAGAGTTTTTAAAGCTGATTTTGATATGTATTCCTCTAAGCATAGGTGTCTAGTTGCTAATGATTCAAAGGACTTATATTTTTGGCATCGTAGACTTGGTCACGTAGGCTTTGATCACCTAACGCGTGTTAGTGCTCTTGATCGCATACGTGGGCTGCCTAAGCTTAAAGGGGACAAAGAAATTGTGTGCTCTTCTTGTAGACATGCTAAGATGGTTGCAGGTTCACATACTCCTCTCACAATGATCATGACAACTGAACCATGTCAACTTTTGCATCTTGACACCGTAGGACCTTCACGTGTCCAATCCTTCGGAGCTAAATGGTATGTTCTTGTTATTGTTGATGATTATTCTAGATACTCTTGGGTTTACTTTATGGCATCTAAGAATGAAGTTTTTAGCCCCTTTATAACTTTATTTCTTAGATTATCAATTGATCATCCAGGATCATTAAAAGAAATTAGAAGTGATAATGGAACTGAATTTGAAAATCAATCTTTTGATCGCTTTTGTGCTGAAAATAGAATAGATCATCAATTCTCTTCACCATATGTACCTCAACAAAACGGTGTTGTAGAAAGAAAGAACTGAACCTTAGTTGAGATGGCTAGGACTATGCTTGATGAATATCAAACTCCTAGGAAATTTTGGGCTGATGCATTAGCAACCGCTTGTTATGTCTCAAATCGTGTTTTCTTGCGTGCTAAGCTAGGTAAAACACCATATGAGCTTCGGTTTGGACATAGGCCTAGTGTTACACACTTTCGGGTCTTTGGATGCAAATGCTTTGTTAAGAAACATGGTAATCTTGATAAATTTGAACCTAGAT
Source organism: Tuctoria greenei (assembly GCA_036927565.1). Taxonomy (NCBI): domain Eukaryota; kingdom Viridiplantae; phylum Streptophyta; class Magnoliopsida; order Poales; family Poaceae; genus Tuctoria; species Tuctoria greenei. The sequence continues at coordinate 67,262,871 of JAYESD010000004.1, read as the reverse complement.
CCATTGATGGCATGTTTCTTGGCTATCCATCTCATACTAGAGGCTACTGTGTGCTTTTACTTGACACTAATAAAATTGTGGAGACTTGTGAAGTGTCTTTTGATGAAGCTAGCCCAGGTACTAGCTCCGGTGTTGCAGGACCAGATCCGTATCCTCAGGGGGAGGGTATTTTCGAAGATGAACAAGAGCCGGTGATACTGCCTGGTAGTTCCGAAGTTGACACGTGTCCAGCTCCGGGCATTGAACAAGCTCCGGCTATCACCTATGTTGGTCCTGATCGTCCACAAGTCACAAGCTCATCAATCTATGATGAACCTAATGAAGAAGAAGCTTGTGAGACATCTGTTCCCCTACGTTTTTACAAAGATCATCCCCCACAACAGATGATTGGAAGCTTGCACGAACGAGTCACATGGTCCAGGTTTTGCGATCCAAACTCTCATGCTCATTCTGCTTTTGTTGCTTCTTTTGAACCCAAAGATATATCACACACACTCACTAATGAATCTTGGATTATTGCCATGCAAGAAGAGTTAGAAAATTTTGAAAGAAATAATGTTTGGGAACTTGTACCTCCACCTCAAGGTTACACTTTAATTGGAACTAAATGGGTATTTAAAAATAAACAAAGTGGGGATGGGGTTGTGGTTAGGAATAAGGCTAGGTTGGTTGCTCAAGGTTTCACTCAAGTTGAAGGTCAAGATTTTGATGAAACTTTTGCTCCTGTCGCTAGATTAGAAGCCATAAGAATTTTGTTAGCTTTTGCAGCATCTAAAGGTTTTAAGCTATTTCAAATGGATGTTAAAAGTGCTTTTCTTAATGGCTACATAGATGAGGAGGTTTATGTCAAACAACCACCGGGTTTTGAAAATTCAAATTTTCCTAATCATGTTTACAAACTGTCCAAAGCCTTATACAGTCTCAAACAAGCCCCTAGAGCTTGGTATGATAGGTTAAAAACATTCTTACTTGAAAAGGGGTTTACCATGGGCAAGGTTGATAAAACTCTTTTTGTGCTTAAACATGGCAATGACTCATTATTCGTTCAAGTGTATGTGGATGATATTATCTTTGGTTGTGCTTCTCATGATCTTGTGTCCAAGTTTTCAGCAATGATGAGTTCCGAATTTGAAATGAGTATGATGGGTGAACTCACTTACTTTTTGGGGCTGCAAATCAAGCAAACCAAGGAGGGTACCTTTGTGCATCAAACGAAGTATACCAAAGACCTCCTAAGGCGCTTCAACATGGACAAAAGCAAGCCTCTTCGGACACCAATGGGAACAGCAACACCACTTGAACTTGATGAAGATGGTGAATCCGTGAATCAAAAAGAATATAGAAGCATGATCGGATCACTTTTGTACCTCACGACATCAAGATTGGACATACAATTCAGCGTATGTCTTTGTGCACGGTTTCAAGCTTCCCCACGTGTTTCACATCGTCAAGCCATCAAAAGGATTCTCAGGTACTTACATGGAACTCAAGAATTTGGCATTTTTCTTCCTTCTTCCTCAACCGTTACTTTGAAAGCTTTTTCGGATGCTGATTTTGGGGGTTGTAGGATTGATATGAAAAGTACTTCCGGTGCTTGTCATTTTCTTGGTAATTCTCTTGTTGCTTGTTCCTCTAGAAAACAAAATTCAGTTGCACAATCCACAGCCGAATCTGAATATGTAGCTGCTGCTAGTGCTTGCTCACAAATTCTTTGGATTGTTCAAACACTTAAGGACTATGGGGTTGATCTAGATAGTATTCCACTATTCTGTGATAACACTAGTGCCATTTGCATTGCTAAAAACCCCGTGCAACATTCTAGAACTAAGCACATTGACATTAGGTATCACTTTCTCCGAGATAATGTTGAAAAAGGAAACATTGTGCTTCACCATGTAGATACCGAACAACAATTGGCTGACATTTTTACAAAACCTTTGGATTTCACTCGTTTTTGTTACATTCGTAGTGAAATGGGGGTTATGCATCCTCATGGCATAAATTGAGGGGGAGTTTTTGAAACATGGAAAGTCTATGTGTGAATCTGAAATTAAAATAATATGAGCATAGTATTTCATACATATATGACTTTGTGATTCCTTTTACATGATGAAAGTTCTTACTACATTACTCGTCTTATACATTTTGTAGTTTTTTCCATGTCTAGTAATTGGAATAATTACTTACACTAAAACTGGTCATGGTCGAACTTTCTTGCTGTTTTGAACTTGTTACATGTTCACAACTGCTTTTAATCATTGAGAATTTATCAAGTAATCAACTCACATGTTGAGTTTTTATGAACAAATATAAATTTAGAAAAGATCAAGAGAATATGCATGCATCGCACTTCTTCTTTTGAGATGGCTTATCATTGCACTTAGATATGAACTTGGAAGAAGTTGTGTATGACTAAAACCATGTTCTTAAGCTCCTGATTGTCAAATGACATAGGCTTCGCTTGGTTGGTTAGAATAAGGCAGATGTGCATATAATCTCTTGCAAATATCATATGATCCAAATTTATGCTTTGAAAAATAATAAAATGCAGCAACTAGTGTCATGTTTTCAGGTTTTGAAATAGTTAAGTTTGTGAGATCATGACTTGATTAAATTGAAAATTACATTTGATCTCTAGCATGGCTTACACTACTTTATGTATTTCATTGATGTGATAATGTAAGGTACTTGATAGTATGACTTGGATGAGCTTTGTTTATATGTATATGTTATAATATGCTCATAACAATAAAGGGGGAGAGATAATTTGTTTATATCTCATGACTTGCTGAATACATTGTCAAAGGGGCAGAGATAAGCATGAAGAGAGAGAGAATATGTGCATAAGGAGAGATAATAAAGGGGGAAAGATAATATGGGATAATTATAATTTTTCTTCTCATTCACTTTTGATTTACAAAGGGGGAGAAATTGTCTTCAAAACTTTTATGTGAATAAGCCAATGTTCGGATTTTAAATGGTGTTGCCAATGCATTCATCAAGGGGGAGATTGTAAGACCTATATGTGCTCTAGCTCTGAGCTACTGCAAGGTCCGAAGGTAGGTCCGGCTTGGTTTGGGTAGCTCCGGCTACGTTAGATGCTAGGTCCGACTTCTTGGTAAGGTCCGACTAGCTTTGGTAAGCTCCGGTGAGCTTTATCTTTAGCTCCGGCATGTCTTTGTTAGCTCCGGCATATATTTGATAGCTCCAGAATGCTTTTGCTAAGCTCCGACGTACTTTGTCTAGCTCTGGTTTTGGGTTGACTAGTTTTGACTAGTTTTTGGTAAGCTCCGACGCTAGGTCCTGCTAGTTTTGTAAGCTCCGGCGGGAGCTTGGTTGTACTAGTTTTGGTAAGCTCCGGCGCTAGGTTCTACTAGCTTTTGTTAGCTCCGGCTCAAGGTCCGGGTTGCTCTGGCAAGGTCCAGAACTTGATCGTAGTGCTTCTGCTTTTCATTTGCAATGTTTCGTACTTGCTTTACATTGTCGGTAAGATTGCTTAGTATTAATTTGCTAGGTTTTTGGTGCGTTTTGGTTGATATGGATAATATTGTTTTACCGTGGTTTTGCAACATGCTTATGTGAGGTGCTCACGTAAGGTGTTATGTTCGGAACTGATGTGAGTCAAGTCGAGGACTTGGGCTCGTATGGATTGGTTGTTTATTCATGTGTAGGTGTTGCTTGAGTTCAAGACATGGCTGGTGACGGGATCCATTGGACTAGTCTCAGGGAGGAGATGTGGTTCCAACAACCAAATTCAGGAGGAATTGTGGTTGAGCTGATCGGGAGGTTGCGCAGCATGATTGAATCAAGAACAATGCATATGAAGGTATCGTGGACGTCATTGGAAGATGTTTGCACGTGTGCAAGGAGTGCATGGACGTGGCTACATGGTTCCGAGACGTGATGAAGAGATGTGGACGTAAAGAGTTGGTCGGAAAGGTCCAACCGACTAGGTTATGGACTCAGGCTGCGGCTGAGTCGGGTTTGACTCAAATATGGAAAGATTTGAGTTGGTTATGATAGGATTTCGTGTGGGTCACGAATTTGAGTTGTTTAGGAATGTGGGATACGTTCCTAAGGGGTTGTCTTAAGATTGCTTCTATCTGCGTATAGAAGAATCTTGAGCAGTTATGGAAAGTTACGATTCGTGATCTGAGTAGGATTGGAGTCCTAGTTGGTATTGGGTTGGCCTAAGGGCTGGTTATATAAGCAAGGGAGCCCAGAGCTCGTTGGACACGACTTTGGGGCTGTTCCTCTTGTGTTCTATTGAATAAAATTCGTAGTTTGAAGGAACTTTTGTGCCTTGTTCGTCCGACTTGTTCCAGACAAGTTTTACTCGTCGAGTTTCTGGACAGCACTACCTTTCGTTGGTGGTTTTATCATAACTCGAGTTTTACAGATCCAATTGACGTGATTCATTTTGGGTTGTCTTCACAACTTGATTGTCTATCATCTGTCAAAATTTCACGGTCATTGTATGTCTGGTCTATGATCTACACGAGTTTCTTTGCAGCATTCCGGAACTGTTTTTTCTCGGGTAGGGCAGATTGACCATTGTTTGATCTTTCGATCATAACTTGAGTTTTTCTCGATGGATTTGAGTGATTCTTTTTGTGTTGTTTTCGTGACTTGATTCTCTCTGATATCTATCACTTTTGTCACGGTGAAACACGTTTACACTAGTCTCACACATGATTTCTTTAACAGATCATTTTTCTGCCAAAAGGGTTTGGGGTTTAATTGTTTCCGCTGCGTAAGATTTTTAAATCTACCATTCACCCCCCCTCTGGTAGCTTTTCACATGCTCTTCGATCCTACATCTTCTTCGTCATCCTCAAGATTAGGCACCAAGGGTACGGGTGCTGAAGTAGAAGCTACTACCTCACCCATTATCGATGCTTTTGTGGCAGCCAATGCTTGTACATCAGCTTGCACCATAAACATCCTAAAGCCGTCAAGTTCCTGCTGGGCCTCTTCACAGCTGGCTTTCCAGTCCTGAGCCTCCACCCTGGACCGATCTCGATCTTTAGTCATCGTGCTCAACTGAGTACCCAGCTGGTGCACATCAACTAAGCTTGCTTCTAACTCAATTTCCATCTCTTGAGTTGCTCCACGAGCCTCTGACAGGTCTTGAGCAATTAAGTCATACTGCTCTTCTTTGAAAAGGAGACGTTGGTTGAGAGGAGCGTCAAGGTTCTAAGCGATTTATTCTCACACTCAAAATGATCCCCTCGAATCATGGTTTCCCTCAGATTATCCACCAGCTCCCTAATGCATGTCTTCTGGGTGCCATTTTTGCGATGTGATGCTGATGCATACACTGCTAAGGCTGTCACCGATGTCCCCCCGCGGATGTCATAATCGGCGATCAATCGGTTAGCCCACTCTTCAGCAGCACTACCGCTGACCAGAAAGAACTTATACGGAGTACCCACTAGCTGATGATGGTGAAGTTTGCAAAACCTCCCCATAGCAACACTTGCGGCGAAGCTCCAAGTTTCTTCCAACAGAACACCCCTTGTTTTGATAGAAAAGGGGGCCCATCTGTTGCTTGGTGGACCAGCAGGCACGTCGACATAGATGACACACTTTTTTACCCTGCTGTCATGGAATTCTTTTGCCCAATAGCTAGGCGCCTCCTCATATCCGCACTGGCTTAACAGCATGACAAACAAATCCGAAAACCCGCCTTGACCAGTGCATGTCGTGTGCACCCAACCGTTAGGTAATTGGATCAGCTCTGCTGCCATCCTCCTGTAGAAACACCACAGTTTCATACAGGATTTTTCAGAATCAAAGGTGGAGTTGAATACTAAAGTTGTAGTATACTTTCCTAGATTTCCAGATTGTACTCATACAGCTACATGTGAGCTAGGGAATAGAATCTATACAGGTTTTAAGTTAACCCATATTTTCTGGAAATTTTGACAGAACCTCCCCTGTATATGTAGTGATGTCTACAATTTATACAGGGATATCATGACAATATTTTGAGGTAATGACAAAAGAAACTTTGTATAACATCAAGTTAACAATCCAGAAGTAAAAGAGTTACCCCCTGAAAAGTTTGTTATACAGGTATTGCGCGCGAATTCACAAATAGGTGCAAACTGTTCCAAGTTCTGGACTACCAGAACCAAGTTTGCGACAAATGGAATTAGACACCGCTATACCCAGATTTAGATCATGAATGCCAAATAATGTTGATAGAGGACTTCCTAATCTTTCTAGAAACGTATATATGTGACTATGTCACTATTCTGGATTAAAAGTTATAACTATCCAAACCAAACAGTTGAACTGACTGATTTGCACCAGCAGTCCTGCAGTCCACTGTTTTGACATCCAAATTTGATTTGACTCAAATTCAAATTTGGAAAAACTCTAATCATCAAACCTGTAGATCTTCTTATTCCCTTTTCAGACATGTGTCATAATAAGCCAGAAGATGTTTCTACAGTGAGTTAGGGCAATATTTATGGAACTGGTACAATGGTTGGGTCATCTGGAGTCGTTTTTGTATACTCCAAATTTCAACGGATTATCAAACATTTCTCCCCTGATGGTCAACAGAAAAGTTGTAGAGGTCTTCACGAAATTTCCATTCATATATGATACCCTTTGGCTATCTATCAGATAACCAAGATTACAACCCGGCGAAGTTGAGCCAACTTCTGCCAGAAATCATGAATCTTGATTCTATCTACCTTATCGAGTCGGAGTTCCTTTTTACAGAGTCCAAACCTACCAGCATCTGATATTTGGACTTTCCAAAACATTATGCATCCATTCTGTCGTTGGGGATGGTCTAGTATCATGTTTGATACTGACGGTACTACGTATCTCACCAAAGAAAATTCTATCCGGTATATCCGGTTACGTCCATAGGTGGTTCCTATATCGTTCTCTCACAAACGGCTTCTACACGGTCTTCTACCGTAGTTAATGCTGCAAAAGACAAACAATCCCCTTTCACACTTTCACACCTCAAGGGTGGTACGGGGAAACACGACAGGCAGTCACAATAATACATATGAAAGTAATTGCATACGACTCTGGTGTGAGTCGCCCTCGAGCGAGGTCACGTCTCGAGGTACATGGCTGTAAATACGTATGTACAGCAAAGACTCCCGTATGATCTGGCTTATACACGCTTGGGCATATGTGTTTCGCATGCTCCCATAGAACATGAATGGTTCTAGAGAGGCATACTATCGGGTTATACACCACCCGACGGGGGCTCCCACTAACTTTGAAGCACGCTGGGGTACCGCGTCTCATAGGTTCTCAGAAACATTGAAAGCTTCAGAGACTCCTATTAACTTCTGTGCCAAGCCACGGAAATTTCACATACAACTACTCGTATGCTGAGCTTATCGAGATTGATCCGCTCTCAGTGGCCTACCCTACCTCTTACCTGACGTCAGGGCGTCGTTACAGAATATAATAACACACAGTTAGTTTACCACCTTTATATCTTATAATAATATTACTCCTTATAAGGGAATATAGCTAATTCCTCACTCAGACCCTAATTTTTTTGAAAATATGTTCTTTTCAAGTACACTGTTCCCAATGATGGTCTGATACCATGTCTGTGGGGATCGGAATCCCGACATCCAAGGATCTCATTGGGTGGTTTCGTGCGATGCGACACCCAACAGTATACAAGAACAGAACGAGAATAAAACATAAGACGGAGTCTTTTATTTATCTTACAGCGGAAGTTTTACAATACTAGCGGAAGGAAAGAAATATATATATCATAGATACGATCTCAACACTAGCTAGGCAAAAGAAAAGTCACCCATGTCCTGGATGCTTCGCACTAGCAACACGCAAGTCACGGCGGCGTGCAGGGTTCCCACTCGGTTGTACACCCTGGAGGGGGTGCAGCCTAAATATCAAACCCTTCATCAATTGTATAACCTGCAAAAACTCATTAACTGCAAACGTGAGTATAAGGCTCAGCAAGACTAACCCGTCTCACTAGACATATGCAAGGGGGACACTAAACATAGGTAAGGTGAAGCAAAAATGACTCGCCTACAATTGGATCCTTAAAATCAAGTTTTAAGTAGCAAATGACATTCTCCAAGCACGGCACATCATGGGTTCCACAATCAAACAAGAAACGTTTTGCCGATGATATGACATGCCCAGAGCACATAATACTATTACAGCTAAAGTACGGGGAAACTGTAAACTTTAATGTGACTATCTCTAAATCATATAAGGTTGTAAAACAATTATAATTCAGTACAATTTATTTCTCTTACTTCTTCAGTATTTACTACGTCACGGTGCAGTGAACAAGTGGTACTCTATTACCGCGAGGGACGGTAATTGCAATCAGGACACACCCGGACAGCACGACACATACGTCGCTCGAAAGTGTCAGCGAGTACACCTGTACCTACATAACACTTCTGTACTAGGCGTAAATGGCCATCTTTCACAAGAAACCCGAACGCCAAGCCCTTCTCACCTCCGCAAACAGAAGGTCTTCGCACGGAACACCTCATGTGTCCGCCGACCGATTTACACCTTACTGTCCTCAACCCACCCCTATCGATGGTGAGTTAATGGGCCTCGACACCCCAGTTATCGAGTTACATCAGTTTACTGGATTCCATATGTTATGTCACCGGTACAATTCAAGCTTGTCCGAAGGGGCCGCATACAGACGGGCCTTAATCGACACAGGCAGGGCTATGCGACCGAGACTCAATTCTCACCGCTTCCTATCCATCCCCTGCCCGGTCTCAGTTTATTATATTAAGCCATTAACCAATCCTGTGAGATATGTCCTACCTTTCTCGCGAGTAGATTCCAACTACTCGACTTCTACCGGATTCCCTATACATTAGCAAGGCAGTTACTACAGGTCAAACTGTAACTCGTTCCAACCAATCCCTGGGATTTTTTGTCATTCAAGTGGGTATAAATCATCCTAAATGTAATGCACATTTCATATGCTAATCATCATAGTGATAAAGTAAAATTTTATAAACGACTTAAATGCAAACCGGGGCTTGCCTAGTTGCAGGTCAGAGTCGGGGTTAATCTCTGGAAGGTGCTCTTCCAAGGCTTTTGGTTCTTCCTCGACTTCGATCACTATACGATATGCATATAACATGTATATAAATGACTTTGAAAAATAATTATGACTAAGACAATAATTTAATCCATGGTGATCATTATATGATAGGTACCTTAATTGGCTTTGGAACATTGATGGTAGATACTAGGGAATATGATCAAAGCTCTTGCAAAGAACAGGAGATGATCAAAGTATATTGTTGTCTCTAAAATTATGGCAAGTATTAAACTTCCAAGAATTTTAAAGAAGAAACTGTAGCTTGAACAAAGCTTCCAGTTGATAATCATGATAGAGGAAGTTGTCCTGTTCTAGCAAAATTTGTTTCATAATTTGCTAAGCTTTGGTGAAGGAGTTATTGAATTTCTAAGTTGGCAAGAATTTCTGGAATTATTTATATTTAAATTTTTAGCTTTTAAATAAATATTCAGTTTGTAACTGAATTAGGACTATTATATTAGGTCAATTAAATCCAAGATTTTTACAGGGACTAGTATATGACAAAAGTAAGGTTCAGTCCAAATTTGGGACATAATAAAGCAACTGAACATCTGAAAAAATTCAATAACTGAAAAAAGTAATTGAACTATACAGAGGGTTAAACAGGTGCAATGGCTCCCAAACATTTTCTGGTTGTCAAGAATAGCGCAATGCATTTTATGTGAATTTTGGGGATTTTCCCAGTGACAAGTCCATCTGGAAAAATTGCATTTGTATTTGGGAAGATTGTTTTATACCGAATTTAACTCTGAGTTGCACAGAACCTAATTGGTACTGATAGAAACTAGAGTTTAAGGGCTTTCAAACAAAATTTATTTGAATATTTTTGGAGCATCCTACAGAAAGTTATGGATTTTCTATTTTTGAGCCAAATCTGGAATTAATTTCTAATTTGAATTAAACCGTGGGTCCCACTATTTTAAAATGGACCAATGGCATTTAAACCACACGGGGACCACAGAGATACAGCACATAGCCACAACAGATCTCGGGGCCACACCTGATCCGATGGGTTAAAAGGCGCTGACACGCGGGGCCCGCCGCGTCGTCTTCCTCCTCGTGATGCGGGCGGCGCACGGGGCTCCCGCGGCGGTGTTCTCCGGCGAGCCTCGCCGGATCTGCGTTCCCGTCCATCGCAGCATCTAAATTTCGGCGCCCAACCTTAATTTTACGCGCTGAGCACGATGGTAGGGTCGGGGAGGCTTGCCGACGATTGGAAACAGTGGCGCATCGACGGCGGCGACAGCTAGGGTTCCGGCCATGTCGGAACCTTCGCCCCGTGGCTAAACTCTTCTAGAAATGCTGTGGAAAGACTCCTGGAAGCACTAGGAAGGTGTTGGGAAGGTGAGATGGTCGTGCAACGGTCGGCAAAACCATCACCGACAGTGACCGAAGCAACTTCTTAACGGCGGAGGGGAAAACTCGTAATTCTCGAGCTACGGTTGATTATTTTTGGTGATTCCAGTTTGAGAGGGTGCGCAAAGAAGTGTGGAAACTATTTTCTAGCAAATGTGGAGAGTGATCAAGTGTGGAACTCGAATTGAAAGAATAACTGAGCGAGTTCATAAGTTTCGGCCGAAAGTAAAACTTAGCTAACATGCTCGATACTCGCGTAAACAAGGAGCGGCTTTCACCGACGTGTAGAGTGTTTCTCGGCGCACCAGTTTGCTATAGGAGTCGAAACGTGAAACTGCGTGTAGCGGCCTAGCACCGTGGAGCAGAGACGGAGTGTGGTGAACACGACGGCGAGCTTCGGTGTCACTTCGAAATACCGGCTAAAACTGCAACGAATGGTCGACAGAAGTGAACCAGAGGGTAGAAGAGAGAGTGTGGAACAACCTTGCCGTTGAGACCTTGGCACGAGAGGCCTTCGGCTGGCCGGCAACGGGCACGCGGCGTCGAGCGGCACGGGGTGATTGCGGCAGCGAAGAAACGGAGCGGCACGGTGAAAAGTGAACGGGTGAGGGACTTCGGCCGACGGGGGGTGGTTTTATAGCCTCCATCGCGGTAGATAAGGACGCAGGGGGGGATAGCTGGAGGCGACCGACGGCCGACGGCGCGCTGCCGGCATGCAGCATCGCGGTGTCGCCCGGGGAGAGAAAACAGGGGCGGTGAATCGGTTTCACTGTCTGACCTGTGGGCCCCACCTCTCTCCCTTATCCCCTCCTCTAAATTCCAGCTAAAACATTGTCCAAAAATTCCCAAAATTTACAGGTAGGCTAAGAAAAATATGGGGAATTCAATTCTGCAATCAGATTTCAATTTGGACATAGTTTGCATCAAATTCAAATTCAAATTTGAATTCAAATATGGGTATAAACCTTATTGAATTAAATAGTATCTGAGGTCCAAAAATCTCCAAACATTGAAACCAAGTTCCCTAAACCATAAAAGGTCTTAGGAAAAATTAGGGATTGATTTGGGCAAAGTTTAGTGTAAAGCTAAATTTGATGTCGACGCGAAAAGAATTCTATGTACGTGTCCAAACAAATGGAAGATGTACTTCAAAAATCTTGAAATTTTCTGAGAAGCTAGTTAGATATTCAAGAGTCCAAGGAAAAATTTGGAGCCGTGGATTTGAATCTTTTTGGCAGGGCCTAATATGCATAGCAACATAATAAAATTACATTTGTTTTGATTTTTATATTGCTGCCATATAATTTTCCCTAGTCATTGCAATCAATAACTTCCCAACTTTGTAGAAAGGTTTATATAAATGTTCTAGGGTTAGGGTGAAGTCCAGTCCTCGTGTTGATAAGATTACAACATGAGTAGAAAAAAAACTTTTTAGTGAGGTCAAGTTAATGTGCACAATTATGTTGACCCCCATTATGTTTGATAAACCACTTGTAGTTGAACTTCACATAAAAGGAAAAAGTGGGATTTTACACCGTTTGAGGGTGGTATGCTGAACTAGAATTCAGCCTTGTTCCTAAGGCTTCATGTAACTTTTGCCAAAACCTGGAGGTAAATTGAGAACCTCTATTCGAGACTATCTTCTTAGGGACTCTATGTCGACACACAATATGCTCCATGTATATTTTGGCCAATTGTGCAGATGTATACTTGGTCTTGACAGGAACAAAATGAGCTGACTTGGTCAATCGATCCACGATTACCCAAATTGAGTCATACCTGGACTGGGTACACGGTAAACCAACTATGAAGTCCATACCGATTTATTCCAACTTCCATTCCGGAATCTTCAATGGCTGCAATAACCCAGCTGGCCTTTGATGTTCCGCCTTGACTCGTTGACACACATCACACAATACTACGTATTCAGCTATGTCCTTTTTCATGCTATCCCACCAATAGCACGTCTTCAAGTCTTTGTACATCTTTGTACAACCAGGATGAATTGAGTATGGTGAGTCATGTGCCCCTTTTAATATCGTCTCCCAAATATGCTTTACATTAGGCAACACAATCCTTTTTCCCAGCCATAAGGTACGATGTTCATCCTCATCGAAACTGAATTCTCTCCCCTCTTGGGTCCTTTCCTTGATATCCTGAATTTCCTCATCCTTGGTTTGTGCCTCTCGAATTTCTTGCTCCATGTTTGGGTTTAACTCCATCATCTCCATCTCATTTACCAATACAAAGTTCAACCATTCAAACTCCTTACATAACTCGGATGGTAACTCTCGAACTGTGAGTTGATGACTTACTCCTTTTCTACTCAAAGCATCGGCCACTACATTGGCTTTTCCCGGATGATAGTTGATCCCAAAATCATAATCTTTGATAAGATCCAACCATCTCCATTTGTGTGAAAATATACTTAAGACTCTTATGATCCGTATAAATTTCACACCTATGTCCAAGGATATAGTGTCTCCAAATCTTCAACGCATGTACCACGGCTGCAAGTTCTAAATCATGTGTGGGGTAATTATGCTCATGTTTCTTCAATTGTCTTGACGCATAGGCGACCACTTGTCCCTCTTGCATCAATACACATCCAAGTCCTTGTTTCGATGCGTTGCAATAAATATCAAAAATCTTGTTCACATTCGGCAGTACCAAAACTGGGGCTGTTTTCAACCTCTTCTTCAACTCCTCAAAACTTTCTTGACAAGCTTGAGTCCATTGGAAAGCCTTTCCCTTCATTTTCCATCATTGGCTTGGCTATCTTGGAAAAGTCCTTGATAAACCGACGGTAATATCCAGCCATCCCAAGGAAACTCCTTATTTACTTGACATTTTGCGTCGGTTCCCACTTCAACACGTCTCTCACTTTTACGGGGTCAACCGATACTCCTCTTCCTGAGATGAAATGACCCAAAAACAACACCTCTTTCAACCAAATTTAACACTTGTTGAACTTGGCATACAATTGATGCTCCGCCTCAAGTGTTCCTCATGTTCCTTCTTATCCTTCGAGTAGATCATAATGTCATCAATAAACACCACGACAAACCTATCCATGTACTCCATGAAGACCTTATTCACGAGGTACATAAAGTAGGCGGGCGCATTTGTCAATCAAAAAGATATCACGCTGTACTCATAAGATCCATACCGTGTCCTAAAAGATGTCTTAGGTATGTCTGATGGTCTAATCTTCAGTTGAAAGTATCCCGACCTCAAATCAAACTTAGAGAAGATACAAGCACCCTTCATCTGATCAAACAAGTCTTCTATGCGTGGCAAGGTGTACTTGTTCTTGATTTTTACCTCATTGAGAGCTCGGTAATCTATGCACATCCTTTGGGATCCATCCTTCTTATCCACAAATAGAATGGGTGCTCCACAAGGTGAAGAGCTTTGGCGAATAAAACCCTTCTCTAGTTGCTCTTGAATTTGCTTCTTGAGCACCGCTAATTCCATAGGAGGCATCCTATACTGCCTCTTGGCTATAGGTGCAGTTCCAAGTATTAAATCAATAACAAACTCAATATCTCGATCAGGTGGCATACCTAACAACTCGTCCGGAAAAACATCCAAAAATTCACACACCACCAGAATCTCCTCAGTTGCGGCACCGTCCATATGATTCATCTCCAATTGCTTCGGTGCGGTTTGAGATGCTTCAAATTCTATGGTGATACCTTCCTCATTGGTCAACTTCACCATCTTTGTGGCACACTCAATAACTCCATTGTGCTTCCACAACCAGTCCATACCAAGTATAATGTCCAATGCTTGAGAGTCCAAAACAATGAGGTTGGTAGAGAAGTCTACCCCCCTTATTCTAAGGCTTACTTTTGGACATACTATATTTGTCCTCATCTCTCCACTAGGAGACTTAACCAATAGAGTAAACTTCATATGAGAGATAGGCAAACTATGCTCGGCAACATACTTCGATGCAACGAATGAATGATGCTCTGGAATCAAATAACATAGTCACGGGGTTGGAGTTGGCGAGAAACATACCAATTACCACGTCATCCGCTTGTTGAGCATCCTCCGTAGAGACATGGTTTACATTGCTACGGGCAAAATTCTACTGTCCGCGGTTCCCTTGCGGCTGTCCTCCATTGGGTCTTGGGTTTTGCCTCGGTGCATTGCTTCCTTGACCAAGGCCTGACTTAGGACATTGATGCGCAAAGTGTCCAGCTTCTCCACAAGTGTAGAACTTCTTAACTCCACCATAATTATTGGGACGAGCTTGGTTTTGAACATTTGCACCAGGAAAATTAGCACGGGGTGTATAAGGCGTTGGAGGCTGGGTGCTTGCATGACAGGGCGATGCTGCACAAGCTGAGTTGGGCGCGGTGCATATCTAGGGCGCTGTATAGGAGTAGAGGAGCTGTAAAATGGCGCATTAGGAGGCGCAAAGCGAGGGTGCACATTACTTCCTTGTTGTTGTCCTTGATATGGTGCCTTGCTCTTGTTGTCTTGCTCCATCTCATGGATCTTGTTCTCAACCACGATTGCTTTGTTCACAAGCTTCTGAAAGTTGGCATAATCACAGTTGAGTAGTTGCACTTGGATTTCATTGTTCAAGCCCCTCATGAACAAGTATTATTTCCGGCGGTCCCGGCTCATATCCTCAGGCGCATACCTTGAGAGTTGAGTGAACTTATTGAGATATTCACTCACGCTTGATCTTCCTTGCCTTAAGTTCTCAAATTCTTGCCTCTTCAAAATCATAACTCCTTTCGACACATAATGAGAATGGAAGTTCTCTTTGAATTCCACCCAAGTAATCCTCTCTTGATCCTCATGAGCATTGCATAGGGAATCCCACCAATCCGCAGCTGCTCCAACTAGTTGATGAGATGCAAATAGCACTTTCTCCCGATCACTGCATTGGAGAATAGCCAGATTCATCTCCACGGACTTGAGAGAATCATCCGCATTCATAGGGTCAACAGCTTGAGCAAAGGTCGGTGGCCTAGTCCTCATAAACTCTCCCAACCGGTTATGAGGAGGTGGGGGTGGCAGTGGAGGCATGTGGGGCTGATTGTTGATGTTACCAGCCTGCAGTTGTCCCATAGTTTGTATCATGGTCTGCATGAGCTCGTTCTGCATAGCCAAAAGCTGCTCAATGTTGATAGCTCCATGAGCAGGTCCTTGTCCATTGTTGTTCTAAGGTGCTCAATGGTTCTCCTCCTCATCACTAGCATCCCTCTGGTTGCAAGTTCTCACCATCTGGAGAAAAGCAATAGGTAAGAATTAGAAAACTGTTTCTAACTATATGCATCAAGGGATATGAAACTAGACAACTAACTAGCCTACGTGGATATGGCAATGCTAAAGCATCCCAAAATCCTCTATTAAGCACACAAGCAAGCAATATATATAGAAAACAGCACACCAAGCAAAAACACATTGATTCCTGAGTGCTCCTATGTGTTCTAAAGTGTCCATTCTATCTAGGCTGCATCCTACGGTCAACCTTTTGCTCTGATACCAATCTGTGACACCTGGTTCCGAAAATTAACCAAGCGAACGCATATGTGTGCCCAGGATGTTCAACACACATACACGAGTGCATTCACAACAGAGTATATGGAAAATCACCACAGAACAAGATTAATTAACCCAATTTTATTACAAATTCAGAATATTCTCGAGTACAAACCCTAATGATTGTTAATGACAAGTTCAATTAATGCAGCGGAAATAAAGGTAAATAAGCAAACTAAACGGCTAGGTAGCATAAGCGATAGGGTAGCGTAGCTCCAAAACTCCACAGGCAAAGACGACGATAGACACGGCCTAGAACTCCGCATTATCTCCATTAAAATCCCAATCCTGACCTGCAACTGTTGGGGGGGGGGGGGTTGCAATAGTGAGTACATGTCGTACTCAGCAAGTGTGGAAAGTATGACATGTGGCTAATTCAAATGATGACAATAATAATGGCTGAGTGCTGAGAAGTACATTAAAACATTTGAAAAGCAATATATTATATGTATGTGAAGTAAACCCATCATAATCATAAGTAATATAATAATACTAGTCTGAATTCACTACCATCATCAATAATTCCAGATTTCACCATTTTCCAATAACCATATTTAATACTAGAAATTAATCCATAACCAGCCATAACCATTACCAAACCATAACCATCCCAAACACCATCTCAATACCAAGTTCCCTCTAATCATGGAAGTTGTCTAGGTGCTCAGAACTGGGAGCACGGCTATCATGATAGTTTTATTAGACTCTGCCGAGTTTGTACCACTTTACCCACGTGTTTGTGATTTCATCACCCGTCGGCGACTAAAGATCCTCCCTTATGCCAATTACACTTCCTTTGGTGCATGGCCAAGAGATCACAAAATAGCCTTTACAAAGGGATTACTAGCCTATTTAGACCCCACTGAGGTTTCACCGGTGGCGATGTCTCCCACAGAGCACATCTTCAACCAAGAGCCCCCTCTTGAGCCATTCAGTTCCCAGGGTAGTCCCAACAATCATCAACAAACCCAATCCAACTACCCCTTCCTCGAGCATCCTTAACTGTCCAAATAGCACTAGCAAAGGCCTAATTAATCAGCTACGCCGCACCCATACTTGGCCTCATGGTGGCACTGTAGTCCCGATTTATTGTCACATGAAATGGTCCTTAGATCTAAAGCAAGCAAACCACCATAACATCCAACCCAATCCACCATCCACGCTTGCTTAGATCACCCATCTTTTTAACCAGTTCATGATAATCAATATATCGTTAATTCATAATTAAATAATATAGTGGTTTCCCATCCCAATTGATTAAGCGAAGCAAAAAGGTAAAAATCACATCCCGACTCTCTACCATGAACTCCAGGTGACAAGGGTGGTTAAACAAAACTAGTAAACTTCCTATCATAGGATTCCCATCAATTTGACACAAGCATGCAGTTTTGCAAACAAAGCATTTATTTTAGAAATAGGATCAATATGCTTCAAGGATACTTGCCTTGCTCTTGGGATAGGTTCGGGTTAAAGCCTTCAAACTCTTAGTGTTGTAGATCCTCCGCGGCACTCTCTAGCGCAAATCTGTCTAATCCACACAATAAACATACAAGACAAGAAACACAATCAAATATTGCAAAAATATTACTCAATATGACATGACATGCATGATTGATGCAAATGCAAGGTCGAACTTGTTAACAGATTGCTTTTAATGATCACTAACTAGTTCTAATAGATTTTAACAAGTTTATACAGGTTTGGATGTGACTAGATCTAATTTTAGAAATAATTCAACAAAATTTAGTCAGCAACATCGGACTAGTCTGCAGAAGGCCGGACTAGTCCGCACTTCGCTAAACTAGCGAACTAGGGTTTTTTAGATCGACGTAAATTTGGAGATTAGAAATTGAATTCACGTAAGGAAAAGAGAATAGAACGTATACTAGGTGTTTAGAACTCCAATGAATTAAGAAACTTGGAGGTAACACTTGGATCTTGATGATCTAGGGTTGGGGATGAACTTGGAGATGAATTGGTGATGAAGAACGAAACTTGAAGGAGATCTTGATCCTCTTTCGTTTCCTCCTCTTCTTCTTCTTGCTTGGGATCTCCTCCTCCCTCCTTGGTGGTGGCTCTCCATGAACTAGAGTTTGGGTGGGGTGGAAAAGTGGCAAATAGATGTCAAGCTAGGGGGTGGGGTTGTTTATATTGAGGTGGAGGCTAGGGTTAGATGGATTTCGAGTTTGAGATGAGTAGAGGCCGGTTTAGGGTCCCTCATGGGCTCTAAAAGAGTTAGGCACGTCGTCCCTAGGCCCACTTAACATGAAACCCAAGAAACAAGTTGTGAAACAAAAGATCAACTCGGAGTCGCGAAATATCGGACAAGTCCGAAAAGGACCGAACTAGTCCGAGGTTAGTCAAAAAGAAATCGGGCAAGTCTGGCCAATAATCGTACAAGTCCGACTTTAGTCAGAGAGGAAAACGGACAAGTCCGCTGGAACACCGGACTAGTTCGGAAAAGTCCAGGGACTTAAAAAATTTTCAAGGATTCTTGGAATATCGGACTAGTCCGCATAAAATTGGACAAGTCCGTAAGTGTTGAGAGGCAAAATCAGACTAGTCCGCAGCAAAATCGGACAAGTCCGTTTTTAGTCAAAGAGAAATCGGACAAGTCCTCACTAAAATCGGACTAGTCCGCACTTTTCAGCATTTTAAGTGCGGTTTTGTCCCAAATAAATTTTAAACCTATTCCTCTTTATGTGGGTTAATGTTAAACATGTATATGAATGTATGTAGGGAATGATGCATGAAAATGACGGTGTTAGAGTTCCCACAAAGAGGGAGTAGAAGGAGCAGAAGTGCAGCAGCTGCATTGGGAACCATCGCAATAAAGAAACTACATCAAGCAAAGATCCCATCACCATGAGCCCTGAGCCGGAGAGGGACGTGTGGCCACAACAGCAGAGGCGTGCACCGCTTCGGCTGATCGAGACAAAATTAAAAGACTGCGAGGGAAAGCAAGATAGGGCTCCACCCTCGGGCTCGTCGTCTCCCCCCAAGGTGGACCCAGGGGCCACTTTTGATACCCAGCATACCGGGTACCCTCACGCACGAGCTAGATCCGCCTAGGTACCCCGCCTTCCAGCAGAGGCAGGGTCCAAGGGCGCCACACGTTTATAAGACCCGGACCCATCTGCCTCAGATGCAGGGTCTTGGGTACCCGCAAGAGACCCCGAAGGAGAAGTTCAGCTCCCCTCGAAGACAAGCTCCTAAGTGGCCACATGTCCATCAGATAAGGATCCCTCTCCCCAAAGAGACAGGGCTCCGGTGATGCTATGATGTCCGAGGCATCAGACGGGCCACCTCCTGTACACTTGATTGAGTCCTAAGCCCTGCTGAACAAGAACCTTTGCGGGCTGCTTCTTAGCAGATCTGAGGGAAGTGTCGCATAAACACTTTGACACACTCTTATGCGACAATGAAAGTATCATTAAGATCACCTATAACCCTGTTGAACATTTTAGGACCAAACACATAGACATTTGGCACCACTTCTTGAGAGACTATTCAATCAAGGGGGACATAGTCATTTCCCATGTTAGAACCGAAAAAACAACTAGTCGACATCTTCACCAAGCCACTAGATGAAAAACTGTAACACCCTCATTTTCATCTATCACGTATTGCATTAATTCTTATACATGTTTAACATTAAGAAACAAAAAAAGAATAAGTTTAAAATGAATTAGAAGCAAAATAACATTTAAAATCCTATATAGGTGTGGACTTGTCTGGTTTGGACCCCGGACTAGTCCGGCTATGCTCTCTGTTGACCCTCCGGACTTGTCCGCTCTTGCTGCAGATTAGTCCGATTGAGTTTTTGTTGATTTTCTGGATTCCATTGTTGAGTATGGACTAGTCCGTTCTTTGCTACTGGAACTCTTTGAAGTTGTCTGGTAATCCCTCCTTCAGTCCGGTTTTTGGAAAATTTACCAAACTTCCGGACTTGTCTGGCCTATACCAGACTTGTCCATTTTCCTTTCTCGACAAGATCAGACTTGTCCGGTACAAGAAAGGACTTGTCCGTTCAACTTTCTGTAACTTCAAAATAACTCCAAATAGACTTGTCCTGCTTGACACCAAACTTATCCGTTCAACTCTCTGTCTTCCGACGGACTAGTCCGGCCCCCTAGCGGACTTGTCTAATGTGCCCGACTCGGATTCAGTCTTTTCCTCCACGATTTGTTATTGGGTATTTACCTTAATTCGGCCGAAGAACGTTGTTCCCAGCCTCTGTGGAGCCCATGTAAGACCTCTACACTGCCTCCACCACCTTGAACTCGAAATCCATCAAACCCTACCACCTCCACCTCTTTATAAACACCCCACCACCCCAACTTTCATCCTTTTTGTCACAATTGAGAAAGCCCCAACCCTAGTTCCTGAGAGCCGCCGTCAAGAGGAGTTCATCGCAGCGAGGAGGAGAGAAGGAGGGAGGAGAAGGATCAATCAAGATCGATCTTCAACAACTCATCGACTACATCGTTAATCCTCCACCAATTCTCCATCTTCTTTGGATCTAGACGCCAAGATCTCGAGTTTCATCGAATTCTCGACCCTTGAGTTATTGAATTCATGGTAACATACCTTAGATCATCTTTCTACTTCAATGTTAGTCTCATAATTCAACTCAAACTATACTCTAATTGGAATTTCGCCAAAAACCCTAGCCGTGCGGACTTGTCTGGCCAAGTGCAGACTAGTCCGATCGACTTTTTGGTCCAGGGCAGACTAGTCCGGTCCCCAATACGGACTTGTCCGACCACCTAAATCTGAAGTTGATGAATTAATTCCAATTTGACTCAAATTAACTCAAAACCTGATCAAACTTGTGTAACACCATTGTAACTAGTGAGTAAACATTTATAGCAACTTATTAACAAGTTTGACCTCATAATTGCATTAATCATGCGTGTCATGGCATATTGAGTAATATATGGGCATTTATTGATTGTAATGTCTGTTTTGTATGTCTTTTGCACGGAATCGAAGGTGTTGCGCTAGAGGGTGCTGTCGAGGACCTCCAGTACCAGAACTTCAAAGCTTTTGATCCTAATAAACCTCAGGAGCAAGGCAAGTGTCCTTGATCATTTTGATCCTGTTTCTAAATGTTTTCTTTGAAAAACTGCATGGTTGTCTCAATTTGATGGGAAACCCTTGATAGGTGTTTACTAGTCTTGTTTGACCATCCTTGTCACTTGGAATGTGATGTAGAGTGTCGTGAAGGGTATTTTGACCTTTTTTCTTTTCTCTAATTAATTGGGATGGGAAGACAACCAAATGGCTTAATTATGTATTAATGAACTTATGGATGATGAGAATTTATGAACATGGTTAATTGGTAACATGGGTCTTGGGAGATCTAAGCAAGCATGGTTTGTGGATTGGGTTGGATGATATGGTGGTTTTGTTTGCCTTAGATATAAGGACCGGTTGGTAGGACAATAGTGCCACCACAAGGCCAACTATGGGTGTGGCTTAGCTGATTAATTAATTGTATTGCCAGCATTGTTCCGATCATTTGGGGGAGCGGGGAATGGGAGTTTCAATAGTGGCGGGACTGCCCTGGGATCCGAATGACACAAGAGGGGGCTCTTGGTTCGATGTGCTCAGTTGGAGTCATCACCACCGGTGAAACCTTAGTGGGTCTGAGTTTGTTGGTAGTCCCTTTGTAAAGGCTATTTTGTGATCCCTTGGTCATACACCTAAGGAAGTGTAATTGGCATAAGGGAGGTTTCTTTAGTTGCCGACGGGTGACAAAATCATGAACTTGTGGGTAAAGTGGTAAAACCTCTGCAGAGTGTTTCAAACTATCATGATATATGTGCTCCAGGTTAAGAGCACCTGGACAACTTCTATGATTAGAGTGGAACTGATATTTGGGATGGTTATGGTTCGGTATTGGTTACAGTTATGGATTGGATGGTGATAATTGGATATGGTTAATGAGGATGGTAAGATTATGGTATATGGATGGATAATGAATAATGGATGTTATATAATGGTAATTAATGATGATGGATTCATATTATGTTAATTATTAGGGATATAATGGGATTATTTCACATAGACATTGCAGGATGCTTTCCACCTATTTTAAATATACTTTTAAGTAACTAGCCATTATTTATTATCAATTACTTGTTTAAGCTACATGTCATTATTTTCCCACACTTCCTGAGTACGACATGTGCTCACCCTTGATATCCCCCACCAACAGTTTCAGGTGATGTTCGGGAGTCACCTAAGGATAATGCGCAGTACTAGGTTGTGTGCTGCCGGCAGCTTGCCTGTGGTGTTTCTTGGAGCCGCGCATTCCCCTATGCTCAGTTTGCTTAGTTTCTTAATTATCTTATTTTCGTTGCATTAATTCCGGACTTATTAATAATGATCATTAGATTTGTAATTGAAGATTATTTGAATATTGTAATAAAAGTACTTGTTTAATAATTTGTGTTGTGGCAATTTTCTTTATATCATTTGTGAAGCACTCGTGTATCTGTGTTGAACATCATGGGTACACATATGCGTTGCACTTGGTTCATTTTCAAAACTGAGTGTCACAAATTGGTACCAGAGCCACAGGTTGTCCGTAGGATGCAGCCTAGATAGAATGGTCACTTTGGAGCATATAGGAACACTCAGGAATTGTTGTGGTTTGTTTGATGTGTTGATTGCTATGTAATGGTTGCTTGTGTGCTTAGTAGAGGATTGTGGGATGCTTTAGGGTTTGCCGCATCCATATAGGCTAGTATAGGTAGTTGCCTAATTTCATATCCCTTGATGCATATAGTTGGGGTCGTTTTCTAAATTCTTCTCTCTTTCTCTTTCTTCAGATGCTGAGGACTTGCAACCAAACGGATGCCAATGAGAATGAGGAGAATAATGGAGCACCTCAGAATAACAACAATGAACCTGAACCTGAGGCTGTCAACCTTCAGCAGTTGTTGGTTATGCAGAATCAACTTATGTAGATGGTGATGCAAACCTTGGGACAGCTGCAGGCCAACAATCAAAACCAGCCCCATATGCCACCACCACCACCACCTCATAACTGATTGGGAGAGTTTATAAGGACTAGGCCACCTACTTTTGCTCAAGCCACATTTCCTATGACGATTGGCTGAAATCTGTGGAGAAGAAGCTTGCTATTGTGCAATGGAGTGACAGGGAGAAGGTTATATTTGCTTCCAATCAACTAGTTGAAGCAGTTGTGGATTGCTGGGACACTATGTAATGTCCATGCAAATCAAGAGAGGATCACTTGGGCTGAATTCAAGGAGATATTTCGTTCTCATTTTGTGCCTGAGGGTGTTAAGATCTTGAAGAGGCAAGAATTTGAGTACCTAAGGCAAAGAAAGTCAAGTGTGAGTGAGTATCTCAATAAATTCACTCAACTCGCAAGATATGCTCCAGAAGATGTCAACCGGGACAGCCACAAGCATTACTTGTTTATAAGGGGCCTAAACAATGAGATTCAAGTCCAATTGCTCAATTTTGACTATGCAAATTTCCAGAAGCTTGTGGACAAAGATATTGTGGTTGAGAACAAGGTTCGCGAGATGGAGCAAGATAACAAGAGGAAGACACCATATCAAGGATAGCCACAAGGAAGCAATGTTCGCCCTCGCCTGGCACCACCAAATGTGCCATAATACAACCCCTCTGCTCCCACATATCATGTTGCTATTCCACCGCGTCTAGCTCTGCCCACGCAGCAACGCCCTACCATGCAATCACCTCGCCCTCCAATGCCTCACACGCCCCGTGCTAATTTTTCTTCTATGCCCAAAACAAAGCTCGCCCTAACAATTCTAGTGCAGCAAGGTCATGCTATACTTGTGGTGTGGTGGGACACTTTGCATCTCAATGTCCTAAGTCAAGCCTTGGTCAATGGAGTAATGCTCCAAGACTGAACCCAAGACCGAATGGAGGAGCACCACAAGGTAACCGTGGACCGCAAAATTTTGTTTGTGGCAAGGTGAACCATGTCTCTACGGAGGAAGCCCAACAAGCGGATGACGTGGTGATTGGTATATTTCTCACAAACTCTAACCCGACGACTATGCTATTTGATTCTGGAGCATGGCATTCATTCATTGCATCAAAGTATGTTGCCAAGTATAGTTTGCCCATATCTCATATGAAGTATAGCTTGTTGGTTAGGTCTCCTGGAGGGGAGATGAGGACGAATATAGTATGTCCAAAATTAAGCCTTAGAATAAGGGGGGTAGATTTCTTCACCAACCTTATCATTTTGGATTTGCAAGGACTAGACATAATACTTGGTATGGATTGTTTAAGGAAGCATAATGGAATAATTCAATGTGGCACCAAGACGGTGAAGTTGAAAAATGAGGAAGGGGCCAACATACAATTTGAAGCATCTCAACACACACCAAAGCAAATGGAGCTGAATCAAATGGATGGTGCAGCAATAGAGGAGATCCCAGTGGTGCGTGAATTTTTGGATGTGCTTCCGAATGAGTTGTCAGGTATTCCACCTGATCATGACATTGAGTTTGTTATTGAATTAACACCTGGAACTACACCTATAGCTAAGAGGCCATATATGATGCCTCCTATGGAGTTAGCGGTGCTCAAGAAGAAAATTCAAGAGCAGCTAGAGAAGGGTTTCATTTGCCCAAGCTCTTCACCTTGGGGAGCACCAGTGCTTTTCGTGGATACGAAGGATGGATCATGTCGAATGGTCAATGCGACACTTCCCCCGGATCTGCTAAGGAGCAGCCTGTGGAGGTTCTTGTATGGCGGGGCATAGGCCTCAAACTAGTGTTCTAGCGGACGAGTATGAGACAGTGGATTTTTTACGTGGTTTGAGCCGCAAGGAGTGTAACACCCTACTCCACGGTGGATTGTATTGCTTGGTGAGTGTGTATATCGGGGATTCTGGGTCTTATCCTTGTAGCGATGGCGGTCCGGGCATTTTATAGTCAAGGTTGGACGCCTTACAAGTGGGGTCCTAGGGCCCGACAGGTGGTCCTTGGGCGATCTTATCCTAAAGATCTATGGTTTCTTCTGTAAGCTTGCTCTGACCACGGATGTGAGGACTCGCCGTCTTGCTGCCATGGTTGTTAGTAGCCCATGCATAGTTGCTGACATTAGCAGGGAATGTCCCATCCAACTATCTCTGGCGCTGTAAGCTACCCACTTGGTGGAGTGGGATAGGCCCGCGGTGCCTTCACTGTGATCCTATTAGTCGTAGCTATACCTGACATTAGGTGTGTGCCGCGCCATGCGTCTGAGGAAGTCGTGTATCTTCAAGGCTTGATGGAGACAAGGCGCACCACCCTCTTAACTTCCTCACTATCTGCTCAGGGCAAGTAGACTGACCATGCGACCGCTGGGGAGCTCTCCGCCATGGTGGAGGCCATGCCCGTCTTGCGGGCCACGTGGAAGCTAGGGAGCTCACCCCTGTGGGGGAGGCCAGGCCTCGCCCCACGGGCCACATGGCAGCTCGGGTGCTCGCCTCCGTTGGGGAGATCGGGTCTCGACTTCATGGGTCACGTGGCAGCTTGGGAGCTCACCTTTGTGGAGGAGGTCGGGTCCTGTCCTGCTGGACACGTGGCTGCCTGGGAGCTTGTCATCAAGGTGGAGCTGAGCTGCCCCTTTGGATGTCTTGTGCGCACCCTGGACTTCCCATCTGAGGATGGTGGGTCCGGGTTTCTTTGAACACGTGTTGCCCTCGAACCCTTTCCCTGCTGGGAGGCGAGGTACCTAGGTGGCTCTAGCTTGTGCGTGAAGGTACCCAGTATGCCGTGTACCGACAGTGACCCCTGGGTCCACCTTGGGGTGAGGCGACGATCTCGAGGGTGGGGCATTATCCTTCTTTCCTGCGCGGTCTTTTAATTTTGTCTTGATCAGTCGAAGTGGTGCGTTCTTCTGCTGTTGTGACCATGCATCCCTCTCTGGTTGAGGGGTCGTGGCGATGGGATCTTTGCTTGCTGTGACATTATCGCGATGGTTCCCATGGCGCCTTTTGCACTTCTGCTGCATTCACTTCTGTCTTTATGGGAACCGTCAGGTTGCCTTCTTTGGTGGGGAACTGGTCGGGCTGACTTTTCTGACGGGGGACCTGGGCCCGCTCGTCATGGATGTCGTGGTATGAGCTGTTGCTTTGGAGGCCGCTCAAATTTGCACGGTGTGCCCAAACGCCACTAGGTTACTTTAAAAAGTACCTTCATGGGCAATGGAGTTTCCTTTTCTTCCTCACGTCCCAAGCATTTGAGCCTTCGACTACCTCCTTGTGTGTATGCCCATCCTTGAGTTTTCAACCCCCTGCTCCAATGGACTCAGCCCTGCCTCCTTCCCTGATGGAGGATGTCTCACCCGTGAGGCGGCTTTTCGGCTGGGAGGACAAGGAACGACGGGATCTGATCCGTCCCGGCTCCTTGCCACTGGAGTTGGTGGAGATGGAGATTATCTTCTTCAAGGCGTACACATACTCCCAGTTCGTCCCTCCTGTTTCCTCCTTCCTGGTGTCACTCCTGGAAGTCCTTGTGCTCTGGCTTCATCACATGTCGCCGAACTCTCTGGTGGCGGCGGCGGTGTTCTCGCATTTCTGCGAGATGTTCGTTGGGGTGTGCCCATGCGTGCCTGTGTTTCGGTAGTATCTGAGGCGGACCGGGAAGAAGAACAAAGCCAACTTCCTCTGCGGCTTCTGCTTCCAGCATCGGGCCAACAACCCCTTCAAGTACATTACTCCGCTCTCCTCGGCAAAGTGGCCCGGCTGGAGGAGTGACTGGGTGGTCGTACATGCTGACGCCCACGATCGCATGGTCCTTCCCACCGGTCGGCCGGCGATTAGGAAGGTGGCCTGCGAGGAATGCCCGAAGCTTGAGGCGGCATACACACCGGCGATGGAGAGGATCCGATTCCTGGTGGACCACGACCTATCAAAGCTGTCGGTGATGGCCGACTTCGTTCGCCACCATCTGGCCCCTCTCCAGCACCGTTGCCCCCCTGCATGGCTCTACTTCGGGCTCCAAGATGGTACCAGGTTGTTGAGGGGTCGCGACATGGAGACGACCCCGCATGAGGTGTTTGAAGCAATGTCCAAGGCGTGCGATGACCTGCTGTCAGACGATGTCTTCAACAATCCGCAGGCTTGCCCATCACATTGCATGGAGCGGGACCTTCGGACTAAGATTCTGAAGGAGATGCCCATCTTGGACGCGATTGGTCTTGCGCCACGGCAGGTTGGCGATGAGAGCTGGGGCCTGGCCATCGTCGACTCTTCGGAGGAGTCCGCACCTTCTTCAGGCTTCAAAGCCTCCAGGGCGGACGAGGCACCCACTGCTGGTGTGAAGGGCAAGGTGCTGGTCCCCGACGTAAGTAAGGGGAAGGCCCTGGTGGTCGAGGTCGTGAAGGGGAAATGCCCTTGGTCACCACCGAGGGCGCCGCCGCATGTGGCCTTCGCTCCAAGTCAGCGTCCACCGACGTGCCCCTTTTCAGTACCTGTCGTCGGCGGTTCTTCAGGGGGAGGTTTGGTCTGTCAAGCGGTGGCTCCGCCATCGTTGGCAGTCGGCACATCATCCAGCATCAACGTCACCTGCACGGTCTAGTGTTCCATAGGGGACTCTGGCAGCATCACACCTACGGAGCCTTAAGCAAAAAGGCCTCGAGCCGACATTGTCGGCAGCTCGAGAGGTGGCTCTGACAGGGTTGGTGGAAGCACACCGGTGCAGTGCAGTGGCACTTCTTGTGGTTTTGGCGGAGGCCCTGCTGGGATGGCATCGCCTATTATGCCATTGCTAGGGCCCGTGGCTTCAAGGTCGCCAAAAGTGGAGGCTCGCTGGAGCTTCCAGGGAGGTCGGTAAGGAATTCTTGCCAATGCTTGATCTATTATCTTGTCTGCCTATATTGATTGGTCAGGGCTTGATCTTGATTTCCAAGGTTACGTCAGCTGTCGTGAGGCTCCTACAGTCGGGGTAGTGCCCGGAAGTGCTTTGAAGGTGGTCGAGGATGCTACGGTTGTGCTGGCAAGGCAGCCTACCAAGCTTGTTCAGGGGAGCGCCGCTCCGACGTCTGTGCCCGGCGTGGGTAGTGAAGCATCTCCAGTTGCATCTCTATATGTCGCGCCAGAGGCACCATCGGTAGTCGTGGGAGAGGAACCTCCAGCCGTCATGGCAGAGGCTATGTCGGAGCCGACTCCGGGCGTTGGGGGTGTGACCTCCACTGCTGCTGATTCGACGGGCGGCTCTTTGAGCAATAGTGGCCCTGATTTGTCAGGTGGCACCGCAACTCCTGCTCAGATTCTGGGGGCAAGATCCCCAATGCTAGTGGCCTCGTTTTCACTGCTACGAGAGGAAGGGGTCCCCGAGATGATCACCAGACGGCCTTCCTTGACTTCGGCGCAGCTGGAGCGGCTTCCGACATCATGGACTTGATGCAATCCAGCATCCTTCAGGTGCAATCCAACCTCAGTCGGGCGCAAGAGGCTCTTGCCGCGGAGTGGGAGAAGATACGTGCCGAGGCAAGTGCCTCTGGGGCTTGGAGGGTCTCCTGAGCTCCAGGATCGCCGAGGCGAAGGTGAAGTACCAGAAGGAGAGCAAGGAACTGGAGGTGAGGCACCGCTTGGTGGAGGCCTCAGACGCCTTGACTCAGAAGATTATGGCCGACATCAAGGCAGCCAATGATGCTGCTGATGCCCACCTGCACGCTCTTGCTGCCGGTCGAGAGGCCCTGAGTCACCAAGAAACCGTCGTTGCCAAGACGGAGGTTGCTGTTGCCGAACAAGAGGTGGCCGCACAGGCAATGATGGCCAGGGCTGAGGCCGATCGGGGCAAACTGCAGTCCCGCCTCGAAGACCTTGAGCTCCAAGAGAGCAATTTGGCACGGGATCGAGTGCAGCACCTAGCTAAGTGTTAGGAACTCCTCTTGCACAATCATGATGTTCAAGCCCAGGAGCAGTCAGTAGAGCGCCGCGGTCGGGAGCTTGATCTGTGGGAGCGTCAGCTGGCTCACTGTCTGGAAGACGAGGGTAGGGCGGCGGCGGAGACGGTGGCATCACATGTCTTGGTGTGCTACCGGAGCCGGTACCCTGATCTGCCACTGGAGCCAATTTTTTAAGGCCCTGTTGAGGAACGCGAGGCGACAACTGCAGTGGAGGTTAAGGAAGTCACCAAACATGTCGTAGTGCAGTTCAGTCGGGGCTGAGGCTGGTAGCTTGTTTTTTGTATTCGGGGTTCACCCTCCCTTGTAAAGAATTCCTTAATGAATTCAAATTTTTTTTGGCTTCTTGCAATGTCTCTATGCTTCTCAACTATTGCTCTAAGTCCTTAGCTACGTAAGGATTCGCATAATCTTTGTTGAGCTCGTTGACTTCTCAAGACCAACAATTTGCATAATTGACATGGCCGAAGTGTCGTCCGTTGAGTTTCTACATGTGGATCCCCTTAGAGGCCCCTTGGTAGATGTGGTTAGTTGGCTAAGCACATCTACCACTTGATCGTAGAATTCTTGAACTGGCCCAAGTGGAGTGGGGGAGTTTGGAGTGTCGTAGTGCCACCATTTGCTGGAGCTGGATGCTCCAGCATCGTCCACCATCATCGCGGAGTCATCGACGGCAGGTCCCTCGGGAGGTGCCGGAGTTTGATGCTCTGGCGTTGTCCACCATCGTCATGGAGTCATCGACACCAGGCCCCTTGGGAGGTGCTGGAGCTGGATGCTCTGGCATCGTCCACCATCGTCGTAGAGTCGTCGACGGCAGGCCCCTTAAGAGGTGCCAGAGTTGGGTGCTCCGGCGTCGTCTACCATCATTGGAGAGTCATCGACAGCAGGCCCCTGGTTTACAGGCTATCGCAAGGGAACCATGTTAGCAACAAGAGCAGGCAGGAGAGTTTACTCACTTATTCACGCTTGGTACTGTCGTTGACGTTCTGGGACTTTGATGGCAGGCCCCTTGGGAGGTGCCAGAGCTGGATGCTCCGGCATCGCTCACCATCATCGTGAAGACGTTGACGGCAGACCCCTTGGGAGGTGTCAGAGCTGGATGCTCTGGCGTTGTCCACCATCGTTGTGGAGACATCGACAGCAGGCCCCTTGGGAGGTGCCGGAGCTGGATGCTTTGGCGTCATCCCCCATCATCATGGAGACGATGACGGCGGGCCCCTTGGGAGGTGCCGAAGTTGGATGCTCCGGCGTCGTCCACCATCGTCGTGAAGACGTCAACGACAGGCCCCTGGTTTACGGGCTATCGCAAGGGAACCCTGTTAGCAATAAGAGCGGGGCAGGAGAGTTTACTCACTTATTTCCGCTTGGTGATGTCGTTAACGTTATGGGACATCGATGGCAGGCCCCTTGGGGGTGCCGAAGCTGGATGCTCTGGGGTTGTCCACCATCGTCGTGTAGTCGTCGACAGCAGCCCCTTGGGAGGTGCCAGAGCTCGATGCTCTGGCATCGTCCACCATCATCGCGGAGTCGTCGACGGCAGGTCCTTCGGGAGGTGCCGGAGTTTGATGCTCTGGCATTGTCCACCATCGTCATGGAGTCATCGACACCAGGCCCCTTGGGAGGTGCTGGAGATGGATGCTCTGGCATCGTCCACCATCGTCGTAGAGTCGTCGATGGCAGGCCCCTTAAGAGGTGCCAGAGTTGGGTGCTTCGGCGTCGTCTACCATCATTGGAGAGTCATCGACAGCAGGCCCCTGGTTTACAGGCTATCGCAAGGGAACCGTGTTAGAAACAAGAGCAGGCAGGAGAGTTTACTCACTTATTCACGCTTGGTACTGTCGTTGACGTTCTGGGACTTTGATGGCAGGCCCCTTGGGAGGTGCCAGTGCTGGATGCTCCGGTGTCGCTCACCGTCATCGTGAAGACGTTGACGGCAGACCCCTTGGCAGGTGTCAGAGCTAGATGCTCCGGCGTTGTCCACCATCGTCGTGGAGACATCGACAGCAGGCCCCTTGGGAGGTGCCAGAGCTGGATGCTTTGGCGTCGTCCCCCATCATCATGGAGACATTGACGGCGGGCCCCTTGGGAGGTGCCGGAGTTGGATGCTCCGGCGTCGTCCACCATCGTCGTCAAGACGTCAACGACAGACCCCTGGTTTACGGGCTATCGCAAGGGAACCCTGTTAGCAATAAGAGCGGGGCAGGAGAGTTTACTCACTTATTTGCGCTTGGTGATGTTGTTAACTTTATGGGACATCGATGGCAGGCCCCTTGGGGGTGCCGAAGCTGGATGCTCTGGCGTTGTCCACCATCGTCGTGTAGTCGTCGACAGCAGGCCCTTGGGAGGTGCCAGAGCTCGATGCTCTGGCGTCGTCCACCATCGTCGTGGAGATGTCGACGGCAGGGCCCTTAGGAGGTGCCGGAGCTGGATGCTCTGGCGTCGTCCACCTTCGTCTTGGAGACGTCGACGGCAGGCCCCTTGGGAGGTGCCGGAGCTAGATGCTCGGGCATCGTCCACCAACGTCATGGAGACGTCGATGGCGGGCCCCTGGTTTATAGGCTATTGCATCGGAAGCCTATTAGTAACAGGAGTGGGGCGGGAGAGTTTACTCACTTATCTGCAATTGGTGTTGTCATAAACATTCTGGGACGACGAAGACAGGCCCCTTGTGAGGTGCCGGAGCTGGATGCTCTGGTGTCGTCCACCATCGCTGTGGAGGCGTCAATGGCAGGCCCCTTGGGTGGTGCCGGAGCTAGATGCTCCGGTGTTGTCCACCATCATCGTGGAGATGTTGGAGGCAAGTCCCTCGGGAGGTGCCGGAGCTGGATGCTCTGGCGTCATCCACCATCGTCGTGGAGACATCGACGGCAGGCCCCTTGGGAGGTGCCGGAGATGGATGCTCCAGCATCGTCCACCATCGTCATGGAGACGTTGATGGCAGACCCCTGGTTTATAGGCTATCGCAAGGGAACCCAGTTAGCAACAAGAGTGGGGCAGGAGAGTTTACTCACTTATCCACGCTTGGTGCTGTCATTAACGTTCTGGGACGTCGACAGCAGTCCCTTGTGAGGTGCCAGAGCTGAATGCTCCAATTTCATCCACCATCGTCGTGGAAGCGTCGATGGCAGGCCCCTTGGGAGGTGCCAGAGCTGGATGCTCCGGTGTTGTCCACCATCATCATGGAGACATCGGCGGTAGGTCCCTTGGGAGGTGTCGGAGCTGGATGCTCCAGCATCGTCCACCATCGTCGTGGAGACGTCGACGGCAGACCCCTTGGGAGGTGCCGGAGCTAGATGCTCCAGCGTCGTCCCCCATCATCGTGGAGACGTCGACGGCAGGCCCCTTGTAAGATGCTGGAGTTAGATGCTCCGTCGTTGACCATCGTCGTGGAGAAGTCGACGGCAGGCCCATGGTTTAGAGGCTATCGTAAGGGAACCATGTTAGCAACAAGAGTGGGGCAGGAGAGTTCACTCACTTATCCGCGCTTGGTGTTGTCTTTGATGTTTCATGACGTTGACGGCAGGCCCCTTGTGAGGTGCTGGAGCTGGATGCTCCGGCGTCGTCCACCATCGTCGTAGAGTCGTCGTCAGCAGGCTCCCTAGGAGGTGTCGAGGCAGGCTATTTTGCACATATAATGGAAGCAAGGTGGACTAGTTTGCTCATTGATTTACCTGTAGCTCTCCTGTAGCTCTGTCATGCGTTACTGGCCTCGGCTAAATCGCGGAGCCTGGGTAATTCAGTGCATTGGTGCTCTAGGGCCCGACTCCTGTTGTCCCCAGGGTGTGAGCTTTCTGGCTCTCAGTACTTGGCTGTAGTGCTGGGAGGCAGGGTGTGTGTGCTTATGGTACAGTATCAGGCTAAGCAGTTTACACCCCCTGGACCACCTGCCCGGAACAGGCCTTTCCTAGGGAACCTTCTGGCGTCACAGGGACCTAATGATGAGAGGGGCCAGAAGAATCCCTCTTACACTGCAGGTACCTCAAGCAGACCCGCCTGTATTAGGACTACATGACTCCTGCATGGGTGAGTTATAGACTCTACAATTGCGCATATAAAATAATATGCAATAAACGAGTCTTAGTGTGCGATGTTCATAAACTTAATGTGTAAGTAAATGGACAAAGTTTTTTAAGAAGCCTTTAAGTAAAACAGTGATTTTTTTATAGGAGTTCATAAGGGGAGACGGACTTTTACAAAAGAGGGCAACAGCTTACCTCCGGATGATGAGGGGGGCAGGGTGCACAGACTTTAGAGTTCGGAATCAAGCTAAGCCGGTTGCACACTCTGGTCTGACCCTCCCGGTGCTTGGTTGTCCTTAGTGCTGCTCCTAAGCCCTAAGAAATCCTTTGCACTGTTCTACTAAGACTAGTATTTACAATTGGAATGCCCACAGATCCATGAGTAGTTGCGATGGTTCGCGGGCAACCTTGCTGTCAACAGCTACTTAGAGGGGCGATGAGCGAGCATCCCTATTTCCTGCCTTGACAGCCCACTTGCAAGTTGTCCGAGCAGAGCTGGGACTAGGCTTGGCAGCGTTGGTGGAGGTGTTGATGCTGCCAGAGGGCTGCAACTGAGGTGCGGTGGGTGCTGTGCGGTGTCGTGAGCTTGGCGGAGGTCGACTTGATCCAGCGCCGATCAGGACTGGTGCTGGGTCCACCGTGAGTTCTTGGAGCTGCTCCAATGCTAACACTGCAGCAGTGCGGTCTCCGCAGATCCTGAGGATGCCGGAGGGTGTTTGCATCTTCAGGACGAGGTAGCCATAGTGGGCTACAGCCATGAACTAGTACAGGGCAGGCCTACCGATGATGGCGTTGAAGGGGAGGCTGACATCAGCAACGTCAAAGAGGATGCTCTCCATCCTATAGTTGTCAAGTGTCCCGAAGGTCACGCACAAGTGGATGTTGCCGTATGGGATGATGCTCCCAGATCCCACCCCCGAAAATGGGCTCGAGGGGGCCAGCTGGGACACCAGGATCTGCAGTTGTTCGAAGGCTACACGACTGAGGAGGTTGAGGTCGGCCCCGCCATCTATCAAGATATAGTGGAGCTTGACGTTGGCCATGGTGGGGGAGACAAGGAGAGGTACGACCCCTGCCCCGGCCATGTTCTTGGGGCAGTCAAAGGCATCGAAGCTGATTGGCATCTCCTTCCAGCGGTGGTGCTGCTCCGGAGTGGTTACAAGGGCTATTGAAGCCGCCGCAGGACGAAGGGTCTTCACCGCGTTCCGGGATGTGGGATCCCAAGACCCTTCAAGAATGACGTGGTCGGTCTTGCGACGCTCGTTGTCGCGGCTGGCGTCGGAGTCCTCATCTAGGTGGACCACTTTGACGGACCGCTCTTGCTTTTGGTACTCCAGCTCCTCATCATTGTAGACATTGGGCTCGACCTTCTGCTTGCCCTCCCGTTGGCAAAAGGGGGCACCGTCCAGGCGCTGCTACGCCCGCTCTTGGTAGTGTTCGACACACCTTTTTATCTCCCGGCACTCGCTCGCAGTGTGTTCGCAAGTCTTGTGCACCGGGCAGGGCTCGATGTCTTCATCAGTGGTAGGTGGGTGACGAGGGCGTTTCTCTGGGCGTGGGGGCTTGCCTCCTCCGGTTGCGGCTGCTGCCGCGACAGCGGATCCATGCAACGGCTTGTTCTGGCCGCCACCCCGATTCCTGTTCTTCATTTTGCCACTACCAGGGGTAGCGGCTCCTTCTCTAGTTTGGCTAGCCCCGCTCGCTTCAGGGGTGGGCTGAGCGTGCCAGTCGTGGCCTTCTGCCGCCCTGGCGCACCGATCGGCGATGGAGAAGAGCTCGGAGGCGTCTTACACATTTTGCGTAGCTAACTTCTCGAGCATCTTGTGGTCACGCACCCCCTGGAGAAACGCCACTATGACAGAGGCATTTGAGATGTTGGGAATGGAGTTGCGTACCTAGGAGAAACGTGGGATGAATGATAGCAGCGTCTCCTTTGGTTGCTGTCGCACGGCATGGAGGTCAAGCTTGGTGCCGTGGCGCGTGTAGGAGCTGCCGAAGTTCACCGTGAACTGCCGGCACAGCTCATCACAAGAGGTTATAGACCCCTCGGGAAGGTTCATCTGCCACGAATGGCTGATCCACTCAGGGCGACTGGGAAGTAGTTCGCCAGGGTGGTCTCATCCGCTCCTGCAGCAAGGAGCGTCATAGTGTAGATATACAAGAACTCCGCCAGGTTGATGCTTCCGTCGAATCTCTTCGCGATATGTGGCTGGAACTTGCGTGGCCACATTGCGAAGCAAAGGTGCGGAGCCAATGCCAAGCAGCCTCCCACGGGCCTCGTCGGAGAGGCAGATGGGACATCATAACCCAAGGGGGTCTGCTGCATGATGTGTGGCACTTGTTGGACTTGCGGTTGTGGCACTGGTTGTGCCATGCGTTGCTGCAATGGTACTGGCTGCGCCAAGTACTGCTGCTACACATCCTGCTGCACCGAGTATTGTAGGGGAGGTGTCGAGCCGACATACTCCTGGTCAGGTGGCGAAGGGTTTACCTGCGGCGCACCTTGGATGGAGGACACATCGTGAACAGGGCATTGAGGGCCATATTCATTGTCGAGGTTGCGCTTCCTCTCTCGCTGCCGCTCGATGATGACACAGCCATCCACGTGAGCTTGACAACGTTCAAGCTCAGCCCTGAGGTCCACCGTTGGGAGCCGGCCAACGCTCGTAGGCTTGGAGGAGCGGGAGTTGACTGAGTGATAGTCGATGGACGGCGTGCGTGACAGCGACACGAGGCACCTTCCCCTGTTGGGGGAGTTGATGGTTGTGACGATGAGGTGGTCGATGTCTTGGACCCACTGTTGAGCCGCCCCATGAGAGGCGTTCAGCAATGGTGGGTGGTGGAGGAGAGCTCTGGATGCCGCCAAAGCACTCTCCGAGCTCGCTGTCCTGGGTGCTGGTGGAGCCGACTGAGTTGGGGCGTGTCCCGACGTGCCATTTTGGCCAGCCGTACCTGCACGGGGTCTTGACGGACCAGAGAGCACCACTCGAGCGATAGATTTGGTCACCGGACGACGGCCACAAAAACCACCTTCCACGGGACTGAGAAACACCATGGTGGTGAAAGCACTACCACTTTTTTGAGCGAAAAAACCCCTACCTTGCACACCAAATGTCGAAGGGTCAATGTGACACTTCCCCCGGATCTGCTAAGGAGCAACCCGCGGAGGTTCTTGTTCAGTGGTGCTTAGGCCTCAAGAAGTGTTCTACCGGAAGAGTATGAGATAGTGGAGTTTTTACGTGG
This sequence comes from Tuctoria greenei, assembly GCA_036927565.1. Lineage (NCBI taxonomy): Eukaryota > Viridiplantae > Streptophyta > Magnoliopsida > Poales > Poaceae > Tuctoria > Tuctoria greenei. The sequence goes on along the minus strand of JAYESD010000004.1, from coordinate 67,226,673 downwards.
TTCGGGCCGCAAGGAGCGTAACACCCTACTCCACAATGGATTGTATTGCTTGGTGAGTGTGTATGCGGGTGTGTGTGTATCGGGGATTTTGAGTCTTGTCCTTGTAGCGATGGCGGACTAGGCCTTTTATAGTCAAGTCTGGACACCTTACAAGTGGGGTCCAGGGGCCCGACAGGTGGTCTCTGGGCGATCTTATCCTAAAGATCTAAGGCTTCTTCTGTAAGCTTGCTCTGATTGTGGACATGAGGACTCACAGTCTTGCTACCCAGGTTGTTAGTAGCCCACACGCAGTTGCTAACATTGGTAGGGAATGTCCCATCCAACTGTCTCTGGCACCGTAAGCTACCCAGTTGGCAGAGTGGGATAGGCCTACGACACCTTCACTGTGATGCGATTAGTCATAGCGGTACCTGACATTAGGCATGCGCCGCGCCATGCGTCTGGGGAAGCCGTGTATCTTCAAGGCTTGATGGAGACAAGTTGCACCGCCCTCTTAACTTCCTCACTATCTGCTCAGTGCAAGTGGACATACCATGCGATCGCTGGAAAGCTCTCAGCCATGGTGGAGGCCACGCCCGTCTTGCGGGCCACGTGGTGGCTCAAGAGCTTACCCCCGTGGGTGAGGCCAGGCCTCACCCCGCGGGCCACGTGGCAGCTCGGATGCTCGCCTACACTGGGGAGATCAGGTCTCGACTTCGTGGGTCACGTGGCAACTTGGGAGCTCACCTTTGCGGAGGAGGTCGGGTCCTGTCCTGCTGGACACGTGGCTGCCTGGGAGCTTGTCGTCAAGGTGGAGCTGAGCTCCCCCTTTTGGATGTCTCGTGGGCACTCCGGACTTCCCATCTGAGGACGGTGGGTTCGGATTTCTTTGAACACGTGTTGCCCTCGGACCTTGTCCCTGCTGAGAGGCGAGGTACCTAGGCAGCTCTAGCTTGTGCGCGAGGGTACCCGGTATGCCGGGTACTGACATATCCCAAAGGATGTGTGTGGATTACCGGGATCTCAACAAGGTGACAATTAAGAACAAGTACTCATTGCCCGAAATAGAGGATTTGTTCGACTAGATGAAGGGTGCTTGTGTTTTCTCCAAGATTGTCTTGAGGTCAGGTTACTTCCAAACGAAGATTAGACCGTCGGATATACCCAAAATAGCCTTTTGGGCACAATATGGATCTTATGAGTATACCGTTATGTCCTTCGGATTGACGAATGTGCATACATACTTTATGTACCCCATGATTAAGGTTTTCATGGAGTACTTGGATGAATTTGTTGTAGTGTTCATTGATGACATTATTATCTACTCGAGGAGCGAGGAGGAGCATGAGGAGCATTTAAGGTTCACTTTGCAAAAATTGAGGGAACACCAATCGTCGGTGGTTTTGATCCGGCAGATATCCCGACACTACTAATGTGTTTGTGGAGTTTATTAGTGTCGGGAGATCTGCCGGATCAAAACCACCGAAAGTTGGCGCGCCAGGTAGGGGCGCCTGAGATTTCAAGAATGGTGAACTCAGCTGCTGAATCATCCAATGACCATCCCGCTGTTCAAGCTGCTGGGGGCAATCCTCCAATATGCAGCCACCAGCAGGAACCTCAGTCCCAGCAGGAGTCACACTTCCACCACCGCCGCCTCTACCAGCAAATCAAGCTGGGCAGCGCGATGGTGCACTGGCGTCAATCACTGTGTCGGCGAATCATGACAACCCGGAACACGCGCTACATGCAGAACGTGCTCTCCTTCAGCGTCCACCACCTCCAAACACATCCCAGGATGCAATGGAGCAGTGGAGGGCCGATGTGGAACACTTGGTTGCAGCAGCAGCCGACCGCATCAGTAACCAGGGTCCTCCTCCTTCAGGACGGGCCCCGTCTCAGCTACGGACCTTGTCTGGCAGACTTGGTCTGCATGTTTCCAACAACAGGAGACGTGCTGCATCACAGCATGTGACGCCGTTGCCCTCCGGGGTGCGACGCACTCACACGGTATCAAGGCTTTCAACTCATGACCTCCGGGCGGAGCATCATCGCCGATACCGTCAACAAGACGGCTGAGTCCATATTGAGTGTGCTCGTGAAAGACGAGAAGCTCAGGACATTCCTGCTCCTGAAGGAGTAGGAGGAGGCTGTTCAGCCCTGGCCATACATCTTCTTATGGTCAGGTGGCCACAGAAATTCCAGCCTCACCTGCCGGAGAAGTTTGACGGGACCGTTAATCCCGTCGAATTTCTTCAGATTTACTCCACCGCTATCCTAGCAGCTGGAGGAAATGAAGTCGTAATGGCCAACCATTTTCCAGTGGCTTTAACTGGGACCACCTGGTCCTGGTTTATGAGCCTTCCACCCAACTCCATCAACAGTTGGGAGGAGTTGTGCCGGCAGTTCACCGCCAACTTCGGGAGTTCATACACCCGACCAGGCACCGAACTAGACCTTTTTGCAGTCGTGCAAAAAGGGGGAGAATCCCTGCGATCATTCATCCAGAGATTCTCTCAGGTACGAAACACTATCCCTTCTATCTCTAGCGCTTCTGTCATTGTGGCATTTAGACAGGGCGTACGGGATAAGAAGATGTTGGAGAAACTGGCGATCAAGGAGATCACCAGTGTCACGGAACTCTTCAACTTAGCTGACAAATGTGCCAGAGCTGTGGAGGGCCATGAAATGCACTCCAAACCACCTCCGGAGGATCACAAGAAATCCTCCAAAGGTGAAGCCACTACCTCCGGGAGTGGCAAGAAGAAGAAAAAGACCAACGGCAAGAAGAAGCCGTCGGCCGGCGCATCTAATGCTGCAGCTGCTGCAGCTCTGGGTGGCCGGGGGCCATGCCTCGAGCGCCGGGAAGAAGTTCCTTTCCGACAGAGGGAAGGAAAACAAAAAGTTGACGAAGCTCCGGCTGAACAGGAGTTAGGTTTTCAGGATCCTAAAAAGGTCCTGAAGGCCGTCTACACCTCCGTCGACGACGATTCTGACGTCTCTGACAACGAGCGTCGGAAGACCATGAACACAATTTTTGGTGGATCATGGGACATCACCTCCCGCCATGTCCTCAAGACAATGCGTCGGGACATGGCCGATGTAGCTTCTACAGCCAGGGCGGAGCCTCATCGGAAGTGGATGGACACAGCCATCACTTTTGATGCTTCGGACTGCCCTCGAAGCATGGTTGGAGCAGGCCAGTTACCTTTGATGGTATCTCCTACCATCAATAACATTCAGCTCCACCATGTTATGGTAGACGGAGGTTCGGGGCTGAACCTCATAAGCTTCGAAGCTTTTACCAAGCTTCAGCTCTGACCTTCGGATCTTCACCCCTCCTGACCTTTTTACAGAGTAGGTCCGGGAGCCATTACCCCATTCGGTGCTATTACTCTCCCCGTTACCTTCGGGACCCGGGAGAAGTATCGCACTGAGAAGTTGGTCTTTGACGTTGCCCAGACCAACTTACCTTTCAACACCATCTTGGGTAGGCCTGCCTTGTACAAATTCATGGCAGCTGCTCATTATGGCTACCTGGTGTTAAAGATGCCAACACCAGTAGGCGTTCTCCGGATTCGTGGAGATCGCACTGCCGGAGTAACCGCTCTAGAAGAACTTAATGCGCTTACTACAGCGCAAGAGGAGGACTCCAGGCAGGAGCAAGCTCCAAAACCCCCGAGCATTCGTCAACGAGGCTCGACTTCTGCACCTCGAGTGCAGCCAAGCGGCGACACCGACATTCCTGTCAAAGTCGTCCAAATCGGTTCTGATGCCGCTCAGACCACCTGTATATTGGGGGGACTGAATGACAAATAGGAACTCGCGCTCATTGCTTTCCTCCGGGCTAATGTCGACGTCTTTGCCTGGCAACCGTCACAAATGTCGGGGATCCCTAGGGAAGTGATTGAGCACAATCTGAAGATCTACCCTGACGCCTGACCCGTGCATCAGAAGCCTCAGAAACAATCTGTGGAGCGACAAAACTTCATTCGACAAGAAGTGAAGAAGTTGCTCGAAGCTGGATTCATCCGAGAAGTCTTCCATCCAAAATGGCTGGCAAACCTAGTCGTTGTGGCCAAGGTCGGCGGGAAGCTTCGGATGTGTATTGACTACACAACACTAAATAAGGCATGTCCAAAAGATCCATTCCCACTATTTAGAATAGATCAGATAGTGGATTCCACCTCCGGGTGTGAATTACTGTGTTTCCTAGACGCATATTATGGGTATCATCAAATCAGAATGTCTAGGGAAGATGAAGAGCATACCTCTTTCATCACAGTAGATGGATAGTACTATTATACACCAATGCGATTTGGTCTCAAGAATGCAGCTTCAACCTTTGTACGAGATATGTACAAAACTTTTGAAGAACTCATTAGAGACATAGTGGAAGTGTATGTTGATGACATCGTGGTCAAGGTCATGAACAAGGAATCACTCCTTGACACCTTACAGGCGGTCTTCGACAAGCTGCAGGCCACCCGCACAAAGTTAAACCCAGACAAGTGTGTCTTCGGGGTTAGCTCCAGAAAACTTCTTGGTTTCCTGGTAAATCACTGGGGCATAGAAGCTAATCAGGCGAAGATCAAAGCCATTGAAGACATGCGGCCACCAGTCCGCATCAAGGATGTCCAAAAGCTGACTGGATGTCTAGCAGCCCTCAGCCAGTTCATTTCAAGACTGGCGGAACGGGCACTTCCCTTCTTCAAGTTATAGAGGAAGTTCGGACCATTCCAATGGTCTGAAGAAGCAGAAAAGGCGTTCCAGGAGCTAAAATAGTTCCTCACCACCCTACCAACTTTGGTAGCTCCGAACCCTGGTGAGCCTTTGCTGCTTTACATTTCAGCAACTGACGAAGTCGTCAGTATGGTCCTGGTTGCGAAGAGACCAAAACTATCTCATGCTCAGGAATCTAGACCCCTCTGGGAGGGTCCGGAGGTTCCTGAAAGCAAGCTCGGGTCCCAGTTCCCAGACTTGAGTCCACAAGAAGTTACTTCAGAAGACCCAGACCCCTCCGGGAGGGTCCAGGTCACTTCTGAAGAAGCTTCGGGTCCCTCCAGCAAGGACCCGGAGGTCCCCGAAGAAGGTCCGGATCCCTCCGGGAGGATCCGGATCAATGAAGAGGAAGCTCCAGGCCCCTCCGGGAGGGTTCGGACCATCCAGTGCCCAGTGTACTTCATCAGTGAAGTACTTCATGACGCCAAGACTCGATACCTAGAGGTGCATAAGCTGCTCTATGCAGTTCTTATCGCCTCCAGGAAGCTTCGCTATTACTTCCAAGCTCACAAGATTTCAGTGGTGACTTCTTACCCACTTCGAGCAATCTTGCATAATCCCAATTCAACTGGGAATATTTCAAAGTGGGCAGTGGAATTGGCCGAATTCGATCTCGAATTCATTCCAAGACAAGCAATCAAGAGTCAAGCATTGGCGAATTTCATGGCAGAATGGACTCCCTCTCCATCAAACCCTGGGGGCCCCAGTGAGCAGAAGTCGGAACACAAGGCTCCGGTCTTCACCGAGCCTCACTGGACCCTCTACTTCGACGGCTCCATGCGAAAGCAGGGGGCCGGAGCTGGAATCCTTCTCCTAGCACCAACCAGGGAGAAGGTAAAATACATGGTACACCTTGACTTCAAGGCGACCAACAACATGGCGGAGTACGAAGCACTCATCTACGGACTAAAGGTGGCACTATCATATGGTGTCAAGCAGCTGCTGGTCAAGGGAGATTCACAGCTGTAACACCCTAAATTTTCACATCCTGCATTGCATACATGATCATGCATTAAACATTAGTGGGATAAAAGAATAAAAGAAAAGATAAAACATACATATATGGTGTAGCAAAAAGAAGAAATAGAAAATAATAATTATAGCCTAAAACATGTATTAAGGAATGAGTATAGATAAATAATAATTAATAATAATAATAATATATAAAAAGAAGTATATATAAATAAATTATATATAATAATAAATATATATATATAATAAATAATAAATAAATAAAATGAATAAGATAAATAAAATAAATAAAATATAAATAATGAAATATAATAATAATAATAATATAAAGAAAAAAAAAAGAAAAAGAAAAAAAAGGGGCTGCTGGCCAGCGGCCGAGCCGCCAGCCCGCCCCGCCTGTCCCCCACGCTGACGCGACGCCCACCCGACGCGACCCCCGCTCCCACGCCCCGAGGCCCCGCCGCCTGGCCCACCCCGCCGCCTGCGCCCCGCAGCACCCCGCCTCCACGCGCCGACCCCGCCGCCTGGCCCCGGCCTCGCACGCGCCACGCCGCCTCGCAGCGCCCCTGGGCCCCGCCTCCCACGCGCCCCGACGCAGCGCGTCGCCCGCCCCGACTCCCCTGGCCCCCGCGCCCGATGCCGAATCCCGCTCCCGCGCGCCTCCCGGCTTCCGCCAACCCCACCTGGATTCCAGCCCACCCCGCCGAATCCCACGCCCCGCTCCCGCCTCCCTCGCACTGCACGGGCCCCACCCGCACCGCGCCGACACCGCTCGCCCGGCTGACCCCGCAACCCGCACGCGCACGCAGCCGCCTGGGTCTCGCACCCTAGCCCCGGCGCAGCACGCACCGCAACGCCCACCCCGCTCGCCACCGAATCGGTTACGTACCGCACGCGTCTGCGCCTATAAAATCACCTCCGTAGGGTTTTCAGCCGCCAGAAACACCGCTGTTTCCACGATCTCAGAAAGCAGCCGCCGCTTAGAGAAGAAAAAAAAAGCCGCCGAAACCAGAGACCAGAGGATGCACCGCCAGGGGAAGGAAAGAGAGGAAAAAGAGGGGAAGGAGAGGAAGAAAAAGAGGAGGGCCCCACCGTCCACCGGAGATCGTCACCGTCGTCGTGCCACCAAAGGACTGCTGTGCCATCCACTTCGTCTATGCGTCACCTTCGTCCCTCGATCTCCGAAGCCATCGCATCTACGATAGGATTCGTTTTTCCAATGCGAATTTTAGCGACGTATTAGATCTAATAGACATAAATTGATTTTAGTTGCACCATAATTTTATTTTCAGTGGCATTAATCCACTCTAAAACCCCCGTAATCTCATATGAACACGTATGAACTAGTTGCATCTAATTAATAAATAACCGTAGTTAACTAATTATTAAACTTTGCATGCATGCATATCATCGCATATTGATTAATGTGTGTGCATCATGTTGATTTGTACGTATTTTCTTGTATGAGTGATCACGAGTAGAGGGAAGTGCTCAAGAGGTCGTGTACGAGGATTTTCAGAACCAAGACTTCGAAGCGCTTGAGCAACCCCATCCGCCGGAGCAAGGCAAGTGTCCTTGAAGCATATTGATCCTGTTTTAAAATAAATGTTTTGTTTGCAAACTGCATGCTGTGTCAATTTGATGGGAATCCTATGGTAGGAAGTTTACTAGATTTGTTAAACCACCCTTGTCACCTGGAATTTATGGTAGAGAGTCGGGAAGTTTTTTTTACCTTTTTGCTTCGCTTAACTAATTGGGATGGAAAACAACACTACACATTTAATTATGCATCAATGATATTCTGGTTAATGTGAACTGGTCAATACGATGGGTGATCTAAGATAGCCTGGTATGTGGATGGGTTGGATGTTATGGTGGTTTGCTTGCTTTAGATCTAAGGACCGGTTCATGCGAGAATAAGCCAGGACTACAGTGCCACCACGAGGCCAAGTATGGGTGCGGCGTAGCTGATTAATTAGGGATTTGCTAGTGCTGTTTGGACCATTGTGGATGCTCGGGGAAGGGGTAGTCGGATTGGGTTTGTTGATAAATGGTGGGACTACCCTGGGATCCGAATGGCTCAAAAGGGGGCCCTTGGTTGAAGATGTGCTCAGTTGGAGGCATCGCCACCGGTGAAACCTCAGTGGGGTCTGAATAGACTAGTAATCCCTTTGTAAAGGCTATTTTGTGATCTCTTGGCCATACACCAAAGGAAGTGTAATTGGCATAAGGGAGGTTCTTTAGTCGCCGACGGGTGATGAAATCACAGACACGTGGGTAAAGTGGTACAAACTCTGCAGAGTTAATTAAAACTATTATGATAGCCGTGCTCCCAGTTATGAGCACCTGGACAACTTCCATGATTAGAGGGAAGTTGGGATTTGGGATGGTTATGGTTTGATAATGGTTATGGCCTGGTAATGGATATGGTTGATATTATGATTATGGTTATGGTTATGGTTTATGACATTGATTATGGTTATTGGTAATGGTGAATTATGGACTAGTATTATTATGGTTACATGGTTTATGATGGGTTTACTTCACATATAATATAATATATTGCTTTTCAAATGTTTTACTGTACTTTTCAGCACTTAGCCATTATTACTGTCGTCATTTGAATCAGCCACATGTCATACTTTCCACACTTGCTGAGTACGACATGTACTCACTCTTGCAATCCCCCCAACAGTTGCAGGTCAGGATTGTGAGTTTAATGGAGATAATGCGGAGTTTTAGGCCGTGTCTACCGTCAACTTTGCCTGTGGTGTTATTGGAGCTGCAATATCCCTTTTGCTTAGTTTGCTTAATTAGTTTATTTCCGCTGCATTAGTTGAACCTGTCATTAATATTCATTAGAGCTTGTGTTCGAGGATATAATGAATTATGTAATAAGACTTATTTAATAATTTGAGCTGTGGTAATTATCTGGTTATCATTTGTGAATCACTCGTGTATGTGTGTTGAACATCCTGGGCACACATATGCGTTAGCTTGGTTCATTTTTCGGAACCGGGCGTCACAGATTGGTATCAGAGCCACAGGTTGACCGTAGGACACAGCCTAGATAGAATGGACACTTTAGAGCACATAGGAGCACTCAGGAATCGATGTGTTTTTGCTTGGAGTACTGTTTGCTATATATATTGTTTGCTTGTGTGCTTAATAGAGGATTTTGGGATGATTTAGCATTGCCATGTCCACCTAGGCTAGTATAGCTAGTTGGTTAGCTTCATACCCCTTGATGCATATAGTTGGGGACGTTTCTAAATTCTTACCTATTGCTCTTCTTCAGATGGTGAGGACTCGCAATTAGAGGGATGTCAATGGTGAGGAGGAGAACCATGGAGTACCTCAGAACAACAATGGACAAGGACCTGCTCATGGAGCCATCAATATCGAGCAGCTACTAGCTATGCAAAACTAGCTCATGCAGACCATGATACAAACTATGGGACAGCTGCAGGCTGGCAATAACATCAACAATCAGTCCCACATGCCTCCACCGCCACTCCCGCCTCCTCATAACCGATTGGGAGAGTTTATGAGGACTAGGCCGCCAAACCTTTGCTCAAGCTGCAGACCCTATGGATGCTGATGATTGGCTCAAGTCCGTGGAGAAGAAACTTGCTATTGTCCAATGCAGTGACCGATAGAAGGTCCTATTTGCTTCTCATCAACTCGTTGGAGCAGCTGCCGATTGGTGGGATGCTTATTGCAATGCTCATGAGAATCAAGAGAGGATCACTTGGGCAGAATTCAAGGAGAACTTCCGTTCTCATTACGTGCTGGAAGGTGTTATGATCTTGAAGAGGCAAGAATTCGAGAATTTAAGGCAAGGAAGATCAAGCGTGAGTGAATATCTCAATAAATTCACTCAACTCTCAAGATATGCGCGTGAGGATGTTAGTCGGGACAACCGGAAGCAATACTTGTTCATGAGGGGATTGAACAATACGATCCAAGTGCAATTGCTCAACTGTGATTATGTCAATTTCCAGAAGCTTGTGGACAAAGCAGTTGTGGTTGAGAACAAGATCCGTGAGATGGAGCAATAAATCAAGAGGAAGGCGCCATATCAAGGACAACAACAAGGAAGTAATGTGCGCCCTCGCTTTGCGCCGCCCAAAGCGCCTTACTACAGCTCTTCTATTCCTGCTCAGTGCCCTGTTATGCAAGCACCTAGGCCTCCAATGCCTTATGCACCTCGTGCTGATTTTCCTGGAGCCAATGCTCAAAACCAAGCTCGTCCCAACAATTCTAGTGGGGTTAAGAAGTGCTATACTTGTGGAGAAGCTGGACACTTTGCGAATCAATGTCCTAAGTGAGGCCTTGGTCAAGGAAGCAACGCGTCGAGGCAAAACCCAAGACCCAATGGAGGACAGCCACAAGGAAGCCGTGGATAGCAGAATTTTGCTCGTGGCAACGTGAACCATGTCTCTACGGAGGATGCTCAACAAGCGGATGATGTGGTCATTGGTATGTGTCTCGCCAACTCCAACCCCGCGACTATGTTATTTGATTCTTGAGCATCGCATTCATTCATTGCATCGAAGTATGTTGCCAAGTATAGTTTGCCTATCTCTCATATGAAGTTTACTCTGTTGGTTAAGTCTCCTGGAGGAGAGATGAGGACAAATATAGTATGTCCAAAAGTAAGCCTTAGAATAAGGGGGGTAGACTTCTCCGCCAACCTCATTGTTTTGGATTCTCAAGGATTGGACATTATACTTGGTATGGACTGGTTGAGGAAGCACAATGGAGTTATTGAGTGTGCCACGAAGACGGTGAAGTTGACTAATGAGGAAGGGATCACCGTAGAATTTGAAGCATCTCAAACCGCACCGAAGCAATTGGAGCTGAATCATGTGGACGGTGTCGCAATTGAGGAGATTCTGGTAGTGTGTGAATTTTTGGATGTGTTTCCGGATAAGTTGCCAGGTATGCCGCTTGATCGAGACATTGAGTTTGTTATTGATTTAATACCTGGAACTGCACCTATAGCTAAGAGGCCGTATAGGATGCCTCCTATGGAATTAGCGGAACTCAAAAAACAGATTCAAGAACAACTAGAGAAAGGTTTTATTCGCCCGAGCTCTTCACCTTGGGGAGCGCCCATTCTATTTGTGGACAATAAGGATGGATCCCAAAGGATGTGTGTGGATTACCAAGCTCTCAACGAGGTGACCATCAAGAACAAGTACACCTTGCCCCGTATAGAGGATTTGTTTGATCAGATGAAAGGCACCTGTGTGTTTTCCAAGATTGATTTGAGGTCGTGATACTTTCAAATGAAGATTAGACCATCGGACATACCCAAAACAGCTTTTAGAACAAGGTATGGATCTTATGAGTACACCGTGATGTCATTTGGATTGACAAATGCGCCTGCCTACTTTATGTACCTCATGAATAGGGTCTTCATGGAGTACATGGATAGATTTGTTATGGTGTTTATTGATGATATTATGATCTACTCGAACGATGATAAGGAACATGAGGAATACTTGAGGCTTACGTTGCAGAAATTGAGGGAGCATCAATTGTATGCCAAGTTCAACAAGTGTCAGTTTTCGTTGAAAGAGATGCCATTTTTGGGTCATATAATCTCAGGAGGAGGAGTATCGGTTGACCCCGGAAAAGTGAGAGACGTGTTGAAGTGGGAGCCGCCGCAAAATGTCAAGGAAATAAGGAGTTTTCTTGGGATGGCTGGATATTACCGTCGATTTATCAAGAATTTTTCCAAGATAGCCAAGCCTATGACGGAGTTGCTAATGAAGGGAAAGGCGTTCCAATGGACTGAAGCTTGTCAAAACAGTTTTGAGGAGTTGAAGAAGAGGTTAACAACAGCCCCAGTTTTGGTATTGCCGGATGTAAGCAAGAGTTTTGATATTTATTGTGACGCATCAAGACAAGGACTCGGATGCGTGCTTATGCAAGAAGGTCAAGTGGTCGCCTATGCGTCCAGACAATTGAAGAAACATGAGCAGAATTACCCAACACATGATTTAGAACTTGCAGCCGTGGTACATGCATTGAAGATTTGGAGACACTATATTCTTGGACATAGGTGTGAAATTTACACGGATCATAAGAGTTTGAAGTATATTTTCACACAAACGGATCTGAACTTGAGGCAACGAAGATGGTTGGAGCTCATCAAAGATTATGATTTGGGGATCAACTATCATCCGGGAAAAGCCAATGTAGTGGCCGATGCTTTGAGTAGAAAAGGAGTAAGTCATCAACTCACGGTTCGAGAGTTACCATTCGAGTTATGTAAGGAGTTTGAATGGTTGAACCTCGGGTTTGTAAATGAGATTGAGATGATGGAGTTAAACCCAACCTTGGAGCAAGAAATTCGAGAAGCACAAACCACAGATGAGGAGATCAAGGAAATCAAGGAAAGGATCGAGGAAGGGAGAGAATTCAGATTTGATGAAGACGAGCATGGTACCTTATGGCTTGGAAAGAGGATCGTTGTGCCTAATGTAAAGCATATCCGGGAGACAATATTAAAGGAGGCACATGACTCACCTTACTCAATTCGCCCTGGTTGTACAAAGATGTACAAGGGCTTGAAGGCTTGCTATTGGTGGGATAGCATGAAAAAGGACATAGTTGAATATGTGGCATTATGTGATGTGTGTCAACGAGTCAAGGCGGAACATCAAAGGCCAGCCGGATTATTGCAACCGTTGAAGATTTCGGAATAGAAGTGGGAAGAAATTGGAATGGACTTCATAGTTGGGCTACCACGTACTCAGTCCGGGTATGACTCAATTTGGGTAATTGTGGATCACTTAACCAAGTCAGCTCATTTTGTCCCTGTGAAGACTAAGTATACAGCTGCACAATTGGCCGAAATATACATGGAGCATATTGTGTGTTGACACGGAGTACCGAAGAAGATAGTCTCGGATAGAGGTTCTCAATTTACCTCCAGATTTTGGCAAAAATTGCATGAAGCTTTGGGAACGAGGTTGAATTTTAGTTCAGCATATCATCCTCAAACGGATGGACAAACCGAGAGGACCAATCAGATTTTGGAGGACATGTTAAGAGCTTGTGCTTTAAAGCATGGGAAAAGTTGGGACAAAAGCTGCCATACGCGGAATTTTCATACAACAATAGTTACCAAGCAAGCTTGAAAATGTCACCATATGAAGCGCTTTATGGGAGGAAGTGTAGGACACCTTTATTCTAGAATGAGGCAGGAGAAACTCAAGTATTTGGTCCGGATGTGTTGCAAGAAGCCGAAAAGCAAGTCCAGATAATTCGTGAAAACTTGAGGGCTGCCCAATTAAGACAAAATGTCTATGCGGACAATAGGAGAAGCAAATTAGCCTTTGAAATAGGAGATTTTGTTTACCTCAAGGTGTCACCTATGAGAGGTCATAAGAGGTTTAACATAAGAGGCAAGCTCGCACCTCGTTATATTGGACCATTCAAGATTTTGGACAAAAGAGGAGAAGTAGCATATAAGTTGGAGATGCCAGCTCATCTTTCAGACGTACATGATGTGTTTCATGTTTCCCAACTCAAGAAGTGTCTCAGGGTGCCGGAAGAACAAGTGCCGATGGACGAGTTAGAACTTCAGGAGGATTTGTCCTATGTCGAGCAACCTATCAAGATCTTGGATGTGAAGGAATGGGTCACGAGGAATAAGAATGTCCGTTGGTGCAAAGTGCAATGGAAACACCATAAAGAAGCCGAAGCTACGTGGGAACGTGAAGAAGACCTGAAGGCAGAATTCCCGCATCTTATCTCCACGCTGTCGAATCTCCAGGGCGAGATTCACTTTAAAGGGGGTAGGTTTGTAACACCCTCAATTTTCGCATCATGCATTGCATACATGTTCATGCATTAAATATTAATAGAATAAAAGAAAAATAATAAAGCATAAAATATACATATACAAATATTAGTAGCGTAAAACATGTATTAGGGAATAAGTATAAAAAAATAATATTAATAATATATATCAAAAGGTATATATAAATAATATATAATAATATATAAAAAATAAAATATAAATAATAAAATATATTATAATAATAATATAAAATAACAATAAATGAAAAAGAAAAAAAAAGACTGCTCTGCTGGCCAGGCGGCCGAGCCGGCCCAGCCAGCGACCCCCGTGCCCCGCCGCACGCGTTGACCGCGCCGCCTGCCCGACCTGCCCCGCCCGCGCAACGCCCTGGCCCCGCACCGCACTTCCGCTCCCGCGCGCCAGCCAACCCGCCCCGACGCCCGCCGGCCCCACCGTGACTGCGCCCTCCCGCGCGCGCCCCGCCCGACCGGCCCTGGCACCGAGTCGGTTCGCCCCAGCACACCCAATGCTGTGCGTTCCCAGCGCCTGGCCCGCGTGCCCTAGCCGCGTCGGCTATAAAACCCATCGAGGCCTCGTTTTTCGATGCCAGAAGCAAAGCGCCGCCATCCAGAAGCCCTAGTGCCACGCCGTAGGAAATAGAGAGGAAACCAGAGCTGCGCCGCCAGGAGAGAAAAAGAGGAGGAAAAGGGAAGAGAGGAGGAGAGTGCCGCCGTCCGCCGGAGATCGTCGTCGCCATCGCGTCGCCGTCATTGTGCTGCTGGAGGACCTTGCGCATCTACTTCGTCTACGCATCGTCCCCATCCCGCGATCATCGAAGCCATCGCATCTACGGTAGGCCACGTTCCGATGCGAATTTTAGCGAACATACTGAATCTAATAGACGTAGTTTGATCGTAGTAGCACCGTCTTTTTATTTTCAGCAGCATTAATCCACTCTAAAACCCTCGTAAAATCGTATGAACACGTATGAACTAGTTGCATCTAATTAATAAACAACCGTAGTTAATTAATTATTAAACTTTGCATGCATGCATATCATAGCATGTTGATTAATGTGTGTGCATCATGTTGATTTGTATGTATTTTCTTGTATGTGTGATCACGATTAGAGGGAAGTGCTCAAGAGATCGTGTATGAGGATCTTCAGAATCAAGATTTTGAAGCGCTTGAGCAACCCTATCCGCCGGAGCAAGGCAAGTGTCCTTGAAGCATATTGATCCTGTTTTTAAAATAAATGTTTTGTTTGTAAAACTGCATGCTTGTGTCAATTTTGATGGGAATCCTATGGTAGGAAGTTTACTAGACTTGCTAAACCACCCTTGTCACCTGGAATTTATGGTAGAGCGTTGGGATGGACTTTTTACCTTTTTGCTTCGCTTAATCAACTGGGATGGGAAATAACTATACCACTCAACTTAATGATGCATGGATGAGATTATGGTTAACATGAACTGGTTAAATATGGTATGTTAATGGACAATCTAAGCAAGCCTAGTATGTGGATGGGTTGGATTTCATGGTGGTTTTGCTTGCTTTAGATCTAAGGACCGGTTCATGCGAGAATAAGCTAGGACTACAGTGCCACCACGAGGCCAAGTATGGGTGCGGCGTAGCTGATTAATTAGGGCTTTGCCAATGCTATTTGGACCATTAAGGATGCTCGGGGAAGGGGTAGTCGGATTGGGTTTGTTGATGATTGGTGGGACTACCCTGGGATCCGAATGTCTCAAGAGGGGGCCCTTGGTTGAAGATATGCTCAGTTGGAGGCATCGCCACCGGTGAAACCTCAGTGGGGTCTAAATAGGCTAGTAATCCCTTTGTAAAGGCTATTTTGTGATCTCTTGGCCACACACCAACGGAAGTGTGTAATATGACTGACGGGTCATGGGCATAAGGGAGATTCTTAGTCACCGAAGGGTGATGAAATCACGAACACGTGGGTAAAGAGGTACAAACTCTGCAGAGTTAAATAAAAATATCATGATAGCCGTGCTCCCGGTTATGAGCACCTGGACAACTTCCATGATTAGAGGGAAATTGGAATTTGGGATGGTTATGGTTTGGTAATGGTTATGGATGGTTATGGATTAATTTCTGGTATTGAATATGGATATTGACGATGGTGAAATCTGGAATTATTGATGATGGTAGTGAATTCAGATTGGTATTATGGTATTACTTATGATTATGATGGGTTTACTTCACATACATATAATATATATATATATTGCTTTTCAAATGTTTTACTGTACTTTTCAGCACTTGCCATTATTATTGTCGTCATTTGAATCAGCCACATGTCATACTTTCCACACTTGCTGAGTACGACATGTACTCACTCTTGCAATCCCCCCCCCCAACAGTTGCAGGTCAGAATTGTGAGTTTAATGGCGATAATGCGGAGTTCTAGGCCGTGTCTACTGTCAACATTGCCTGTGGTGTTGCATGGAGCTGCGCTATCCCTTTTGCTTAGTTTGCTTAGTTGCTTAGTTAGTTTATTTCCGCTGCATTAGTTGAACTTGTCAATAATATTCATTAGAGCTTATATTCGAGGATAATATGGTTTGTGTAATAAAATTTGATAATTAATCTTGTTCTGTGGTAATTTTATGTATACTCTTTTGTGATTGCACTTGTGTATGCGTGTTGAACATCCTGGGCACACATATGCGTTAGCTTGGTTCAGTTTTCGGAACCGGGCGTCACACGAAGTTATAGGCAAGGAGCGAATTTTACTATTTTTCTTGGCTTCAGTGTGCAGGAAAAATAAAGAATTCACGTTGATGGAGAAAAGCCGGAGCTAACAAAGCTCCGACTCCCCCTAGGTGGCTTGTGGTCGATGTTAAACATTGAAAATGAGCATTACTGGAGCAACCAAGCTCCATCAAAGCTAGGGGGGCCAGCCGTCGACGCAGAATAAAAGATGGTGAGAAGACCCCACAAGCGGAGTCTGCTGCCGACAAGCTACGCGTTGGCAAAGGTCACTGCCGGAGCTGCTAAGCCCCGGCACCCCAGAGGGCTAACTGTTGATGCTCTACGCGTTGATACGGACTATTGCCGGAGCTACTGAGCTCCGACGCTAGTCAATGCCGGAGCTTCTGAGCTCCGACAACCTCAGGGGGCCTTCACTATCGAAGACTTCGGACCTACACTCTACAAGTTCAAAGCAAACGAGTCTTCAACAAAACACAATATCCTCTTGGTACATTTTCACAATCAAATTGTGTACATCTACCAGGGGGCCATGTGAAGACAAAAGTGTTGAAGACAAAAAAATGAAATTCACAAAAATTTGGATTTCATTCATCTGGAGACAAGGGATAACAAAATTGGGGAAGAAAGAGAGAGAATACAAGTGGGAGCTACAGAGATGGTCCTAAATCCTATGGAAGAACTGGGCGACCTTCTGAGCAACCTCCGACACGTTGGCTCGGGTGGCTTCACCTTCTCCTTCGATGGGACCTTCAAGCACTGGGTCCAGAGGGAATTGGGGATCCCGGCTGGTGTAGCACATCAGCACATACTCTGCGATGTTCTTCGCCAGGGACTGCCCCTCAACCTCCAACTGGTCCGCGATGACGTCACCCACCTTGGAGATTTTGTTACCCGCCGAGCTCAACGCCTGCAACGCCAGGTCCAGCTCCGGCTCCGGATCATCCAGACGCACGGGACTGAAGCCCATTGGTGTCAGCACGTCGTTGGATTTGCTCAGGAACTCCCAAACCTGTAGGGAGTTCGCAGTCCTCAAGCCCTTCAGTTCCTCCAAGGATCTTTTGGCCGCCGCCAGTTCAGAATTCTCACGAGCAAGGCGCTCAACCTCTTTGGCATTTTGCTGAATCTTTTCAGCAACCTGCTTCTCGAGTTTTCCGAGCTCCTCCTCCCGGAGGTGGATCTTGTTCTGGCGGTCGACCAGGTCCTTCTCCCAGCCCCTAACTTTCTTCTCCCTAGCAGCGATGGCACACTCTTGCTTGTAGAGTTCCTGCCCTCGCACCCAGGCCTTCTCCTCCTCCTCAACGCAACGCTCCTCCAAATTCTTGGCGCGTTCCTCGAGGCCCTTGTAACCCAGAGCCACCTTTTCGATGAGCTCCTCCTCCCTCTTCAAGATGTCATCCCGCAGCTCTAGGAGTTTTTCCTCTTCGTCTTCGAGCCTCTTCTCCCTTTCCTCAAGTGCCTCCTGGCGCTTGATGAGGGTAGTATTAATGGCTTCAAGCCTTTCTTGGCGATCATCAGCCGCACTATTAGCTGCCTTGGTCTGCTCATAAATGGCCCGGGATTGAGCGTCGAGGGCACGAGTCAAGCTCTCCCTATCATCCAATAATTTGCCCCAGTATTTCAGACGGACCTTCTCCTGTTTGATCCACTCCTTCTCGTCTGCCAGCCTCGACTGCGCCAGCTTGGTCTCGAAGTAGAGCCGGTTACGCCACCACCTAAGGGTTTGGCGCTCCTCTTCAAGAGCCTTGCTGTCGTGGTAGAACGCCAGCTGGACTTGACGCGGACTGGAGCAAGCGTTGTCAATAGACAACGACAGGGGAATAGGGTCCGGACCTGCTAGGGTCTCCTCCACTGGTTCCAGCGGGTTCTCGCTTACAAAAATTGGGTCCCACTCCACAAGAGTGGTCCCCTGAGCCTCCACGGCACTAGGGCCATCCTTTGGGATAGCCTCAGTCGCCACCGAGGAGGGTCCCGTAGAAGAAGTTCCGACCTCCGGAAGTGGTTCTGAAGGCCCTGCCGCCAGGTCTTCATTTGCCCCCTCAGGCACGGGGCCAGCGACTTCATTAGGTCACCCTGGCTCAGCAGCAGGCACCTCCGCCGTCATCACTTCCGGAGCAGAGGCTACTTCCGGTTCTGGCCTGGGCTCCTCCTCCGCTGGTGGCTAGGCGTTGGCACCTTGACCACCATAGGTTCGAGTGCTGATGCCTCCGCAACGACCGGCTCGGGCGCCGGAAGGTCAACAACAACCGACCTTGAGGCCGAAGCTTCAACCTCAACCGGCTCAGGCGCCGGAAGGTCTTCAATCGCAACCGGCTCTGCAGCCAAAGCTTCAGTGGCAACCGGCTCTGAGGCTGGAGCTTTGGAGGTAGCCGGCTCAACCGCCAAGACTTCCTCAACATCCAGATCACTCGCCGAGACTTCAATAACCTCTGGCTCAACTGCCGGGTCTTCGACGATTTCCGGCTCTGGGGCCAGAATCACTGCTTCCTCTGGCTCAACGGCCAAAGCTTCCAACATCTCAGCATCAAGACCCAGGGCTTCAACCTCCGGGGCAGGTGCCGCTGGCGCATCTTCTCTCCTGTTGTCCGGCGCTACCACGGGAGTCTCGGGCGATGAGTCGAGGTCCATGACCACGACAGCTGGCGCCGGAGCTTCTGCAGCTTCAGCCACCACTTGGGGCGGCACCGGGACAGGACCAGAAGCCTCCGCCCTCACAGCTTCAGCTGCTGTGGCTGAGGGTGGAGCCTCACTCCTCTTCTTGGGGACGATGCAGATGATGGATGAAAAAACTTAAAAAACAGTTATTACAACAAAACAACTATCTGAGATAAAGATTAAAAATTACCTCGGAAGGCTTCCGCACCAGCTTGCACGGAATCTCTTTCCTGGGCGTTCTGGACTGACCATAGCCGCCGGCGGCGTGGTAGCTCCGGAAGGCCCCCCGGAACTTGTTGCATCTGCGGGCATTTCCTTAGTCGAGGCCCCCCTCGACCGGGAAGGACCTCCGGACCCAGAGGCATCAACTGGCTCTGGTGCTGGAGTCACATGCCCAGAGCTAGCACCCCGGGAAGACACTGATGCAGGTACAGACGCCGCAGTTGTAGAAGACCTCCCCCTCCGGGGAGAAGGAGCTGCTGCAGAGGATGCAGGCCTGGCGGACCTTCCGTCGGCATGCTTCAGTTTCCTCTTCCGACTTGAGGGTTCGGCCGCCGGCTCCTTGCCCTTGCCGACGACTTCGGTCCTTGGCTTCGGGGCAGGGTCGGAGCCACCTTCAGAAGCCCCAGGGATCACCACCCTGGAGGTCGATCTTCTCTCGACGACACCAAGGACGTCAAGCATCGGCATCGTCCGCCGGAGCTCCCTGCTGAACTCTACTTCCATGTTCAGAGGGAGGAAAGCTGGTGGCGGGGTCAAGTCATCACCCGCGACGTCAATGCCATGCTGGAACTTCTTGAGATGAAACTCCAAGGTCACCCCCTCCATGTTGGACTTCAGCCCGGTCTCGACCCGGTCGTCATCCATCACACTGTTGAGGGACCAAGCGAGTTTTTCTCTCCTCTTCAGCGGGGCCCACCTGTTGACTAGAAAATTGCAAAATACCGCCTGAGGAGTTAATCCTCCCTCCACACAATGGCGGATCCTGGTTAGAGCAGGGTTGAAGGCATCCGACAGCACCGGAGCTTCACTCCAGACTGCAGTGTCGATGTTGGGGAGGCCTTCGGGCAGCTCCAGCTTCTCGTGCTCCTCCACCCGGATGACTATCCAATCTTTCTTCCAATCGTCCCACTTTCCAGAGGGAAACGACCGGAGGTACTTGAATGGGCACTTCTTGCGCTTCACAAAGTAGTAGAAGCCAAGGTACTCATCACCCTTCTCGATGGTATGGACGGTGAAGAAGGTCCAGAAAAGCTCAATGCAGGGGGGAATGCCCACCCACATTTCACAGAAGTGGACGAAGACAGACACTAGAAGAATGGAGTGGGGGCCAAGGTGATATAGCTGCAGACCATAGAAGTCTAGCAGCATCAAGAAGAAGGAGGAAAAAGGTGGGATCAACCCCACCATGGCGTACGCAGAGAAGTACACCATCTCGCCAGCGTGCTCCTTCTCGAACGGGAGCTCCCCACCGGCGCGGACCAGGTGGTTGAAGAAGTCCGAGGACCACCCCATGAGGGCTCGGACCTTCTTCAGGTCACCTTCGGTCTTCAAGCGGCTCTTGCAGAGACCCAACTCCATCGCAGCACGGCGAGGCAAAGGAGGAAAAGAAAGCGCAAGTTTGGAAGTCTGAGTGCAAGTTTAGATGATTGGCTTAAAGAACCCCAGATGGTGTGCGTTTTCCTTCTTAAGTAAGCCCCCGCAATGCTTGGATGGAAACCGCAAGGAAGCCAAAGATACTATTCAAAAATTTCACCCTGCCGATGACAAGAGGGCCCAGGACCACCCCGACGATCAGGTCGAGGTTCTTACCCAGGCGAACGGTTGTCATCATGAAAGGCGGGAAGCCCGAAGGCAGCGGCCTGACATGGCGCGCAGAACCGATACGATTTTCATATCGGGAACCGGCGACCTTCAATTGTGTGAGATCCGCACGCCGAAGATCTCATTTGCCGCACCTGGGATATGCCACGTGGCAAGGATTTAACTCCACAACTATCGCCAACGGCACATCTGAAGACCTTTGAAGACTCGGCTCAAAAGTCAAAGGATGGACCCACCTCCGGCGGAATGACTTCACCCAAGGGGTCTACCCCAGAGGTGAGCCCAGGGGTCCACTGTCAGTACCCTGGGTACTGTATACCCCTTGAGATTGCAAAGATCTCGAGGAAATGTCATCTACTTGATTTGAAGACCTTTGGAGGCCCACATGTCAGACATAACCGGACCCGCTTCCCCAATATGGTTAGTCTCAGGGTCGCCATGTGTACCATCAAACCGGAGCCACCGCCCACAAGGGGGAAGCTCCGGGCTATGTACCATAACGGCACCCCCAGACCTAACCCCAGACCGAGGGAAGCTACGGAACTGACACGTGTCTGGTGGCACCAGACCTATCTGTTCCTCACAGCATGCTCCGGAGCTGCCACGTGTCCTACCATCGGATCTTGAGCCTCAAACCTCTGGTAGACTCCATAATGCCTCCGGATCTTCAAAGGGGAATCAAGGACTTCAAGAATCGATTAAGTGTCATTAATACTATATTAATGACACACGATCAGACGACCTTAAATACCAGTAACGGTGTTGTCAAAGCCCGTAATTCGGTCATTAAGGGTAATTAAGCGCATCAAATGTGTATCAATATTAGTAACCACCGGGGCCACATGTCGGGCCAGGCCAACTTGTAACGGCCTGTCCTTATACTATAAAAGGACAGGCCGACGATACATGGGGGGGGGGGGACTGATCTGACCTCTCTCTGGGCTCTGATCTGATCGCGCACTCTCAACTCACGTCACCTGAGTTGAGTTCATACATCCAATACAACACCAACACACCCCGTGGAGTAGGGTATTATGCTGAGGCGGCCCGAACCACATAAATCTTGGTGTCTCCTGTGTCATTTTACATTTCACCTTCTTGAATCTCCGCGTGCCCACACCGAACTTCAAACTCTGTAAACACTTTTTAGTAGTGTCGGGAGATCTGCCGGATCAAAACCACCGACACCAATTATATGCCAAATTCAACAAGTGCCAATTCTGGTTAAAGGTGTCATTTTTGGGCCATATCATCGCCGGAGGAGGAATATCGATTGACCAAGGAAAAGGGAGAGATGTGCTAAAATGGAAGCCACCGCAAAATGTGAAGGAAATCTGGAGTTTTCTTGGAATGGTAGGATATTACCGTTGGTTCATCAAGTACTTCTCCAAAATAGCTAAGCCCATGACTGAGTTATTAATGAAGGTTAAGGCATTTCAATGGACCCAAGCTTGTCAGGACAGCTTTGAGGAGCTCATGAAGAGATTGACAATAGCACCTATGTTGGTATTGCCAGATGTGAGCAAAAGTTTTGATATTTATTGTGATGCCACAAGGCCGGGACTTGGATGTGCGCTCATGCAAGAAGGTTAGGTAGTAGCCTATGCATCAAGGCAATTGAAGAAACATGAGCAGAATTATCCTACACATGATCTTGAGCTTGCAGCCGTAGTGCACGCTTTGAAGATATGGAGACACTACATTCATGATCACAGGTGTGAGATTTATATGGATCACAAGAGCCTCAAGTACATTTTTGTAACACCCTCATTTTCATACATCATGAATTACATACATTCTTATACATGTCTAGCATTAAGCAACATAAAAAAGAAACAAGTTTAAAATGAATTAGAAGCAAAATAGAACTTAAAAGTCTGTATAAGTACGGACTTGTCCGGTTTGTACCTTGTACTAGTCCGGTTTTCCCCTCTGATGTCCCTCTAGACTTGTCCATTTTTGCTGTGGACTCGTATGATTAAGTCTCTATTCCATTCTGGACTTGTCCGTGAGTGAGTGCGGACTTGTCCGATCCTTGGTACGATTTTTGAATAAGTTGTCAAATCCCCGGACTTGTCCGATGTATGTCGGACTTGTCCATTTTGCTCTCTGGAGAAGACCAGACTTGTCCGGACCACCTACTAGACTTGTCCGTTTTTGTCTTTGTCCAACAACGGACTAGTCCGGACCCCCTAGCAGACTTGTCCTGTATTCGCAACCCCGATTCAATCTTTTCCTCCACGACTTGTTTTTGGTTTTTACCTTAAGTGGTCCCAAGGACGTCGTGTCTAACCTTATTGGAGCCCATGTGGGACCCCACATCGGCCTCCATCCACCCCCAAACTTGAAATCCATCAAACCCTACACCTCCATTCCTATATAAACAATCCAACACCCCAACTTCACATGCCTTTGCCACTTTTGTAAGACCACCAAACCCTAGTTCATGGGAGCCGCCATCAAGAGGAGATCCAGCAGCAAGAAGAAGAGGAGGAAACGAAAGAGGATCAAGCGAACAAGATCTTCATCGAGTTTTCATTCTTCATCACCAATTCACCCTCAACTCTTCATCGTCAACCCTAGATCATCAAGATCCAAGTGTTGCCTTTGAACTCTTGATCCTTGGAGTTATAAACAAATGGTACACCTTCTACTTTCTCTTTTTCCACATGAATTCGACCCCAATTCTCCCAAATCTTGAAGATCAAGAAAACCCTAATTCGCTGGTTCTGCAAAGGGCGGACTAGTTCGGTCCCTAATGGACTTGTCTAGCCTATGAGTATGAATTGTGCTGAATTAATACCAAATTAACTCGAATCAATTCTAAACTTGTTAAAAACTATTAGAACCAGTTAGTAAACATTAATAGCAACTCATGAACAAGTTTTACCTCATAATTGCATTAATCATGCATGTCGTGGCATAGTGAGTACAATATGAGCATTATTTGATTGAATTATGTGTTTTGCATGTTTGTCGCTCGGAATAGGAGTTGCGCTAGAGGGTGCTGCCGAGGACCTCCAGTACCAAAACTTTGAAGCCTTTGACCCTAACGAAGTTCAGGAGCAAGGCAAGTGTCCTTGATCATATTGATCCAGTTTTTAAATGTTTTATTTGGAAAACTGCATGCTTGTGTCAAATTGATGGGAAACCCATTTATAGGTGTTTACTAGTCTTGTTTGACCATCCTTATCGCTTGTGATATATTGTAGAGAGTCGAGAAGGGTATTTTACCTTTTTGCTTCGCTCTAAATTAATTGGGATGGGAAAACTACCAAATGGCCTAATTATGAATTAATGGCCCTATGGATGATATGAATTGATGAACATGGATAATTGGTAACATGGGACTTGGGAGATCTAAGCAAGCACTGTTTGTGGATTGGGTTGGATGTTATGGTGGTTTCCTTTCCTTGGATCTATGGACCAGTTCATGCGAGAATGGGCCAGGACAACAGTGCCACCAAAAGGCCAAGTATGGATGCCACTTAGCCAATTAATTAGGAGTATTACCTGCATCGATTCAGATCATTTGTAGGAGCGGGGAATGGGAGTCGGTTGGGTTTGCAAATGTTGGCAGGACTGCCCTGGGATCCGAATGGCACAAGAGGGGGCCCTTGGTTTAGAATGTGCTCAGTTGGAGACATCGCGACCGGTGAAACCTCAGTGGGTCTGAATATGCTGGCAGTACCTTTGTAAAGGCTATTTTGTGATCTCTTAGCCATACACCTAAGGAAGTGTAATTTGTATAAGGAAGGTTCCTTTAGTCACCGACGGGTGACGAAATCACGAACTTGTGGGTAAAGTGGTACAACTCTGCAGAGTGTTAAAAACTATCATGATAGTTGTGCTCCCGGTTAAGAGCACCTGGATGACCTACATGATTAGAGAGAACTTGGGAATTGGGATGGTTGGTTATGTTTATGGTTAAAGTTATGGTTATGGAATGAATCATGATAAATGAACATGGATGATGATGATGGTAATAATCTGGTATATGAATGGATAATTGATTACGATTTCGTATTATGTTAATTATGTGGGATATGCTGAGATTAATTCACATAGACATCTTAGGATGCCTTTTTACATGTTTTAAATGTACTTTTCTGCAATTAGCCATTATTTATTATCATGCCTTTTTAAGCTACATGTCATACTTTTCTACACTTGCTGAGTACGGCATGTACTCACCCTTGCAATTCTCCCACCAATAGTTTCAGGTGATGTCTGATAGTATCATGATGATAATGCGGCGTACTAGGCTATGTGCTGCCGTCGACTTGCCTGTGGTTATGCTTGGAGCCGCGCTACCCTATTTGTTTATTTGCTTAATTAGATTATTTCTGCTACAGAACTATTAATAATGATCTTTAGAGTTGTAATTTGAAGATTATTTGAGTATTGTAATAAAAGTACTTATTTAATAACATGAGTTGTGGTAATTATATGTTTATCATTTGTGAATCACTTGTGTATGTGTGTTAAACATCCTGGGCACACATATATTGCACTTGGTTCATTTTTCGGAACCGGGTGTCACAAGTTGGTATCAGAGCCACAGGTTGATCGTAGGACACAGACTAGATAGAATGGACACTCTGGAGCACATAGAAGCACTTAGGAAGCATTGTGATTGGTTTGGTGTGCTGATTGCTATATATGTTGCCTGTGTGCTTGGTAGAGGATTGTGGGATGCTTTAACATTGTCATGTCCATATAGGCTTGTATAGTTAGTTGCTTAGATTCATATTCCTCGATGCATATAGTTGGGGATTCATTTTGTCTCTCTTTCCTATCTCGCTCAACCTCTTTGTCAATGGAAGATGGACACAGCTAGAAGATTGACCATTTAAGATGAAGCTATATAGAAGATGAGAACAAAGATAGTATGTCCAAAAGTAAGTATTTCAATAAGGGGGGTAGAATTCCTCGCCGACCTTAATGTTTTGTATTCACAAGGATTGGACAAGAGGGGGTGTTCCTGGCTTGGGAGTTTGACCAGCGAGGACGTCGGTGTTCAAAGTGGGGGGGGGGGGGGGGTGGATTGGCTACAGAAGCACGATAGAGTAAATCAGTGTACCACCAAGATCGTGCAATTGTCAATGTTGAGGGAGTCAACCTTGAAATTGATGTGTCACAGTAATCATCGAAGGACATAAAGCTACATGTTCAGCTATGTGTACAACAACCTTGCCTTGTGTGATGTTTAACAACGAGTCAAAGCTAAACATCAAGGGCTAGTTGGATTATTGCAGCCATTAAGGATTCCGGAATGAAAGTGGGAAGAAATCGGAATGGACTTCATAGTTGGATTACCGCGAACCAAGTACGGCTATGACTCCATATGGGTTATTGTGCATCGGTTGACCAAATCAGCTCATTTCATTACTGTCAAGACCAAGTATACCATTGCACAGTTAGATGAGTTGTACATGGAGAAAATTGTATGCCGACATGGAGTACCGAAGAAATGAGGTCCAAATACTTGGTTCGTGCCAACCTGATGTGTTGCAAGAAGCTGGAAAACAAGTCCAAATAATCCGCGAGAATTTGAGGGTTGCCCAATCAAGACAAAAAGGATACGCGGACAATAGATGAAGAGACCTAGCCTTTGAAGTGGGAGACTTTGTTTACCTCAAAATGTCACCGATGCGAGGTCATAAGAGGTTTAATGTCACGGGCAAGTTAGCACCTCGCTATATTGGACCATTCAAGATTTTGGACAAACGAGGAGAAGTAGCATATAAACTGGAGATGCAGACACACCATTCAGATGTCCATGATGTGTATCATATTTCAAAGCTCAAGAAGTGCTTGAGGGTACGGGAAGAACAAGTGCCAATGGCAGAATTAGAATTGGAAGTAGACTTGACATATGACGAGCAACCGGTCAGAATCTTGGAAACCAAGGAGAGGATCACAAGAAACAAGGTGATTCGATGGTTTAAAGTACAATGCAAGCATCATGTAGAATCGGAAGCAACTTGGGATCTAGAAGATGAACTCAAGAAAGAATTTCCCTATCTCTTCCCTTTTATGTTGAATCTCGAGGGCGAGATTCATTTTAAGGGGGGTAGGTTCGTAACACCCTCATTTTCATCCATCATGCATTGCATACATTCTAATACATGTCTAGCATTAAGCAACATAAAAAGAAACATGTTTAAAATGAATTAGAAGAAAAACAGTACTTAAAAGTCTGTATAACTATGGACTTGTCCGGTTTGTACCCGGGACTAGTCCTGTTTTCCCCTTTGATGCCCCTCCGGACATGTCCATTTTTGTTGCGGATTGGTACAATTAAGTCTCTATTCCATTCCAGACATGTCCGTGATTGAGTGCGTACTAGTCGATGTCAAATCCCTGGCCTTGTCCGATGTATGTCGGACTTGTCCATTTTGCTCTCTAGACAAGACCGGACTTGTCAGGACCACCTACCAGACTTGTCCATTTTCGTCTCTGTCCAACATAAGACTAGTCCGGACCCCCAAGCGGACTTGTCCGGTATTCGCGACTTTGATTCAATCTTCTCCTCCAGGACTTGTTTTGGGTTTTTACCTTAAGTAGGTCCAAGAATGTCGTGTCTAACCATTTTGGAGCCCATGTGGGACCCAACATCGGCCTCCACCCATCCCCAAACTCGAAATCCATCAAACCCTACACCTCCACCCCTATATAAACAACCCAACACTCTAACTTCTCATCTCTTTGCCACTTTTGAAAGACCACCAAACCCTAGTTCGTGGGAGCCACCATCAAGTGGAGATCCAGCAACAAGAAGAAGAGGAGGAAACGAAAGATGATCAAGCAAACAAGATCTTCATCCAGTTTTTGTTCTTCATCACCAATTCACCCTCAGCTCTTCGTCGTCAACCCTAAATTATCAAGATCCAAGTGTTGCCTCCGAACTCTTGATCCTTGGAGTTCTAAACACGTGGTACACCTTCTACTTTCTCTCTTTCCACGTGAATTCAACCCCAATTCTCCCAAATCTCGAAGATCAAGAAATCCCTAGAAAATCCTAATTCGCTGGTTCTGCGAAGGGCGAACTGGTCCGGTCCCTAGCGGACTTGTCTGGCCTGTGAGTCTGAATTATGCTGAATTAATTCCACGTTGACTCGAATCAATTCCAAATTTGTCTAAACTGGTTAAAAACTATCAGAACCAATTAGTAAACATTAATAGCAACTCATTAACAAGTTTTACCTCATAATTGCATTAATCATGCCTGTCATGGCATATTGCATACTATATGAGCATTATTTGATTGAATTGTGTGTTTTGCATGTTTGTATCTCAGAATAGAAAGAGCTACGCTAGAGGGTGCTGTCGAGGACCTCCAGTACTAGAGCATTGAAGACTTTGACCCTAACCAAGCTCAAGAGCAAGGCAAGTGCCCTTGAGCATATTGATCCAGTTTTTTGTTTGCGAAACTGCATGCTTTTGTCAAATTGATGGGAAACCCAATTATAAATGTTTACTAGTCTTGGTTGACCATCCTTGTCGCTTGGGATATGTTGTAGAGAGTCGGGAAGGGTATTTTATGTTTTTTCTTCGCTCTAAATTAATTGGGATGGGAAAACAACCAAATGGCTTAATTATGAATTAATGACCCTATGGATGATATGAATAGATGAACACGGATAATTGGTAACATGGGACTTGGGAGATCTAAGCAAGCATAGTTTGTGGATTGGGTTGGATGTTATGGTGGTTTGCTTGCCTTGGATCTAAGGACCGGTTCATGCGAGAATAGGCCAGGATAACAGTGCCACCACAAGGCCAAGTATGGGTGCAGCTTAGCCAATTAATTAGGAGTATTACAAGCATCGATTTGAATCACTTGGAGGGGCGGGGAATGGGAGTCGGTTGGGTTTTCAAATGTTGGCAGGACTGCCCTGGGATCCAAACGGCAAAAGAGGGGGCCCTTTATTTAGTATGTGCTCAGTTGGAGACATTTCCACTGGTGAAACCTCAGTGGGTCTGAATATGCTGGTAGTCCCTTTGTAAAGGCTATTTTGTGATCTCTTGGCCATACACCTAAGGAAGTGTAATTGGTATAAGGCAGGTTCCTTTAGTCATCGACGTGTGATGAAATCACAAACTTGTGGTTAAAGTGGTACAACCTCTACAGATAGTTAAAAACTATCATGATAGTCGTGCTCCCGGTTAAGAGCACCTGGAGGACCTACATGATTAGAGGGAACTTGGGAATTGGGATGATTGGTTATGGTTATGGTTATGGTTATGGAATGAATCATGGTAAATGATCATGGATGATGATGATGGTAATAATCTGGTATATGAATGGATAATTGATTATGATTTTGAATTATGTTAATTATGTGGGATATGCTAGGATTAATTCACATAGACATCTTAGGATGCCTTTTTACATGTTATAAATGTACTTTTCCGCAATTAGCCATTGTTTATTATCATGCCTTTTTTAAACTACATGTCATACTTTTTCACACTTGCTGAGTACGACATGTACTTACCCTTGCAATTCCCCCACCAATAGTTTTAGGTGATGTCTAGGAGTATAATGATGATAATGTGGAGTACTAGGCTGTGTGCTACCATCAACTTGCATGTGGTTATGCTTGGAGCCGCACTACCCTATTTGCTTAGTTGCTTATTTAGATTATTTCCGCTACAGAACTATTGATAATGATCTTTAGAGTTGTAATTTGAAGATTATTTGAGTATTGTAATAAAAGTACTTATTTAATAATCTAAGTTGTGGTACTTATCTGTTTATCATTTGTGAATCACCTGTGTATGTGTGTTAAACATCGTGGGCACATATATACTGCATTTGGTTCATTTTTCGGAACTTGGTGTCACAATTTTTACGCAAACGGACCTAAATTTGAGGCAACGAAGATGGTTGGAGTTCATCAAGGATTATGATGTTGGAATCAATTATCACCCGGGAAACGCTAGTGTAGTGGCTGATGCTTTGAGTCGGAAAGGAGTAAGTCACCAACTCACGATTCGTGAATTACCATTTGAGCTATGCAAAGAGTTTGAACGATTGAATCTTGGATTTGTGAATGAGATGGGTATAATGGAGTTAAATCCAACCTTGGAGCAAGAAATTTGAGAAGGTCAGATCAACGATGAGGAAATTCAAGAAATCAAAGAAAGGACCCAAGAAGGGAGAGAATTCAGATTTGATGAGTATGACCAAGGTACTCTATGGCTTGGGAATGGATTGTTGTGTATAATGTAAAGCGTATTCAGGAAACGATATTAAAGGAGGCACCTGACTCACCTTAATCAATTCATCCCGGTCGTACAAAGATTTACAAGGACTTAAAGACATGTTATTGGTGGGCCAGCATGAAAAGAGACATAGCTGAGTATGTGTCTTTGTGTGATGTGTGCAACCGAGTCAAAGCTGGGCATCAAAGGCCAGATGGATTATTGCAGCCATTGAAGATTCCAGAATGGAAGTGGGGAGATTGTGGATGGGTTGATCAAATTAGCTCATTTCATTCCGGTCAAGACCAAGTATACCGCTGCACATTTGGCTGAGTTGTACATGGAGAAAATTGTATGGCGACACGGGGTACCCAAGAAAATAGTTTCGGACTGAGGTTCACAATTCACCTCTAGGTTCTGGCAAAAAACTGCATAAAGCTATGGGTACGAGATTAAATTTCAGCTCTGCATATCATCCTCAAACCGATGGATAAACCGAGAGGACCAACCAAATATTGGAAGATATGTTGAGAGCTTGTGCTTTGAAGCATGGATGCAGGTAGGACAAGAGCTTGCCATACGCTGAGTTTTCCTACAACAACAATTACCAAGCCAGCTTGAAAATGTCACCATATGAAGCACTGTTTTGGAATGAGATAGGAGAAACTCAAGTATTTGGGCCTGGTGTGTTTCAAGAAGCTAAAAAGCAAGTTCACACAATCCTCAAGAGTTTGAGGGGTGCTAAATGGAGATAGAAGGGCTATGCGGATAATAGGTGGGAAAACTTAGCCTTTGAAGTGGGAGACTTCTTATATCTCAAAGTATCACCTATGCGAGGTCATAAGCGGTTTAATGTCAGAGGCAAGTTGGCACCTCATTATTTGGGCCACTCAAGATTTTGGGCAAACGTGGAGAAGTGGAATATAAGTTGGAGATGCCAGCACATCTTGCTGATGTTCATGATGTGTTCCACGTTTTTCAGCTCAAGAAGTGCTTAAGGGTACCGGAAGAACAAGTACCAATGAAATAATTGGAATTGGAAGCAGATTTGACTTATGCCGAGCAACTGGTCAAAATCTTGGAAACCAAGGAGAGAGTCACAAGGAACAAGGTGACTCGATGGTGCAAAGTACAATGGAAGCATTATGCAGAATCGGAAGCAACTTGGGAGCTGGAAGATGACCTCAGGAAAGAATTTTCCTATCTCTTTCCTTCTACATCGAATCTCGAGGGCGAGATTCATTTTAAGGAGGGTATGTTTGTAACACTCTCATTTTCATCCATCATGCATTGCATACATTCTTATACATGTTTAAGAATAAGCAACACAAAAATGAATAGTTTAAAATGAATTAGAAGAAAAACAACATTTAAAATCCTGTATAGGTGCGGATTTGTTCGGTTTGTACCCCGGACTAGTCCAATTATGCTCTTTGTTGACCCTTCGGACTTGTCCGCTCTTGTTGCGGATTAGTCCGATTGAGTTTCTGTTGGTTGTCTAGACTTGTCCGTTGTTGAGTACGGACTAGTCCATTCTTTGCTACTGGAACTCTTCGGAGTTGTCCGGTAATCCCTCCTTCAGTTCAATTTTTGGAAAATTTACCAAACCTAAGGACTTGTCCGGCCTATACCGAACTTGTCCATTTTCAGTTCTAGACAAGAAAAAATTTGTCTTGTACTAGAACGGACTTTTCCGTTCAACTTTTTGTAACTTCGAAATAACTCTGTTGGAGTCTGGTTCCTGCAATTCTCCTCGTACTACCATTGGCAGACCGCGCAGTTTGTAGTTTAGTAGTGGGCGCGCAGAGATTCAGAACACGATGGCAAGTTGACACGAAGATTTACATGGTTCGGGCCGCTTAAGCGTAATACCCTACTCCACGGGGTGTGTAGTTGTTGTATTGGGCGTCTGAGCACTTGTGAGCATGTGTCAGAGCCGAGTCTGGAAGGGTCTCAATCTGGGTCTGGGGGTCTCCTGTGTATCACTCGACCAGTCCTTATATAGTACAAGGACTGGTCGTTACATCATTAGCCTGGCCCGACATGTGGCCCTGGCGGTTACTAATGCTTAATAAACAATTAATGAGCTTAGTTTCCCTTAATAGCGTGGTAACGAGCCTTGACAGTGCCGTTACTGGTATTAAGGGCCCTCCGATCGTGTGTCATTAAGATGGCATTAATGACACTTAATCGGGTCTTGAAGTCCTTGATTGTCCCTTGAAGGTCCGAGCCGTTGGAGGTCCACCAGTCTGATTGTTGAAGTTGAAGGACCAGCAGTTGGACACGTGGCGGCTCCGGAGCTTATCGTTTGGGACGGGTAGGTCCAGTGTTGTTATACACGTGTCAGGACCGGAGATTCCCTCTGTCGGGGGTTAGGTCCGGAGGTGTTGCACAGGTATTTAGCCCGAAGCTTTCCCATGTGTGGGATGTAGCTCCGGTTGTAGGATACACGTGGCACCACAGGGACTAACCATAGAAGGGAGGCAGGTCCGATCCCGTATGACATGTGGGGCCTTCGGAGGTCTTCAACTCAGACAGGTGGAGTTCTTTTAGTCTTTTTGCAGTCCCAAGGGGTATACGGTACACAGGTTACCGACAGTGGCCCCCTGGGCCCACCTCTGGGAGAGACCTTTTGGATGAAGTCGTTCTGCCGGAGGTGGGCCCATCCTTCGGTTTTTGAGCCATGTCTTCATGGGTCTTTGGATGTGCCATTGGCAGTAGTTTGCAGTTAAAACATCGCCGCGCGTCATACCCAGGATGCGGCAGGTGAGATCTGAGCGTGCGGATCTCACGCAATTGAAGGTCGCTGGTTCCTGATACAAAAACCGTATCGGTTCCGCACGCCCTGTCAGGCCGCCGTCCTTGGGCTTCCCGCCTCTCATGATGGCAATCGTTCGCCTGGGGTAAGGACCTCGACTTGATCGTCGTGGTGGCCTCGGGCCCCCTTGTCATTGGCAGGGTGAAGTTTTTGAAGTGTATCATTGGCCCTTCTGCGGTTTTCGTCCAAGCATTGCGGGGGCTTACTTAAGAAGGAAAGCGCACACTGCTTGGGGATTCTTTACGCCTTCATTCGAACTTGCGCTCAAATCCTCCAAACTTTCGCTCGCTTTTCCTCTCTCGCCACGTTGTGCTGCGATGAAGTTGGGACTCCCCAAGAGCCGCATCAGGAGCACGAAGGAGTTGACTAGGGTCCGGACCTATATGGGATGGTCCAGTGACTCCTTCGACAATGACATTCGCTGCAGCAAGCTTCCCTTTGAGAAGGAGCGAGCCGGAGATATGGTGTACTTCCTTGGGTACGCCATGGCGGGTTTGATCCCGCCTTTCTCCAGTTTCTTTCTGATGCTGCTAGATTTCTATGGTCTGCAGCTCCACCATATGGGCCCCCACTCAATCTTGCTGGTGGCGACTTTCATCCACTTTTGCGAGATGTGGGTGGGCGTGCCCCCTTGCGTGGAGTTGTTCCGGACTTTCTTCACTGTCCACCCGACTGGGAAGTGTGATGAGTTCATAGGCTTCTACTACTTCGTGAAGCGGAAAAACACTCCCCTCAAGTACTTATGGTCCTTCCCTTCCGGCAAGTGGGATGACTAGAAGAAAGACTGGGTGGTTATCACCGTCTAGGGACACGAGAGGCTGGAGCTGCCTGAAGGCCTTCCTCGCATCGACACCGACACTTGGGGTGATGTGCCGCAGCTGTCGAGGGAGTACAGGCCCATCCTGGACAGAATCCAGGAATGTGTTTGTCGGTGTTTGGATCCGGCAGATCTCCCGACACTACCTTTGGTAGACTAAGGAGTTGTAGTTCGGTAATGGGCGTGCAGAGATTCAAGAAGGTGAAAGACAAGTGTACACAGAGATTTACGTGGTTCGGGCCGCCTGAGCGTAAGGATAGATCTTCAGATTATGCTCGATCACTTCCCTAGGTATCCCAGGCATTTGTGACGGTTGCCAGGCAAACACGTCGACATTAGCCCGGAGGAAAGTGATGAGCGCGAGTTCCTATTTGTCATTCAGACCTCCCGATATACGGGTGGTCTAAGTGGCATCGAAACCGATTTGGACGACTTTGACGGGGATGTCGGTGTCGGTGCTTGGTTGCACGCAAGGTGCGGAGGTTGAGCCTCGTTGACGAATGCTCGGGGGTTTCGGAGCTTGTTCTTGCCTGGATTCTTTCTCCTGCGCTGTAGCAAGCACATGAAGTTCTTCTAAAGCAGTCACTCCGGCAGTACGATCTCCGCGGATTCGGAGAACGCCAGCTGGTGTTGGCATCTTCAACACCAAGTATCCATAATGAGCAGCAGCCATGAATTTGTGCAAGGCGGGCCTGCACAGAATGGCATTGAAAGGCAAGTTGATCTAAGCGACGTAAAAGATCAACTTCTCAGTGCGATAATTCTCCTGAGTCCCGATGGTCACGGGGAGAGTAATGGCACTGAGTGGTGTTATGGCCCCTGGACCTACTCCGGAGAAAGGTCGGGAGGGGCAAAGGTCCGAAGGTCGGGGCTGAAGCTTGAAAAAATCTTTGAAGCTTATGAGGTTCAGCCCCGAACCTCCGTCCACCATTACATGGTGGAGTTGAATGTTATTGATGGTCGGAGATACATCAATGGTAGTTGACCAGCTCCGATCATGTTCCAAGGGCAGTCTAAAGCATCAAAAGTGATGGTGGTGTTCATCCACTTTCGATGAGGCTCCGCCCTGGCTGTAGGAGCTACTGAAGCCATGTCCCGCCGCATGGTCTTGAGGACACGGTGGGAGGTGATGTCCCACGAACCACCAAAGATGGTGTTCATGGTCTTCTGACGCTCATTGTCAGAAACGTCAGAGTCATAGTCGACGGAGGTGTAAACAGCCTTCAGGACCTTTTTAGGGTCCTGGAAGACTAACTCCTCTTCAGCTGAAGCTTCATCGAATTTCTATTTTCCTTCCCTCCGACGGAAAGGAACTTCTTCCCGGCGCTTGTGGTAGCGGTCGGCAAGGTTTTAGACCTCCCGGCAGTCCTACAAGTTGTGGCTATTTGACTTGTGGATGGGACACCACACTTTGGAGTTACCACCATCTTCAGAGGACGACCGAGGTTGTTTCTCGGGGCGTGGCCCCCGGCCACCCGGAGCTGCTGCAGCTGCAGCGGTGGATGTGCCGGCTGACGACTTCTTTTTGCCGTTGGACTTTTTCTTCTTTTTGCCACTCCCGGAGGTAGTGGCTTCGCCTTTGGAGGATTTTTTGCCATCCTTCGGAGGTGGTTTGGAGTGCATTTCACAGCCCTCCGCAGCTTTGGCACACTTGTCTGCCAAGCTGAAGAGTTCCGTGACGCTGGTGATCTCCTTGACCGCCAGCTTCTCCAACATCTTCTTATATTGTACGCCATGTCTAAATGCCACGATAACTAAATCACTAGAGATAGAAGGAATGGTGTTTTGTACCTGGGAGAACCTCTGGATGAATGAGCGCAGGGATTCTCTCCCCTTCTGCACAACTACAAAAAGGTCCAGTTCGGTGCCTGGTCAGGTGTATGAACTCCCAAAATTGGCGGTGAACTGTTGGCACAATTCCTCCCAACTATTGATAGAGTTGTGAGGAAGGCTCATGAACTAGGACCTGGCGGTCCAAGTCAAAGCCAGTGGGAAGTAGTTGGCCATTACGGCCTCATTACCTCCTGCCGCAAGGATTGCGGTGGTGTAAATTTGGAGAAACTCAGCGAGATTAACTGTCCCGTCAAATTTCTCTGGCAGGTGAGGCTGGAACTTTTGTGGCCATCTGACCATGCGTAGGTGCATGGCCAGTGCAGAATAGCCTCCTCCTACTCCCTCGGGAGCAGGACTGTCTCGAGCCTCTCGCCTTTCATGAGCACGCTCGATATGGACACGGTCGTCCTGTTGATGGTAACGGCGATCAAGCTCCGCCCGGAGGTCATGAGTTAAAAGCCTGGTTACCGTATGAGTACGTCGCGCCCCAGAAGGTAGCGAAGTAACTTGCTGTGACGCAGCACGCCTCCTACTCTGGGAAGCATGCGGACCAAGTCTGCCAGACACGGTCCGGCGCTGCGATGGGGCCCACCCCAAAGGAGAAGGACCTTGGTTGCTGATGCGGTCGGCTACTGCTGCAACCAGATGTTCCACATCGGCCCTCCACTACTTCATTGCACCCTGGGATGCACCTGGAGGTGGTGGACGTTGGAGGAGAGCACGCGCTGCATGAAGCGCGTGTTCAGGGTTGTTGTTATTTGCCGATGCAGTGACCGATGCCGATGCACTGTCACACTGCTCAGCTTGACGTGCTGGTGCAGGCGGTGGCGATGGAGGCATGACTCCTGCTGGAGCCATGGCACCTGCTGGTTGCTGCATGTTGGATGGATTGCCTCCAGCGGGTTGAACAACAGGGTTGCCGTTGGATGATCCAGCAGCTGAGTTCACCATACTCGAAATCTCGGGCGCCCCTACCTGGCGCGCCAACTGTTGGTGTTTGGATCCGGCAGATCCCCTGACACTATCTTTGGTAGATTAAGGAGTTGTAGTTCGGTAATGGGCGTGCAGAGATTCAAGAAGGTGAAAGACAAGTGTACACATAGATTTACGTGGTTCGGGCCGCCTGAGCGTAATACCCTACTCCATGTGGTGTGTTGGTGATGTATTAAGCGTGTGAGTCTAGAAGAAGCTCGAGAAGAAGAAGCTCGTCTAGCTCAGGGGGTCCAGTAGTGGTCTGGAACCGTCCCTTGTGTAACGTGGACCAGTCCTTTTATAGTACAAGGACTGGCCGTTACATCATTAGCCTGGCCCGACATGTGGCCCCGGCAGTTACACATGCTTGATACACAATAAATGGGGTTAATTACTCTTAATAGCCCGGTAACGGGCCTTAACAGTGCCGTTACCAGTGTTAAGGGCCATCCGATCGTGTGTCATTAATATGGTATTAATGACACTTAATCGGGTCTGGAAGTCTTTGATTGCTCCTTGAAGGTCCGGAGCTGTTGGGGGGTCCACCAGCCTGATTGTTAAAGTTTGAAGGTCTGGCGGTCGCCACGTGGCAGCACCGGAGCTTACTGTCATGGACGAGTAGGTCCGGTGCTACTGGACATGTCTCAGTACTGGAGCTTCCCCGTGTCTGGGGTTAGGTCCGGGGGTGCCATACTAGTATTCCGACCGGAGCTTCCCATGTGTGGGTGATAGCTCCGGTCTTATGATACACATGGCGGCCCTGGGACTAACCATGTCGGGGGAGCAGGTTCGGTTACACCTGACATGTGGGGCCTTCGGAGGTCTTCAAATCTGGTAGATGGAGTTTCCTTGTGATCTTTGCAATCCTAAGGGGTATCTGGTACGGAGTGTACTGACAGTGTCGAAGGTAGGGTGACCCCGCAGATGGTCTTCGACAACTTCTTGATGAACAGGTGGGCTCCGCTGAGGGCTAGGAGCCGACCTGCCTGGGCCTTCAATAGTGAGATGGACACCAACCGCATTGAGGTCGGCTTGGACACCAACCTGACCGGTGAAGCCTTGAAGACCCATCTCAAGAATTTAGCCTTGGAACATCGGCCCTAGTGACATGTCTCCACCGGCAGCCTTCCTTCCTCTGAATATGATACCAGAGGAGTGTAGAGAGTTCCGGAGGAAGATGTCGCTGTTGGACGACTGGGGCCTGATGGAGAGGCGATCAACCTTCGGGGTGGCGATCCCTGGAGCTTCGGAGGATGGCTCCGTTCCCGCTCCGAAGCCGAGAACTAAAGTCGTAGACAAGGGCAAGGAGATGGCTGAGCCCTCGAGCCGTGAGAAGAAGCTGAAGCATGCTGACGGGAGGTCCGTCAGATCTGCTCCTTCCACAGCAGCTTCTTCTCCTCGGAGGCGGAGGTCTTCAACAGCGGCAACCACTCCAGCATCAACATCTCCCTGGGGCGCTAGCTCCGGCCATGTGGCTTTGATACTAGGGCCAGCTGAGGGCTCTAGGTCCGAAGGTCCTTCTCAATCAAGGAGGGCCTCAACCAAGACAACGCCGACGGCGGCATCAAGCTCCGGGGAGCCTTCCTGAGCTACTACACCAGTGGCGACAGGGTCCGGCCCTGAGCGTCCGATGAAGAGGTTCCGCGCTAGCTGGAGTGGAAGCCTTCCAAGGTAAATTTGATTTTTTTTACATCAGTTTATTTTTTTGTTGTAATAATGTTTTGAGTTTCTTTTTCCTTCATCCGCAGGGTACCCAAGAAAGGGGCTGAAGCTTCGGTTCCCACAGCAACAACTGATGCTGCGTAGACGGAGGCTCCAGCTCTAGTTCCAGCGCCGCCCCAAGAGGTGGTTGAGGCCGCGGCAGCTCCGGCGCCAGCTGTCGTGGTCCTTGACCTTGAGTCATCCCCTGAAGCTCCCGTGGTAGCGCCGGACCACGGGAATGAAGATGTACCAGTGGCACCAGCCCCGGAGGTTGAAGCTCCGGGTTTGGATGCTGAAATGATGGACGCTCCGGCCTCAGAGCCAGAAGTAGCTGCAGTCCCGGCCCTAGAGTGGGATGCTGTTGAAGCCCCGGCGGCGGAGCCGGTGGTTGATGAAGTCCCAGCGATAGATCCGGTGGTTGATGAAGATCCGGCGGCAGAGCCCAGTCTTGATGAAGTTCCGGCGCCTGAGCCAGTTGTCGAAGAAGTACCAGCGCCAGCCAATGGCGGTCAAGGCACCAGCGCCTGAACTGGTGGTGCAGGAGGCGCCAGCGTTGGAGCCGGAAGTGGCTTCAGCTCCAGCCGAACCTTCAACGCCTGCCCCGGAGGTAGTGGTTCTGGAGGTACCTGCGCCTGAGCCAGGGTGCCAAGATGAAGCTGCTAGTCCCCCGCCTGAAGGACCTGTTGCTGATGACTAGGCGGCAGGACCTTCAGAGCCGACTCCGGAGGTAGGAACTTCTGCTGTAGGACCTTCCTCGGCGGTGGCCGAGGCTATCCCGGAGGGCGGCCCTAGTGCTATGGAAACTCAAGGTACCGCTCTTGTAGAGTGGGACCCGACTTTTGTCACAGAGAACCCGCTGGAGCCAGTGGAGAAGACCCCGACAGGTCCGGAGCCAATCCCTTTGTCATTTTCTATCGACAACGCCTGCTCCAGTCTTCATCATGTCCAGCTGGCCTTTTACCACGACAGCAAGACCCTCTAGGAGGAGCGCCAAACCCTTAGGAGGTGGCGCAACCAGCTCCAATTCAAGACCAAGCTGGCGTAGTCGAGGCTGGCCGATGACAAGGAGTGGGTGAAAAGGGAGAAGGTCCGACTGGAGTACTGGGGTCGGCTGCTAGATGAGAGGGAAAGCATGACGCGATCCCTCGACGACCAGTCCCATCCTATCCACGAACAGGTCGTGGCTGCTAATGAAGCAGCGAATGAGCGCCAAGAAGCTCAGCGCCATCCATGACAGCCTCATCAAGCGCCGGGAGGCTCTTGAGGAGCGGGAGAAAAAGCTCGATGATGAAGAGCAAAAACTCCTAGAGCTGTGGGATGACCTCGTCAAGAGAGAGGAGGAGCTTACTCAGAGGTTGATTCTAGGTGATAAGAGTCTCGCGGAGCGCACCAAGAGGCTGGAGGAGCGCTACGAGAAAGAGGAGAAGAAGGCTTGGCAGCGAGGATAGGACCTCCACAAGAGGGAGAATGAAATTGCTGCCAGGGAGAAGAAAGTGCGGGGTCGGGAGAAGGACCTGGTCGACCGCCGGAACAAGATCCACCTCCGGGAGGAGGAGCTCGGTAAACTCGAAAGGCAGGTTGCTGAAAAGATTCAGCAGAACGCCAAAGAGGTCGAGCACCTTGTACAAGAGAATTCGGAGGTTGTGACGACCAAGATATCCTTGGAAATGATGTGAGGCTAAAGGGCTGCAGAGTCCCAACAATTTTGGGACTTCTTGGGCAAAGCCAATGACGCGCTGACGCCGATGGGTTCTAGTCCCGTGCGTCCAGATGATCCGGAGCTGGAGCTAGACAAGGAGTTGCAGGCGTTGAGCTCGGCGGGCAACAAGCTCACCAAGATGGGCGATGTCATCGCAGACCAGCTGGAAACCGAAGGACAACCCTGACGAAGAACATTGCAGAGTACATGCTGACGTGCTACCCAAGCCGGGACCCTCACTTCCCACTAGACCCGGTGCTTGAAGTCCCCATCGACGGAGAGGGAGAAGCCG
This sequence comes from Tuctoria greenei, assembly GCA_036927565.1. Taxonomy (NCBI): domain Eukaryota; kingdom Viridiplantae; phylum Streptophyta; class Magnoliopsida; order Poales; family Poaceae; genus Tuctoria; species Tuctoria greenei. The sequence continues at coordinate 67,186,567 of JAYESD010000004.1, read as the reverse complement.
CCAAAGACAAGGTGTCAGAGGTTGCCCAGAAGGTCGCCTCGTTCTTCCATAGGGTCTAGGATTCTCTCTTTGCAGCTCCCGCTTGTATCCTCTCTTCTTTTTCTCCAATTTTTTAATCTCTTGTCTCTACATTAATGAAATCCAAGAATTTTATGAATTTCATTTTCATTTTTTTGTCTTCAACACCTTTGCCCCACTTGGCCCCCTGGTAGATGTACACAATTTGATTGTGAACATGTACCAAGAGGATGTAGCATTTTGTTGAAGACTTGCGTGCTCCGGACTTGTAGTTTGTAGGTCCGAAGTCGTCGATAGTAGAGGCCCCCTGAGGTTATCGGAGCTTGGTAGCTCCGGAAATGACCCTTGTCAACACGTAGAGCATCGACACATAGTCCTCTGGGGTTGTCTTCCCACCATCTTTTCTTCACGTTGACGGCTGGCCCCCTGGATTTGCCAGAACTTTGTAGCTCCGGCGATGTCTACTATCAATGTTTGAAACATCGACAGTAGACCACCTTAAGGGGCGTCAGAGCTTTGATTGCTCCGGCTTCATTCACCATCACCATGAGATCTTTATTTTTCTTGCACACTAAAGTCAAGAAAAATAGTAAAATCCATTCCCTATCTATAACTCAATTGCGACTTACTATTCCCGAGAAATTTTTAGGTCGAACACAATTCTAAATACAATCAAGTGCACTAGCTTGTTTTCTCTAGGTCTGATCGTTTCTGGACTCGCCTTACTTCGGCCTGCCGGGGTGTAGGTAGAGTGGCGTACTTAGGGTGCAGGACCAGGCTAAGTTGATAGCACACTCCGGACCTAGATTGGCTTGGCGGCATTTAGACGAGTAGACCATTAACAATGTTTGGACCCGGAAGAATTGACAATGCAACTTGAATTATATATGAATTGGTCGAGCTAAAGTTTCTTAAGAATTGCACAACTTTGTTATAGACAAGAAAGAGAAAAATAAAGTATTGAGCCTGTACAAAATAAATGCACGTGGAGTCTGTTTTCACACAATGATGTCTTTCATTATAGGTCCGGAGTACAGGGGAAACAAGTACACTCTTAGGGTACGGAACCAGGCTAAGTGTGTTTCATTTCTCGTTTGACCCAAGGTAGCTAGCTACACTTTTAGTTATGAGACTGTGACAAGTGTTGCCTGAACTTTGCGGACCTTCCGGGGAAGGTCCGGCTGTTCTCCCAAAGGAGCTACCCGACTCTATACAATGACTCTATAACATACACCACATGTAACTAAAGACTCACCTCCTTGATATTAAGCGTAGAACTTATGTAGGTGCTCAATGTTCTGAGGATTAGGGAGCGGTGTCCCATCTTGGGTTGCCAAGTAAACGCATCCGGGACGGGATACTTTGATCACTCTGAAGGGTCCTTCCCAGCTGGGGGAGAGTTTGTTTAACCCTTCTCTAGATTGTATTCTTTGTAGCACCAGATCGCCTTCCTCAAGCTGTCGGCTGTGAACATGCCTTTGGTGATAGCGCCGAAGAGCTTGGTGATATCGGGCATTCCGAACAGCTGCTCGACACCTTCCCTCTTCAAGAAGGTCAAGGTCTTCACGCCGGAGCTGGTCCTGCGTGGCATCATCGAAGGTCTGGACCCGGAGCGACCCCAAGGTAATTTCCGGGGGAAGGACTCCTTTAGCTCCGTACACCAGGAAGAAGGGTGTCTCTCCGGTTGACTGGTTTGGAGTTGTCCTGTTGGCCCATAGTGTGGGCTGAAGGTCTTTAATCCAGTTCGCTTCATGTTTTTTTAGGTGCTCATATGTGCTCGTCTTGAGTCCTTTTAGGATTTCTGCATTTGCTCTCTCAGCTTGGCCATTGCTTGTCGGGTGAGCTACAGAAGCGTAGATGACCTGAATGTTGAGGTCTTTGTAATATCCTTGGAATGCAGAGATTGTGAATTGGGTCCCGTTATCAGTTATGATCTTGTTTGGAACTCCAAATCTGCATATGATGGACTGCGAGAAACTGATAGCTGATTGCTTGTTTATTGTCACAACTGGAGTTGCTTCCGGCCATTTGGTGAACTTGTCAATGGCAACGTACAGGAACTTGTAACCTCCGGCGCCTCTTGGGAAAGGTCCCAATATATCCATCCCCCACACAGCGAGTGGACTTGTAGGAGGTATCATTTGTAGAGGTTGAGATGGTGTGTGAATTTTCTTTGCATAGAACTGGCATGCTTTGCATTTCTTCACTAGCTCATTTGCATCTTGGAGTGATGTAGGCCAGTAAAAACCATGCTGGAAGGCTTTACCGACCAGCGTGCGAGAAGACGCGTGGTTTCCACACTCGCCTCAATGGATTTCTGTGAGGAGCTCGCAGCCTTCTTCCCTTGTAATGCACCGAATTAGGATGCTGTTGGCACCACGCCGGTAGAGATTCCCTTCTACTAGTGTGTATCTTTTAGCCAATCTGACTATCCGGTCAGTGGATACATTATCTTCAAGAAGGAAATTGTCTTTCAAGTAGCTCCAGATCTCTGAGATCCATGCATTGGAGCTAACTTGAGGATTTGACTCTTGCGTGCAGGGTTGCTCGGAGCTTCCTGTAGCACCTACGACCCTTGATGGACGCCATGGTAACAGGGCCATCTGGACTGCCAACTTCGAGGTGCTGGTCTCGCCCCCTTCGCTCAGTTCGGCAGGCTGAGTTGTTGGTCTTGACAATCTCCAGACGAAGGATCTGTCAGGAGTTGTAGCTCCGGTTGAAGCTTTCGTCGAGAGTTCGTCAGCTTCAACATTGTTGAGTTGCTGGATATGGCAAAGATCAAGGACGTCAAAGTCCTTCTGAAGCTTCTGGACTTCAAGTAGGTATGCAGCTAGTTGAGGGTTGTTGCAGTAGCATTCACCTTTGACTTGTATTATGATGAGCTGCGAGACACCCTTTACCAATAGCTGCTTGACACCATATGATAGTGCCACCTTGAGCCCATAGATTAGTGCTTCATACTCCACCATGTTGTTGGTCGCCTTGAAGTCAAGGTGAACCATGTATTTGACCCTCTCCCCGGTCGGAGCAAGGAGAAGGGCTCTAGCTCCAGCTCCCTGCTTTTCACGGAGCCATCAAAGTAGAGAGTCCAATGAGGTTCGATGAAAACTGGAACCTTGGGTTCCAGCTTCTGCTCATTGGGGCCCCCAGGATTTGATGGACAGGGGGTCCATTCCGCCACAAATTCCGCCAGTGCTTGACTCTTAATTGCTTGTCTTGGGATGAATTCAAGATTGAACTCGGCCCGTTCTGCTGCCCACTTTGCAATGTTCCCAGTAGAGTTGGGGTTATGCAAGATTGCACGCAGTGGATAAGAAGTTACCACTGAAATCTTGTGAGCTTGGAAGTAGTGTCGGAGCTTCCTAGAAGAAATAAGAACCGCGTAGAGCATCTTATGCACCTCCAGGTACTGAGTTTTGGCGTCATGAAGTACTTCGCTGATGAAGTATACTGGGCGTTGGACTGTCCGGACCCTCCCGAAGGGGCTCGGAGCTTCCTCCTCATCAACCCGGACCCTCCCGGAGGGGTCCGGACCTTGTTAGGGGACCTCTAGGTTCCTACTGGAGGAACCTGGAGCTTCTTCTGCAGCGACCCGGACCTTCCCGGAGGGGTCCAGATCTTGTTGCTCAGCAACAGCAACAGCAACTTCGTCATTTGAAGGAGGTTGATCCTCTGGTATCTTGCATTGAGGATCAGGGTTTGGGAGTTGGGACCCAGACTCGTCTTCATGTAGCTCCGGACCCTCTCGAAGGGGTCTGGATTCCTAAACTGGAGATGGCTCTGATCTTTCCGCAACCAAGACTATGCTGACAACTTCATCAGTTGCCGAAATGTAAAGCAGAAGTGGCTCACCAGGATTCAGAGCTACCAAGGTTGGTAGAGTGGTGAGGAGCTGTTTCAGCTCCTGGAATGCCTTTTTTGCTTCTTCAGACCATTGGAATGGTCCGGACTTCCTCAATAACTTGAAGAAGGGTAGCGCCCGTTCCGCCAGTCTTCAGATGAACAGGCTGAGGGCAGCTAGACATCCAGTCAGCTTCTGGACGTCCTTGATGCGGGCTGGTGGCTGCATGTCTTCAATATCTTTAATCTTCGTCGGATTCGCTTCTATTCCTCGGTGGTTCACCAAGAATCCAATAAGCTTTCCGGAGCTAACCCCGAAGACACACTTGTCTGGTTCAACTTCGTGCGTGTGACTCGCAACTTGTCGAAGACAGCTTGTAAGGTATCAAGGAATGACTCCTTGTTCTTGATCTTGATGACGATGTCATCGACGTACACTTCCACTACATCTCTGATAAGCTCTCCAAAAGTTTTGTACATAGCTCGTACAAATGTTGAAGCAGCATTTTTGAGACCGAATGGCATGGCAGTATAACAATATAAGCCATCTACTATGACGAAGGAAGTATGCTCTTCATCTTCCCTAGACATTCTGATTTGATGATACCCAGAATATGCGTCTAGGAAACACAATAATTCACACCCGGAGGTGGAATCCACAATCTAATCTATTCTAGGTAGTGGGAATGGTTCTTTTGCACACGCCTTTTTTAGTGTAGTGTAGCCGATACACATCCGAAGCTTCTCGTCAGCCTTAGGGACAACGACTGGGTTTGCCACCCATTTTGGTTGGAAGACTTCTCGGATGAATCCAGCTTCAAGAAACTTCTTCACTTCTTGACGTCTGAAGTTTTGTCGCTCTACTGATTGCTTACAAGGCTTCTGATGTATAGACCGAGCGTCGGGATAAATCTTCATATTGTGCTCGATCACTTCCCTAGGGATCCCAGGCATTTGTGACGGCTGACAGGCAAACACGTCGACATTAGCCTCGAGGAAAGTGATGAGCGCGAGTTCCTATTTGTCATTCAGACCTCCCGATATATGGGTGGTCTGAGCGGCGTCGGAACCGATTTGTACGACTTTGACGGGAATGTCGGTGTCACCACTTGGTTGCACACGAGGTGCGAAGGTTGATCCTCGATGACGAATGCTTGGGGGTTTCAGAGCTTGATCCTTTCTGGATTCTTCCTCCTGCGCTATAGCAAGCGCGTGGAGTTCTTCCAGAGCAGTCACTCCGGCGGTGCGATCTCCGCGGATCCAGAGAACACCTGCTGGTGTTGGCATCTTCAACACCAAGTAGCCATAATGAGCAGCAGTCATGAACTTGTACAAGGCTGGCCTGCCCAAGATGGCGTTGAATGGTAAGTTGATCTGCGCCACGTCGAAGACCAACTTCTCAGTGCGATAATTCTTCCGGGTCCCGAAGGTCACCGGGAGAGTAATAGCACCGAGTGGAGTTATGGCCCCCGGACCTACTCCAGAGAAAGGTCGGGAGGGGCGAAGATCTGAAGGTCGGAGCTGAAGCTTGACCAAAGCTTCGAAGCTTATGAGGTTCAACCCCGAACCTCCATCCACACTTACATGGTTGAGTTGGATGTTTTTGATGGTAGGAGATACCATCAGTGGAAGTTGGCCAGCTCCGATCATATTCCGAGGGCAGTCCGAAGCATCGAAGGTGATGGCAGTGTCCATCCACTTCCGGTGCGGCTCTGCCCTGGCAGTGGGAGCTACTTGGGCCATGTCCCGCCGCAATGTCTTGAGGACACGGCGGGAGGTGATGACCCATGATCCACCAAAGATCATGGTCTTCTGACGCTCGTTGTCGGAGACGTCGGAGTCATCATCGACGGAAGTGTAAACAGCCTTCAAGACCTTTTTAGGGTCCTGAAAGACTAACTCCTCTTCTTCCAGAGCTTCGTCAACTTTTTGTTTTCCTTCCTTTTGACGGAAAGGAACTTCCTCCCGGCGCTTGTTGTAGCGCTCGGCAAGGTTCTGGACCTCTCGGCAGCCTTCCTGATTGTGGTTGTTCGACTTGTGTATGGGACACCACATCTTAGAGCTGCCACTATCTTCAGACGACGGCCGAGGTCGTTTCTCGGGGCGTGGCCCCCGACCACCCGGAGCTGCAGCAGCTGCAACAGTAGGTGTGTCGGCCGATGGCTTCTTCTTGCCGTTGAACTTTTTCTTCTTTTTGCCACTCCTGGAGGTAGTGGCTTCTCCCTTGGAGGACTTTTTGTTGTCCTCCGGAAGTTGTTGGGAGTGCATTTCACGGCCCTCCGCAGCTTTGGCGCACTTGTCTGCCAAGCTGAAGAGTTCTGTGACGCTGGTGGCTTCCTTGGTCGCCAGCTTCTCCAGCATCTTCTTGTCTCGTACGCCCTGTCTAAATGCCATAATGATAGAAGCGCTTGAGATAGAAGGTATGGTGTTTCATATCTAGGAGAACCTCTGGATGAAGCATCGAAGGGACACTCCCCCCTTCTGTTTGACAGCAAAAAGGTCTAGTTTGGTGCCTGGTCGGGTGTATGAACTCACGAAATTGGCGGTGAACTGTTGGCACAGTTCTGCCCAACTGTTGATGGAGTCGAGCGAAAGGCTCATGAACCAGGACCTGGCAGTCCCAGTCAAAGCCATGGGGAAATAATTGGCCATTACGACGTCATTGCCTCCAGCCGCAAGGATTGCGGTGGAGTAGATTTGGAGAAATTCGGTGGGATTGATAGTCCCGTTAAATTTCTCCGGAAGGTGAGGCTAGAATCTCTGTGGCCATCTGACCATGCGTAGGTGCATGGCCAGGGCAGAATAGCCTCCTCCTACTCCCTCGGGAGCAGGACTGTCCCGAGCCTCTCGCCTCTCGCGAGCACGCTCGATATGGACGCGGTCGTCCTGTTGATAGTAACGACGATCAAGCTCCGCCCAGAGGTTGTGAGTCGAAATCCTAGTTACCGTATGGGTACGTTGCACCCTAGAAGGCAGCGACGTCGCCTGTTGAGATGCAGCACGCCTCATGTGTTGTGAAGCGTGCGGACCAAGTATACCCGACACGGTCCGATGCTGCGATGGGGCCCGCCCCGAGGGGGGAGGACCTTGGTTGCTGATGCGATCGGCTGCTGTTGCAACCAAATGTTCCACATCAGCTCTCCACTGCTCCATTGCACCTTGGGATGCTCTTGGAGGCGGTGGACGTTGGATAAGAGCACGTGCAGCATGGAGCGCGTGTTCAGGGTTGTTGTTTGCCGATGTCGTGACCGACACAAACACCCCATCTCGCTGTCCAGCTTGATTTGCCGGTGCGGACGGTGGCGGCGGTGGCATGACTCCTGCTGGAGCTACAACACCTGTTGGCTGCTGCATGTTGGAGGGGTTGCCTCCAGTAGGTTGCGCAGCAGGGTTGCCATTCGACGATCCAGCAGCAGAGTTCACCATCCTTGCGCGCCAACTGTCGTTGTATGGTTCCGGCAATTCTCCCGGTACTACCGTCGGCAGCACGCGGAGTTTGTAGTTCGGTAGTGGGCGCGCTGATATTCAGAACACGATGGCAAGTTGACACAAAAGTTTACGTGGTTCAGGCCGCCTAAGCGTAATACCCTACTCCACGGGGTGTGTAGTTGTTGTATTGGGCGTCTGAGCACTTGTGAGCATGTGTCAGAGACAAGTCTGGAAGAGTCTCAATCTGGGTCTGGGGGTCTCCTGTGTATTGCCCGACCAGTCCTTTTATAGTACAAGGACTGGTCATTACATTGTTAGCCTGGCCCGACATGTGGCCCTGGTGGTTACTGATTCTTAATACACAATGAATGAGCTTAATTACCCTTGATAGCGTGGTAACGAGCCTTGACAGTGTTGTTACTGGTATTAAGGGCCCTCTGATCGTGTGTCATTAAGATGGTATTAATGACACTTAATTGGGTCATAAAGTCCTTGATTGTCCCTTGAAGGTCCAAGCCGTTGGAGGTCCACTAGTCTCATTGTTGAAGTTGAAGGTCCGGTGGTTGGACACGTGGCAACTCTGGAGCTTATCGTCTGGGACGGGTAGGTCCGGTGCTGTCATACACGTGTCAGGACTAGAGCTTCCCTCTATCGGGGGTTAGGTCCGGAGGTGTCGCACAGGTATTTAGCCTAGAGCTTTCCCATGTGTGGGATGTAGCTCCGGTTGTAGGATACACGTGGCATCATAGGGACTAACCATAGAAGGGAGGCAGGTCTGGTCCCATATGATAAGTGGGGCCTTCGGAGGTCTTCAACTCAGACAGGTGAAGTTCTTTTAGTATTTTTGCAGTCCCAAGGGGTATACGGTACACAGGGTACCGACAAACTCCAAACGGACTTGTTCGGCTTGACACTAGACTTATTCTCTTTGACTTCCAACGGACTAGCCCGGCCCCCTACTGGAACTGTCTGGTGTGCCCAACTTTGATTCAATCTTTTCCTCCAAGATTTCTAATTGGGTATTTACCTTAATTGGGCCCAATAACGTCGTGCCCAACCCCTGTGGAGCCCATGTGGGACCCCTACACGGCCTCCACCACCTTGAACTTGAAATCCATCAAACCCTACCACCTCCACCACAATATAAACACCCCACCACCCCAACTTTCATCCCTTTTGTCACGATTGAGGAAGCTCCAACCCTAGTTTGTGAGAGTGGTCATCAAGAGGAGTTCATCACAGCAAGGACGAGGGGAGGAGGAAGGAGAAGGATCAAGCAAGATCGATCTTCATCAACTCATCGATGACAAAGTTAAGCCTCCACCAATTCTCCATCTTCCATGTATCTAGACGCCAAGATCTCGAGTTTCGTCGAATTCTCGACCCTTGAGTTGTTGTATTCATGGTAATTACCTTAGAACACCTTCTACTTCAATCTTAGTCCCATAATTCAACTCAAACTATACTATAATTGAAATTTCGCCAAAAACCCTAGCCGAGCGGACTTGTCCAGCCAAGTGCGAACTAGTCTGATCGACATTCTCGTCCATGGCGAACTAGTCTAGTCCCCAGTACGGACTTGTCCGACCACCTGAATCTGAAGTTGCTGAATTAATTCCAAATTGACTCAAATCAACTTGAAACCTGTTCAAACTTGTTTAACACCATTGTAACTAGTGAGTAAACATTAATAGCAACTCATTAACAAGTTTCACCTCACAATTGCATTAATCATGTGTGTCATGGCATATTAAGAAATATATGGGCATTTATTGATTGCAATGTCTATTTTATATGGCTTTTGAGCGGAATAGAAGGTGTTGCACTAGAGGGTGCTGTCGAGGACCTCCGATACAAGAACTTCGAAGCTTTTGACCCCAATCAACCTTAGGAGCAAGGCAAGTCTCCTTGATCATTTTGATGCTTTTTTTAAATGTTTTGTTTGAAAAACTACATGCTTGTGTCAATTTGATGGGAAACCCATGATAGCTGTTTACTAGTGTTGTTTGACCATCCTTGCCACTTGAAATATGATGTAGAGAGTCGGGAAGGGTATTTTGACCTTTTTTCTTCGCTTTAATTAATTGGGATGGGAAGACAACCAAATGGCTTAATTATGAATTAATGAACTTATGGATGATGAGAATTTATGAACATGGTTAATTGGTAACATCGGTCTTGGGAGATCTAAGCAAGCATGGTTTGTTGATTGGGTTGGATGGTATGGTGGTTTTGCTTGCCTTAGATCTAAGAACCGGTTCATGCCAGAATATGACATAACAACAGTGCCACCACAAGGCCAAGTATGGGTGCGGCTTAACTGATTAATTAGGTGTATTGCCAGTATTGTTCGGATCATTTGGGGGAGCAGGGAATTGGAGTCGGTTGGGTTTGCAATAGTGGCGGGACTGCCCTAGGATCCGAATGGCACAAGAGGGGGCCCTTGGTTGTATGTGCTCAGTTGGAGGCATCACCACCAGTGAAACCTCAATGGGTCTGAATATGGTTGTAGTCCCTTTGTAAAGACTATTTTGTGATCTCTTGGTCATACACCTAAGGAAGTGTAATTAGCATAAGGGAGTTTTCTTAGTTGCCGACGGGTGACGAAATCACGAACTTGCGAGTAAAGTGGTACAACCTCTACAGATTGTTTAAAACTATCATAATAGCCGTACTCCCAGTTAAGAGGACCTAGACAACTTCCATGATTAGAGTGGAACTGGTATTTGGGATGGTTATGATTGGGTTATGGTCCGGTATTGGTTACGGTTATGGATTGGATGGTGATAATTGGATATGGTTATTGAGGATGGTAAGAATATGGTATATGGATGGATAATGAATAATGGATGTGATATAATGGTAATTGATGATGATGGATTCATATTATGTTAATTATTTGGGATATGATGGGATTATTTCACATAGACATTTTAGGATGCTTTCCACCTGTTTTAAATATACTTTTTAGTAGCTAGCCATTATTTTTTATCAATTCCTTGTTTAAGCTCCATGTCATTATTTTCCAACACTTGTTGTGTACGACATGTGCTCACCCTTGCAATCCCCCACCAACAGTTTCAGATGATGTTTGGTAGTACCCTGAGGATAATGCAGAGTACTAGGTTGTGTGCTGCTGTTAGCTTGCCTGTGGTTTTTCTTGGAGCCGTGCATTCCCCTGTACTCAGTTTGCTTAGTTGCTTAATTAGCTTATTTTCGCTGCATTAGTTCTAGACTTATTAATAATGATCATTAGATTTGTAATTGAAGATTATTTGAATATTGTAATAAAAGTACTTATTTAATAATTTGTGTTGTGGTAATTTTCTGTATATCATTTGTGAAGCACTCGTGTATGTGTGTTGAACATCCTGGACACACTTATGTGTCGCACTTGGTTCATTTTCAGAACCAGGTGTCACAAAAACGCTTTGCAAACTTAGGAATAAGCTAAATATCCTATATTCTTGAATGTTGCACATCTGATAGTTAGTAGTGTAGGTTCTTAAAAAATTTTGCATGCTTGCAAAAACTTGTCTCCTCAAATTTCTCTCAAATTATTTCAATTATTGTCTCGATTAATTATGGTCATTGTATGATTGTTTGTGTACTTTATCGACAATATTCATTGAGAATATTGGTGAAAACTAGTCCATATGGATCAATCCCGAAAATTCCTCAATATATGTGAGAATGTGCTTTCTACGACCGGACTAGTCCGCCCTTACGGCCGGACCAGTCCGAACTCCTAAACTTGTTCAGGCTGTTGCATACAAGTCCACAACAGACTAGTTCGTCCAGCTCATAAGACTAGTCTGGAGTACTAAGTAGTCCGGACCTAGTATGACTCACCGGACTAGTCCGAACCTCATACCGGACTAGTTCGTCCTTTGGAGACTTAACTTCGACATGTCAAGCCCGATTCCTCGACTTCGCTCATTCTCATCTCAAGTGTGCCCCTCCTCCAAAAATTGCCCCCATTGGTAATTCTTCGATCCAACAATCAAAATCTTTGAAACTTTGTCGATTCAACCTCTTTGGAGTGTCGAGAACTCAATCCTGGACTACTCTGCCCTTTTAATCCGCGGATTTCATCAAGTTCACACCTCTCAAGGTATTTTTGACCTAACTTTCCTTTTTCTTCAACTTCTTCGATTCTAGGCAATGTGCTTCTTAGCTTTGACCCAATATCACATCCTTGACACATTGTGATCCTAGTTGTAAAGTATTGTATCCAATATTTGTGAATTGTTACAGATATATAAAGTTAGGATTTGAAACTGTAGGGTCCAAACTAGTCTGGACCTAGGCGGGCAAGTCTTTTCCTACTGGACTAGTCCGGCTTGGGACCACACAAGTCCATCCTTATACAGCTTCAGCCCCTAACTTCTCAAGTTTGCAAAACTTTGAACACATATTCTTAATTCCTTTCCTCATATGCTTTCCTTGTATGGATAGCCAAATGTCAAGAGGCGATGATTCAACACTCTCTGATCCTGTGCATGAGGCGGCTCGCCAAGCCGTCTATCATGCCACAGAGGCACAAAAGGAGGAAGAAGCTCATGAGGCATCTAGACGCGCGCCAAGGACAAAAAATCATCAAGATCAAGATGCAAATCAAGCTCAAGCCACTAAGCCATCAAGGATGAAGTGTGTTGTCACACTTGGTGACAAGGCAAGAGCTCAAGAGGCCGAGAAAGGCAAAGGAAAGGAAATTGAGTCTGTGGCAAGCAAAAGCAAAGGAAATGCCCCGGTGACAGCCAAGGACAAGGGAAAGGCACCCGTTACAAAGATGGCAAAGTCAAAGGCTCCTCCGAGGAAGAAGGCTTTGGCAAGCTGGGGTATAGTCAGTTGTGATCAACCTATCGAATCAAGTGCTCCTCAAGGTCCTATAAGGACACTTGTGATGAATCCTCCCTCTCAGAAACCAAATTGTCGAGCGGACCTTCCAAGCAACATCTTTCAAGGGAGAGGAGCAGAGAAGGGAAAGAAGTTTAGGAACCAAGATGTATACAAGAATGAGAAGGCCACTGTAGATTAAAGGTATTTGTGTGACTTCCATTGCAATTACTACTGTCTTGTTTACTTGAGGATGAACACCACAGTATTAGATGCTCAATAGAAGGTTCGGGACTACATGTCAATGAAGAATCATCAAGCCTTCAATGCAATCATCACAGTTGTTGAACACCATGGATTGAAGGAGATCATGAGCTTCCAATAAAATTGGAATACCGAGGTGATTGTCCAATTCTACACTACTTGCCACTTCTCTACCTATAGGGATAGGAGGGTCACTTGGTTGACTCAGGGAGTACAATACTCGGTGCTATTTGACAAACTTGCAAGAATACTTGGTTTTGAAGAGCATTTGAGCCATGACATCATTGTGCATAACCTCTCTACTATGGATCTTGAGAAGATGAGTTTCATGAATGCTAAGGACCTCCCCTTCCATCCTCCTACAACAAAGTACATTCTTCCATTATTTGGAGTGCTCAACCGACTTTTGACGAAGAAACTTGCTCCTAAGGATGGAGATGCCGGGATGATACAAGGAAACCTATGGCATTTGATGAAGTTTCTATGTGAAGAAGAAAGGTTCAACATTGTTGACTACATGTTCATTGACATCTTCAACATCTCTCACACTCCCAACCACTTATGTGGATATGCACCCTTCATAATGTGCATGATTGAGAAGGTTTCCGGTTTGGAGTTTGTGAAGGACATCTAGCATCACAAGCTTCATCCTCAAATCCACACACCTCTTCCAAAGCTAGGTGGATCTTCTAGGAGGAGTGACTCAGAGGCCCCTCCCTCCTCCTCTGGAGGACCCTCTGCTTCCGTCTCCGGAGAATCTTCTAGCACCATCCTCAAATTCCACAAGTCCACATTCACTTTGTGCCGCAAGGTCAAAGTACGTTCTTGAAGGGCAGAAGGTTATGTGAAACAATTGTGTGAGATAGCAGAGATTCCTATGTGTCCAATGACGTCTGAAAAAAATGAGATTACACCCTTCCCTGACCTCACCGAGGCGGAGCTTGCCCTCTTTGGCAGCAGTGGTAGCTCCTCCCATGCCGCCCCCATCGTTGAAGAGGTTGGATATGAAGAAACAACATCAACTCCAACAATGAAGATGAAAGCAATGAGGAGGATGAAGAAGCCACTATAAGCGACAAGGATGAAGAAAATGATGAATAAGATGGGAACGATGAGGAGTAGAGTCTAGGTTTCTCCTTCCTTCCTCACTCTTTTCCTTTTTGGTGTCTTGATGCCAAAGGGGAAGAGATCAAGGTGTAGTAGTTTATGATTCGTGGACTATGTGTCTATATTTTAAAACTTGTCTTTATTTTCATGTCATGTCAAGTACTTTATTAATTTGTGTTATGTGAGACTTATGAGTTATGTCGCACTATGTTTATGCACTCTATGTGGGTTAAATTCAATATTATGCTTCTTATGTTCACAGTCTTGTATCTTTGTGTGATGATGCTCAAAATTTCATTTGAGATGCTCACTTCACTCTAATTCACACATTTAAATACTTTGCATCACACTTAGGCACCCCACCACAACACACATGTGTATATATCTCCCATAGAATTCATTCATGTGCATTTCCTTATTGCAAATCAAATATGCACACATTTAGAGGGATCTCTTTATACACATGTGTATTATGAAAACAACCATTTACATCATTTTATCAAAAAACCTCAATGTGTTGTCATCAAGCACCAAAAAGGGAGAGATTGAAAGTGCATCTAGGTAATCCTCATGGGTTTTGGATGATTGATGATGACAATTAAGGGATCAATGAGCTTTATGAGTATAAGCACAGGTAATAGAAGGTGAAATGGAAATGGAGACTCCCAAAAAGGTAAGAGGGTAAAAATGGCATCGTAAACTCGAAGAGTAGAGATTAGGGTTTACAATTTATTGTGTTGAGTTGAGCCATGTTGTGTAGACGGTATTTCAACAAGTCAGGTGCTTGAGAATCATTACAGAGCTTATTGTCTGATTAGGTTTAGGCGAGAAGTTAAGTCTAGGCAGCCTTAAGGACAAGGCTGGACTTGTCTGGGCCTGGGGGTCGAACTAGTCCGGGCACATCAGACTCCTTTGATGTTAGGCAGACCAAGAGTCTCTGTGTGAGTTAGGACTTGTTTGTTTGTGGAAGGACTAGTCTGAGGTAAGTGGGTTTGTTCCACTTCGGGACTAAGTCCCGGAGAGCCAGACTAGTCCACCCGTGGAGCTAGACTAATCTTCTCTAGCAAACTCGTCCGTTTTCAATCGGACCAGAAGGTATTATGTGACTTCGGACAAGTCCGCTGAGGGGCAGACTAGTCCTTAGTGAGGAAGAGAGTTGGCTTCTAGAACTAAGTCCCAGAAGGTCGGACTAGTCCGTTTGTCTAGACTAGTTCGAGTTGGGCCACAACAGAAGGTTCTATTTGACTTCGGAATAGTTTGTGTGTGGACAGAATAGTTCATTTTGTGAGGGAGTTTGGCTGCACGGACTAAGTCCTGGCATGCTAGACTAGTCCTTCTAGACCAGACTTGTCTGCGCTAACACGGAACAAAAGGTTCTGAGTGAGATCGGACTAGTCTGTTGTTGGACGGACTAGTCTGTTGTAGGACGGACTAGTACGTGGTGTTGTGACAGTTTGAATTCAAAAGGTGGTGTGGACTTTAGTTGTTCAACCTTGTGACATCATTGGTCCCCTCTAGGTCAGACTAGTCCGGGGTGTTGGTGCGGACTAGTCCAAACTTTAGTGGTTAACAACGGTCATGTGTCAAGAACCCTATAAAAAGGGATCTTCTGGGTCCTTTTCGACCTCTCCTGATCCCTAACGCCACCATAGCCTTCCAAGAGTCATTCTAATCCTTCCTCTTCACATCTTTGAGCCCTAAGAGTGATTCTTGAGGATTTGTGGGATTTGTGAGAAAAGAGAGAAGGATTTGATCATTATTGAGCTCTTGGTTGATTCTCTCACATTTGAGTTGTTGATTTGCATTTGTTGCTGTTGTTTTTCAATCCCTAGTTGTGCTAGGTTGTTGTGGGAGCCTCACGTTGTGAGCAGCCCCAATATTACTATATTCACCCTTTGTGTTTAGTGGAGAAAGAAGTCGACCTTTTTGGTGGCTTGGCGAGCGTAGGGTTGAAAGAGACCTGGTCCTTCGTGGACTTCTCAACGGGAACTTAGATTCCTTTGTGGAATCAAACATCGGGATAAAATTGTGTGTCTCTTGTCCACTTTACTTTCATTCACCGCTAGAGCACTTGCTAGGGCTTCTAGCATTCATATCATGCAACTTATGTTCATCGTAGTAATCATGCAATCCAAGTTGTTCCTCTTACTTGCACTTAATTGTCTAGGTTTCTAGATAGTTTATTTTACTTCCGCATTAAGTCTATCAAAGAAAGATCCAGAAAAATCCGACCTTTCGCTTAGCTGCAACTGCCTGACCGGACTAGTCTGCCCTGATCGGACTAATCCACCCTTTAAGTTCTGATTTTGTTTAATTAATTATTTTCAAGTTTTATTAGCTTATTCACCCCCCTCAAGGAAACTTTCACCTGTGCCGTGCCTGGGACTAGGCTCCAGCCCATCGTGCCGCCATGACATGACCCATATATTTCACATGTCATGTTGTCCGCGCCGAGGGTTTCTAAGGATGAGCCCGGTCAGGCTCGAACCTGGCCAGCTCGGCACGGCTCATTAGCCGCCTATATTGTCGTCACTACTGCTGCTGTCTCCATGGGCCTCCCCCTTCGCATGCCACTAGTGGGCAGAAGAGAGGGTTGAGGCAACGGATGTTGAATGCGCCGGTGAGGGATGTACACCAACTTTATGTCGCTGACTGACTCAATCATCTTCATTGCATATGGCACATAACAACCTCTGGTGGGGGGTCTGTGAGGCGGTATGGATCTCATAGTTAATATAGTCAAAAGCATTGAAGTGCTCTTCTCCCTGAATCTACCTCATAAAATTCCTAGCATTTGCATGGATGTTATCACTACTACAATAAGCCTCATCATAGGCGGCTCCAAACCTATTATCACAGACGGCTTTTAAAACCGCCTGAAACGAAGAGTCTGTGATAATCCGCAATTTCACAGGCGGAGAAGTGAAACCGCCTGTGAAGACTAATTATCATAGGCGGTTCTTCACTAAGGTTAGCCGCCTGTGAAGACCGATTATCATAGGCGGTTCTTTACTTAGGCTAGCCGTCTGTGAAAATACTTTATCACAGACGGGTCGTGCAGCATATATAACCGTCTGTGATAAACGTCTTATCACAGACGGTTATTGAAGAATAACTAACCGCCTATGATAAGAAGTCTTCACAGCCGGGTATTGAAGCATAACTAACCGCCTATGATAATTTGTCTTCACAGGCGGATTTTGAAGCATAACTAACCGCCTATGATAATGAGTCTTCATAGTCGGGTATTGAAGCATAACTAACCGCCTATGATAATATGTATTCACAGGCGGATTTTGAAGCATAACTAACCGCCTATGATAATATGTCTTCACAGGCGGGTTTTGAAGCATAACTAATCGCCTATGATAATGTGTCTTTACAGACGGTTATTGAAGCATAACTAACCCATCTATGATAATGAAGTTATCACAGACGGAGTTTACCTATATCAGCCGTCTGTGAAGACCCTTTAACGCAGCCGGTTTCTACCATAACAGACACCGCCTGTGAAAATTAGGTTATCACAGATGTTTCTTTACTTGTATCTAGCCGCCTGTGATAATTGTTTTTCACAGTCATGCAGTACTACTGCTGTTATTTCTAATTTCCAGGTCAATTCAATATAATCACAGAACAAAAAACAACAATCATCACAGAACAAAAGACAACAATATTATCATCACAGAAGTCAATTTCACTAAAACAATATCCATATGTACAAGTTACAGATACAATTTCATCTCAAAGTTTACAAGTTTTCACTAAAAACTGTTTAGATTGGTATAGTCGCAAAGTTCTGGCACATCAGCTGCTGAACCTCTCTTATCAAAGAACTTCCCCGTTTTGTGCAAAATTTCGCGACGAATGAACTGACAGAGTTCAGAAGCAATCCTGTCGGCTCCTCCATTAGGAATACTTCTACAAACCGGCCATTCTTCGTTCAGATTCTTCTTGTGCTGCAATATAACACATAACAAGGTTTAGAATGTGTTGGTTTGAACAATCTCAAAGTATAGATCAAAGTGAGAGTATAAAAGAATTTATTAGGTATTTTTGGAGCAGTTGTACTATGAGCAATTGAATTTTGAAGTTGGAATCAAAATATGAAAATAATGTTTCTGGTAATATTGAACAGCAGAGAATATAAGCATTAAACTATGCTAGTTACAATGAAAATGAAACACGAAAGTAAGAAAATAAGGTATCGACATTAAGGATAACTTACATCCTCACGATTGACTCTATATACGGCGGCGGTCCGAAGATGCTCTCATACATAATACCCGCATAAGACACTCCCAGCAGGCTGCTTCGAACAAGCATAATACGTTTTAATGTCCAATGCATTCGTATTAGGAGGTCTCTGACCGCCAAGCTGTTCCGCGTAAAACCGCCAAGCGCTGTAATACAAGAAATGTCATATAAAACTTATCAACACATTCTAAATGTGCGTAAATTAAAATTATTGAATAAACGTACTTTTTCAAAATGGAAAGGAAATCTTTGTAACGATCTGGTGGGTAATCGGCCGAGTCCAAGACTGTTGCCATTCCCTGCGTTGGCTTGATGAAGATCATTATGTAGTGATTACTGCAAACATACAAACACACGTGTTAACAATTACCAATAATTGCTATTTCAATGCCATGTGTCGAACTTACTCGAAGTGGTACGGAGCCTTTACGAGGTCCTGGTCGTCTCTGACAAAGTTAAACATCGCATGTCCTATGTAAGCTGCAACTTCTGCCTTTCTATCCTTCTTAAGTTTTGCAATTGCTCTTTCAAAATCTTTTTTTTTCATGTGTTTGTACTGGCTTGATTCTCGATTCGCCTGGACGTCGAATAGCGACTTTGCAATCCTAGTAGGGTCAAGGATACCTGTCTTGTGCGCCAACTTTTCATTATCCATGTATTGCATCCTATTGAAGAAGTCCAGAATTGTTATAATCTCATGAAATGCGTATGCGTGTAGTAAGAAAAGCAAATACAAAATATTAGAGCACTTACAAGCACCAGACGAGCAGCAGGTTGATTTCGAGCATGCCCCGATGGAAAAGGGAAAGCAGCTCGTCAAATAAAATGACTCGTTTATCTACTCCAGTGCTCCAGAATGCTTCTTTTGGAATACGAAATGTGACGCAATTAAGACCATATTTTGTGCTGGCAGTGATGTACCACTCATGCATTCTTCTGAGCGCGACGGGTTGTTTGCTAAGTTGTACGGATGTCATGAACGGCTTCCCATTCTCAAATTTAGGAGGAACATCCTCAAGCTTGTATATTGGAACTCCTGGTTTAACTAAAGCCGTCCGCCGATTATACATGACACCGTCTTCTTCCCACTCCTCGATATCTTCTAATGCTGGCTCATGAGAAGAACGAGATGCACTCGATTTTCTAATATTTTCCTTCATAGCTTCCAAATACTTTGTCACTTCTGATGAAGGTTTCTTATTTTTGTATGAGCTAACTTTGACAGGCACTGATGATCGAGGAGTAGTCGTCGGAAGTTGGACACTGGCTTGTTGTTGAACCTGTTGTTCAACTGATTGCTCTTTACTCCCAGCAGCTGGCTCTAGTACTACTTCAAGCTGTTGCTCAACTAGTTGCTCTTTACTAGCAACAGCTTGCTCTGGTACTGCTTGAAATTGTTGTCCAACTTGTTGCTCTTGGATATCATCATCCTTGCTCAGACATAGGGGGAGTGGATCTTCCCAGACTGGGAGTGGATCTTCATGCACTTTCGCCTTAGAAGATGGGGTTGCAGTATTTGGAGATGCGACGGGGCTAGAAATTGGCTCATCGTCCAACACGATATCGCGTCGGTGCCAAAGGATTAATTGGTTGACAGCCTGCCCCAGAGTCGCGATCCCCTCAGGTGTGACGTGGTCTATTTCATAATCTTCATAATCATTATCAATGATCTGAAGAACTTGCACCACAGAATAATACAACGGAAGTGGACTCCCGTTGAAGTCACGATCAGGCTTTGCCATAGCAGTGGCAACCTGTTTGGTTTTGTTCCCTGCTCTGCCTATCGGGACAAGAAGACGACAAGATTTGTCATTAGCAATATCATCGACAGGGAACTTATGGGCTGACCCTGAGCCTGGCACGGAACCAACGCTGCTAGGGTAGGCAGTTGGAGATACTAATTGCTCCTTTTGCACCGGAACCATCATTGTACTCGGTGCCACTAATTGTCCTGATTGTCTAAGTTGTTCCATTATTTCTTGCATATTTTCTTTGACCTTTTGAGCAATTGTTTCATCAAGTGTTTTCTTAAACTTCTCACGTCTTCTATATGTGTCTTTATCTTTAGGGAAACCATCTAGCCAAGACATTTAAGAAGAGACCGCTCGAACCCGTCCGCTGTGTTCAGGGTTTCCCAAGATAGCGGTAAGTTGGTCATTCTCCCTCTTCGGCTTGAAGAGACCCTTCTGTTGCTTTTCAATTACTTCTTTCATTTTATCCTCTACTTCATTTAGAGAGTCGGGCTTTTCAAGTTTGCCCTCGCTGGTCAAACCTGACCGAGCAAAGACCCAGCGTTGAGTTCGCTCATCGCACCCTTCTAATGGGTGAGGATTGCCCTTACTAAGAATTTCGTCTAATATCTTATTCCATTTCTGGACTTTGGGTCCATATCCGGCAGACCCCAAGCGATGATGGTATTTGTTCTTTTTTGCAAGCTCTGACCTAGTTGCACTTAGAGCTTTAGCATCAGGTGTGCTCTTTTGACGAACAAACTCTTGCCACTGAGCTTGTGTGATTTTTCCCATCTTCCTCGGGCTAGGGACCTTATTGGCCTTAACATAAGCATTCATTTCACTCTTCCAGCATCGAAACTTCTTGCCGCAAGAGACCAATGTTGCTTTCTTTACAGCTTCTTCTGTGCCTTTCGGGAACTTGAATTGTTTCTTTATCTTTTCCCACAACTCATTCTTGGTCTGCTCGGGTAATTTCCTCCAATTCTCGGTTGTGATCGGCACAACCTCCCTAACAAGAAAACCGCATGCATTACGGTACTTGGTAACTGAGTCCAGTGGTTCTTGGGGAAGCCCACTTGGACCGACCCTTGTTATGTACATGATGCGGTCCAATAGACCCTTATTGGGACCTCGTTGCCCTCGTTTCCGCTTGAGTGAAGCTGAGGATTCATCCATTGGTGAACCTTCTGCGGTTTTAGGAGCCGATGTCACCTCATTGTCTTCGAGATTAATCTAGGTAGAAAAAAATTATAAGACTTCGTATACTTGACAACCAACATTAACTTGAACTGCTGAAGTTAAGATTCGTGATCCATACCTCGTCGGCAGGATCATATTCCGGGTCTAGATCCACTGAAGTCTTTTTAATTTTTATATTCGGAAAAGGATCCGAAGGACTGTGATAGGAGCCTGAACTGCTGGAGTCAGTAAACTCCATATTGTCTTCTTTGTTGTTACAATCAGGACCAGTCTTCTTAGGGCTTTCCATGCTAGATCTAATAAGACAAAAAATCTAATAAATGGCATAACTAAATTTGGTCATATTTCAAACAAATTTTCTCAATTTTGGCTCAATTAAGTAAATTTAGCCAAAACACATTTTTGAAGTTATATAGGTCTAACTAAATTCTTGTATCATAGAGATCGGCATCATATGCTCAGACTCCATCGCCACACCTAGTGTTACCTAGATATGGGCGTGAGGATGCTCCTGGCATCACAAATGAGTTGGCCAGCAACTTTTGTTTGGCTTCAGAGCTAAATATAGCATAACTTTGGTAGCTCAGATTAGGTACAATTGCTCAAATGAAGCTGATGGAGCCACAAGTGCAGACATCTTTGGTAGCACAGATTAGCTACAATTGCTCAAATGAAACTTAGAGAAATAAAAGCAAACTTAGCCAAACTTAGTCTAGCATAGATAACTCTAAGCAAAAGTAGCCAAATATAGCTAAATATAGCATAACTTAGTCAAAATTAGTCAAGTATAACTATATCTAATGTAACTTAGCCAAAATTAGCCAAATTTGGTCAACTTAACCAAATATAGCTAAATCTTGCCCCTAATAGAGAATTATGTGGCATATGCAAGGCCGATGACAGAAATAGGGAATATACTGCTGTTACTAGAGTCTAGAATCATGTTTACCACTAATGTGTCAGAACAGTTCCAGACACACAGAACCAACTACCAATTTATCGTGATATAACCATCCACATAAATCTTGCCCCACCGAACCCTAACCAAAGATGCCACCGAACTTGACAGTTTTTCGAATTCCACCGAACCCTAACCAAGGATGCCTACCATTATCTAATTCCCGAACCCTAACCAAGGATATGCAAGGCGGCAGCGAGGGCGGGGAGGGAGGCGGCACGGCGAAGGAGGATGGAAGGTCGAAGGGTTTAGGGTTTACCTTGAAGCTCGGCGGCGACGGAAATGGCTTCGCTCGGCGTACCTGGAAGTGAGGAGGGCGAAGCTCGGCGACGACGGCGAAGCTCGGCGACGGCGAAGCTCGGCGGCGTACCTGGAAGTGACGAGGGGGAACACTTGGCGGCAAACGAAATTTTGGCAGCCTAACGGCGTCTAAGTGTTTCGCCAGGGTTAGGTTTTTCCAATGCTGCCGAGGGGTATATATAGACTCACATTTTCTCAGGCGGATTTTAAGTACCGACCGTCAGGGAAGACTGTTATCTCAGTCGGATTTTACTTACCAACCGCCTGAGAAGATACAATTATCTCAGGCGGTTGGTTAGTAACACCCGTCTGAGAAGATACAATTATCTCAGGCGGTTGGTTAGTAACACCCGCCTGAGTTAAACATGGGCCTGTGAAGATATTTACTTCTTCTTAATTTGATGAACGCCTACATAAAGACCCCTCACCAACCGGGATGAGGATCCCCTGACTTAATCAGCGGTTACTGACATGTGGACCCGGTCCCACACGTCAGTGACCATGTCACGCGTGCGCGACCTTTCTTTTCCCCGAGGTGCGACCTTTCTTTTCCACTCCGCGCGGCCTTAAAGACCCTTGTTTTCTTCGTCACAAGCGCATCGCTCACTTTGAATCCTCTTGTTTTCTTCGTCTTCCTCCGCTCCGACGACCCAACACCACTATGGCCGACCTTCCGCCGCCAAGCCCTCCGAGGGAGCCACCTTGCAAGAAACAATGTTGCAGCTCCCCCGAGAAGATCAACGCCGAGCAGCGCCTCCTCATGGCGCGAGAGGCGTACAACAATACGTCTCGCGCCATGAGTGCCTTGGGGCTGGGTATCCTTCCAGAGTATACTGGAATGGGTACCTTGGGCCACTACCTCTACGCCCTCGTGGGGGTGGCTGATCGTCTCGACATTCTGTTCGCGACGATGGCCCAGGTTCTTGGCCCCGAGGGCCGTAGAACGCTGGTGGAGGCGACGGCTAGCAACCTCGGGGTTGCACCGCCGGTGCAGCCGGTGCAGCCGGTGCAGCCGGTGCAGCCGGCCCTGTCTCCTGTTGCACCGGTGCCGGAGTCGCCGCCGGAGGACGAGGAGGAGGAGATGGAAGAGGAGTAGGAGTAGGATTTAATTAGTTTTTCTTTTTGTTGTTCTTAGTTGCTTCTGTTTTGTAAATATTGTTAATGAATGAAATCTATCTTTTTTCATCTATGTGATTGAATATTACTTGTGTATCTTTTGTGTTCTTGTGTGTTCTTGTGTAAATATTGTGCATCTTGTGTGTTCTTTTGTGAGATGTGCATATTGTTAATGAATGAGTATCTTGTGTGTTCTTCAACTGTGTGAATGATTGAATATTGTTAATGAATGTAGTGTGTTCATCGTTAATTAAAATTTCACGTCTGAGAAGAAATTAATTTGATATTTACCAAAACATTACAATGTCAGCTATACAAGTTTTAAAAATATTTTGTTCAGGTGGTAGATGTTAATTTTATACAAATGTAGAAGAAAGAATCATCGAATTTGGACACAATTTGCAGAATCTAAACATGTTTGAGTATTTATATTGGAATCTAAATAAAAAAGAAGCAAGGGATAAGGAAACTGAAGAACAGTATCGGGCATTATCTCAGGCGGTTGTTAAGCAATAACCGCATGTGAAGATATTTACTTCTTCTTTTTTAATATTCTTGATTAAATGTGGTCCTTTAAAAAGGCAAAAATCCACTTTCTTGTAATATTATTGATAAGTAAAGGTTACCATTAAATTTCACTTCATAAATCCTTTTAAATTTGTCAGAACATAAAAAACATACAACAAATGCTATTTTTCATTTTTCTATCTTGATGAATATAATGCTTTTTTCATTTATTTTTTCAGTGGACATTTTTAATCATCATACCAACATCTACGAATTTTTTCATATTTTTTTTAATTTTTTGGAATCAATGTGTGTTCATAATTTGATGAATGCCTCATATGAATATGAGCATTTAGTTAGAATGGTGGATAATTTGAAGTTTGACATGTTGGAATGCTTTTAAAAAAATTAAAAAAATTCATACATGTATAAATTATACAAATATGTTCATACCAACAATTTTGAGTGAAGGAACCTTTTTTTTATGAGATACACAAATGTGAATAATATGTGAGTAGAAATTAATTTGATATTTACCAAAACATTACAATGTAAGCTATACAAGTTTTAAAAATATTTTGTTCAGGTAGTAGATGTTAATTTTATACAAATGTAGAAGAAAGAATCATCGAATTTGGACACAATTTGCAGAATCTAAACATGTTTGAGTATTTATATTGGAATCTAAATAAAAAAGAAGCAAGGGATAAGGAAACTGAAGAACAGTATCGGGCATTATCTCAGACGGTTGTTAAGCAATAACCGCCTGTGAAGATATTTACTTCTTCTTATTTAATATTCTTGATTAAATGTGGTCCTTTAAAAAGGCAAAAATCCACTTTCTTGTAATATTATTGATAAGTAAAGGTTACCATTAAATTTCACTTCATAAATCCTTTTAAATTTGTCAGAACATAAAAAACATACAACAAATGCTATTTTTCATTTTTCTATCTTGATGAATATAATTAACTGACGCGCCGCACGAGGTCTGCGGAGAAGTTGAGAAGCCGTGGTGCAGGGACGCGTGCAAGGATCTCTCAAGATCGTCTTCCACAGTGGTTTAATTGTGCGCCGCACGAGGTCTGCAAAGAGTTCAATGCGCAATGAACTAAATATTTTGTTCAGTTGGTAGATGTTAATTTAATACAAATGTAGAAGAAAGAATCATCGAATTTGAACACAATTTGCAGAATGTAAACATGTTTGAGTATTTATATTGGAATCTAAATAAAAAAGAAGCAAGGGATAAGGAAACTGCAGAAGAGTATCGGGCATTATCCCAGGCGGTTGTTAAGTTATACCCACCTTAGATAAACATATTTGCAGACGGTTGTTAAGTACCAACCGTCTGTGAAGATTTTTACTTCTTTTTTCTCAGGCGGTTTATAAGTAATAACCGCCTGAGATAATCATTTTTGAAACTACAATATGTTATTTAACGGCCTGAGAAGTGTTAATTAACTGACGCGCCGCACGAGGTCTGCGGAGAAGTTGAGAAGCCGTGGTGCAGGGACGCGTGCAAGGATCTCTCAAGATCGTCTTCCACAGTGGTTTAATTGTGCGCCGCACGAGGTCTGCAAAGAGTTCAATGCGCGGGAAACGAACCGCTCCCTCGTCTACTCCGCACAGACCTATATAAGGCGCGTCGTCGGTTATGGACAAGCACAAAACTTTTCTCCACTCCTTTCTTCTTCTCCTAGCCCGCCGCCGATTAACCACCACAGCCATGGCCAACCTTCCGCCACCTAGCCCGCCGAGGCAGCCACCCTGCAAGCGGATACGCTGCAGCTCCCCCGAGAGGGTGAATGACGACCAGCGCGTTCCACCGCCGGTGCAGCCGGAGCCACCGGTACAGCCGGAGCAATCGGCTCAGCCGGAGAAGCCGACCCTCTCTCCTGCTGCATCGTCGCTGGAGGAGGAGGAGGAGGACGACTTCGACGACGACGATGATGATGACGATGATGACGACGAGTCGTCCTCCGACGACGGCGACGACGAGTCGTCCTCCGACGACGGCGACGACGAGTCGTCCACCGACGACGGCGACGACGAGTCGTCCACTGACGACGGCGACGACGACGACGGCGACCACCACCATGGTGATGACTACGACGACGACGACGAGTCGGAGGAGGACCGCTTGGCTTGGTTTGAGAAGCTGGCGGAGAGGATGGAGGAGGCGGGGCTGTAGTGTAGTTTTAGGATTTCAATCAAGTGTTCTTGTACATTTTTCTTGTGTTTTGTACATATTTCAATCAAGTGTCAATGAATACTGGTGGATAATTTGAAGTTTGACATGTTGGAGTGCTTTTAAAAAAATTAAAAAAATTCATACATGTATAAATTATGCAAATATGTTCGTACCAACAATTTTGAGTGAAAGATCTTTTTTTATGAGATACACAAATGTGAATAATATGTGAGTAGAAATTAATTTGATATTTACCAAAACATTTCAACGTCAGCTATACAAGTTTTAAAAATATTTTGTTCAGTTGGCATTATCTCAGGCGGTTGTTAAGTAATACCCGCCTGAGATAAAAATCTTCCCTGGCGGTTATTAAGTACCAACAGCCTGTGAAGATATTTACTTCTTAATTAATAAACATCATCTCAGGCGGTTGGTAAGTAAAACCCGCCTGCGATAAAGTTAAAAACCGCCTGTGAAAAACCTACGTCTATATAAGGACCCCTCACCGCAGTCAAAACGCAACCCTGGAGAATTTATATCGACGCCGCCAGGCTGTTGAAATTTCCCCTGCGCCGCCAGGCTGTTGAAATTCTTCCAAATCCAAATAAACTGCCTAGAAGCACTTATAAAGCGAAGAAACTTCTTTGCCCGATGGCACTAGGTGTGACTAAAATACACGCTTGTGTGAACCATTGTATTCTGTATCGCAAAGAGCATGAGCTCGCAACTAGATGCCCCATTTGTGGTGTCAGTAGATATAAGAAGGACTACAATCACCAGTATGTTACCAACATGAAAAAGACTCAGAAGAATAAGAAGTTTATTATTGGTCCTGAAGGTGACGATGACGATACTTCTGGCGATGCAGACGGGAAGAATAAGAGAAAAATTCCTGCATTGGTGATGTGGTACCTTCCGGTAATTGATCGCTTGAAGCGTTTGTTCTCAAACCCTAGGGAGGCTGAACTTATGCGTTGGCATTCCGAGGAACGCAAGAAGAATGAAAAACATATACGACACCCTGGTGATGCAACGCAGTGGAAAAATTTTGATATTCAGTATCCAGAATTTGCGAAGGAAATCAGAAATGTGAGGTTTGCCTTGGGTACAGATGGAATGAATCCGTTTGGTGAAAAAAGGAGCATACACAGCACATGGCCCGTGGTCTTAACTATGTACAACCTACCGACGTGGTTGTGTCACAAAAGGAAATATATCTTATTATCTGTTCTTATCCAAGGTCCGAAACAACCCGGCATCGAAATTGATGTGTTCTTGGAACCTTTAATGGAAGATATGGCGAAATTGTGGAATGAAGGGGTACGTACATGGGATGAGTACAAGCGGGAGTATTTCACACTAAGAGCAATGATATTCGTTACCGTGCATGATTATCCCAGACTGTTTACATTATCGGGACAAATGAAAGGGAAGAAAGGTTGCGTTAGGTGCGTGGATAGAACTGGATATCTATACCTCACTTCATCCAGAAAGACGGTGTACATGAGACATCGACGGTTCTTGACAGATACACACAAGTATAGGAAGATGAAAGAACAATTTTATAACAAAATCGAAAAAGATACTGTACCGAAACCTTACAGTGGAAAACTTGTGTTTGAAATGGTCAAGAACATTCATATTGCTTTCGGTAAGGGAAAAAAGAGTAAAGGAATTAAGATAAAGAAAAGTACATCTTCGGATGATACAACTGACATGGCTTTCAAGAAACAATCAATTTTTTTCAAGTATCTTCTGTATTGGAAGAATCTGGAATTTTGCCATAGTATTGATTTGATGCACGTTACAAAGAATGTATTTGACAGCATCATTGGGACCTTGCTGGACATGCCGAGGAAGACAAAGGATGGATTAAATTCACGTATGGACCTAGTAAATCTTGATTTGAGACCAGAGCTTCATCCAGTAGAAAAGGCGAACGGGAAGCATTACCTTCCCCCAGCCAGCTACAACTTGACGCTAGAAGAGAAAAAAGCAATTTGCGAATGCTTGCGTGGGATCAAAGTGCCCACAAGTTTCTCATCCAATATCCGCAAACTAGTCTCGATGAAAGACTTGTCTTTATTCGGTTATAATTCTCACGACTGTCACATGATGATGACAGTTTTCCTTGCCATTGCAATAAGAGTAATCAAACCTGAGCATATAAAAGTTGTCATCACACGTTTGTGTTACTTCTTCAATGCAGTACCGCAAAAGGTGATAGCACGTGAAGATTTAGACTATCTGAAAACATACATCGTCGAGACAATGTGCAAGCTTGAGATGTGTTTCCCACCATCCTTTTTTGATATGCAAGTACACCTAATCATACATCTTGTTGATCAGATAAAAGCATTGGGGCCACTATATTTACATCATATGTTTTCGTTGGAGAGATATTTAGGAGTATTAAAAGGTTATGTGCGGAACCGTGCTCACCCAGAGGGTTCAATTATGGAAGGATACACCACTGAAGAAGTGATTGAGGGTTGCGCTGATTACATCAAAGATGGAAAATCGATAGGTGTGCCTATACCGGTACATGAGGGTAGACTACGTGGGAGAGGCAAAGTGGGTAAGAAAACTTTTATTGTTCAAGATTACAAGAATGTACACCGTGCACATTTTGGTGTACTACAACAGCTCGCAATAGCTGAGCCGTACATCGAGGAACACCAAATTGAGCTTCGTGATAAAAACCAAGACCGCAAAGAGGACTGGATCATGAAAGAGCACAGAAGATGTTTCACTGAATGGTTAATGGACAAAAATATATCATACGGAAACACTATAGAAGAGGCAACAATGAAAAAGTTAGCTTGTGGCCCATCTGCTTTGGTAACATCATGGCAAGCATATGACATCAATGGTTACACATTTTACACTAAAGAAAAAGACGGTAAGAGTGTTGCACAAAATAGTGGTGTTCGTATTGAGGCTTATGATTCACAAAGGCAGAAGACCACATACTTCGGGTTCATAGAGGAAATATGGGAACTCGATTATGGCGAAAGAATGGTAATGCCCGTATTTAAGTGCCAATGGGTCAAACATCCTGATGGTTTGAAAGTGGACAATTACGGACTGACATTGGTAGACTTGAATAAAGTGGGTTACAAAGATGACCTGTGGGTTCTCGCCGATAATGTTGCACAAGTTTTTTATGTTCAAGATCCAGAAACTGAGAAGTTGCACGTAGTTGTTTCTGGAAAGCAAAATATTGTTGGGGTTGACAATGTGGGAGATAATGAAGAGGAATATAATCAGTATGAAGAGATGTACCTTTTCACCGAACCAGAAAACATCAAGCGCGTAGAGAGAAGCATTAAAAAGAATTTGAAACCCTATATGCGAGAAGATGTCAATGCTGGAAAAAATGTATATAGCAATGCGAGATGATATATATTGTATATATTTGTATCTTCTGAAATCAACTTAGAACAATGTTGGTATATGGATTGTGTCCTTTTGCATTTGTGTACATATGCGTTTGGACTCAATGATTTGGAAGTTTGGAAGTTTGGTCTTTCTTCAGATAATGATGTCTCGGGCGTGTAGCCGATTGAAGGAGGAGCGCTTGGCGTGGCGCAAGAACCATCCCCATATATGTACATATGGCACACCGGTCACATGGTTGTATATACATATGTATCTGTAATGGACTGATGAACTTAACTGTAGTTTGTTTTTCCGTGTTGTTTGTTTTTGGTATTTTCAATTTCTCCGCGTAGGGTTTCTCTGCGAAGCCTGAATCGGGAGATTTATTGAAGTGGCAGTGCATCGTCCCCGGTAAAGAAGGGGTAAGTCATGAAGAACAAGCACAATATGAGTTTAACTATCGTCCTCCTATTAATAAATTTCTTTTGCAGACTGAATGGGAAGATGGTTACTACCCCCTGACAATCTCCTTCTCTGAGGACTATCCCTTGGTGCCTCCAAGATGCTCCTTTCCAATTGGGTTCTTCCACCCAAATGTCCATCGTTCGGGAGCACTCTGCATCGGGATTCTTGATCAAGAGACTGTAAGATAGACCTATTTTGTTCATGTAATTATTACTTATAATTTTTGTCGAACTTATTTGAACTGGTTTCTTATATTGCTTAAATTATATTTCGTAGGGGTGGTGCAGTGCTTTTACAATCAAAACTATACTACT
This sequence comes from Tuctoria greenei, assembly GCA_036927565.1. Classification (NCBI taxonomy): domain Eukaryota; kingdom Viridiplantae; phylum Streptophyta; class Magnoliopsida; order Poales; family Poaceae; genus Tuctoria; species Tuctoria greenei. The sequence continues at coordinate 67,156,645 of JAYESD010000004.1, read as the reverse complement.
TGAAGTTCAGTGTTTGCTGCATCAGCCAAATGTGCCTGATGTTGAAAATGATTGCTATAATCTACTTATCAAGGTTAGATGACACTTTGACTTAGTGACCAATGTAGGTTATTCATTCCTCCTTCGACATTTGTTAATTTAAATAATGTCAATATTTTCAGGATCCAGCGGAATATAAGAGACGTGTTCGGGAGCAAGCAGGACGGTACAATTTAGATTGATCGATGGGAGCTTCATCGTCGATCTACAATGAATGTAGCATGATTTTTGTTCAGTGTGTAAATAAATTATCTTTGAACAATTGTAAAACCTCTAATGGTGTATTATCACAATTAAGCCAGCCTCACTGGTGATCGAGCATTTCCTATAATGCATTACTGTACTAGTATCCGCTAGCTCATCTGTGTTTTTTTCCTGATACAATTTTGCCTGCACGACTACATGCGGCTGTGATATATAATTGCAACTACATCCCTGTAATTTCAATGAAAACCGCTTATGATAATTAAACAATGACCGCCACTGAAAATACATGATCTTCTTAGGCCGTTGTTAATCAAGAACCGGCTATGAAGTTCATTGCATTACAGACGGTTATTAATTAAGAACCGCCAACGAAGATCATGTATTTACTCAGACGGTTGTTCCTTAAAATCCATCTGTGAAGTTCATTGCATTACAGACGCTTATTAATCAAGAACCGCCAACGAAGATCATGTATTTACCCAGACGGTTGTTTCTTAAAATCCGTCTGTGAAGTTCATGGCATTGCAGGCGGTTAATAATTAATAACCGTCTGTGAAGATCATGTATTTACCCAGACGGTTGTTTTTTAAAATCCGTCTGTGAAGTTCGTTGCATTACAGGCGGTTCTTAATTAAGAACCGATTCTGAAGATCATGTATTTACCCAGACGGTTGTTCTTTAAAATCCGCCTGTGTTGTTCTTTCATCACAGACGGTTATTATATCATTCGTCATCACAGTCGCATATTTTTAAGGACCGCCTGTGTTTGAAAAATTGAGGCGCCTGTAAAAATGCTTTTTGTAGTAGTGTATTGGCATCACATTCTTCTAGAACAAGAGATGCCCTTAGAATGAGGTTGAGAAGCATGAAGAACGGGAGAAGGATCTTTGTTAAAGGTGGGTTGAAGCCACGGTTGTCATTGTTGAATATAATCTCGATTTCTAGATTAAAGAGTGTAGGAGAGTCCAAGTCAGTTTTTAGAGAAGACTCCTAGTACAATTTAAGTATAGATAAGAGTCCTATTTCGATTGAAGATAGAGTCTTTCTGATTTCCAACAGTCATCATACATAAAATCCATCTCATCATTCCTCAATGTGTCTTAATCTTGAATCTTGTTGGAGAACTCCAAACTCTGCTACATCCCAAGTATCGTAGCAAAAGCCACATACAAGACGGTGTATTGATCACTATTCGTTATCCTGGTGATTCTTGTAAGGCTGGTGGAACTCCCGTTGTTCTCTCTCCACCCCATGCTTTCGAAGGCATCTTCACAATCTCTGGAACAGTTAATCGGCCAGCAGCAGACCTGAGTCACCCACATCGTGCGGGTTAAACGCTACCTCTTCGCTACAGCCTTCACGCCAATGGCGGCCAGAGAACACAGTCTAGCGGCCGATGTGCTGATTTGACGGGTGCTTGGGTCACCACCATCTACTTCATCGTGGCGTGAGTTGGCAGATTTGGATCCAACGAACGGAAGGTAGAAAGGGTCCATATAGGACTTGAGGAGGGCCCTTTCAGCGTCCTCGATTTGGTAGAATGGATGAACATCGTAGACGCACAATCTGCTATCGCTAGTCATGGCAGAAGTGATCTCCGACCAAACAGGTTGGTGCTAGGTCGGGGGAGCGGGTGGTAGTGGTGATCTTCGCGACGGATCTACAACACCAGGAAACGAGATTCCTGATCGACGTCTCTGGACCAGTTTCGTTGATGCAACCGACATGAAAAATAAAAGAATCCCTTGTAGAAAAAAATTCAGCCCAGGTCAAAGTCTAAATGTTCAATGGGTACAGCTTTACACATTATCAAAATTGGGCTAGGGCTAATTTTTGTGTATCATAGATTAGTTTAGCAAACCATGAGGATAAGCGAGTGAAAAAATAGTACACGTCTTACGGCATAGTTTGAGAAAGTATAATGGACTTTTCACCTTTATTTAAAACTGGATGCTTGATAGATCATCCCTGTTTAATTTATAATGGGCAAATTGTCAAATCAATATGATGTAAAATCAAAACTACATGGCCAGGCACCACAACTTTGTTGTCATATGACGTTGCGGCACGTTCCATCGCAGGGGTACGGACAGTCTATTGCCTTCACTTCAGCTCGGTCGAAGTACCAATCACCGAATGATTTTGCGATCGACTGTTTGTGTGACACCAACATATATTAGGATGTATTTAAAATTTTCAATACCGGAAAAATGAGGATGAGGATGGTGTCGTCTCTGGTGGTACCTTGTTATGTATGGAAGGGGAGCCAAGTGGTACAGGACTATTCCAAGTGTCTGGCAACTCGGACTGACCGTGCGCGAAGCAGGAGTTTATGAACAACCCATTGCTCTTGGAACCCGAGAAGCCTCTCACGGATGCTAACATCTGGTCCCTGAAATCTGCACTTAATCACAACAGAGCAAAAGATTTAATTTACAACATCATTCACAATGCTTGATCGTTATGCATCATTTAACGTGTACAGAACGTGAATCTATGTATCGCTGCTGATTTTTTAGTGAACAACCCTGCAGTAATTTCAACTGGGATGCGTTGCAGAGAGTGCGGTTGAATTTGCAGGCCCGCCAGGCGCCGTTGGGGTCAGCTACGTCTGGGGCCAAGCTCTCCTGAATCTGATGAGCCATCCATTACACTATTGTTAGTGCTGGCCAGGGATAAAATTTATTTTGTGACAAAGAGACTGTATTTACCTGCCAGGTGTCGTATGCAGCATTTAGCAGGAATATCGGTGTCTTTATGCCATCTATTACGTTTTGAGGGAAGAAGCACTGCAATAAATAAATAAATAAAAACATGCGGAGAGAGTATACATTTCTGAACTTGCATCATTGTACTCCCTGGTGCAGAGAATTAATTATGATCAACAACATATATACCGAGGTGGCATCCAAATGATTGGTGCAAGCGGATGGCAGGTTGGGAGCTACACTTTGCATGGTGACGATCTCCGAGTAGTAGGACCTCAAGAAGCGGCCCCCAGAGACGTCCACGCTGATGATAAGGTCGAACCGGTTAATAAGTGAGACAACGAGTGAAAGATCCATGAATAAGCACAAACAGATGTTACTGCAGACGGTACGTACGCGTCAAGGAAGAGCCCGGCGTCGGCGAGGCACTTGACGGTGGTTCCGGGCGGGAAGAAGGAACGGAACCCGTCGCAGTGCAGTATCGACGCCAGGCCTCCGGCGGAGACGCCCATGAGCAGAACCTGGTTTGCAGATGCCATCCCGATGGAGAGGAGGTGTCTGACCGTGGCGTCCCAGATGCGCTGACCCCGGAAATAAAACCCATTGGCCTACAACCAAACAGCTTTGAAGTTGCTCAGACTACACGAAGCATGTAACAGTAATAATGTAATAGCACAGAAAAATACAGCAATAAGACGCATGCCTTGTCATAGCCCTCGCCGGCGAAGGACGCGCCGTCGCAGTAGCGGATCTTCACCCGGTTCCAGTTGTAGAAATCTGAAAGCGTACATCGTTAATTACAGCTGGTAATCTTCAGCGAAAGGGCTTTAAACAGGTATGGACGGGTGCCGTGTACGGACCAGGATTGTCCGTTGGGCTGTTGCTCATGATGCCGGTGAAGGGGACCTCCTTCTCCATAAGGTCCGACGAGCCGAGGCGGCTGCGCTGGCGGAACTTGCACGCCCCGACATTGTTGCACCACCCTCCTCCCTGCACCCACATGCGTATTATATATGGTCGATCACCTCTCCATCAGTAGCGGTAATTCAAACATGTTTCAGTATCAGCAGATATATCTAAATGCATGTGCGCATCAATATAATACAAATGATGACCTCAAGGTTTACGATCCAGTTATTCTTCCCTGCCCCGGAGCCAAGGTGTAAGTGGTAAGCAGGCGGAGTTCCATCCAAGCACACTACATAGAAAAAATTAATTAATGAGTTAAGGGAGTTTGAAGACGACTGGAATTAGCATCTTATTTCAACGTACCCCTGGAATCATCGGATATAAATCAAGCGACTATTATAATAATTATTTTTTATATTCAATACATCAATATTTTTTCTATAATCAATACGAAATTATCTAAAAACATGAAACAACTGAGACCAAGTGCATAAATCATGAAAGATATTCAACGACTTCTGATGTAGATTGAAAGGAGGTGTCAATTTAAGACCTTTTAAAATTAGCATTTCTGACGTATTAAATGTGCAACGTTGGCATATCTCAGCTGGGAACGGTGATGTGGTTTTCTACATATATCGTAGCATTTTCAAGATGGATTTTAATAAATAACCAAAACAAATTAAAGGTAGTCCTTGTATATGAAAAGTAAATAACCCTTCTCTTACTAAAAATTTGTCGCTTTGTAGCTCATTTTAGGACGGAGGGAGTACAAGGGAAAAAAGATTGGCGTATCTTTGACGTACAAGCACAGGGCAAAGGACCCGTGAACTAAAATGATGGGCCGGCGGTTAGCTTGCGTCGCAACGCCTTTTGTAACCGCACGCGCGTGCGCCGGGCGGCGTTGTCCGCGCCGCACTAGCGCAAGTAATGGCGTCGTGCGCCCAACAGTTAGTTTCAAGCCGTTGAACTTGTCGATCGAGGGAAGTAGGAGGAAGAAGCTACAGCAGAGTGATGCGTACCGGCTCCCTGGTCGATGGCGGATTTGAGGATGGTGATGGGCACCATCAATGGCGGCGTCCATTGCTGGGCCACCAGCGAACACTCCACGAATAACAAGCAGGAGCTCACCACGAGTAGCAGAAGAACGACAAGTGCGGGCGTCCAAGGTTTGGTGATCATCCCAGTCATCATCTTCGTACGATTCATCATGAGCTGGGAGGGGAGCGTCGATTGACCGGTGCACTTCCCTCGCCTCTCCTGGGACCGATTGCTCGAGTGCGTGGGGAGGAACTATTGGAAACTCAACGTGCATGGGCTAGCTTAAAGTGGCGGTATATTTATAGATTTAAGGCACCATAGCAAAGGGATGGCACACCTGGCTTAATGAGCTAGCCACAGGCAGCACAAAATCAAATCAAATCAAATTAAAGCTGGCAACGCACGCATTAATGAAGAAATCCTGGCAGATCATAATAGTAAATATGGCTGCATATATCTCATCATTAAAGATTCAGCTTGCCAACTAGCAGAAATAGACTGCAGCAGCAGAAGGAAACCAACACATGCATGCATGTACCATGTACGCACATATCAATCAGCTCGTTCATACACGGCCAGCGATCACTATATGTAAGCTAAGCATGACCACTGACGAAGATCAGACATACAATTGGTGGCATATTGCCACGCCGGCCGGTTTAAGGAACAAATCATGTATACGGTATGTGTGCATAGGATCAAGTTACATATATAGATAATAAGGTCATAAATGGTAAGCCACAATACTTCCCTATTACGAATACAATAAAATATCTTAATTATAATACTTTAATTGCCTAGAAGCATGAGAACTTTATTATCATTGCAGCAAAATAAGTGTAAATGTCACCCTCTCCAACTCCACAACCAATCAATTGGTTGATGCACACTTAGTACTGCACTTCATCTTCAGCATGATATTTCCATACTTCTCCTATACCGAGTAGCGAGTACATGTTGTATCCAATAAGTGTGAAAAAATATGACATGTGAGCCAAGAAGAAGGATGTCAAAAGATTGATTGCACAAAGAAAGTTTTAGTTTGCGAGTTTTAAATGCATCCGAAATTGTTAAGTATGAGGTTAATACCATCATATCCAACTAATAACCAATATCCATCTCATACCATTGCCAACATAATAAATATGCAGCCATATCCCTCATTAATATCCAACCATGACCATAATCAGTATCCAACCATCACCATCATCTAACCACAAATATCATAACCACACCATGACCAACCATTGACCATTTCCATAACTCATCATTGACCATACCCGACCCACACCCGACCAACTACAAAACCACAACCATGCCCATAACATCTAATCATGTGAGGATCATGTTGCTCCTAACCAACATGACCATGAGTGTAAGATAGTTTTACACTCTGACAAAGCAGCGTCACTTTACCCATATGTTCATAATTTCATCATCCATCGACGACTATAAGAACCTCTATTATGCCTACACATAAAACCTTTGATGTATAACCAAGAGAACATGACATAGACTTTACATGGGACTCCAAGTATATACAGAACCACTAAGAATTCACCAGAGGGGGCAACTCCAATGAGTACTTATCCAACCTAAGACCCCCCAGATGGGTTTTGTACTCGGGGTACCGAAGAGACGGGACACAACAATGCTATGCGACCACTATAAACCGACGAACCGTATATTCCCTCCAGCGCGAGGAGGAATCCGCCACCAACGCCCGTAGCTTGCTGAGGTCGGGGTACCTTGCCTACCCGAGTCTTGATCTCAGAGGTCGGGCGGACGATTCCTTCCAGGCTCATGCTCGGGAGAGGCTTGCAGTTTGTAGCATTTAAGGTGCATGGTGGGCACCGTAACTTCTATGGAGGGGATAGCACACGATGTGACTCTTTGCTGGATAAACTTGTCATCCGTCGTAGAAGAATGAGTACTCTGCATGTGTGATGCAGCCTTGGCAATAAAAAAGGAGTTAAAACAATGAAGCTTTCACACTCTGGGTAGCCTGGGCGACTAGAACAAACATCGTACAATCCGGCCTTACTATGAGGAAAGTTGGTTAGATAGGATAGCCTTTACCCTCTATAAAAGGTGCCCCAAGGCCACCTTCGAGGGTACCAAATTCACATTGTACTAGCTTTACATACATATTTCCTTACGCATTTACATACACGTTTTACTTAGGGAGTTACATACACATTATCTTACACATTACATTTTGTAGAGTTCACTCGAGCAAGGCTTGCTTGTAATCTGTTCTCTACGCCTTTGGAGCTAATAAAGATCACAGGTTTACTCCCGCTAGACATAGGGCCTTTTTTGTCCGAACTAGGAAAATCACTTATCGTTTGTAGCTAGCCATATGGAGACGAGCGTGTTTTAATAAGATTTACAAGTCGGCATACGAAATGCTGGCAGCTGGTGTACCAGCAAGGGGAATGTTGTTGCGCGTTCTTCACCAGCTTTGTCATGGCTTTAGCAACACTGACGAGTGCTGTTGGTGACCCCTGAGGGTTCAACAATTTCAGCGCCACCGACGGTACTCTCAAAGCATCCTTCATATGAATGGTCGAATATGCGTCTTCATCCCTCTGTGAGCTGTTGGAAGATACAACTGGTTGCGACCTCAGCTCCGACTCTGACACCGAGGTAAGTGACCATTCTCCCCAGAAATGTTGTGTCATGGATACTGGTGATGGCTCACACCCCCACAACAAGACGCATGGTTGTTGGTATTTCTTACGAAAATAGAATAATTCGCAAGCACGTGGAAATACCGTTGTAGCACTTCCCCTTAAAGAGTATCTCCAAGGGTATCTAATCCAAGAAACGTGTGTGAGATATTCTAGCTTGTTCTCACAAGGACACAAAGTTTGTTTGGTAAGCAAGGATTTGAGAGGAATTCAATGGTTTGAATTCTAGGCCACAATAGTCTACGACAGCTACTTACTTTGGGCATTGGTTTACCCCTGGCAACACCAGGACGATTCTGCCAAGAGCCTATGACATTGCTAAATGTGGAGGATCACTAAGGATAGATAGGGTTGTCACCATCCACTGTCTATCTCTTTAAGCTGTGGGTCTACAAGATATCCACTGATGAACTCTAACCTAAGCACCATGCTTAAGTTCTAATTCACAACTCTAATCATTTAGAATGCAAAGCTACGACTAGAGCCTCTATTGAATTAAAGTAGTGAATCCACAAGTAGTTAGCAAACTAATATGGAAAATAAATAAACTAGTATTGAATTCACGAATATTTCTTACTCAATTCCGATAGGACTTCCGTAGAGGTACAAGTGTGGAAGAGAGACTTGACAAGTCCAAGCCTCCTCCTCCTAGCTCCTCCTCACTCTCCTTCTACTTGGCTGACAACTTGGGCAACTCTAAACTTTATGAGTGGAGTACTATTAGTAAACTTGTGGTGTGCCTGAAGTGAGGGAGTGAGGGGATATTCATACACGAGTTCAGTCGATTTGGCGCCAAATTAGCACGCAAATTAGTCATTACCGCCATCAGGAAGCCACGGGAGGGTGACAAATGTCGTTTGACCGCGTTTGGCGCCAGGGTCAAGTCGGCCGAGCCAGGGGGTCGACCGACCTGGCCCTGACCCCCCTCGGTTGTGCTTTCTCGAGGTTGCTGCCAGGTGGACCCTGACACCCTTCCCGCGAATCATCATTGGATCTCCTCGGATACGCCTGGGAGTGAGTCATGGATCCATGTTACGCCACACGTCATCGTCTGATTGGTTGAATGGCAACTTTTAGAATTGTTACTTTGGACTAGTCCATTGAGGGGCAAACTAGTCCTTAGTGAGGAAGAGAGCTGGCTTCTGGAACTAAGTCCCAGAAGGTCGGACTAGTCCGTTTGTCTAGACTAGTTCGAGTTGGGCCAGAACAGAAGGTTCTATTTGACTTCGGACTAGTCCGTGTGTGGACAGACTAGTTCATTTTGTGAGGGAGTTTGGCTGCAGGGACTAAGTCTTGGCAGGCTAGACTAGTCTTTCTAGACCAGACTTATTTGTGTTAACCCGGAACAAAAGGTTCTAAGTGAGATCGGACTAGTCTGTTGTTGGACGGACTAGTACGTGGTGTAGTGACCGTTTGAATTCAAAAGGTGGTGTGGACTTTAGTTTTCAACCTTGTGACGTCAGTGGTCCCCCCTAGGTCAGACTAGTCCGGGGTGGTTGTGTGGACTAGTCCAAACTTTAGTGGTTGACAATGGTCATGTGTCAGGAGCCCTATAAAAATGGATCTTTTGGGTCCTTTTCGACCTCTCCTAAACCCTAATGCCACCATAGCCTTCCAAGAGTCATTCTAATCCTTCCTCTTCACATCTTTGAGCCCTAAGAGCGATTCTTGAGGGTGTGTGGGATTTGTGAGAAAGGAGAGAAGGAGTTTGATCGTTCTTGAGCTCTTGGTTGATACTCTCGCATTTGAGTTGTTGATTTGCATTTGTTGCTGTTGTTTTTCAATCCCTAGTTGTGATAGATTGTTGTGGGAGCCTCACGTTGTGAGCAGCCCCAAGATTACTATATTCACCCTTTGTGTTTAGTGGAGAATGAAGTCGACCTTTTTGGTGGCTTGGCGAGGGTAGGGTTGAAAGAGACCTGGTCCTTCATGGACTTCTCAACAGGAACCTAGATTCCTTTGTGGAATCAAACCTCAGGATAAAATTGTGTGTCTCTTGTCCACTTTACTTTCATTCACCGCTAGATCACTTGCTAGGCTTCTAGCATTCATATCATGCAACTTGTGTTCATCGTAGTAATCTTGCAATCCAAGTTGTTCCTCTTACTTGCACTTACTTGTCTAGGTTGCTAGATAGTTTATTTAACTTCCGCATTAAGTCTATCAAAGAAAAATCTAGAAAAATATGACCTTTCGCTTAGTTGCAACTGCCTGACTGGACTAGTCTGTCCTGATCGGACTAGTCCACCCTTCAAGTTTTGATTTTTTTTAATTAATTATTTTCAAGTTCCATTAGCTTATTCACCCCTCTCTAGGCAGCTTTCACCCGTGTCGTGCCTGGGACTAGGCTCCAACCCATCGTGCCGCCACAACATGACCCATATATTTCACATGTCGTGTCGTCCGCGCCGAGAGTTTCTAAGCATGAGCCCGGTCGGGCTTGAACCTGGCCAGCTCGCCATGGCTCATTAGCCACCTATATTGTCGTCGCTACTGCTGCTGTCTCCATGGGCCTCCCCCTTCTCATGCCACCAGTGGGCGGAAGAGAGGGTTGAGGCAACGGATGTTGAATGCGCCGGTGAGGGATGTCCCAACTTTATGTCGCTGACTGACTCAATCATCTTCATTGCATGGGGCACATAACAACCTCTAGAGGGGGTCTGTGAGGCTGTATAGATCTCATAGTTAATATAGTCAAAAGCATTGAAGTGCTCTTCTCCTTGAATCTACCTCATAAAATTCCTAGCATTTGCATGGATGATGTTGGCATCACATTCTTCTGGGACAAGAGATGCCCTTAGAATGAGGTTGAGAACCTTGAAGAACAGAAGAAGGATCTTTGTTAAATGTGGGTTGAAGCTATGGTTGTCATTGTTGAATATAATCTCGATTTCTAGATTAAAGAGTGTAGGAGAGTCCAAGTTAGTTTTTAGAGAAGAGTCCTAGTACAACTTAAGTATAGATAAGAGTCCTATTTAGATTAAAGATAGAGTCTATCTGATTTCCAACAGTCATCATACATAAAATCCATCTCATCATCTTGAATCTTGTTGGAGAACTCCAAACTCTGCTGCATCCCAAGTATCCTAGCAAAAGCCACATACAAGACGGTGTCTTGATCACTGTTTGTTATCCCGGTGATTCTCGTCAGGCTGGTGGAACTCCTGTTGTTCTCTCTCCACCTCTCTCTCCATCGTATGACTTCGAAGGCATCTTCACGAGATCGGGAACAGTTAATTGGCCAGCAGCAGACCTGAGTCACCCACATTGTGCGAGTCGAACGCTACCTCTTCGCTACAGCCTTCACGCCAATGGCGGCCCTAGAACAAAATCCGACAGCCGATTTGCTGATTTGATGGGTGCTCTGGTCACCACCATCTACTTAATCATGGCGTGAGTTGGCAGATTTGGATCCAACGAACGGAAGGTAGAAAGGGTCCGTATTGGACTTGAGGAGGGCCCTTGTCAGGGTCCTCGATTTGGTAGAATGGATCAACATCGTAGACGCACAATCTGCTATCGCTAGCCATGGCAGGAGAGATCTCCGACCAAACAGGTTGGTGCTAGGTGAGGGAGCGGGTGGTAGTGGTGATCTTCACGACGGATCTACAACACTAGGATACAAGATTCCTGATCGACGTCTCTGGACCAGTTTCATTGATCAATGCAGAGAGTTTCTTTGAAGAATTTGTATGATGCAATGAAGTGAGAGATGTCTCAAACTGGACCGAGCGGCAACCGACTTAGACAAGTTTGCTTAGACTGAAACACACGCCCGAGCAATACAACACACAACCACCGTGGAGTAGGGTATTATATCCAGGCGGTCCGAACCACATAAAACCCTTGCGTTCATCATTCGATGAGCTCGATCTCGCTAGGACTAGCCCCCGATTACACATCGAATCCCCGAGGGCTGCTTCCGAGCAAGTCCGGAGGAAGTGTCAGTTTAGAAACCTCGACAGAGTAGTTGGTCTGTAATTTTTTCCCGGACACATGGTGATGCCCTAATCTTTGAATTCGTTACTACTAGGGTTTTTGGAGTTCTTTTTTTTATCTTTTTTTTTACTTTTAGACCTTGCACCTCATTTGATACAGAAGTTAAATGTTTTTTATGAAATTTGTATCGTCTTGATGCAACCGACATGAAAAATAAAAGAATCCCTTGTAGAAAAAAATTCAGCCCAGGTCAAAGTCTAAATGTTCAATGGGTACAGCTTTACACATTATCAAAATTGGGCTAGGGCTAATTTTTGTGTATCATAGATTAGTTTAGCAAACCATGAGGATAAGCGAGTGAAAAAATAGTACATGTGTTACGGCATAGTTTGAGAAAGTATAATAGACTTCTCACCTTTATTTAAAACTGGATGCTTGATAGATCATCCCTGTTTAATTTATAATGGGCAAATTGTCAAATCAATATGATGTAAAATTAAACTACATGGCCAGGCACCACAACTTTGTTGTCATATGACGTTGCGGCACGTTCCATCGCTTGGGTACGGACAGTCTATTGCCTTCACTTCAGCTCGGTCGAAGTATCAATCACCGAATGATTTTGCAATCGACTGTTTGTGTGACACCAACATATATTAGGATGTATTTAAAATTTTCAATACCGTAAAAATGAGGATGAGGATGGTGTCGTCTCTGGTGGTACCTTGTTATGTATGGAAGGGGAGCCAAGTGGTACTGGACTATTCCAAGTGTCTGGCAGCTCGGACTGACCGTGCGCGAAGCAGGAGTTTATGAACAACCCATTGCTCTTGGAACCCGAGAAGCCTCTCACGGATGCTAACATCTGGTCCCTGAAATCTGCACTTAATCACAACAGAGCAAAAGATTTAATTTACAACATCACTCACAATGCTTGATCGTTATGCATCATTTAACGTGTACAGAACGTGAATCTATGTATCGCTGCTGATTCTTTAGTGAACAACCCTGCAGTAATTTCAACTGGGATGCGTTGCAGAGAGTGCGGTTGAATTTGCAGGCCCGCCAGGCGCCGTTGGGGTCAGCTACATCTGGGGCCAAGCTCTCCTGAATCTGATGAGCCATCCATTACACTATTGTTAGTGCTGGCCAGGGATAAAATTTATTTTGTGACAAAGAGACTGTATTTACCTGCCAGGTGTCGTATGCAGCATTTAGCAGGAATATCGGTGTCTTTATGCCATCTATTACGTTTTGAGGGAAGAAGCACTGCAATAAATAAATAAAAACATGCGGAGAGAGTATACATTTCTGAACTTGCATCATTGTACTCCCAGGTGCAGAGAATTAATTATTATCAACAACATATATACCGAGGTGGCATCCATGATTGGTGCAAGCGGATGGCAGGTTGGGAGCTACACTTTGCATGGTGACGATCTCCGAGTAGTAGGACCTCAAGAAGCGGCCCCCAGAGACGTCCACGCTGATGATTGTTGGATAAATGGGTTTGACCCATATAATATTCAGAATTAATTCTCAATTAATCTCAAAGGCCTATTAGGGCAAGAGGGAGTGATGCTAAGTGTTTAGTCCCACATTGGAAGTGAAAGTGGAGCAACTCCTACATATAAGGGAGGTTGCTCTTCCACTCCTTGAGTGAGAGAGAAGAGAAGAAGAGAGGGATGGCCCACGCGCGCTCCTCCTCCTCCTCCTCGCTCGCTCGCCACGCCCCGTCCCGCCCCATACACGCGCGTGTGTTCGTGTGAATTCGAGCCTCGAGCCGAACCCAGATTTTATATTTTTGCAGAAAATTAAATTGGGCTTTTGGGCCTCCGAATTTTTGGGGCTACCGAGTCAGAGTCCAAGTCGTTGGAGACGGACGCGTCTACGACTGCGGAGTCAGTTCGGATCTGGACTCTCCGGATCATATACGAACCGCCTCCTGGGACTCTATAAATACGGGCGTCCGCGGTACGGCAGAGTACCCCACGATCAGATCGTTCCCACGTTCGCGTTCCTTGTGCCGCCTTCTAGTCTACCGACGATCGGAGAACAGGTCTCCGGAACCTCTCGCCCTTGCGATCCTGCACCGGGAGAGGGCGAATAAGGTTTTTGGGAAGCGCTCCGTGCGACTGCTCGCATTCTTCACCACGACTCGTCTACCGAGCAGATCGGGCGCTGCGGCTCAACGTCGTCACCAACGCCTGAAGCGGTTGTTCTCCGTCGGATCTACAGCGGTGCGGTCGACTTCAAATCGGTACGAGTTATTTCTCGTCTCGTCCGTCAGCCGATCGCTGCTGTTTTTCTCGTGTTTTTCTGGAATTATTCAGTAAATTGCCTCTTATTTTCTAACAATCCAAAAACCATATTAGGCAATTTCCTGAATTGAACATGATGACTTTGGCCGATGCACTGAGGCCGGAGAAAATCTCTGGCGTGCACTTCAAGAGGTGGCAAGTTAAGGCCACGCTCTGGCTTCAATCGCTTAAGATCTTCTGGGTAACCGAGGTCAGGCCTCAAGGTCCTTTGTCTGTTGAAGAACAGACAAAGTTCGACCAGGTAGGGGGTGCCTGAGATATTGAGATTGGTGAACTCAGCTGCTGGATCATCCAACGGTCAACCTGCTGCTCAGGCTGTTGGGGGCAATCCCTCCAATAGGCAGCCACCAGCAGGAGCTTCAGCACCAGCAGGAGTCACACTCCCACCACCACCATCTCCTCCAACAAATCGTGCTGGGCAACGTGATGGTGTGCCGGCGTCAATTACTGCGTCGGAAAATCATGACAACCCGGAACACGCGCTCCATGCAGCGCGTGCTCTTCTCCAACGCCCACCACCTCCGGATGCATCCCGGGATGCACTGGAGCAGTGGAGGGCCGATGTGGAGCATTTGGTTCCAGCAGCAGCCGAACGCCTCAGCAACCAGGGTCCTCCTCCTTCAGGAAGAGCCCCGTCGCAGCGGTGGACTTTGTGTGGAAGACTTGGTCCGCACGTTTCCAATAGCAGGAGACGTGCTGCGTCACAACAAGTGACGTCATTGCCCTTCGGGGCACGACGCACTCACACGGTATCCAGGCTTTCGACTCATGACCTCCGGGCGGAGCTTGATCGCCGATACCGCCAGCAGGACGGCCGAGTCCATATTGAGCGTGCCCGTGAAAGACGGGAAGCTCAGGACCTTTCTGCTCCTGAAGGAGTGGGAGGAGGCTGTTCAGCCCTGGCCATGCACCTACGCATGGTTAGGTGGCCACAGAAGTTCCGGCCTCACCTGCTAGAAAAATTCGACGGGACTGTAAATCCCGCCGAATTTCTTCAGATCTACTCCACTGCAATCTTGGCAGCTGGAGGAAACGAGGCCGTGATGGCCAATTATTTTCCAGTGGCCTTAACTGGGACCGCCAGGTCCTGGTTTATGATCCTTCCACCCAACTCTATCAACAGTTGGGAGGAGCTGTGCCAGCAGTTCACCGCCAACTTCGAGAGTTCATACACCCGACCAGGCACTGAACTGGACCTTTTTGCAGTCGTGCAAAAAGGGGGAGAATCCTTGCGATCATTCATCCAGAGGTTCTCTCAGGTACGAAACACTATCCCTTCTATCTCTAGCGCCTCTGTCATTGTGGCATTCAGACAGGGTGTACGGGACAAGAAGATGTTGGAGAAACTGGCGATCAAGGAGATCACCAGTGTCACGGAACTCTTCAGCTTGGCTGACAAATGTGCCAGAGCTGCGGAGGGCCGTGAGATGCACTCCAAGCCAACCTTGGAGGGTCACAAGAAATCCTCCAAAGAAGAAGCCGCTACCTCCGGAGGTGGCAAGAAGAAAAAGAAGACCAACGGCAAGAAGAAGCCGTCGGCCGGCACATCCAACGTTGCAGCTGCTGCAACTCCGGGTGGCCGGGGGCCACGCCCCGAGAAGCGACCTCGACCGTCTTCTGAAGACGGTGGCAAACCCAAAGTGTGGTGTCCCATTCATAAAACGGGTAGCCACAGTTTGGAAGACTGACGGGAGGTCCAAAACCTTGTTGAGCGCTACAACAAGCACCGAAAAGAATCTCCTTTCCGACAGAGGGAAGGAAAGCAAAAAGTCGACGAAGCTCCGTCTGAAGAGGAGTTAGGGTTTCAGGATCCCAAAAAGGTCCTGAAGGCCGTCTACACCACCATCGACAATGATTATGACGTCTCTGACAACGAGCGTCGGAAGACCATGAACACCATTTTTGGTGGATCATGGGATATCACCTCCCGTCGCGTCATCAAGACTATGCGTCGGGATATGGCCGCTGTAGCTCCTACAGTCAGGTCAGAACCTCATCGGAAGTGGATGGACACAACCATCACTTTTGATGCTTCGGATTGTCCCCGGAGCATGGTTGGAGCAGGTCAGTTACCTTTGATGGTATCTCCTACCATCAATAACATCCAGCTCCACCATGTCATGGTAGACGGAGGTTTAGGGCTTAACCTCATCAGCTTCGAAGCTTTCACTAAGCTTCAGCTCCGACCTTCGGATCTCCACCCCTCTCGACCTTTCTCCGGAGTAGGTCTGGGGGCCATTACCCCACTCGGAGCTATTACTCTCCCCGTTACCTTCGGGACACGGGAGAAGTACCGCACCGAGAAGTTGGTCTTCGACGTCGCTCAGATCAACTTACCTTTCAATGCCATCTTGGGTAGGACTGCCCTATACAAATTCATGGCAGCTGCTCATTATGGTTATCTGGTGTTGAAAATGCCAACACCAGTAGGCGTTCTCCGGATCTGCGGAGATCGCACTGCCGGAGTAACTGCACCGGAAGAACTCCATGCACTCACCACGGCGCAAGAGGAGGACTCCAGGCAGGAGCAAGCTCCAAAACCCTCGAGCATTCGTCAACGAGGCTCGACTTCTGCACCTCGAGTGCAGCCAAGCGGCGACACCGACATTCCCGTCAAAGTCGTCCAAATTGGTTCCGATGCCGCTCAAACCACTCGTATATCAGGGGGATTGAACGACAAATAGGAACTCGCGCTCATCACTTTCCTCCGGGCTAATGTCGACGTGTTTGCCTGGCAACCGTCACAAATGCCTGGGATCCCCAAGGAAGTGATTGAGCACAATCTGAAGATCTACCCCGACGCCCGGCCTGTGCATCAGAAGCCTCGGAAGCAATCTGTAGAGTGACAGAACTTCATCCGACAAGAAGTGAAGAAGTTACTCGAAGCCGGATTCTTCTGAGAAGTCTTCCATCCAAAATGGCTGGCAAACCCAGTTGTTGTGCCAAAGGCCGGCGAGAAGCTTCGGATGTGCATCGACTACACCACACTAAATAAGGCATGTCCAAAAGATCCATTCCCACTACCTAGAATAGATCAGATAGTGGATTCCACCTCCGGGTGTGAATTACTGTGTTTCCTAGATGCATATTCTGGATATCATCAAATAAGGATGTCTAGGGAAGATGAAGAGCATACTTCATTCATCACAGTAGATGGATTGTATTGTTACACAGCCATGCCCTTTGGTCTCAAGAATGCAGCTTCAACTTTTGTACGAGCTATGTACAAAACTTTTGAAGAACTTATTAGAGACATAGTGGAAGTGTACGTCGATGACATCATGGTCAAGGTCAGGAACAAGGAGTCACTCCTTGACACCTTGCAGGCTGTCTTCGACAAGCTGCGGGCCACCCGCACAAAGCTAAACCCAGACAAGTGTGTCTTCGGGGTTAGCTCCGGAAAATTTCTTGGTTTCCTGGTAAGTCACCGGGGCATAGAAGCTAATCCGGCAAAGATTAAGGCCATTGAAGACATGCAGCCACCAACCCGTATCAAGGACCTCCAAAAGTTAACTGGATGTCTAGCAGCCCTCACCCGGTTCATCTCAAGACTGGCGGAATGAGCACGCCCCTTCTTCAAGTTATTGAGGAAGTTCGGACCATTCCAATGGTCCGAAGAAGCAGAAAAGGCATTCCAGGAGCTGAAACAGTTCCTCACCACCCTACCAATTCTGGTAGCTCCGAACCCTGGTGAGCCTTTGTTGCTTTATATTTCAGCTACTGATGAAGTCGTCAGTATGGTTCTGGTTGCGGAGAGACCAGGACTACCCCATACTCAGGAATCCAGACCCCTTCGGGAGGGTCCGGAGATTCCTGAAAGCGAGTCTGGGTCCCAGCTCCCAGATTCGGATCCACAAGAAGTTACTCCAGGAGACCCAGACCCCTCCGGGAGGATCCAGGTCACTTCTGAAGAAGATCCGGGTTCCTCCAGCCAGAACCCGGAGGTCCCCGAAGAAAATCCGGATTCCTCCGAGAGGATCCGGGTCAGTGAAGAGGAAGCTCCAGACCCCTCCGGGAAGGTCCGAACCATTCAACGCCCGGTGTACTTCATTAGTGAAGTATTACATGATGCCAAGACTCAATACTTAGAGATGCATAAGCTGCTCTATGCAGTTCTTATTGCCTCTAGAAAGCTTCACCATTACTTCCAAGCTCACAAAGTCTCAGTGGTGACCTCCTACCCACTTCAAGCAATCTTACATAATCCCAATTCAACTGGGAATATTGCAAAGTGGGCAGCGGAATTGGATGAATTTGATCTTGAATTTATTTCAAGACAAGCAGTCAAGAGTCAAGCATTGGTAGATTTTGTGGCAGAATGGACTCCCTCTCCATCAAACCCTAGGGGCCCCAGTGAGCAGAAGACGGAGCATCAAGCTCCAACTTTCACCGAGCCTCACTGGACTCTCTACTTCAACGGCTCCATGCAGAAGCAGGGGGCCGAAGCTGGAATCCTTCTCCTTGCACCGACTGGGGAGAAGGTGAAATATATGGTACACCTTGACTTCAAGGCAACCAATAACATGGTAGAGTATGAAGCACTCATCTACGGACTAAAGGTGGCACTGTCATATGGTGTCAAGCAATTGCTGGTCAAGGGAGATTCACAACTCATCATTAAGCAGGTGAAGGGTGAATGTTCCTGCAATAATCTCCAGCTAGCTGCTTATCTCCTTGAAGTCCAGAGGCTTCAGAAGGACTTCGAAGTTCTAGATCTCCACCATGTTCAGCGTGCCCACAACACTGAAGCTGACGAACTCTCGACGAAAGCGTCAACCGGAGCTCTGGCTCCTGACGGAATTTTTGTCCGGAGGTTGTCAAAACCAACAGCTCAGCCTGCCGAACTGAGCGAAGGGGGCGAGATCAGCATCCCGAAGCTGACAGTCCCGATGGCCCTATTACCATGGCAGCCATCAAGGGTCGTAGGTGTGCCGGGAGCTCCGAGCAACCCAGCACGCAAGACTCAAAAGCTCAAGCTAGTTCCGATGCATGGATCTTGGAGATCCGAAGCTACTTGAAAGACAACAACCTTCCTGACGATGATGTATTCGCTGACCGGGTAGTCAGATTGGCTAAAAGATACACGCTGGTAGAAGGGGATCTCTACCGGCGTGGTGCCAACGGCATCCTAATGCGGTGCATCACAAGGGAAGAAGGTTGCGAACTCCTCGCAGAAATCCATGGAGGCGAGTGTGGGAACCACGCGTCTTCCCGCACGCTGGTTGGTAAAGCCTTTCGGCATGGCTTCTACTGGCCTACAGCACTCCATGATGCAACTGAGCTGGTGAAGAAATGCGAAGCATGCCAATTTCATGCAAAGCAAATTCACACACCAGCTTAGCCCTTACAAATGATACCTCCTACATGGCCCTTCGCTGTGTGGGGGATGGACATCTTGGGACCTTTCCCAAGAGTCGTCGGAGGTTACAAGTTCCTGTACGTCGCCATTGACAAGTTCACCAAGTGGACGGAAGCAACTCCAGTTGTGACAATCAACAAGCAATCTGCTATCAACTTTTTGCAGTCCATTGTATGCAGATTTGGAGTCCCAAACAAAATCATCACTGATAATGGGACCCAATTCACAAGCACAGCATTCCAAGGATATTGCGAAGACCTCGGCATACAAGTTTGCTACGCCTCTGTAGCTCACCCAGCCAGCAATGGCCAAGCCGAGAGAGCAAATGCTGAAATCCTTAAAGGACTTAAAACGCGCACCTATGAGCACTTGAAAATACATGGAGCCAACTGGATTGAAGAGCTTCCGCCCACTTTATGGGCCAATAGGACATCTCAAAATCAGTCAACTGGAGAGACACCCTTCTTTCTGGTGTACGGAGCTGAAGCAATCCTTCCTCCGGAAATCACCTTGGGTTCACTCCGGGTCTAGACCTTCGACTAAGCCGCACAGGACCAGCTCCTGCGTGAAGACCTAGACCTCCTTGAGGAGGGAAGGTGCCAAGCAGCTGTTCGGAATGCCCGATATCGCCAAGCCCTACGGCGTTATCACCAGCGGCATGTACACAACCGACAGCTCGAGGAAGGCGATCTGGTGCTACGGAGAATACAATCCAGAGAAGGGTTAAACAAACTCTCCCCCGGCTGGGAGGGGCCCTTCCGAGTGATTAAAGTATCCCGTCCCGGAAGCGTTCGCTTGGCTACCGAGGATGGGACACCTCTCCCAAATCCTTGGAACATTGAGCACCTCCGTAAGTTCTACACTTAATACCACAGAGGTGAGTCTTGAGTAACTTGAGGTGTATGTTATAGAGTCATTGTACATAGTCAGGTAGTTCCTCCGGGAGAGCAGCCGGACCTCTCCCGAAAGGTCCGCAAAGCTCATGCAACGCTTGTCACAGTCTCAGGACTAAAAGTGTGGCTAACTACCCTGGGTCAAACGAGAAATGAAACACGCTTAGCCTGGTTCCGTACCCTAAGAGTGTACTTGTTTCCCCTGTACCCCGGACCTATAATGAAAGACATTTTCATGTGAAATAGACTCCATGTGCATTTATTTTGTACAGGCTCAACATTTTTATTTTTCTCTTTCTTGTCTATAACAAAGACGTGCAATTCTTAAGAAATTTTAGTTCAACTGGTTTATATACGATTCGAGTTGTATTGTCAATTCTTTTGGATTCAAATATTATTCATGGCCAACTCGCCTGAAAGCCGCCAAGCCAACCTAGGGCTGGAGTGTGCTATCGACTTAGCCTGGTCAAGAACCCTAAGTACGCCACTCTACCTACACCCCGGCAGGCCGAAGTAAGGCGGGTCCGTGTACAGTTGGATCTGGAAGAAAAGACAACGCATTCGGTTGTATTTAGAATCGCGTTCGACTTAAAATCTTCTTGAGAATCGTAAGCCGCGACAAAATTATAGACAAGAAATGAATTTTACTATTTTTCTTGGCTTAAGTGTGCAGGAAAAATAAAATTGACGTTGACGAAGAAAAGCCGGAGCTAACTAAGCTCCGACTCCCCTAGGGGGCCAACCGTCGACGCTGAATAAAAGATGGTGAGAAGACCCCGTAAATGGAGTCTGCTGCCAACAAACTAAGTGTTGGCAAAGGTTGGTGCTGGAGCTACTAAGCTCCGACACCCCGGAGGACTAACTATCAATGCTCTACGCGTTGATAGAGACTATTACCGGAGCTATCAAGCTCCAGCGATGGACAATGCCGAAGCTCCTAAGCTCCGACAACCTCAGGGGGCCTTAACTATCGAAGACCTCGGACCTAAATTCTACAAGTTTGGAGCAAATGAGTCTTCAACAAAACACAATATACTCTTGGTACATGTTCACAATCAAATTGTGTACATCTACCCAGGGGGCAAGTGAAGATAAAAGTGTTAGCGTTGAAGACAAAAATTGAAATTCACAAAAATTTTGGGGATTTCATTTATCTGGAGACAAGGGATTACAAAATTGAGGAAGAAGAAGAGAAAATACAAGTGAGAACTATAGAGATGGTCCTAGACCCTATGGAAGAATTGGGCCACCTTCTGGGCAACCTCCGATACGTTGGCTCGGGCAGCTTCCCCTTCTCCTTCAACGGGACCTTCAAGCACTGGGTCTAGAGGAAATTGGGAGTTCCGGCTGGTGTAGCACGTCAGCACATATTCTGCGATGTTCTTCGCCAGGGATTGCCCCTCAACCTCCAACTGGTCCGCGATGACATTGCCCACCTTGGAGAGCTTGCTACCTACTGAGCTCAACGCCTGCAGCGCTAGGTCCGGCTCCAGCTCCGGATCATCCGGGTGCACGGGGCTGAAACCCATCGGTGTCAGTGCATCGTTGGCCTTGCTCAAGAACTCCCAAATCTGTAGGGAGTCCTCGGCCCTCAAGCCCTTCATCTCTTACAGGGATCTTCTGGCCGCCACCAGTTCAGAATTCTCGCGGGCAAGGCGCTCAACTTCTTTAGCGTTCTGCTGAATCTTCTCAGCAACCCGCTTTTCGAGTTTTCCGAGCTCCTCTTCCCGGAGGTGGATCTTGTTCCGGCGGTCGACCATGTCCTTCTCTCTACCCCTCACTTTCTTTTCCCTGGCAGTAAGGGCACACTCTTATTCGTAGAGTTCCTGCCCTCGCACCCAGGCCTTCTCCTCTTCCTCATGGCAGCGCTCTTCCAATTTCTTGGCGCGCTCCTCGAGGCCCTTGTCAGCCAGAGCCACCTTCTCGGTGAGCTCCTCCTCCCTCCTCAGGACGTCATCCCGCAGCTCTAGGAGTTTCTGCTCTTCATCCTCGAGCCGTTTCTCCCTCTGAAAGCATCTAGGCCCCCCTCATGTAGTATGGTTTTGGTGACTAATGACAACCATTGAACTTTACTAATGAATTTGTGAATGCAAGGTCCCCATAAACACTCAATAAGATGAAATGATCATGTCATTGGAGACCCATAGATACTCAACTTTCGAGATCAAACTCATGAGATAAAGACAAGACGTGAAGGCTCTATGTCTAAGTCACTCAATCAAAAATTGACATCATACAATGCTTAAGAATCATAAGAGAGCCTTGTGGAACAAATGTCTAAGAGGTCATTCAAGCAAGACACAAAAGATTTACTCAAAACAACTCGAAGCAAACAAAATCAACTCACCAGATCAACCGATGATTTCCAAAATGAACACATCGGTCGAGTTGATTTAACTGAAGAAAAAGACCTCAGACAAATGAACTCACCAGATCATCCGATGTGAAGG
This sequence comes from Tuctoria greenei, assembly GCA_036927565.1. Taxonomy (NCBI): domain Eukaryota; kingdom Viridiplantae; phylum Streptophyta; class Magnoliopsida; order Poales; family Poaceae; genus Tuctoria; species Tuctoria greenei. Next base: position 67,134,086 of record JAYESD010000004.1, on the reverse strand, counting down.
GCTCAACAACATCGGTGCATCAGTACAGTTTGTAGTACAATTGGAACAAGTGAAGCACCGGATCATCCGATGTGCAGACTTACACACATCGGTTGATCACTCCAGTAAGCATCAAGATCAAGCAAATTCTGGAGGAAGAGCCACCGGATCATCCGATGGGAAGACTGGGGGCAACATCGGTCTAATAACGGTAATATCTGACACAATGACGTCAGCCAAAGTAATTACACCGATGATAACTAGAGGGGAGACATCGGATCATCCGGTGTACACAGAAAAGTTCTGTCAGCCTACTTTTCCAACGGCTATTTCGGTTAAGCTGGCTATAAAACCCCTCTAACCCAGTCATTTCGACAAGTCTTGATCACCTGAAGCCCACTACACATCCAAGAGCATTCAAGACTATAGAGGATACATTTCCACACTTTTCGATCCTTACAATTGGTATCAGAGCAAGATTGCTCATAGGATCATTCTAGCTTCACCGCTAGAGAGCTAAAATGGCCAAGGTTGGGGGTTCGTTTCCTATCTTCGAGGGCAAGAATTTTGCCTATTGGAAAGCACGCATGCGCGCTTACCTTGAGGCTATTGCCCCCAAAGTTTGGGAAGCGACTCATGCGGGATTTGGAGAACTTAACTATGTGGGTGATCAAGTTAAGTGGGATGCTAAGGCTAGGAATGCTATTTATGAATGCATAAGTCAAGATGTCTTCTCTAGAATTGCTAGTAAGGAGAAAGCTTGTGAAATTTGGGCTTGCTTGATAGAAATCCATGAGGGCTCATCTCGTGTAAAGGAACTTAAATATCACATGCTCAAAGCTAAATATGATGAATTTAAGATGCTTCCTCATGAAAATGTTAATAAAATGTTTTCACGCTTAAATGTTCTTATTGAGGAAATTAATGCTCTGGACATTGCGTCTCTTGGCAAGGGACTTATTAACCGCAAGATCCTCATGCTCCTTCCCAAGCCGAAGTACAACATCATCAACTCCATGCTCCAAAAGGAATCACTTGACAACATTGAAGTTTCGGAGCTCATTGGAGAAATACACGCTCATGAGATGAGTGTACTTGGGATGATGGAGCAATCATCATCAAAAACAATTGCTCTAAAGGCCTCCACCAAGAAGACAAGCTTCAAGAAGAAAAAGGTGGTTGAACCTAGCTCAAGTGAAGAAGAGCAAGCATCAAGTGAAGATGACGATGATGAGCTTGCCTTGATGATGAGAAAGTTCTCACGCTTGAACTCCAAGATCACCAAAAAGGGATATACCTTTGATCCCAAGAAGAAGGCATTTCTACCAAGAAGAGACGATCGCAAGATATGCTACAATTGTGGAGATCAAGGCCACATCTCCTATGATTGTCCAAAACCGAACAAAAGGAGAGAGAACTACAAAGGCAAGCAATGCAAGCTTGAAGAAAGTGATGATAATGAAGAAGAAGCCAAGCCCAAACCAAGAGCCTTTGGGAAGAAGAAGCAAGACAAGGGCAAGAAGGAAAGACTCTTCCCAAAGAGGAGAAGTGGTCCACAAAAGGTGTTTATGTGTGAGGCAAATGAATGGGTCACCGACGAAGAAACAAGTGATGAAGAGAGTGAAGAAGAAGAAGAAAGCTTGGCCGGCCTTGCCATTGCCAACCATGATGACTCACCTCTTCCTCCACCACCCATGTGCCTCATGGCTAAAGGTAACACCAAGGTATGTGACGACTCTAGTGATGATGAGCTTTCCCCCGATGATTTAACTTCTTTGATTAATGAATATCATGCTATCATTAAGAGAGAGAAGAGTATGGTTAAAAATCTTGAAGAAATTCGTGCTAAACTTGAGAGTGCTAACCTTGATTTGCTTGACAAGTATGAAAGCATACTCAAAGAGCATGATACGCTCAAATCTCATGTCAAGCAAATTGAGGAAGAAAATGCTAAAATCAAGGTAGACAATGATGAGCTCAACATAGCACACCAAACTCTCTTGGAGGAGCACAACAAGCTAACTCATGAATACCAAACACTTAACATTGCTCATGACATGCTTGATCAAGAGTTAAAAGATGCAAAGAAACAAACTCTTAATGATAAGATATCCATTACTTCGCATGTCTCTAATGTCTTGGACAAGTCTTTGTCTTTGAAAGCTAATGCTAGGGAGAAGGACTTGTTGGAAGAAATTGAGAGTCTCCGCACTAGTGTGGCTAGACTTTCAAAAGGTGAAGTCAAGCACAAGGAAATCCTCTTCCAACAAGCAAAAGCCTTCAACAAAAGAGGACTTGGATCCTTCCCGGTGCCCAACAAAGGAAAGGTGCCCTCACCGGAGCTTAGAACAAGCTTCATCAAGGAAGTTGGTTCTTATTGCCAACATTGTGAGGTCACCGGTCACCACACAAGGGAGTGTCCTCTTCCTAACCGACCTTCACCTAAATTGCCTACTAACTACAAATCTATTTTTAATGATCGCTATTATCTTCTTAGCAAAGTGAATGGTAAGGTGAAAGCTAGGTTCATTGGCAAAGACATGAAGAGCATGAAGGGGAAGCTCCCCAAGCAACTTTGGGTCCCAAAGACGCTTGTATCTCACATACAAGGACCTAAGTTGGCTTGGGTGTCTAAAGTGAAAAATTAACTTCATGTGTGTAGGTGAACTACAAAGCCGGAGGAAAGCATTGGGTACTCGATAGCGGGTGCACTCAACACATGACCGACAATGATGGTATGTTCACCACCATAGAAAACCCCGGTAATCATGAACAAGTTACTTTTGGTGACAACTCTAAGGGTAAGGTAATAGGATTAGGTAAAATTGCTATCTCTAATGATTTATCCATTTCTAATGTGTTGTATGTTAAGTCGCTTAGCTTTAATCTACTTTCCATTGCACAACTTTGTGATCTTGGACTAACGTGCACATTTAGCAAAAATGATGTTGTTGTGAGTAGTGAGGCAAGCAAAGAGCTAATTTTCAAAGGGTTTTAGCATGGACATCTCTACTTAGTAGACTTCTCCAACAAGAATGCTAGCCTAACCACTTGTCTTTTCACTAAGACAAGCTTGGGTTGGCTATGGCACCGACGCATAGCACACATTGGAATGAGCAAACTCAAGAAGTCATTCAAGCTTGGGATGGTGACCGGCGTGAAGGATGTGACGTTTGAGAAGAACAAGCTTTGTAGCGCTTGTCAAGCCGGGAAGCAAGTTGCTTCACACCACCCAATGAAGACAATGGTGTCAACCTCCAAGCCACTTGAACTACTCCACATGGACCTCTTCGGACCGTCCACATACCAAAGCCTTGGCGGTAACCTCTATTGTCTCGTTATAGTTGATGACTACTCTCGCTATGCTTGGACTCTATTTTTAGATGACAAGAGTGAAACTCCGGAAGTGTTCAAGACCTTCGCCAACCGTGCTCAAAGGGAATTCCAACTTCCAATTATCAAGGTCCGGAGTGACAACAGCACCGAATTCAAGAACTACAATATTGGGGAGTGGTGTGACCGTGAAGGTGTGAAGCATGAATTCTCCGCCACATACACTCCTCAACAAAACGGTGTCGTTGAGAGGAAGAACAAAACCCTCATCACTCTTGCAAGAGCAATGCTTGATGACTACGGCACGTCGGAGAAGTTTTGGGCCGAAGCAATCAACACGGCGTGCCATGCCGCAAACAGGGTCTATCTTCACCGACTACTTCAAAAGACCCCATATGAGCTTCTCATTGGGAGAAAGCCCAGCATCTCCTACTTTAGAGTCTTTGGGTGCAAATGCTACATCTACCGCAAGAAAAGGCTCGGTAAGTTTGAAAGAAGATGTGATGTTGGCATTTTTCTTGGTTATGCAACAAACTCAAAAGCATATCGAGTATTCAACCAAACCTCCGGTCTAGTTGAAGAAAGTTGTGATGTTGAGTTTGATGAGACTAATGGCTCCCAAGAGGAGAGTTTTGGTCATGATGAAATAGATGATGAGCCTCTACGAGAAGCCATGAAGAACATGACCATTGGAGACATCAAGCCGAAAGTTGAAGAGGGCCATGATCAAGGGGGAGCTTCAAGTTCCAACAACAACACCTCCATGGCGCCTCAAATAGACGAAGAGGAGAAAGATGATCCATTGCCAACTCAAGACTCACAAGCAATTCAACATCAAGATGAAGAAGAAGTCCATGATCAAGTCCAACCACAAGAGGAGCAACACGCATCACCACCGCCAAGTTCTTCACAACCACTTATGAGGCATGGACGCATCTCCAAGGCGCATCCAATGGACCAAATCATTGGAAGTCCTTCAAGGGGCGTAAGTACTCGTTCCCGCCACGTTGCCTCATTTTGTGAGCACTACTCGTTTGTTTCGTGTGTAGAACCCACTCACATTGAGGAAGCGCTCCAAGACCCAAATTGGGTGATGGCTATGCAAGAAGAACTCAACAACTTCATCCGCAATGAAGTTTGGGTGTTGGAGGAGCGACCCAAGGACAAGAACGTCATCGGAACAAAGTGGGTGTACCGCAACAAACAAGACGAGAATGGCGTTGTGGTCCGCAACAAGGCAAGACTTGTGGCCAAATGGTTCTCGCAAGTTGAAGGACTAGACTTTGGGGATACATTTGCTCCGGTCACCCGGTTAGAGGCAATTCGTATTCTCCTTGCTTTTGCTTCACATCATAATATTACTCTTTATCAAATGGATGTGAAAAGTGCCTTTCTTAATGGCTACATTAATGAGCTTGTTTATGTTGAACAACCTCCCGGGTTTGAAGATCCGAGGAATCCTAACCATGTGTATAGGTTGCACAAGGCGCTCTACGGGCTCAAGCAAGCACCTAGGGCGTGGTATGAACGACTACGGGACTTCCTCATCATGCAAGGATTTAAGATCGGGAGGGTGGACACCACACTCTTCACCAAAGAAATCAACGGAGATTTTTTCATTTGTCAAATTTATGTTGATGATATTATCTTTGGTTCAACTAACGAAGCTCTTAGCCATGAGTTTGGCAAAATGATGTCTAGCGAATTCGAGATGTCAATGATTGGAGAGCTCAACTTCTTCCTTGGATTCCAACTCAAGCAACTTCAAGAGGGAACCTTCGTCTACCAAGAGAAATACACCAAGGACCTCTTGAAGAAATTTGAGATGGGAGATTGTAGCTCAAGAAGCACTCCAATGGCAACAAATTGCCATCTCGACGCGGATAAGGACGGTAAACCTATTGACCAATCTCATTACCGCTCTATGATTGGTTCATTGTTTATCTTACCGCATCTAGGCCCGACATAATGTTTAGTGTATGCTTATGTGCTCGCTTTCAAGCGGCTCCTAAAGAATCGCATAAGAAGGCGGTCTTTAGGATACTTAGGTATCTTAAGCATACCCCTAGTATGGGCTTGTGGTACCCTAAAGGTAAAACCTTCCAACTCTTGGGTTTCCCATTGTTTGATTGCTTGGTCAAAGGACATATATGGGATGTTGGTGTTTAGTTCATCGGATTATCCGATGCCTAAGTCCTTCCCCCATCGGATCAGTAGGTGTTCAAAATCCAAGTGCCAGTTTAGTCAATATCCAAAATCGACCGATGAGTTCAGACAGAAAAACATCGGTCCATCCGATGTTCACAAATCTGAAACCTTGATGAATTCCACCGATGCTTTTACATCTAACGTCGGACCATCCGGTGTCAACTTCCCTCTCCTGAATATCCTTACTGTGATATTCGACCAATGATCAAAACCCTAGACGTCGGTCCATCCGGTGTCAATTGCACTTTTCTGGAAAACCTTACTGTGGCATTCGACCGATGTCCACATCGTTAAGCATCGGTCCATCCGGTGTGTAAAAAATGGCTAGAGTTTGGGACCCACTATTTAAACCCATGCGCCGCCGCTGTTTTTCTCTCTCCCCGATCTCTCACTCGCCCGCGCGCCGCCGCCTCTTCCTCCGCCTGTCGACCACCGCGCCGCCGCCTCTCCCTCGCACCCAGCCGCCGCCACCGCCGCCCTAGGCGCCGCCGCCGCCATCTCCGGCTGCCGCCGCCGCACACCCGTGCCGCCTCCTCCACCCTTGTGCCCAAGCGTCGCCGCCGCCGCTCACCACCGCACCCAAGCGTCGCCGCTGCCTCTCTCCACCGCCAAAGCCGCTCCACGCACGCACACCCTCTCCACCATCAACGTGCGCCATCTCCGGTCATCTCCACCTCGCTAGGGTTTCCCGGCCCGTCGATCTTCACGCCCCTAGTGCTCGTGATCGCTCGTTGCTAAGGTTTGTTCCGTGCCGTGCGACGTCCATCGTTGTTTTCGTCGATCTTTTTCTTCATCGCTAACCCTAGATCTCCATTGCATCTAGATGGGTCGCGACCGCAAAGGAAAGGGAAAGGCGATTGCGGAGCCTGCCGCGAAGAAGCAAAAACTGTCGAAGGATGAGAAGAAGGCCCTAATGGCCGCTCGCGCCACCGAGGAGCGTGAGCGTGGCCGAGGGGGGGTCCCTGAGGATCCGCGAGGCTCGTCCGAGGCAGCCTCCCGTGATCGACGACTCTGAGGCCGAAGAGGAGCCGGTTGAGCCTCTCGTCCACCGGTGCTCAGCCCGGACGCGTGGAGGTCACACCGAGGCTGCTCCTCGTCCGAGACCGACAGTTGCCGACCGTCGTGAGGACAGGGAGGCCGAGAGGGACATCTACGAGATGGACACGGCCGTCCGTGTCGGTGAGGGAGTCCGCCTCACGAACTACCGGAAGATGAAGGCCAAGCAGCTACGCAAGCTTCGATGGAACGTGCTGCTTGAGGAGTGGTACCCACAGCCCCGAGAGGCTCTTGTGGACAGTCGCTTCTGGACTGTCACCCAGGCGTCTCTCTACGAGACCTACAGACGTCGGGGGCACAAGCTTTTTCAGCATAACTACCTGGACTGGGGGCAGCTTGCACTGGTAGCGGAGACAGAGGTCCGTTCGTACTTTGAGAGATACAGAGGATTGGTGCAGCTGCTAGCTTATGAGAGAAGTGCATATGTGGAAGATTGAGTCCGTGTCTTCTACGCGACCAACCGAGAGTTCCAGCTCTTCTAACCCCAGCTGCGCGCATTGTGCACCTCGCCTTGCGCCGCACGCTCCTGCCGAGGTCCGGGTACCTGGAGGGGTTCACCAGTTTACAGCAGACCCTCCTGTTCTACATAATGAACGGGATGGATTTCGACATTGTGGACATCCTCCTGTGCGAGATGGAAGACGTGATCACAGATGGGGTTGGCATGATGAGGCAGATGGTCTACGGGCACTGGATCAGTTACCTATGCTCTATGATGGTGCCTGAGGGGGATGCAGCACAAGCCAGACTTGCTGACGAGAGTGTGACTCGCTTTGGTCACTACCGTGCCCCGGCTCCTGGAGACCGCCGACTTGGTCGTCCAGTTGAGCGCCAGGTCAGGGCCCGTCTGTCAGAGGAAGATTGGTCCGACCTAGAGCGGGAGGACGAGAGACTTGCAGAGGTTGAGGCTCAGGGGGAGGACCTGCAGCACATTTGGTCAGAGAGTGACACTGACGACAGTGTCGAGGAGTATTTCCCTCCTCCCCCCTCTCCCCGGCAGCACGACGCGGAGGCTGGAGGTTCTACAGCGCCACCTCCCACTCCACCTCCCGTCACTGAGGCGCAGGTCACGCAGCCGTCTGAGCTGACTTCGCTCCTCCAATAGATGGTCGAGCAGCAGAGGCTAGACAGGCTGGCCGCAGAGCAGGCCCGCGCGGAGCAGGCTGCACGTCTTCTTGAGCTCCAGCAGCAGCAGCAGGAGATGCAGCGTCAGATCGCCCGTGAGAGGCGTGAAGACACTGACCGGTTGACGGGGCTCATCGACCAGATGCACCAGCGCACTTTGGACCAGCAGCAGCAGACGCAGCATGCGATGATGGGGATCCTGGGGTTGATCACCAACCTCTACACCCAGACCGGGATCGCCCTCCCATCGCAGCTGCCTGGAGTAGCTCCTCCGCCTCCCGTCTTGGCTCCAGCTGCTGCACCAGTGGCTCCAGTTCCCTCCACTCCGATCCCTTCGTTCAGCATGTCCCCGCTGTTGGCTCCAGGTGCTCCTCTTCACTCCCCACTGCCGGCCACGTCACTGTTTCTTCAGACGCCGGCCTCCGTCACCAGTGTCCCTGCTCCAGCACCTCCTCCGCAGCAGGCACCGACGATGGCACCTTCGGCTCCGGCAGCACGCTCCTCTGCTACTCCGGCCAGCAGCTCCGACGACAGCGGCGGTGACCAGTTCGTCATCGCGCCTAGCTCTCAGGGTCCGTAGGTGCTCGGATCCCTTTTTGGTGTCTTGATGCCAAAGGGGGAGAAGAGTTAGAGAGTTAGGGGGAGTCCTAGTGTTAGGGGGAGTCGAGTCCAGCTTATCTTTGCTTATCTTTATTGTATTTGCGTATTTGCTACTTTTGGTGTGTAATGAACCTATTTACATGAGTTGTTAATCATTTGAACTCATTTGATGTTTATCTATGATTATTATCTCTTTGAATTCACACTTGTGTTATTTATTGATTTTTAAAGCTTCAAGTGTGACACCCTGTATTCATTGCATACTCTTTTAAAGTTCATTCTATCAAATTCATTACTATTACGCTTTGATTATTGTGTTGTCATCAATCACCAAAAAGGGGGAGATTGAAAGCATCTAGGCCCCCCTCATGTAGTATGGTTTTGGTGATTAATGACAACCATTGAACTTTACTAATGAATTTGTGAATGCAAGGTCCCCATAAACACTCAATAAGATGAAATGATCATGTCATTGGAGACCCATAGATACTCAACTTTCGAGATCAAACTCATGAGATAAAGACAAGACGTGAAAGCTCTATGTCTAAGTCACTCAATCAAAAATTGACATCATACAATGCTTAAGAATCATAAGAGAGCCTTGTGGAACAAATGTCTAAGAGGTCATTCAAGCAAGACACAAAAGATTTACTCAAAACAACTCGAAGCAAACAAAATCAACTCACCAGATCAACCGATGATTTCCAAAATGAACACATCGGTCGAGTTGATTTAACTGAAGAAAAAGACCTCAGACAAATGAACTCACCGGATCATCCGATGTGAAGGGCTCAACAACATCGGTGCATCAGTACAGTTTACAGTACAATTGGAACAAGTGAAGCACCAGATCATCCGATGTGCAGACTTACACACATCGGTTGATCACTCCAGTAAGCATCAAGATCAAGCAAATTCTGGAGGAAGAGCCACCAGATCATCCGATGGGAAGACTGAGGGCAACATCGGTCTAATAACGGTAATATCTGACACAATGACGTCAGCCAAAGTAATTACACCTATGATAACTAGAGGGGAGACATCGGATCATCCGGTGTACACAGAAAAGTTCTGTCAGCCTACTTTTCCAACGGCTATTTCGGTTAAGCTGGCTATAAAACCCCTCTAACCCAGTCATTTCGACAAGTCTTGATCACCTGAAGCCCACTACACATCCAAGAGCATTCAAGACTATAGAGCATACATTTCCACACTTTTAGATCATTTGTAATAGGCTAGAGAGAAGCTTGTGTGCGTTCTTTCTCTTTGATTGAACTCTCTAGGCTAGTGAGAAGTTGAAGAAGATCGTTCTGGAGCTTGCCAAGACGTGTGTGGAAGCCCGGAATATCGAAGGTTGTACAAGGCTTGAGCTCCACCTTGCCGGAGATGGCGAACGGAGAAGATTAGTGAAGACTCCATTGTCTCGGTGACATTGGAAGTGGCAAAACCCTTCGGTGGGTGCCACAACGTGGACGTAGGAAGATCCTTGCGATCTTGCCGAACCACGGGATAAACCTTCGTGTCCCCTAGCGTTTGCATTCCTCTCCCTCTCTTTACATTTTGCAATCTTTACTTCACAAGTTATATCTTCGTTGATTGCATAGCTAGAACCGCATTGGGAATTGGGCTTAAGTAGTTCGTTTTTTAATTGTCTTAAAATTTGAAAGAAAGCCCAATTCACCCCCCTCTTGGGCGTTTCGATCCTTACACCCTCTCTTCAAGTGCTCTCGGCGCTTGATGAGTGCAGTGTTAATGGCCTCAAGCTGTTCGTGGCGTGCATCGCCGCATTATTGGCTGCTTTGGCCTGATCGTAGATCTCCCGGAATTGAGCATCGAGGGCACGAGTCATACTCTCCCTGTCATCCAGCAACTTGCCCCAGTACTCCAAGCAGATCTTCTCCCGCTTGATCCATTCTTTGTCATCCGCTAGCCCCGACTGCGCCAGCTTGGTCTCGAAGTAGAGCCGATTACGCCACCGCCTAATGGTTTGGCGCTCCTCTTCAAGAGCCTTGCTGTCATGGAAGAAGGCCAGTTGGACTTGACGCGGGCTGGAACATGCGTTGTCAATAGACAGTGACAACGGGATGGGTTCCGGACCTGCTGGGGTCTCCTCCGCTGGTTCCAGCAGGTCTTCAGATACAAAAATTGGGTCCCACTCCACAAGAGTGGTCCCTTGAGTCTCCATGGCACTAGGGTCGTCCTCCGGGATGGCCTCAGTCGCCATCGAGGAAGGCCCTGCCGCTAGGTCTTCATTCACCCCCTCAGGCAGGGGGCCAGCGACTTCGTCTGGGCACTCCGGCTCGGCCGCGACTACCTCCGACGTCGTCGCTTCCGGAGCAGGAGCCGCTACTGGCTCCGGTCGGGACACCTCTTCCGATGGGGGCTCAAGCTCCGTCACCTCTTCAACAACCAGCTCAGGAGCCGGAAGATCTTCAACATCGACCGGCCCTATGGCCGGAGCTCCAACAATGACTGGCTCAGCGGCCGGTGCTTCGAAAGTAGCCGGCCCAACTGCCGGAACTACCTCAGTTTCCGGCGCGCACACCGGAGCTTCAATAACCTCCGGCTCAACCGCCGGGGCTTCGACAATTTCCGGCTCAGAGGCTGGGACTACTGCTTCCTCCGGCTCAACAGCCGGAGCTTCCATCATCGCAGCACAAGAACCCGGAGCTTCAACCTCCGGGACAGGTGCCGCTGGCACGTCTTCACTCCCGTGGTCTGGCGCTACCACGGGAACTTCTGGAGATGAGTCGAGGTCCATGACCACGACAGCCGACGCCGGAGCTGTCGCAGCTTCGGCCACCACTTGGGGCGGCACCGGGACAGGAGCAGAAGCTCCCACCCTCACGGCTTAAGACACCATGGCTGAGGGTGGAGCCTCACTCCCCTTCTTGGGGACGCTGCAGATGATGAAAGAAGAAAATTAAAAAATAGTTGCTACAATTAAAACAACTATCCAAGGAAGAAATGAAAAATTACCTTGGGAGGCTTCCGCACCAGCTTGTGCGGAACCTTTTTCCCGGGCGTTCTGGGCTAGCCATAGCCGGAGTGGAAGCTCCAGAAGGCCCCCCGGAACTCGTCGCGGCCACGGGTGTTTCCCGGGTCGAGGCTCCCCTCGATCGGGAAGAAACCCCAGACCTGGAGGCCTCCACCGGCCCAGGCGCTGGAGTCGCACGCCCAGAGATAACACCCCGGGAGGACCCCACTGCGGGAACAGTCGCGCTCCGAGAGGACCCCACCGCGGGAACAGTCGCGTTCTGGGAGGACCCCACTACGGGAACAGTCGCCGCAGCTGCAGAGGACCTTCCCCTCCGGGGAGAAGGAGCCGACGCAGAAGTAGCGGGCCCGACGGACCTTCCGTCGGCGTACTGCAACTTCCTCTTCCGGCTCACTGGTTCATCCGCCAGCTCCTTGCCCTTGCCGACGACTTCTCCCCTCGGCTTAGGAGCAAAGCCGGAGCCATCCTTGGGTACTCCGGGGATCGCTACCCCGGAGGTTGGTCTTCTCTCGACGACACCAAGGTCGTCAAGCATGGGCATCTTCCGCCGGAGCTGCCTGCTGAACTCCACTTCCACGTGTGACACCCGGTTCCGAATATGAACCAAGCGTAACGCATATGTGTGCCCAGGAAGTTCATCACACATATACAGTTGCATCACAAACGATATACAGAATTTAACCACGTCTTAACTAATAAATAAGTACTTTATTACAATAATCCAATAGTTCACGAATGATAAAACTCTAAATAATGCAGCGGAAAATAAAATAAACAGCACGACTCCAATCCACAGGCAATTGACGGCGGTACGCAACCTAGTACTCCACGTGATCCTCAGGGTACTCCCAATTGTCTCCAGTAGCTGTTGGGGGGATTGCAAGGGTGAGTACATGTCGTACTCAGCAAGTGTGGAAAGTATGACATGTGGCTTATTCAAATGACGAATGTAATAATGGCTAAGTGCTGAAAAGTACAGTAAAACATTTGAAAAGCATTATACTATGTCTATGTGAAACAATCCCATCATAACCATCATGTTAACAAAATATAGCCCATATCCAATTATTGCCAACATCACCATTATCCATGTCCAATTACCATAACTCAATTTCATATCCATGACCATAATCCATAAACCATGACCATTACCAAACCATAACCATAAACCAACCATAACCATTACCAGACCATAACCATCGCAGATCCCAATTCCAACTCTAATCATGTAGGTCATCCAAGCGCTCATAACCGGTAGCACGGCTATCATGATAGTTTTAGACACTCTGTAGAGGTTGTACCACTTTACCCGCATGTCTGTGATTTCACCACCTTTCGATGACTAAGAAACCTCCATTATGCCATCTCACACTTCCGTAGGTGTGTGGCCAAGAGATCACAAAATAGCCTTTCAAAAGGGACTACTAGTATGTACGGGCCCACTAAGGTTTCACCAGCAGGCTTGAATCTCCATTCTCCCACCCACGGGCCCCCTTGTGTGCCATGCGGATCCCAGGGCAGTCCTCCTCGACTCCCATTCCCCGCACCATCCAATGGTCCATACAATACTAGCAGCGCTCCTAATTATTCAGCTACGCCGCACCCATACTTGGCCTTGTGGTGGCACTGTTGACCTGGAATATTCTCGCATGAACCGGTCCTTAGATCTAAAGCAAGCAAAGCACCATAACATCCAACCCATCCACATACCAGGCTTGCTTAGATCACCCATCGTATTGACCAGTTCACATTAACCAAAATATCATTGGTGCATAATTAAATGTGTAGTGTTGTTTGCCATCCCAATTAATTAAGCAAAGCAAAAAGGTAAAAACCCTTCTCGACTCTCTACCATAAATTCCAGGTGACAAGGGTGGTCAAACAAAACTAGTAAACTTCCTACCATAGGATTCCCATCAATTTGACACAAGCATGCAAGTTCGCAAACAAAACATTTAATTTAAAAATAGGATCAATATGCTTCAAGGACACCTTCCTTGCTCCGGCGGATGGGGTTGCTCAAGCGCTTCAAAGTCTTGATTTTGGAAATCCTCGTATGCGGCCTCTTGAGCATGATCCTCTACGCGTGATCATACATACAAGAAAACATATACAATCAACATGATGCACACAAAATAATCAACATGCAATGACATGTATGCATGCACAATTCAATAATTAATTAACTACAGTTGTTTATTCATCAGATGCGAGTAGTTCATACGTGTTCATATGAGTTTACGGGGGTTTTAGGGTGGATTAATGCTGCTGAAAATAAAATTATGGTGCAACTAAAATCAATTTACGCCTATTAGATTCAATATGATCGCTAAAATTCGCATCGGGAACATGGCCTACCGTAGATGCGATGGCTTCGATGATCGCGGGATGGGGACGAAGCGTAGACGAAGTAGATGCGTCCTCCGGCGGCACGACGACGGCGGCGCGATGTCGACGACGATCTCCGGCGGACGGCAGGGCCCTCCTCTTTTTCTTCCTCTTCTTCCCCTTCTTTTTCTCCTTTTTCTTCCCTGGGCGCAGCTCTCTGGACTCCCTTTTTTTCCTCTGTTCCGACGGCTGCTTCCTGGTATCGAGGGAATCTCACGAGGACCTACGGTCCTTTTTATAGGGGCGTGGGGGCTCGATCGGTACCGAGTCGGGCGGGAGGCGGTTAGCGAGGGAGGGATCCGCACGCGATGGGACGCGGGGGCCGGGAGCCGGGGCGGAGTCGTACCGGGGGCGGGAGTTTCGGCGGGCGGGAAAGTCGGACGCGGGGGCCGCGGGACCTGGCGGGATCGGGACTCGGGGGTGACGGGGGGGGGGGGGGGGGGGGGGGGGGGGGTGGGAGGGGGCGTTACGGCGGCAGGGCGTCGGGGCCAGCGGGGCCCAGGCAGGGCCGGCACGTGGCTCGCCCGCGGGCGCGCTGGCAGGGTCGCGGGGCGCTCGGTCGGCTGGGCCGCTGGCCTGGCCGCCGGTTGGCTCCTTTTTTCTTTTTTATATTTAGTATTATTATTATTTTATACTTTATATTTATTTATTTTACCTTTTTTTATACTCTTTTTTTATTATATAATTTATTATATATATATTATATATATATATATTATTCATGTTATATATTTATTATTCATTATTATTATAATGTATATTATTAATATTAATATTTTATTTATTTTCGTATATTGTTATATATATTATTCATATATATTTATATATATTTTATTATTACTATTTTTATACTTATTCCTTATTACAAGTTTTAGGCTATAACTATTATTTTCTTTTTCTTCTTTTGCTACACATATTTGTATATGCATGTTTTATTATTTTTCTTTTATTCTACTAGTGTTTAATGCTTGGTCATGTATGCAATGCATGATGCAAAAATTTAGGGTGTTTACAAACCTACCCCCCTTAAAGTGAATCTCGCCCTCGAGATTCGATAGCGTGGAGAAAAGGTGAGAGAATTCTGCCTTCAAGTCTTCTTCATGTTCCCATGTAGCTTCGGCTTCCGTATGGTGTTTCCATTGCACTTTGCACCAACGGATCCTCCTATTTCTCGTGACCCTTTCCTTCATGTCCAAAATCTTGATAGGTTGCTCGACATAGGACAAATCCTCCTGAAGTTCTAACTCATCCATCGGCACTTGTTCTTCCGGTACCCTGAGACACTTCTTGAGTTGAGAGACGTGAAATACGTCGTGTACATCGGAGAGATACGTTGGCAGCTCAAGTTGATATGCCACTTCTCCTCATTTGTCCAAAATCCTGACGGTCCGATGTAACGTGGTGCCAGTTTTCCTTTGACGTTAAACCGTCGCTGACCTCTGATAGGTGACACTTTGAGGTATACAAAATCTCCAACTTCAAAAGTCAAACTCCTTCGCCTATTATCAGCATAACCTTTTTGTCGAGACTGGGCAGCCTTTAAGTTTTCCCGTATTATTTGGACTTGTCTTTCAGCTTCTTGTAACACGTCGGACCAAACACTTGATTCTCTCCAGTTTCATTCCAAAACAAGGGAGTCCTACACTTCATAGGGTGACATTTTCAAACATGCTTGGTAACTATTGTTGTACGAGAATTCAGCGTACGGCAAACTTTTATCCCAACTTTTCCCATGCTTTAAAGTGCAAGCTCTTAACATGTCTTCCAAAATTTGGTTGGTCCTCTCGGTTTGTCCATTTGTTTGAGGGTGATACGCCGAACTGAAGTTCAACCTTGTTCCCATTGCTTCATGCAATTTCTGCCAAAATCTGGAGGTAATTTGAGAACCTCTATCCGAGACTATCTTCTTCGGTACTCCGTGTCGGCACACAATATGTTCCATATACAATTCTGCTAGCTTCGCGGTGGTATATGTGGTCTTGACAGGGATGAAATGAGCTGATTTTGTCAATCGATCCACAATAACCCATATTGAATCATAGCCAGACTGAGTTCGCAGTAATCCAACTATAAAGTCCATACCAACCTCTTCCCACTTCCACTCCGGGATTTTCAATGGTTGTAGCAATCCGGCTGGCCTTTGATGTTCAGCTTTAACTCGTTGGCACACATCACAAAGTGCAACATATTCGGCTATGTCCTTTTTCATGCTGGCCCACCAATAACATGTCTTTAAGTCCTTGTACATTTTCGTACAGCCAGGATGAATTGAGTAAGGCGAGTCATGTGCCTCCTTCAATATTGTTTCACGAATATGCCTGACATTAGGTACCACAATCCTCTTTCCAAGCCATAAGGTACCCTGTTCGTCCTCATCAAATCTGAATTCTTTGCCTTCTCGGGTCCTTTCCTTGATTCCCTGTATTTCCTTGTCCTTTGTCTGTCCTTCCCGTATTTCCTGCTCTAATGTTGGGTTGACTTCCATCGTCCCCATCTCATTTATGAATTCAAGGTTCAACCGTTCAAACTCCTTGCATAACTCGGATGGCAGCTCTCGTACTGTGAGTTGATGACTTACTCCTTTTCGGCTCAAAGCATCAGCCACTACATTGGCCTTCCCTGGGTGATAGTTGATTCCCACGTCATAATCCTTGATGAGCTCCAACCATCGGCGTTGCCTCAGATTCAGATCCGTTTGCGTAAACATTTAATTGAGACTCTTGTGATCCGTATAAATCTCACATCGGTGACCAAAAACATAGTGTCTCCATATCTTCAAGGCGTGTACCACGGCTGCGAGTTCAAGGTCGTGTGTAGGATAATTCAACTCATGTTTCTTTAGTTGCCTCGATGCATAAGCTACCACTTGGCCTTCTTGCATGAACACACATCCTAATCCTTGTCTTGATGCATCACAGTATATATCAAAACTCTTGCTCACGTCTG